>JAVFKF010000015.1:70732500-71932500 GCA_036926295.1 Pachydiplax longipennis
CTGGAAAATGATAAACCTTAATAAAATTAATGGTTAATAAAGAACCTTTTTGTTTTAATTTTGAACTGTAAAAAAGCAGTGAAATTTCATCACTAATCTATTTGGAAGATGTTTTCTTTAATTAGATTCTTTCTATTAGGATTCATCATTGTATAAAGTTCTTATTCATTCTTATGTTGATTTGTTTAATTTGTGATTGCTTGACTCAATTTGAATTAAGTGACTTGGATAGATGCTTTGTTAATCTTAACCATTCAATATGTAATCTTTTTCTATTTTAACTTGAAATTGACTTTAAATTCCCATTCATGGCATAAGGATTATTTGAGAGCAACAGAGTAGCTTACAAATCATTAAGTTTTAAGGGTGTTGTGGAGTAAATCTTCAATTTATCAGTTCCTTTCAACTTCAATGAGGACTAATGTCATCTAAATAGCTTTTTGTGATTTAAAATACTTCATGTAAAAGGATGCAGAACAGAAAATGAACGTACTTAGAATGAAGAATTTTAATAAAACTTTCATGATCTATTCCCATAAAACACCTTAAATTAGTAGATTGAAATTTTAATACATTAATGTAAATGAAAAATAGTGACACAAGCCAGACTTGAACCTACATTGAAAATATACAGACAGAAATTGGAAGACCTTATTTCAAGTCCTAGCCAAGACATTTTTAATTTCTGTTCACCCTTTGTATTTCATAAACATGCTAGTTATAACGCATATATGCTAAATTTAATGATAAAAACCAATTGAATTTTATCAATATTTATAACACCATTAATGTAGTAAAAGTTAGAAAGAAAATACAATTTAGATGCTGGATTTTATAAAATATGATTTTGTAGACCAAAACCTGTGTCCTTTTTTTCCTGATATTAGTTTTGATTTGCAATGAACGTAATGTAAATTAAATATACATTAATTCTATCGAAATCTTATATGTATTAACGAAAATTCACCAATTTAATTTCTTTAACTTTACTAATTTTAGCTATTTTTTACATACAATTATTACCTTTAACCTCTGAGTTAAAGTAAATAAATCCATGTTCAATGATATTGGAGAGCAACCCGGTGGATAAACTATTGCATTTTCCTCGCTCATAATTTAATATAAGAGGAAAACCGCCGAAAAAGTAAATCGACCCTCTTTAGTATCCTTGGGAGATGGTAGTTGCTCTTTCTTCTTTTTTTAATCTCTATTGGAAATATGAATCCTTATTATCCTTGCTAATGCGCAATTAAAGCGGCCGAAAGAAAAACTTGATGAAGGATTACAAAATTTATCTTTTATGCAGGGAGAATTGTGGAAAACAAATTGATAGCACAGGAGTGATCTCTATAAATATCAAATGCGCTTAATTACAATCATCTTAAAATTAATATGGCCTCACTAAAGAAGTTTCTTTAATTTGAAAACAAATGAACAATTGTTGTAATATGCTGTTCATATTGGTCTGCATTATGAAACATGCGAATTGGCTTATTATATTTTAATGTTTTCCATGAAAAGAAAATATCAAAAGTTAACTTTTCATACGATATTACGAATATTTGCGAAATACAAGTATATTTTGCTTGATTCCATGATAAGCTTCAGTTAAAACAGCGCGGCTTTGTTCACGCCATCATTATCGGCTATACCAACTCTGAATTCTTAATTCATTTCGTTTTATAATTTATGGACAAAATTAAGATGCTCAGGAAATGGAGATGTACCGATAAAATAGACTCGATAAAACTTAAATGAATTATTTATGTAAATAGTAATTTAAAGTATAATAAAGTAATGATAAAAAATTAATGCCCCTTTTGTAATTTATCAGGGTCTATTTTCTTTAAAGGCAAGCTTAACTTCTTCGTAGAAAGCCTTCAACTTCGAGGAGACTGTGCATAAGCATTTTCCTCTTAAGAAATTCGCTCATATAGATTTTATAATTTTATAAATTAAAAGGAAAATATTCATTTTACTTCATGTAAGTCTCGTGAAAATTAAAAAAAATATTTAATTTCATTATCACATGCCGAATGAACGTTAGCAAACAAAGAAAATTATCTCCTTTGATTGGTGAAGCTGATTATGTATTTTAATAACTAAAATCGTCATGTTAGGGTTCTTACTGTGGTATTTACGGCAGCACGATTTTCCTCAATTTTTCCTAGTGCTTGGACGAAGGTTTTTGGAAGTACAAATACTACAACCGTGCGTTTGGACATAGTGATATCACGTGATACGTTCCCGCGTAAACTCAGTGAGTGCATGGCCCTCTACTGAGAACAGTTCTTTTACCGACTGTAGAACCTTCTAGTTTTAGTGAATAACAAACAATTTTTGCTATGGATGTTACTGAAGTTAGGACAGGACAGATAAGGGTGAAGGATGAAGTTGGAGTTAGGTGTCAAAAACTCTTCCAAGACTTCCTCGAGGGGTGGGTAAACATTCAGATGATATTCTACATTACTAGATGTGCACGTATCATCGTTTATTTTATGTCCATCAGGTATAAGGAGAATGGGAAAGTCAAATATTTGGAAGCAGCGATTGAGCTGAAAAATCCAGATCGCAACACACTTGAAGTAAGCTTTGAAGATATAGAGAAATACAATCAGAATCTAGCATCTACCATTATCGAAGAATATTATAGGTTGGTAAAATGATTTATTTTGTCACTTGTGCGAGTACCTCTTGTTTATAAATACCATAAATGTTTACAGGGTAAATCCATTCTTATGCCAAGCCGTTTGCAACTTTTCGAAAGATCACGGGGAAGCTAAAGGTGATAAAGAGTACCGAGTAAGCATCGTTGACGTGCCCACGCGTCTTAATGTTCGGGAGCTCACTACCGCAAGAATTGGCTCTCTTGTGCGAATCTCAGGTCAGGTTGTGCGAACTCATCCTGTGCATCCGGAACTAGTTTTGGGCCAATTCATTTGTCTTGATTGTCAAACAGTTATCAAAGATGTGGAGCAGCAATTTAAGGTATGTTGGAAATAATTAGGGATGAATATATGTTAATCACCACCAATTAAGGAGTACTTAATGATTCCATCAATAAATTTACGAAACGTCTCTAATTTTCAATTCCTACTTCTCCTGGCCCTCTCTGTCACGTTGGTCTACTGTCAGATACAATCGAATTCTTCGATTGACAAATTCCATATTAAATTAACGAATTCAGAGTTTAAATATATTCATTTATAAACACACTCCATGAGATTCATTTCATAATTTCAACGATTACATCTGGTATTGAGAATTTCTGTCTGGAATGACAGCAATTTGAAGTTGAGCAATCAAATTCTAAATGAATTTAACATTTTAAATTATAAATTTATAATACGTACAATTGTTTTTAATGCAATCCTTTATTGTAACTTCTTGTGTATGAAGTTAATTTTAACATTGTTTTAAGAATTTCTAATTCCTGAATTTGAATTAGAAGATAAGGAATAGGATTCTTTTAATGACCCTTAAAATGTGATACCTACTAAGTTTTTCAAAGTACTTAAGAACATATTTTGGGAATTTTTCCGAAAGAATCATTTTCCTGGAACTAAGGTCATTACTTATTAAATTAGTAATTTTTCATCATGATGAGGATAGAATATCTAACGATGTGGCATTTCAGCTGTATAATTCACAAACAAATGTATCAGGATGGAGGTGAAATGGTGGTTTGTGTGTGTATATATTGCGAAAGAAAAATGGCTCTGGTATAAAGCTTTGATTATTTGATGTATATATTCCAAGTATTCAGATTTGTAATCAATGGTCTTCCGAACAATTTATTGGATAATGAAATTGTGGTGATGGTAATATATTCAATAATTAATTCTATTTGACAAATTTTATCTTTTCTTAGATACTATGGATGCAGAATCATTATATAAAGGCCCTTAGATGTTTTCTCATTCTGAAGTTATATTCTACTGCACATGATAGTCAATTGCCATTGATTTGTTTTATGTTAATTTACAAGCATGTACATGCAGTTTTCCTTTCAAAAATACAATATAATTTACAAATGTTCAATATAAACTATGAGTGAAGTAATATGATCCATATGATATAGAAAAGAGAAATCATAAATTTAAAAACATAAGTTTGAATTATTTGCTAAGCCTATTATTTTCCACGATATAGATCATTATACATGTTCTGGCATAAGGTATATTGAAAGGTCTTTGGTTTCTTTGGCAAAATTGTGGATTATTTTAGATTGACTGACTGTGAAGGAACATGTATTGAATGCTGCAATAGTTTTATTTAAAATTTCAGCTGGTAAACCTCACTCTTTCTTAATCCAAATATGGCAAGTTAAACATTTATTTCATCTTTATAATAATGTTATAGTAAGGACTGCAAATTCAAGAACAGAGATATAGAGTCTCATGCAGTAATGAAATTAAATTTGGATTTTTAAAATCTTTAGGAAAAGTTCTTTTTTAAGGTTACATATGCTTAAGATACCATTACACATCAAGTTTCATCAGCATGATTATTGAAATTCTCTGCAGTAGTATTCTGATACGTGATAACAGGCATCTTACTTGAGTCTAATATATAAACATTTACCTTTAAACAACACCTTTGGAATCATAAAATCTTAAATTGCATGACAGAGAAGTCCAATTAATGGTGATCACTCAGCCTCATGCTGTTTATGCTTTGTATTCAGCCTCTTCATTTTCTTTGCTCCATCTCTCTGCTGTCTCACTTCTCTAGAACTCCTGTTCCTACCTGTTTACAGTAAAGCATGATTAAGATGCTAACCCACTGAAGAACTGGTTTTTACACATTATCTGCCCCTTTTGCATGAAACACACAGTAAAGATACCTCTTGAGACAACCTGCTATTGGCATAGGACAGATCTTTCCCTCCAGATACACTACAACCTGATGTAGTAAATTAATTGCCTCATTCAGTCTACAAAAAATGTTTAAATTATTTGTGTTGCCTTCCTCTCTCCTATTCTTGTCTCCTTGTGGATCTCTTCTTTTTCATGACTAATTTTGTGAGAATAAAATTAAGATAATACAAAAATAGAGCAATGTATATCCTACCAATGGAGCCAATGAAAACTCTGAGATATAGTCAATTTTCTCTATCATTATTATCTCAGATAGAAGTGAGATTTAAATAAGTTAGTCTGGTATTCCTTTTATCACAATTTTTGGAAGTAGGAGTCTTGAAGGAATCAGGAAAGGTTAGTTAGGACTCAGTATTTCGTTAGTTTTTTAACATCCTCTGAGAGATGGTGATGCCCTTCATCACTGCTGTTAATTATTATTCTTTCCTAACTGTCTATGTGATAAAATCTGTTTCATTATAGAGTGAAAATTTACCAAAATTATCTGAGATGCTCTTTGTTTTAAAATCAGATCATTTAAAAGTAATGAGCAAGAACAATTTGTACTTTTTCCACAAATTATTTTTATTATAAATAATGAAAGACAGGTAAATACACACTACTAGTTTTGGAGATTGATGTCCATCATCATGGATGATGTCCTTACATTTGTGATGGATTTTACTGTATTTTATTGTTTATAATAAAAATAATTTGTGGAGAAGTACAAATTGTTCTTGCTCATTATGGAATATTTCCACAAGTCAACGCCTGAGACTGTGCATTTTTAAAAGATATTATGTTTAGAAACTAGCATTATAAAACCAGGCCTATTCTTGTTAGAATGCTGTTCTGACCCTTGAAATGTCTCTGAACTGGGTTTTCCTGTATATAGGGGCATTCCTTGCATCCTGCATGGCTTTTTTTGCAATCTTCTTTGTTTTTCATCTATTTGTCATGCCCAAATCACTTGCCATTCTCATCTATAGTGCTTCCTCTTGCAAAATAACTGCCTCAATGCTTTTAGGGGCTATCTTTAAAGATGTCTGAGCATTTTTATATCCATCTGTCACAAAATAAATGATGTGTATGAAAGTTGAAGCCTTGACTCCCCTTTTTTGTTTCTTAATATGTGGATTCTTTTCCTTGCCATTATAAGATATTGCATTGCAGAATATTATAGATAATATATACTAACCTTTTCACAATCTTAAACTTAAAAATATGGCATCTACACTTAGGATGCTATCTCTCTTTACTGTTAGCATTTTACTCACTATTTCACAAAATATTTTGGGTTAATATAGAACTAATGTCTTAAATTTAAAATTTAAATAAATGACAAAGGCCTAGAGTTTTAACCTTTGTAGCCTTCAGAAATTTCCTAAGACAAAGGACAGGCTTGTATAGTAGGGTGGATGGAAAAAACTTTTTTTTTTGAAATCGATATGTGGCTAGTGCTTAAAGTTTGTGGTTGATGGTCCTTATAAGCCATAAGAAATTTCAGCTTGATCGGAATATGTCCTGAGGCTGCGAAATTTAGTCGAAATTTTCAATTTTTGTGAAAAAATGTCAAAAATTTGCAATTTTTTCTGATGATTTTTCGATGTTTCTGAAGTGATTTAATGGCAAAATATTACATTTATTGCTTGTCTGTTGCTTAGTGATTAACAATTTACTGAGTTTGAATGAGGAAAATTGATTTCTTAGTTCGCCAAAGTTTGTCAAAAAACGCCAAATACACAGAGATGTTACGGATGTTGGGTAGGCAATAACCTGCTGCAGTAACTCGACCCCACCGACTTAAATTTATGAAGAATGATAAGATAGTAGGAAATGAAGTAAATTGCAGCTCTTAGTTAATCGAATAATCAAGTACTAGCGAGGAGGTGGTTGCAATATTGACACTACCAGTATGGGTGTCAGTCTCTCTGGACAGAGCACTGAAACGTGACGGTTTGCGCGAGTTAGAAGTCTACATAACACATGTGTTATTGCAATAGGCGTGTCTAAAACTACTGTTGAATCTTGCAAATCTGTGGATTGATATCTGTGAAAACAGGAAATATTTGTGTTTCATAGTGTGCTGGACAATATTCCGTAAAAATGCCACCCTAGCCTTGAGGGCAGATGAAGTCAGCGATATTCGATATTTTAGGGGAATCGGAGGATCTAATGAAAAGCAGTTACCAACTTTTTGAGTGTCATTCGGTGTATTAATTACGTTCAAGCAAAAAAAAAGTTACTTAAAAAAGTTAAAAAGTTACAGGAAATCTCCTTGAAAGACATTGCTAACGTTGCTAAAGATTTATCTCCATGATCATCTTCGAAATCATGCTTTCTGGGGGCATCCAGAAAACATACGAGTTGGTATATTTAGATAGTCACTGAAATGTGCGTAAAAACACTGCAAAGAAGATCCTTAAAGCTACAAAAAGCCAAAGCCAACCAGTTAACTCCATTAGAAAGTTTGCACCCCCAGTGATCAACTTTTAAGCCAAAGATTATACAGATTTAGTGCACTGGAGAAAAGAAGAAATAACATCACCTCCAGTAGCACACTTACTAACAAAGAAGACTTGGAAGACATCGCTACTGGAAGAGATGAATCCCTAAGAAAACTGCAGACTGTTTTACCTGCCGTGCCGTATCCAGGGAGAGGAACGGTGCGTCAAGGATATAACTGCTACATCAACTGTTGTATGTAGTTATGAATCCCGAGATGGCTAAATTAGACTTCGATTGAAGAGCAGAAAAATATTATTGAGGTTTGGTACAAAAGCAGACTTCAAAGCCCAAATGGGACAGCCTACCTAAGTGGGTGAGAGGTCGGAACTCGATTGCAACCACCCCCTCGTGGTGAGTGCTGGGTAGTCTATTATTCAATGAAATAAGAGCTGAAAATTACTTTTTTTCCCAATATCTTATCATTCTTCATAAATTTAAGTCGGTGGGGTCGAGTTACTGCAGCAGGTTATTGCCTACCCAACATCCGTAACATCTCTGTGTATTTGGCGTTTTTTGACAAATTTTGGCAAACTAAGAAATCAATTTTCCTCATTCAAACTCAGTAAATTGTTAATCACTAAGCAACATACAAGCAATAAATGTAATATTTTGCCATTAAATCACTTCAGAAACATCGAAAAATCAGAAAAAATTGCAAATTTTTGACATTTTTTCACAAAAATTGAAAATTTTGACTAAATTTCGCAGCCTCAGGACATATTCCGATCAAGCTGATATTTCTTATGGCTTATAAGGACCATCAACCGCAAACTTTAAGCACTAGCCGCATATCGATTTCAAAAAAAAAGTTTTTTCAATCCACCCTATTGTATAGTCTAGATTGCTAAATATGTTACAGTGATTTACTTCAAAGTTAAGGGAGAATTACATGATCTGACCTGTGTAATTGTAGAATTTCAGTGGCTAGACTATCGTGATCAGTGCCATGGATTCTTTTTAGTATGAAATCATTCAAGGATGACCCTTTATTCATCCTAGTTTTTCCTGCTATGCTCCTGAGAAATGTCACTTTTGTTTCTGTTATTGAAATTGTTTAATTTCTGATTGTAATAATCCTTTATTTCTTGTTTCAGTATACAAATCCAACAATTTGTCGCAATCCTGTGTGCAGCAATAGAAGAAGGTTCATGCTTGATTTGGATAAATCAACTTTTGTGGATTTTCAGAAGGTCAGAATACAAGAGACGCAAGCAGAGTTGCCCCGAGGATGTATTCCTCGCAGGTAATTAATTGAAATAATGAAGTGCAATCTAGTCTAAGTAGTAATTACTCATGTGAAAGGGATCGTTTCCAGTCAAATTTCATGAGACATTGTTAGTCACAGAATTGTCATATTTAATGTGTTACTTGTTTCAAACAACTTAAGGGCTGAATTTCTCATTTTTCTTTGTGTTCCTAAACTAGAGAATTATATTTGTCCTAATAGCTGTCTTCTTTTCTGGTGTGAGTTAACAAATATTAATAAATTAAAAAGAAGGGTTGAAGATTATGCACTGAACAATAAATTTAAAGAAAGTGACTGGATATTAACATTAAGATTTTTAAAGATATTAATCAAATTAAACATATTGAGTAGAATTGACGAAAAAATTATCCGGATATGGGTGATATGGTGATTTGTGTATGTATTGAGAAAGAAACTATTTTTAACATCGTATACATTCATGTGTAGCTATTCCAATTCATATTGGCTTAATTCATTCCTCAGACTGATGAATATGAGGTTGACACTTAATAGTACCAGCAAGCCAAGAATGTGGGTGTACAGTCACTTACAAAAAAAAGTAAAAAAAGTTACCACTTCCAAGGGGCAACTCGTCCAACAGTTTCGGGCAAGCGAGCCTCCAGAAGAGAGAGAGAGAGAGAGAGAGCGAAAATAAAGATGGAGGACGTTGTCTGCTATGCAGGTCCACGTTGAGCATTTGAAAGGATTCGTTTTCGTTATTGTTATTAAAATAACTTATTTAAAGTGATTTTTTAGTGACATTAACATGGCAGAGTAATATTATAGTGATTCAAAGGTCGGAATGGATTAATTTGGTGATTTTAAAGTTGTTTCTTTGATATAGTTTTACTTTAGATTTTTTGCATGTAGTATAGGAATGGCGAATATATTCTAAGCTAAAAATTTTAGAAAAGAGATATTCCGCAGTTTGTGCTTGCAAGACCCTGAAACCTGGCGTTACAGCATGAATTCTTTGACGATGTTCTAGTTTAATCCAAGATATTTTCTTAAACGTATCGGAAGTATGGTCATACTTTTTCAAGTTAAATATAAACCAAACAGATGCATTCTGGGCACGTTGCATATTAGTAGCTAGTTCTTGCAATAAATCATAGATTGAATTTACCAATTGCATTTTAATATAAGGCGTAAGGAAACTTCCTAAGCATCTTAGGGTATGGACTAATTAATGGCATTACTGGACTTCAGTAAAGTCTTCGATTCTGTTGACGCGGATATATATTAAAAATTAAATTATATTAAATCCTGTAAGCATCATTCATACGCTGATGATCTGCAGATATATCTCGATTCTACAGTTGTCTGCTTCCCTGAATGTGTTCAGTATGTGAACCATGACCTCCAGCGAATTCACAATTGTTACAAGGACAATTTTCGGAAGATGAATCCATTAAAAGTGCAAGCCATTTTCATTGGGTATCCACAGTTAGTAAAAGGAATTATTGGAGATATGAATGCAAAGCTTATCTTGAAAAATGCTGAGATCCTATTCTGTAACTCTCTTAATAATATCAGTGTTCACATAAAGGGGATGAATGGAAGAGTAAACTATTTCATAAATGTTCACGATGTGCTATGAAACCATACCGAGCATTTCAGGGAAAAATGGAGTGGGTAGTGAAGGACGGGAGGGAGGAAAATAACAATGAAGTTTAAGGCGGTTTATGACCTCCAGAAACTTTCAAAGTCCCTTTCCTTCTTCTTGCATGAACTTCTCTGGTAGAATCACTTACATATTTGACCACAGCCAGAAGGAGATACTATGAGCCAAGGTTGCCCTGGGCAACGATGACAAGGCCTTTATATAAAGATTTATGTACAAAAATACCCGTTGAAAGGCAGTTGCGAAGATAATCAGCTGTATAAACGAGTCTCAGCATAACGCAGACGGAGACATCCATATGTATATAATAATTTAAAATTTCATTGCTAATGACATGTTGTAGAATAACAGAAAATTATATTTTTAAGGAATTTTCCGGTAAACATATTTAAAGTGAAAATCTTGCATCAATTATGATTAGTGCATTTATTGAATCAGAATAAATCATGCTTGCCACTTCAGTGATAATGCAATATAATTCATTAGATTTTAATACCATATTCATATGAGTAATGAGTAATGGTAATGATTATAACTTGTTAAGTGTTATTTGGATTGAAAAAGAATTTTGCAAAGGTTATTCTTCGAAAATTAAAAATAAAAATCCGAGCAGTGGTGCACAAAGAAAAGTATTCAATCCGTGTATGGCAAGGAGTGTAGTATTAGAAAATGATCTGGAAAGGAGCTAGACAGAAATTAGGCGATAAGGAAGAACTCCGCAATGTCCTATAACCTCGGTCACACGGTAAGAAGAGGCATTTACGAGTAATCTATATCTATGAGTAAAAGTAAAATAACTGGTTGGCCGCTGATGGTTACTATGTTGAAAGCAGATACTCCAAAAACCATCAATAAAAATTTTTATTGATGGTTTTTGGAGTATCTGCTTTTAATATGAGTTAAAGAATGAGAAATCAACATATAATAGTTTGGTATACAAACAAGATATATTATTGAAATTGACATTTTACAGCCTAACTTTGTGGAATGGTGCCATCATGCAAAGAAAAAAACACACTGTAAATTCCACGGAAATAAATTAATCGGCAACTAGTTCTGTCTGTCTGTCAGACATCATCTCAACTCCCTCCAGAAAACACACCTATTCTGACCTCACCATCCCCTCTCATTCCTCCCATCCTTTTTCTCAGAAGTTACCCACTTTCCACAGTATGATCCACCCACATCCCGATGCCACTGGCCAATTCCCTTAAAGAAGTTTTCAAAAATCAAATAGATTGTTATAAATAAAAGATACAGCCCAGATATGGTGGATAAACTCTTGAGGAGAAAACCAAATATCCTCTCATGTCGTAAAATCACTCCTTTTCTCTAATAATCCTCCACAACCCCTTCCTCATGGCGGAGAATCCCATTCCTCGGAAGTCTCTCCTATAGACACATGCTTCCTAATGACCTGAGAGCGGCTTTCTATGTCCCCTGGAATCTAAGGAGAGCCATCGGCCACCACAAAGATAGAAGACCCAGCGACTCTCTCAGCGGGGTGTACGAACTCCTCTGCAATGATGCCCTTCCTGGTGCGTTGGGGGAGGACAAAATCCTTACCAACGAATACCTCTTCCACAACTCCTCCCCTCCTCTCTCATCCCCTCAGCCCTTTTCCGTTGATAATTCCCGGTTTTTCCCACCACCCCTCCCACACCACCTTGTTCCCCTCGGTCTTTCTCATTTTCGATATTTCAGTGCCTGATGATTTCTTATAGACAAAACTAGTTGCCTTTAATATATCTGTATGGAATTTACAAAGTTTGTTTTTTTATTTGCATGGAAATATACTTTATAATAAGTGAAATGTGGTAGCAATGCACCTCTCGAGTGAAGAACTCAGCGTTTCTGAGATTTCATCGATTAGAATGGAGGAAAAGGTGTGGAAAACCCAGATGCTTTTGGGAGAGGGTTCTTGACAATGCATATTCATTGATTACTTCCTAGAAATACTACGTTATAAAATGGACTTTCACGGCTGGTATCCCATTGACCCCATCTCTTCCCCCGCTGTTTAATCCTTAGACCTCGCTATTCTTTCCGAGATCCGAATACGCCGAATTCAGTGAACCCCTATTGCCTACCTGCTACTGCCTAGCCATTCCATTATCTGCTAATCTTTCTCCCCTTAATCCCACATGTGATTCTGGGCGTAATTTCTACGAAAAAACTTTTACCAAAACTACCACCAACAACTTCAGCGCCAGGGCTCACCATCACCTCACCCACTATTGCTTTATTGTAATCTGGTCCTCAGTGGATTAAATATATATATTAAAATATATTGCATTAAATAAATTGACATAATTTGAAGGTGTTTTTTAATATTTCTATTTATGGATAATACCCATGGCATCCTACTTGCCCGGGTACGATGCACCCATAGGATGGCGTGGCTTAGGGTGAAAAAATAGCGTTCATTTCCCTCTCTTTATCAAGCATCGAAACTCATTTAAGGTTCTTCCATTCAGTCATGATGATATGTATTCGGAGAGATAAAAATGAATATCAACGAAAAAGTTAAAAATAAATTCAATATGGTTTCACTAATCTCATTTAGAAATATTAGCCAACAGAGAAATAACGCATAGGACGTCTTATTCATCCGATGTGTTCGCTATTATGCATATGCGAAACAAGATCATCCCTGTAAGCAGATTTTAAAGGGTTAACGTATTCTTTCACTGTTACTCCATTTCTATTCTAAATAGCGTTCATTTCCCTCTCTTTATCAAGCATCGAAACTCATTTAAGGTTCTTCCATTCAGTCATGATGATATGTATTCGGAGAGATAAAAATGAATATCAACGAAAAAGTTAAAAATAAATTCAATATGGTTTCACTAATCTCATTTAGAAATATTAGCCAACAGAGAAATAACGCATAGGACGTCTTATTCATCCGATGTGTTCGCTATTATGCATATGCGAAACAAGATCATCCCTGTAAGCAGATTTTAAAGGGTTAATGTATTCTTTCACTGTTACTCCATTTCCATTCTAATTACGTTTTCTCTGACTTCCCCTTCTTTTGACATAATTCATAGTATTGCATTTTCTCTTAATTATAATTCATTTAAGCCCTATTATTTTTTTACGGAAAAGTTCGTCCTGCGAGCATGTGGAGCATGAAGGAAAATAATGAAATCCTTTCTAAACCTCCATTGATGGGAATTTATACATAAGCAGAAAATATGGGCAACTAAAGTATTTCTTGGCGGATTTTTTTGAAGAAGAGTGAATTACGTGTGAGATTTCAGCCGATTTGAGAAAAATCCGAATTACTTCCTTTACAATACTATATTGCTTATACAGCATCCAAATGAAAGACTTTTAGCCAGCATTTAAAGATAATAACGTCAAACAAGCCTCAAAATATGCGCGAGGAAGAAGACGAAACGCGCACTAAAAGCAGAGCCGCTCATAGACTCGCTCTCATCGAGCTTCATGTCTGTTAAGTGGGTTGCATCCTTTAGTGATAACTTTTTTTTGTAAGTGACTGTACCTGCCAATTATGGGCCTTAGTGTATAAGCGTTGCCTTTAGACTGCTTATCCTTATTGGTAATTCACACTCGTCATACATTATTATATAAATATATGTATATTAAAAAGATCATTTATTATAATGAGTTTTTGATAATCAAAAATGGATAAGAATGAGAATTTTTAGAAGATAGAAGGCCCAATCAGAGATTCAATTTACTAGATAAATTCAGACAGAGTACATTGATAGAAGATCTAGCCGATATTATGTGCCCTCCTTATTATATAGACCGTTCTGATACTGCGAGAAAATTCAGAGAAATAGATGCTAGAACCAGACGATTCAAGAATTCATTTTTTCCGAGAAGAATACGTGAAAATAATCAACTAGGAAAGCAGAGTCATGGTGCTTGCACCCCCTGCCACACCCCGAAAGGTGGCTTGCAGGGTACATATGTAGATGTAGAAAAATTTCATTTTTATTATGAACTCATTGAAATCTATGATTTTTTATGATTTAATCCCACCAAATATCGATTGAGCAGTTTAATTTTATATTGTAAAAGCATAGGATCAAATTCATTTCCTTTTTCAACATTAATGCTTGATGTGGCAAAGATAATTGATTACTTTGGATTTAAATATTGGAATATGGCTTAAATATACATATTCAGTTTTTCATTTTTCTTTAAGAGTAAATTTCACAAGTAGCATTTCTCTCATCAGCATCATTTTCTTTTAGAAAATTAAATTAATGTCATGAACCATTAGTAAATGAGTTATTATTTGAATCTAATTGTTGTAGTTATGTGTACTTTTTAGCCAAATATAATGGAAACAAGCAATAAATTACATAGTGGTGAAATTTTATGTCTTGTAAAAGTTTCATCTTGTGAAGCATAAGGATTGTTGAATACTGCAGTAATGTTAGCATTGTGAATGCTTTGGGAGGGTATTTTATTCATAAGGTTATATTTAAAGTAAAAGTATTTTCCTCATTGTTTTCTTGGATCCTTCCTACCAAAATGTATAAGAGTTTTCTAAATTAATTAAACATTTCTTTCTGGGTTTTTCTTTAATAATTTAGAATTTTGCAAGCAAATTTTTCAATTCGGTGATAATTTTATAAATTAATCAAAATTTTGTTAAATAAAGGATGAGATTCGCTCCAAATTGCTATAGTACAAAGTTTCCCTCATCCTAGTGGTGGGAAGAATTTCTCACAAACACCACTTTGTGATTCAGCTGCTTTATGGTGGAGCAGCGCTTGTATTTCATCAGCAGAGTGGAATTTAGTCAGCATCTAGCCCAAGAGTCCTTTGTTTGAGTCCCAGTCAATGCATTAAATTGGAAACCAAACATTGAAAAGTGAGGGTATTTAAAAGGAATACTATTAAAAATACTATATGTTTCATAGATAAAATTGAAAACATACTTACAAAATACTGATGCATAAATCTCTTTTTATATTGTTTCATTATTCTTCAGTCTCTCTTTGAATCAAAGATTGAAATGCTTTATGTATTTCCCAAACTTTTTTAAAATGCATTTGTGCTTGGAGTATTTATTCCTTTTGGTTTTCAGTTTTATACATTGACTCACCTCATTTCAGTCTAAGTGATGATTTTTATCCTATCTGAGCTCTTTACTGACCGTTTATGCAAAACTTTGTTATTCCATTTCTTTCTATTGTGTACCTCACCATTTGATATGGTATCTTTCATAATCTTTGATTTTTATAATTTGTTTCTTTTCATTAAATTAAAAGAAGGTGATTGTGTTTTAGTGTTGAAGTGATTCTTCATGCTGAGGCAGTAGAGACTGTACAAGCAGGTGACCGGTATGACTTCACTGGAACATTAGTAGTTGTACCTGATGTGGGAGCATTAACTGGGCTCATTACTCAGAAGATGTCAAACCATAAGGCAGGGGATGCTGCAGATGCTGGCATTCGAGGTTTGAAGGCACTTGGCGTTCGTGAACTCAACTACAAGTTAGCATTTGTTGCATGCAGTGTCACTCCTACCAGTCAAAGGGTAAAACATTATTCATAAGTGGCTTGTGTTCCTAATGCATGTTATATAAACATGGTTGTATTGTTTACAATCATATATTTTGTCCTCAGTTTTATAATCCATATACAGTATAACCTTTTTAAGATGCAATTTTTTGATGGTCCTACTTCCTTTCAAATGAAACATGGTTTACATACTGCTTAAGATGCTCTGCTTAAGAAGTGGATTTTTCCCATCCCTAAATGCAACTACAACCCACTTTAGCCGATTGTTTTCTGCATCTGATAGACCAAACAATTTGTATGTTATCTGTGTTGCCATCCTCTCCTTTCCTTGCCTCTAAAAAGGTTCTTTGTGGGTCTTCCTTTTAATGACTAATTTTGTAAGAATAAAATGAAGTTATAGCAAAGCAGAGCATTCAGTTAACAACTGTTGGAGCTGTTCCAAACTCTGTGATCGAGAGAGTTTCTCTGTCACTTTTTGCAATGCAAAACATAATCATTTTTCTGTGTTCTCTTTCATCACAGTTTCAAGAAATAAACATATGGAAGAAACCAGAAAAGTAGTCTCGTGGTGCTGTTGTATGAGAGAGATCATGATATGATGCCCTCTCACTGTTGATGTTAAAAACATTATTATTTTTCCCTAATTGTTTATCTGGTAGAATTTTCTTCATTGTAGTATGAAAAATGACCAAAATTAATCAACTAAGCTGCAGACCAGTCTTCAAAAAATACAATGTAATGTAACTAGCATTACGTAACCCAGTTCTTACAAACTATCCCACTTAAGATTTCCCTTGGTCCCCCAGAAAGCATCTTAACTATGTTACTTTTGGCACTTACTGTCTATTTTTGGAAACTGGGAAATTTTAATAATGAAGCATTTTTCATGGTATTTAAAAGTTTTTAATTCAAGAGAATACTAAGGTACTTCATACTTTGTATATTTTGTTAGAGGAGAGTAAATTCTATTAATATGACATGGTAAGTTGATTTAGGATTAAGAAAAACTAGTTGCCCCGTGCGAAACTTTCGCAGACAACACTGATACTCAATTTCCCACCCAAATACACTTCATTAAATACTAATCTTTACAAACAAATACACAAAAACTAAATACCTAAAAATACACACCTTTATATTCTTTATCAGCGTCTGTTTCGATATACCTCGATTGTAGCGATGGATATCGCCTTCTACACATCCAGCAACAAAACTCAATAGCCAAATAACATGTCTTGCGTTTTATAACGCCATACCATATGAACCCAAACAAAAATCCCTATTATATTAGAGAACGTGATAGTATAAATGTTATCGAATGTTTTAAAAATTTTCTTATAGTAGTATAATCACGAATGGTGCACGTCATCACTATAACGATACATGTATCTTATCCTACACCGAATACCTCAATTCACTCAATGCATTTATGACTAAATGAATTATGGTAAAGATACAAAATATCACTGCCAGCTTTACCTAAATCTGTCGTTATAAAAACCACTTCCTTTTATACCGGCAATGAAGTGTCACTTAAATAACCAAGATAAAAGAACGAAACATACCTTCTGCATCCACGTTATTGATTTATTTTCTATGTTCTTCTCTTCATACATGAAATACAAAAATAACTACTACTCGTCTGCAGTGATCTGATCTGGGAGAGGAGAGCTAGAGGGGAAGCTAAATGTCACACTTTCATACGAATACATTGTGTTACATTGTCAAAGCGCATAGCATTCTCCCCGCATTGAATGTCTCTTACATCGTTAATGTGGCAAAATAATACATTTTTGTGCTTCGGAGATAGCGATTGGGAATAAAAGCTTGGGCTTTCGTTAAGCTTGTACTACATGCTGGTGAGTTTTCTGAAATCGCAGGACACCCTTTTCTTTACTCAGAAATATGATTAAATATTGAATATTATCTATTCAATGAGTGAAATATAAACAATAAAAATCATTTGATATGAGGTTTAGATGTATAGAAAATTTGCAACATACGAAACAGGGAAGTAATATGATGCAAAATTGTTCAAACATACCATACGATAAAACCGTGACGCAAACTTTCATATTCGGCAATGTTCATGTTTATTTGGCCGTCGTTCTGCTCCCGTAAGATATGTGGTTTGCTTATTAAACTGCTGTGGATGTGTACGACGTCGAAGTCTTCGTTCATGGAGACTATAATATTAATTACTAACACTGCTTCAATCAATTTATGACCGAGAATGTTATCCGATTTTAAAACTTGTTTACACTCGTCACTAAGTAAACAATTTCAATCTGTATATAGCAACCTGGGCCTTTTTTCGTCCAGTAAAAAATGAGATGATTAAAATATTATTTCAATTTGTTTAACAAATGGTGCATTTTTGATTTGTCTGACTATTTTTCGCATGAACCTGACAACTTTTGCCATCAGACAGTCATTCATTTATATATATTGATGGAGTAATAAGGGAGAAAAGTCCCGATCACCAAAAAAGCATGTTTTAAAATAATATATAGATAGATTATTTCAATTCATTAGAGATCATGGCTATCAGTCCTTTAGCATTTACATTTGCAATTGTTATTACTTAATTACTTATATATTATTGCTAGTTTCTCTGTGTGAAAATTTTGCAGACAAACTCTTAATACTTAATTCCCTCTCCCAAATACATTTCAATAAACACTCAAAATAATCACTACAAATGTATACACAAAAAATCAAGCATTCCTAAACATCACACCTTCATATTCTGTCTGTTTTGATATACCTCGTTTTAATCGATATGTATGCATCCAGTAGCAAAACTGGCAAAATTGAATCTAGCTTTTTCTAATGCATTGCCACTTAAACCTAAACAAAATCTATAATCTGCTAGAGATTGTGAGAATATAAATGTTACTGAATGTTTTTAAAACTTTCTTTAACGATACAGGCACAAGTGGTATGTGTCATTGCTAAAACAATGTATGTATCTTATCCTATAATGAATACCTCAATAAACTCAATGTGTTTATCACTTAATTTACACAAATACAAAAAATCACTGCCAGCTTTATGTAGCTCAGTCGTTCTAACTTCCACTTCCCTTTACAATGGTAATGGTGTATCTATACGTTGTCTATATTATCTATTCTGTGAGTGAAACAAATGCTAAAAATCATTTGATATCAGGTTTAGGTATATAGAAAATTTGCAGCATATGAAAATTTTACCAAAATTAATTTGAATACTCAGAAAAAAAACTTAATGTTCTAATTATTTTGATCAGTATTAGGTAGTTGTATGACTCATAATCTTAATTTTTTTATGAATAATACAAAAAATAACCATGATACCTCAAAATTTATCAATATGGTCGTTCTGCTCTCAAAAGATGTAAGTTTATTAAACTATTTAGGTTGTGTGCATCATCGAGATCTTCTTTTATGGAGACTATAAATTATTTTCAAAAAATTTTTAGATTATTTAAACTGAAAATAAATATATCACTGTCCGATTATAAACCAGCATAACTAAGTAAACAAAAATTTCTGTTTATAGCAACCCAGGTTCCTTTACATCCAGGACAGAATGTGATAATTAAAATATTAACTCAAGTTACTGATTAAAAAAAATACATTTTTAATTGGTCTGACTATTTATAGTAGGAACCGGGAAACTTTTCTTTCAAATGGTCAGTCGTTTATATGTATTGACAGAGCAAAAAGGGAGAAAATCCTATCAAAAATGTACGTTTTAATAATAATTAATAAAATATAGAGGATGTGCTTATCAGCTGTGAGTTTCAATGAATTACATTATAATCCATGCAAACTCGATTCATAAAAACATTTTTTAAACTAGAAAATATCTACATGAATACCTTATTTCATTTATTTAATTATTATGGTGGATTGAATACCTTTTCAAATATTCTAAACCATGATTTTCAGCCTTTAGCTATGCAACTCTTGTATTTTCCATACTCAAACATTCTTATCTTTTAGAGCAGATTTTTTATCTTTAAACTTGGCTCATGGAATATTAAAATTTGAGTAAATAAATTTGTCTTTATCCCTAATAAGCTACCTTATATTTTATAATAATTTTAAACTTTGTGATGTAAAAGTGAGGGATAATTTAATGCAGTTTTCTGCTATTTTTTTGCCGTATATTGCTGTTGTGAATTTTTTTATATTTATCAGTTGTTATTGTAGTCCAGTTAATTGTTGAATGTTGCAGTTTGGAGGGTCCCCAATGCAGATGGAGGAGATGACAGCTGAAGCAATGAAGGAGCAAATGACGGAGGGCGAGTGGAATAGAATTTATGAAATGAGTCGAGACAGAAACCTCTATCAGAACCTCACTACCAGTTTGTTTCCTTCAATTCATGGAAATGATGAAGTGAAAAAAGGTATTTCTCTTTAAGTTATTGACATTTAAAATGCTTTCACTTTTGCAAATGGTTGGCTTTACATTTTCATAATATTGGCCTTTTCACTTGTTTTCTATTCATACTTTTGTTTCATTAAATTTGTACTTTAAGTGTGCCTTAAAAGTTGTGCAAAAGCTTAACTATCTCTCGCCCGGTTAGATAAATTATCTGTTGGTTCCAAGACCAAGGCAGGATGGTTAATGAATAAGTATTTGATTGTCTGTAAAATTTTGTCAATATAATGCCTTGGCTTATGTCTTAAACAGAATGATTCTGTCGTTTATTTTCATAAGGTATTATTCTCATGCTGTTTGGTGGAGTTCCCAAATCAACGCAAGAATCTACAACTCTCAGGGGAGATATTAATTGCTGTATTGTTGGTGATCCAAGTACTGCCAAATCTCAGTTCCTTAAGCAAGTGAGTGTCATCTGTTACTTTATTTGCATTCATCACTTCTTTTCTCAAGCCTTTTTAGAGTTATTACATTTTTATAATTCATCCTGTTTTAAAATTTATGCATAAGTAAAATTAGTTGTGTCAATTTCGACTTTCATTGATATTCTGCCCTTCCTCTTTAGCAATTGAGTTTCTTTTCCAGCTAACTTGTGGTGTACGTTGTTGTAAAGAGAGTATTCATTAGCCAGCATAATCTTGTACTCAATCCTTGGAAATTGTTTCCTGCCTTGTGATGAGACTTGAAGATGATTTACTTGACCTCCAAAGATTCAAACAAAATATTCTTGGTTTATGAGTTTTGCATTTAATGTATACCTAGGGCAATGAATCCCAATTATGTTGTTTTTTTGGGGAATCAAGGTAAAAATGTATAAAGTTATAGGCAGGATAGTAGTAATACTTGCATATAAAGCAAGGAAAGGGTTCTGGGGTCTTTCATTTTAAAATAAGCGCTATAACTAATGAAGATTCCTTTTAGTTTTCAAGGTGTATAGCACTCATTTAAAAAATCAATATTATATGAGTAAAAGTTGCTTGTTTATTGCTAGCTAATTGGGATCCTTTTTAAAGAAGTATCCTATGACTTTTTTATATGAATACAATATCCCCCAGTTCACTATTGTGTATGACAAAGCTTAAAATAATCCTCCTGTTATGGAAACCAGAACCATTTTGAAGAGGTTGTTGCATATCAAGTTACAGAAATGAGTCCTTTAACCATAAGCAAAATTTAAAGTCCATGTCGTTCCATAAAAAAACTTCTGAACTTTTAAAAAAATATTCTAAACACCCCATTTAAGTATATGGTAGAATGATAATGATGTTCTGTTTACATGCTGAAATATAAATTTCTGTCTTCTCTGGAAATGCCTCATAAAAATAGAATTTCCCGCCATACATTTCTAATGGGAGCATTAAGACCGCCTGGTGTTGAACCCAGAACCATTTTGGAGGATACATTTTCTCATCAAGTTTCGGAAATGACCTCCATAACCATATACAGAATTTAAAGCTCATATCATATTGAGGTGGTCATCAAACATATTTCCCTATTCCCCCTTTGGTAGTATGGTAGAAAACGGGGCTCTGGTATCAAACCAAGGACCATTACAGAAATGGTAAATTATATTTTCAAAACATAATCATGACAACAGATCACATGCCAAAATAAATTAATCTATCTTCTTGGGAGACACCTCTACCAAATATTTGTATTCCCCGGCATACATATTATATGGGAGAATTAATATGACCTGGTATTGAACCCAGAACATTTTTCGAAGATCTGAATGCATATTAATATTACGAGTAGATAGTAACAACCCTGACCGATATCGAAGTTTCAGTTTGGTAGTATGGTAGACCTTTCTAAATGATGCTCTGGCATCAACCAAGGATCATCAGAAAAACGACAACCTCTGTATATGACATTTAAGAATCATCTCCTCAAATTCTGGGTTTTACCTTTCCAGATTATCGGGAAAGTATTCAAAAAATTTCTTACATGTCGTTGCAATGTATTTTAAATGACAGAATTTCGCACCCACCTGGTGTCAAACCCACACCCATTTGGTGACATTCTTCCTTTTTTTGATATAGAGGACAACACCATCTCCATCCACTGTGATTTTGAATTCTTTAAAAATCCCCCTTTGAAATACATGGTAGAAAAGTAATGACGCTCAGGCATCAAACCAAGAACTGTCAGAGGAACGGCGAACAGCATATATGAAACATATGACATGCCTCTATGTACAGCTAGTTCCAAAAAAAACTTACCACCTAAGCCGCAACCCGCATAACAGACGTGAAGCTCGATCAGAGCGAGTCTAGAGTTTTTGACGCATTCTATTGGCTCTTGGAAGGAGGAGCATTCTGACGGCGCCTTTTTAAACCGTTGTGAAACGCGTTGAACGTATTTGTACCGTCTTTATTAGCTCGAAATCTAGTTTAAATTTAGTGTTAATTTTTACTATGTCAGCAGCATAGTATTAAAAAATGAATGAAAATCGGATCTCCTTATTTCGGCCTGAAATTTCTGCGAAATTCACCTTTTTCTGGAGGTATCGGGTAAACTTACTTTAGCTGCTTCAATTATCCAATAAAAAATTATGTCATTGCAAGATTAAAAAGGAATATATTATTACATTTTTTATGCTCTTGACGCCTACAGGAAGAACTTTTAAATTTATTTAGAGGAAATTCACGACTATGACTCAAATAGAAAGATGAACGAAAACTCTGCAAGGAGATAAAGAATAATTAGGAATAAGAACACAATCAACTGTATGTCAGCTAATTTATGTTGCAGAAAAATGCTATCGAGAAGGGGAGTATGAAAAAACTTCGAAACCTACTGAGGGAAGCAAAGATGAAAAGAAACTTTATCCTTACGAATACGCCGAGAAAGAATCATTTTAAGTCAACCTGAGAGAGCTCTGAAAATTAGACCCAAAACATATTACAATAAAGTAAACCAAGTAAATTACGATCAACTACATCAGATAATTACATCAAATATTATAAAAATTTTAAATACCACCAAATCATATGATAGAAAGTAAAATATTTATTGGTGTGCTATCATCATTTTCTGAGGTAATTGTTTAAAATTCAAATTGCTAATTTAATATTTTAGAAAATAACATAGATATTAGAATAGTAACACAATTAAAATACTGAGGGCTATAAAATTTTTTCACATATCGAATAAAAAATTAATTTACCACAAAATTAACGCCAGCATCTCGTAACATTTTTCCGAAAATATTGTTCATTGCCAGTCCCAGAAAACTATCCCTTTAATTAAATAAAGTTCATGTTACTTGCAAAATTATGCTGTCCCAACTTTTATCTGATGCTAAATCTCTTTCTTGCCCCGCGGTGCAAATTTTGACTCGATCTCTTCGCAGTTGAATTATTCTGCAATACAGAGAAGTATAAAATTTGCTTGATACGACAATTAACAGAGCATTAGGTATTTCAGAATATATGCATCAACATGTCATTCTGTTCTTACTTCCACCAGGCATTCGTGGTGACGGTATCAGATGAAGCATTATGATTTTGAGATGAGATTTTGCTGTTTCTGACGAATTCGCGTCTGAGGTTTCACTAATTCTTCCATAGAGAAAGGAGGTCTTTCCTTCCCTCCACCCTGGCCCTAGGAGTATCCCCTATTCATTCCTTTGTTGTTTCTTTTTCTTTTGTTGCGTCCATCGAAAGGTATTGTCTATTTTCTCAAAGGGACCATAAAACGGCCGATGAGTGAAGGTGAACTCCGCTCTGAGAAGAAAAACCCCCTTTTCGGCAGATTGTGGATGGTCGTATGTATCCGGGGTAGCGAATTTGAAAGCGCTAATGAGGATTCCTGACCGCACCCCTGCTGAGTAGGTATCAAAGGTTAGGGTATGGTGGCGGCGACCGATCACAAGTAAGGTGGGAAATGGTGGATCCGCGATTTGTAATCTTCGCCACGGGTATTCCCTTAGGGAATGAAGATATTCAACTCTATTTTTGAGGTAGACGACCTTTCAGGACTTCTTGCAAGGAAAACAGTTTAAGATGGTTAAGAAACAACAGTTAGTATGGCAAATCAGAACCTTAAGACTGATTTGCATATTGCATATAAACTCCAGGTTTCCTATACTTGCATATTGCAGGTTTACACGTTAACACCTGGTTTATTTACATTTACATTAATACCCCGCGAGCCGCCGTATGACGTATGTCAGGGGGTGTGAAAACAACCACAACAGGATTTCCAATGTTACTGAAATGATTTTCAGAACTATGCGCTAGACTAATGTTTAATAAGACTAATGATTGCTGCTTCGGTTTCTGAATGCCTCAAGTAAGCTATATAACCCGAATTGTTTGAATGGTGCATAATATGTATAGTAATTAAAAGAAAAATCACTATCAATAATTATGAATTATAGGTAGAAGGAGTCATGGAAGAACACGTTAAAAATAGAAACCAACGGATGGTAACCGAACTTTCATGAGAATATTCCTCTAATTCTCATGATTCATACGTTAGCTGTTAAAATATTCTTGGTTCTATATGTAATCCATTACTCCAACATTCACTCCAAGGACCTTCGTAACACCCTCATACTAGGCACATCATAATTCTCTACGAACTCTGCGAAGATGTTTTTTAAATTTTTTTATAGTATTTTAAATAGTAATGCAAGGAAGATCATTCCAGTTAAAATAGGACCTTCGGAAAATCTTAACGATAACATAAAGTTGACAATGTTTGGGTGCATCATATCAGAATTAGTATCTCTATATTCTGCTTTTAAAGTGAATGGTATAAATTGTATTAGCTTATACTAAATAACTAATTCAACAACAAAAATGAAAAAATAAGTAATGCTGCCTATCGTCAATTTATATCAATCAAGCTCTTCGTCAATGATTGTTTACTTTATTTATATAAATTGTTTTTTATGCTTTATTTTGTCCCTACATTGAGTCAAAAATTTCGTAGTTTGAAATAACTTGAGAAATGAACAATGAACTAGAGAAATGCCATCTAATATTTATTCCTTACGCTTACGAGAACCAAATCGTATCACTTCTCTTATAACATATATGATACAAAATAGATAGAGCGTTGAAGATGATCTTACTACATCGACTAAAGTTTCTATTATCATGTCACTAAAATATGAATTGAAACGTAAATATGGAATTTTAGATACTCCGCATATTCAGTGTCGCAGAAACTTGAAGGTTATACGCCAATTATAGATAAATTACATCTCTAAAGTTAGGTAAGATTTAGAATAAACCATTGGCTTGCATAGATAGTAATACCAATGTTAGCAATTTTTATTGGTTTGAAAAAACCGAACTCTCTTTCCAAAATAAATTGCTGATAAGAAGATGGTTTAGGTTCTGGCTTAGTAAACTACTCGAACTTTCTTATAGAATTAAAAGATTGGTACGAAACATTGAACATCGCTATTGTATACAATTTCGGAGATCCTGGGAATTACTGATGCATCAGAAGGAAATTTCTGAAAGTATGATAAGCCATGGGCGTTATATCCTGTATATTTGAATGTTAACCATGTTTGACTAAGATAATACTTAAATTGGATAAATGAGTAGTTTCTCTGGAGGCTGTCATAAACGGAAAAAATATATGTTGGATGAGAAAATTGAGAAGGTGAGTGAGTGGGTTATACTTTAAAAAGAGGTCGTTGCTCCTACTCAAAGTAACCAATCGGTCAACGAGGAACGCAACAAATGCCATTACCTATTGTGATTTATCCAAAAATCTGGAATTAACATACCTCTTACACTTTCGGTTGTTAAATTCATGTGAGTATATGTATTACTGTTGCCGTCGCTTCTCACTTCCCTATCCCTATCAATACAGTCCCCCTCTTGAAGTCCTGGTGAATTCATTGCTTTAACCACTTCCTCCAATCACTCATCTATCTTGCTTTTCAAATTTGTCATGGTATGTGGAAAGATGAAAAGTTTCTCATAGCCATACATTTTAAATACGAAGGAATATTTTCAACATCACCGAGCGATAAATATGTAGATAGACTATTCATACCAAACCACCGCCCATTCATCTCAATCATTAAAATTCTGTCGAAAAATATGAGAGTTACGTAGGGCCAGCCATCAACCGAGGGGAGCAAATTTTCAACATGAGCCTCATATGCACTTCTTATCCCCGTGTGATACTTACAGGGTTGGAATTACAGGTAAAATGGCCCTAAAACTATTTCACTAAGTCCCTATTATCTCGCGTATTTTTAACGTTTTCTACATTATAATAATTGTAAACGTGATAATAAACAGTTGGAATATAAACAATGCAAGTAGTTTTGTGTGCATTCAAAATTAATTGAAAATTTATCAAATGAAACAAAATTTATCTAAAATACGCAGAGAATGCCTCAAGACTTCATACTACATATTTACTTATGGATTATTTATGTATTTAAAGTAATAGCCTAGATATGGCCATGAGTTCGCCTTACTTTACTTTCACACAGGCTGTGATAAAACAGGTGATCGATATGGACTCCTTAGGTATATAATTTCAAAGGCTAATAACTCTTCTCTTGAACGATGTATAATATTAACTACTATTATAATATATAATACGACCCATTATAACCGCAGAGTTTTGCAAGCGAAGGCGTCGAATTAGAGGTCTATACATTTTGGGTCGGATGCTGATTCAAACTGCGCGGAAATCTCCCATCCCAGCCCATCTCAGTCCTAAACATAAGCTCAGAGCAGCTCAGAGGCAGATTTTGCAAAATTTCCTTCGTCCTGCTGATGCCTTTCGTCTCAGACTCAAATTTTATGAGGGGAAGGGGGTTTGCCTTGGTTTCCTAGGAATAACGGGACTTCGTGTGCGACGGTTCCCTCGGTGCGAGAAGCAAAGCTAGAATATATACTGATTTGTAATAACCATTTTATAATAACCGAATTCTTGCATTACAACATCCATATTGTTATAATACTATTCTGCCACGCCAATGCCACCAAACTAAGGATACTAAAAAATCTTTGCAATATCAATAATGCAAATAAATCCATTTCAACTCTGCAAGCGGAGCCAGGACAGAAGCAGACTATCTCCTCCATGTTTTCCCTCTCTCTCTCTCTCACACACTTCTTAAGGCTCGCTCGGAGGAAATTCACTGCCTGTTATGCGGGTTGCGGCTTAGGTGGTAAGTTTTTTTTGGAACTAGCTGTACATACCATTTTATATCATTCCCGGTTATTGGATATGCATTCAAAATAATTGTCAAAATTGACCGCCATGCATTTTATACTGGACAATTTTGCACCCACTAGGCGTTGATCTCACGGTCGTTTGGTATCATTTCTTCCGTTATTACAATAGATAACCACGGCATCTCCAACCTCCAAGATTTCCACTGTTTTATCGCTCCGAGTAAGGACTCAAAACAATTTTGGATAATTCGCGCGAAAAATCGCCTGGCGTCAAACACAGGACCCGTTTGTGAGAGACAATGGCATACAAATGTTAGATAAATACCACTCTGAGGTGTTACAAAGTTTCAATTCAGTATCTTATAGGGAAAATCCCAAAATAAGATTCCGTTATTCCCGTTTGAAATGCATGGTAGAATTGGAATGACTCATGCATCGAACCAAGGACCACTGGAAAAACGGTGAACATCATGAAAAATGTTCTCAAACGCCTCTGTCACCATTCCGGGTTTCATTTTTCCAGCTTATTGGTTAGACATTGTAAAAAATTTTCAAAAATTGTAGAAATGCATTTCTTATGGAAGAATTTCTCACCCACCTGACGTCAAACTCACGGTCATATTGCAATATTTTTTCCACAAGAACCATAGAAGACTGCCTCAACATCAGCCTCTGAGATTTTGGTTCCTCTATCTCACCGATAAGTGCCTCAAAATAATTTTCAAATATCCGTGCAATGCATTCTTATGGGAAAATTGCTATTTTTGGGACATTCTGCTATCAAACCCATGATAGCTATCGCCGATGTCCGAATTATTCTGGCATCTACAGGGTGGGGCCAGTACGTCGTTAAAATTTCACGTTGATAGCACATGTGGAACATGCTTAGAATTCGTATCCCCTATATACATCTATATAAGTATATCCGGAGAGTTAGCTATATATAATAGACGAGTAAAAGTTGCTTGCATACTGCAAGCTATCAGTTAAATGCAGTATCGTACCAAGAAAGGCCTTAAAACAATGTTCAAAATTTCGCGCAAATGACCGCATGGCATCGAACTAAGGACCCAATCATGCAAAGCAATTGCATGATTGGGTCCACATTCTCGGTAATCGGATATGCATTCAAAATAATTGTCAAAATTGACCACCATGCATTTTATACCGAAGAATTTTGCACCCACTTGGCGTCGAACTCACGGTCGTTTGGTAACATTTGTTAGTTAGTACAATAAATAACTACGGCATCTCCAACCTCCGTGATTTTCACTGTTCTAACGCTCCGAGTAAGGACTCAAAACAATTTTCGAAAATTCACACGAAAGACCGCCTGGTATCGAACACAGGAACTGTTCGTGAAAGACAATGGCATATGAATGTTAGAAAAGTGCCACTATGACGTGTTTCAAAGTTTCAATTCAATATCTTATCGGGAAGGTCATAAAATAAGATTCCATTTTCCCCGTTTGAAATGCATGGTGGAATCGAAATGACAATCCTGCATCGAACCAAGGACCACTAGAGAAACAGCGATCGTCATGAAAGAATCTTCTCAAACGCCTCTGTCACCATTCCGGGTTTTACCTTTCCAGCTTATCAAAAAGGCATTTTAAAAAATCGTCAAAGATTTCAGCAATGCATTTCTTACGGAAGAATTTCGAAGCCACCTAGCGTCAAACACACGGTCATTTGGTAACATTTCTTCCTTTGGTACTTTGAAAGACCATCTCATCTAAAAACAGCGTGATTTTGATTGCTCAATAGCATCGAGAACGGTCTCAAAACAGATTGCAAATATTCGCGCTAATGACCACCTAGCGTCGAACTCAGGACCCTTCTGTGAGAGAAAATAGAGAATTAATATTAGGTAAGTGCCATTATGACTTATTCCAAAGTTTCGATTCAATATCTTATCGGGAAGGTCCTAAAATAAGATTCCGTTTTCCCCATATGAAAAGCATGGTGGAATCGGAATGACCCTCTTGCATCGAAACAAGGACCACTAGACGAACTGTTAAATTTATGGAGGAATGTTTTCAAACGACTGCGTCGCCACACCGGGTTTTATCTTTCCAGCTTATCGCAAAGGCATTGAAAAAACAATTTTAAAAATGCAGCAATGCATTTCTTATGGAAGAATTTCGGATCCACCTGGAGTCGAACTCATGGTCATTTGGCAACATTTCTTCCATAGGAACCATAGAAGGCTACCTCAGCTTCAACCTCCGAGATTTTGGTTCCTCGATCTTACCGATAAGTGCCTCAAAATAATTTTCAAAAATCCACGCAATGCATTCTTATGGGAAAATTGTGATTTTTGGGACATTCTAGTATCGAACCCATGACACCTAGCGTCGATGTCTTCATTATTCTGGCATCTAGAGTGCGGGGCCAGTACGTCGAAAAAATCTGACGTCGACAGCGCTTGTGGAACATGGTCAGAATTCGTATCCCCTATAAATATATATATATCTATTATATATAGCTAACTCTCCGGATATACCTATATATATACGAGTAAAAGTTGCTTGCATACTGCAAGCTAATTGGTAAAAATTTACAATAAGTTCCCCTTACGGGTGTCATCAACGAAGCTTATCCAGCAAAATTTTTAAAATTGCCGCAATACATTTCTTACGTTAGAAATTTTCATCCATCTAGCATCGAACTCACGGTCATATGTAACCTTTCTTCCACTGGTTCTATAGAAAACTACTTCAAACGCAAACGCTGTGATTTTGAATAGTCTCCTGCATAAAGAAAGGCCTCAAGACAATTTTTAAAAAATTGCGTAAATGACCGCCTGGCGTCGAACACAGGACCCGTTCGTGAGAGACAATGGCATATGAATGTTAGAGAAGTGCTACTCTGACGTGTTTCAAAGTTTCAATTCAGTATCTTATCGGGAAGGTCCTAAAATAAGATCCGTTATTCCCGTTTGAAATGCATGGTAGAATTGGAATGACGCTCTAGCATCGAACCAAGGACCTCTAGAGAAGCAGCGGACGTCATGAAGGAATCTTTACAAACGCCTCTGTCACCATTCCGGGTTTTATCTTTCCAGTTTATCGGGAAGGCATTTTAAAAAATCGTTCCTGATATCAGCAATGCATTTCTTACGGAGGCATTTCGGACCCACCTGGCGTCGAACACACGGACATTTGGTAACATTTCTTCCTTTGGTACGATGGAAGACCATCTCATCTGTAAACACCGTAATTCTGATTGCTCTATCGCATCGAGAACGGCCTCAAAACAGATTCCAAAAATTCGCGTAATAGACCGCCTAGCGTCGAACTCAGGACCCTTCTGTGAGAGGGAATAGCAAATTAATATTAGATGAGTGCCTTTCTCACTAATTCCAAAGTTTCGATTCAATATCTTATCGGGAACGTCCTAAAATAAGATTCCGTTTTCCCCGTTTGAAATGCATGGTGGAATCGGAATGACCCTTTTGCATCGAACCAAGGACCACTGGACAGACGGTGAAATTCATGAAAGAATGTTTTTAAACGCGTCTGTCGCCACACCGGGTTTTATCTTTCCAGCTTATCGGGGAGGCATCGAAAAAAATTTTCAAAAATTGCAGCAATGCATTTCTTATGGAAGAATTTTGCACCCACCTGGCGTCGAACGCACGGTCATTTCGTAACATTTCTTCCATTGGTATTATAGAAGACTACCTCAACTTCAACCTCCGAGATTTTGGTTACTCTATCTTAACGATAAGTGCCTCAAAATAATTTTCAAAAATCCGTGTAATGCATTCTTATGGGAAAATTGCGATTTTTGGGAATTTCTGGTATCGAACCCATGATAGCTAGCGTCGATGTCTGCATTATTCTGGCATCTAGAGTGTATGGCCAGTACGTCGAAAAAATCTGACGTCGATGGCGCTTGTGGAACATGGTCAGAATTCGTATCCCCTATAAATATATAGGTATCTATTATATATAGCTAACTCTCCGGATATACCCATATATATATAGATATATATATATAGGGGATACGAATTCTGACCATGTTCCACAAGCGCCATCGACGTCAGATTTTTTCGACGTATTGGCCCTACACTCTAGATGCCAGAATAATGCAGACTTCGACGCTAGCTATCATGGGTTCGATGCCAGAAATTCCCAAAAATCGCAATTTTCCCATAAGAATGCATTGCGCGGATTTTTGAAAATTATTTTGAGGCACTTATCGTTAAGATAGAGTAACCAAAATTTCGGAGGTTGAAGTTGAGGTAGTCTTCTATGCTTCTCATGGAAAAAATGTAGCCAAATGACAGTGAGTTCGACGCCAGGTGGATGCAAAATCCTTCCATAAGAAATGCATTGCGGAAATCTTTTTAAATGTCCTCCCGATAAGCTGGAAAGATAAGACCCGGAATGGTGACAGAGGCGTGGGACCTTCCCGATAAGATATTGAATCGAATATTAGAACTTATCTAATATTATTTTGCTGTCTTCTCTCACGATCGGGTTCTTAGTTCGTCGCCAGGCGGTCTTTGGCGCGAAGTTTTAAATTTGAACTGAGGCAGTACTTGGTATGATACTGTATTCAACGGATAGCTTGCAGTATGCAAGCAACTTTTACTCGTATATATATATAGGTATATCCGGAGAGTTAGCTATATATAATAGATATGTATATATATAGATATATATATATAGGGGATACGAATTCTGACCATGTTCCACAAGCGCCATCGACGTCAGATTTTTTCGACGTACTGGCCCTACACTCTAGATGCCAGAATAATGCAGACTTCGACGCTAGCTATCATGGGTTCGATGCCAGAAATTCCCAAAAATCGCAATTTTCCCATAAGAATGCATTGCGCGGATTTTTGAAAATTATTTTGAGGCACTTATCGTTAAGATAGAGTAACCAAAATTTCGGAGGTTGAAGTTGAGGTAGTCTTCTATATTACGAATGGAAGAAATGTAGCCAAATGACAGTGAGTTCGACGCCAGGTGGATGCAAAATTCTTCCATAAGAAATGCATTGCGGAAATCTTTTTAAATGCCTCCCGATAAGCTGGAAAGATAAGACCCGGAATGGTGACAGAGGCGTGGGACCTTCCCGATAAGATATTGAATCGAAACTTTGGAACAAGTAAGGATGGCACTTATCTAATATTATTTTGCTGTCTTCTCTCACGATCGGGTTCTTAGTTCGTCGCCAGGTGGTCTTTGGCGCGAAGTTTTAAATTTGAACTGAGGCAGTACTTGGTATGACACTGTATTCAACGGATAGCTTGCAGTATGCAAGCAACTTTTACTCGTATATATATATATATATATATAGGTATATCCTGAGAGTTAGCTATATATAATAGATATCTATATATATATAGGTATATCCGGAGAGTTAGCTATGTATAATAGATATGTATAAATTCAGCAAAGTGTAGTTTAAAATGGGAAAATAGACCAGGTCTGGTATGGTCCATTGTGGTGAACCTTGCCTCCGATTAAGTTTTGGTAAAGATCCTTCTTAGTGTATGCTCAATTTTGTAATCAATATGATATCATGAAGGTGCTAACATTCTAAGTTACTCATTTAATTTTACGGTCAGGAAATGGTAAACCGCTTTTGTAAAAAGTACTCTTGACTGCTACTCACATACCGGACTTCCATCTTCTTTGGAAATATTTCATTAAAAAATTGAAGTATCCTGCCATACATATCTTATTGGAGATTTAGGACCACCTGGAGCCAAAACTGGGACCTTCTCAGAAAATAGTATTTCACATGACTGTTTGGTAGAAGCAACCCTGGCCATTTCTAAAATTACACGTCCATTAGATATCAAGAAGTTCCTAAGACGTAATTCGAGATTCCCTGTAGGGTAGGCCACCCTGACATTTTCAAATAATCGAAAAAATTTTTATGGTTTTTAAGTATGGTATAAACCGTTTCTAATATTACCCGTCAATTAGATATCAGTTCCTAAGCCGTAATTCAGGATTCCCCATTTGAAGTCTACGGTAGAATTGAACTGATGCTCTGGCATCGATCCAAGGCTAATCAGGGAAATAGTTAACATTGCATATGAAAGCTTATTTTAACAACTATACACATTCTGGTTTGTACCTTTCCATGTTATTGAAAAAGTATTCAAAAGAATCCTTAAAAATTGCTGCAAAGTATTTTAGTGGGTAGTAATTCATACCTGCGTGGCGTCGAACCCACGCTCATTTGGTGGCATTTCATTCACTGCTGGTATAGAAGACATCTGCAAAGTCTACGATTTTGAATCCTCTGAATCTTATGGAGAAACACCTCAAAAATATTTTCAAATATTCGCTGAAAAGATTGCCTGGTCTCTAATTCAGGACCCGTATGAGAGAAGCAATTGCATACTAATGTTAGATAAGTGGTATTCTGACCTTTTCTAGAGTTTCAATTCAATATCTTATTGGGAAGGTCCTAAAATAAGATTCTGTTATTGAAATACATGGTAGAATAGAAATGGTGCTCTGGCATTGAACCAAGGCTGATTAGAGAAACGGTTAATTTTGGTAAATTTCCACTGATTAGCTTGCAGTATGCAAGCAACTTTTACTAGTATAGATTTATGTATATCTGGAGAGGTAGCTATATATACACGCAGTAGGAGGCCGTTATAACAAGTATGACATATACTGAGAGAGTTTACTTTTACATTTAGAGTGAGTTGTGTTAAAATAACTCAACTCACTTGTTTAGAATGTGATCATTAGGAATTAAATTTTGTTAGAAAATTGTAAATACCAAATCTTCAGATTGATATATTTTTGTATTTTATAATACAAAAATTTTGATTCTATTAAAAAATTGCACCAATATAAGTATACATGCTATAAGTTGTGCACATATATAGTAATGTTTCAGAAATGCTAACACCAGGAAGGATATAATGAATTGAAAAAAATTATAGCACAGGTCAATTACATGACAAGTCGCAAATGATTTGGATTAGAGAAGTGTAGATGATCTTGAGGATATGCAACCCTAATCTTCTGATGTGGTGGGATCAAAGTTGTCAGGCGAACATGAAATTCAGGAACAAAATTGTATTTGTCATCTTGTGATAGTTAAATTTTATGGCCTAGTGTCACTTCTTCTGAAGTTCATCTATAGGCTTATCTATCCTATTTGCGCAATGTGGCTCTAGAAAGGGACTACTGGGAATGGCCATATTATTTTCATGTTAAATATCTTTCAGGTTGCGGATTTCAGTCCTAGAGCTGTTTACACGTCTGGCAAGGCCTCAACAGCAGCTGGTCTCACAGCAGGTGTTGTACGCGACGAAGAATCAGCAGATTTTGTAATAGAAGCAGGAGCATTGATGCTGGCAGATGGCGGAGTGTGTTGCATTGATGAATTTGATAAGATGGACCCACGAGACCAAGTGGCAATCCATGAAGCTATGGAACAGCAGACAATCTCAATTGCCAAGGTGAGTTCCTCCAAATCAAATATATTCATCATTTTTGGGGTTTATTTGCTGTCAAGATAAATTTTAGGTTGAGATATTTTTGTATGAATTGTTATTAATTTATATATGCTATTTAATTGTAAACAAAATTATTCAACCAATAACTTGGTGCATATGAAAAAGTTTTCTGGAGTCAAATTTCTGAATTAATTCTATATAGAAAGTTTAATGACTCAATTGATGGATGAAACTAATGATGGAGATTATAACTCCTTATTGTTATTGTACATTTATTTTTTGTAAAAATCAATCCAGTTTCTTTTATTTCAATATTATAATTATAAGGATTTGAAGACTTCTTCCTCACCAAAGTAGAGAAAAGAAAGTGTTGTTGTTATGAAGCAAGTGGATTACATTGACAAGTGTAAAAGTTTCTTTTATGTACAATTAATACTTCTGTCATCTGATGATCAATTCATGACTTCATCACCTTGTGTTTTCAACCTCTGTATTTTTATGTATTACCATTCTATTATAATATTTAAGAAGAGTCATCTTAATATTCTACTTAACAAAGTTCCATGGGTAGTGATACTGTCTTTGGCTCTATTGTAGCTTTATAGCTCACTTTATTGGTATTGATTTTGCTTGGTAGTTGTGTAGCTTCAAGGCCTTGGTGCTGTTTTTCATCAAATGGAATGAGGACTCCCATACCTAAGTGCCATAAACCAGATAAGACCGAAATTATTAGAAAATAGTATGCAAAATATTTTATTTTCCATATAAAATAGCTAACCTTCAAGGAAAAAAAATTGCCAGTTTACATACTGTATTTTCATGAATTTAAGTTTTTTTTATTTAAACTTCCAAAGAAAAGTGGTTTCCTTATAAGGTAGAGTTTGTTATAACGAGAGCTGACTAAAATTAGAAAAGTACTCATTATAAAGCATACTTATTATATCCAAATACTAAATGTCCATCCAGTTGATGGGTAGAATGGAACTTTTGGGTTTTTAATTCCTACACAAATGCTTCAAAATTCATAAAAAAAGAACCCTCGCGTCAAAAATATTATTTTGTTGATTAATATGCCTTATTAACCAAAGTACAGAGGGACAAGTGAAACTCGTGAGAAGTCTCAAATCAAAGCTTCCTGAAGCATATTTGCCAGGGAGGCAAGTTGTGGGAAACAAATGCATGAATTAGGTGACAATAAGCTTTGCATTTAATATTTTTCTACTCTTTGGAGAGATAACCGTTTGCTTATCAGACTTAGTCTCTCATGTCAGTTGATGATTCCTATACGAGGTGTGGCTATTAAATAATGAGACTGATGCTGCTACAGAAGAAATGTTCATGCGTCAAACGCTAGCAACTGACAGTTATGTATAGTGAAGTCTTCTCTTTCGAATGCAGTACCTCTCGCTTCTGTAAACAAATTAGTATAGCCATAGTCTTCGTGTTTATCAGAGTTGTTATTTTCTTTCGCCGGAAAAATGTTAAGTGTAACAATAGAGCAACAAATTGTTGTAAAATTTCACATTAAACTTGGAAAAACTGCTACCGAAACTTATAATTTATTGAAATAAATGTATGGCAATGAATTTTTATCGCCTGCATGTGTTTTTGAGTAATTAAAACATTTTCAAGATGGCCAAGATGTTCAAGACGATTCATGTCCGGATTGCCCTTCCATGTCAAAAACGGATAACAATATCGAGAAAATCGGTAATCTGATTCAATCTGACCATCGATTTAGTATTCGTGCAATTGATGAAACTGCAGGAACTGATAAAGAATCCATCCGGCAAATTTTACAAAACAATTTGTGGAAGGACAAGTAATGGGTTCTCCATCAAGACAATGTGCCGGCTCATTCTGCGTTGTCTGTGTAGAGGTTTCTACCCAAGTACTGCATCCCAGTGTTAGACCATCTGCCTTATTCACAAGATCTTGCACCGTGCGACTTCCATCTGTTTCCTATGGTGAAATCTGCATTATGAGGAACAATATTTGAGTCCGTTGAAGCTATGAAAAATAAGCGGCACGCATTCTCAAGGAGCTGACAGAAAAAGACTTCCAACACTTTCGAACAATGGAAGATTGGCATGGAGCATTGTAAGGATAGAGGAGGGGTGTATATTGAAGGTGATAATAAGTGTATATGAATCAAATCAAAATAAATTGTTTTACAGCGTCAGTCTCGTTATTTAATAGCCGCACCTTGTATGTGCCTCCTGCAAGACAAATATAGTAATGAAGCTCTTGCTATAGCGATATTTCAGAAATAACCACTTGTTATCATGGATATAACTCCCTTTTTGCCATTAGACTGACAATGGCCAATAAATCACTCACTATAAGGCAACTCACATTATATGCCATACTTGTTTTAACGGCCTCCTACAACTGACAAAGCAAATGAATCTATAAAATACATTTTGGTTCTATGTTCCATCATTTAATTCTCTTCCTCAGGATCTACCATCTCAGCAAACAGATGGTCAACTGTCTTTGTTTTCAATATGAATAATTCCACTGGGAATAATTTCAGTGAAACATGTTTTTAGCAGAATCCATTGAGATCACAAATGTTTTCTGGATTTCTAATTAATATATGGTCAGCTGTAAGGGGCTTTCATTACTGTTTGATCCGAGCAGGTCTTTGAGACAACATTTCTTATGTAGAAGTGGTTTCAAGAAAATAATTATTGTTATTTGATAAATTGTTTTATTATAATTATGTAACATGATAAACATATTTACAATACATGAACATATTCTGTCATTATTAACTGTTTCACCTTATTTTCCCTAAGAATTCTCAACTTTCTCACTGTTAAAATGTTATTTTAAAGTACCATTACATAATCTAGAATCAACTAAATTTTTAATCTCATTCATGTTTCCTTTTATGATTTCACTTTCTTGTTGTCTTCTCATGATGAATGAAGTCTTCAACCACTATATTCATATACAATACAATATTACCATGATATTTAAGAAGGATCATGTCTTCGTGTTCCAATTAATAAAAGTTCAGATGTTAAGTTTCATATGGAAATCTCTTCTGTTTCTACATTAAAAAATTAATGCATGGTTTTAGTACACTAAAATCCTAAAACATAGAGGAGGATCAAAACTTCTTTCTGGATGGAACAGATTTTGGCTTTACGCAGTTCCTTTTAAGATAGGTTTCACTGTACCTTTTGCAGGTAAGAATGGTTTCACTTTAAAGGAACATTATTTCTATCCAAAATAGAAATTATTACTTACTCAGTTCTTTGACTTGAAAATAAAGCCAAGACTTTTTGAAATTGACTAGAACAGTTTAGCTCAAAATTGATTCCATTTAAATGCAAAATGTTATAGAATTGAAGCTCAGTTCTTTTGCTGTTTTTAATTTTTAATGTCTGCAAGTTTGGTACCTGCTCTGTATTCTGGATTTCTACTACCATTTAAGCTCATTATACTTCTTTTCTCATAAATACTCTTTTCTCCTGTAATCATTTGGTTTGTCATAACTTTTCTGAAATAGGCTGGTGTGAGGGCAACTCTAAATGCTCGTACTTCAATCCTTGCGGCTGCTAATCCTGTTGGTGGACGTTATGATCGTACCAAATCACTGCAGCAGAATGTCTCACTCACTGCTCCTCTTATGTCTCGATTCGACCTCTTCTTTATTCTTGTGGATGAATGTAATGAGGTAAGTCATTGCTTACTCCTTGATTGCACTCTTGCCAAAATCAACACTTCCAACATAGATATATTTTCTCCCATTAATCTTTCATTTAAATATTCCAGTCTTTTTTTTTAAATTATGAATTCCCTTAAAGCCATTGGCTCTGAATAGTCTTCTCATTGTATGTACAATGAAATTTGGTTATAACAAGTTTCTAGGGGACAGAGTTTACACGCATTATCAATGCAACCTGTGTTATTATGGGAAACTGCCTGGGAAAAATGAATCTTAATTTCATAACTAACTTATTTCCAGAAAACAATAGAAATTGATGATTTTTATGTATATGCATTGCCTACTTTAGGGACTTACTAAATTATTCAGATATTTTATTTTGTTGCGATAATTGATGGCGTTTCTTTTTCGTATAAGATTAAAATTTTGCAAATGTAAAATTTACATGCTTGCTGTTGACTCTTTTTTTATCAACTTGCATAATTTGATAGCTTGTATCGGTGTGATTGTTGCTAGGCTCTTCAAGATAAAATTCCTGGCAAAGTTACCTTTTATCACAAAGAAAACAGTGTGATCATTTTGGGGGATGCAGTGAAATCCAAAATATACCCTATACCTTGGTGAAGTGAGGTGCACTATAACTAAATTTGACTATTTTTTCCTCATGATACTGTGGTCTACCACTTGCTATCTTTAGTTCCTTTTTTTGATCTCTCTCAGGTTGTGGACTATGCCATTGCTAAAAAGATAGTTGACTTGCATAGCAACATAGAGGACTCAATAGAGAGGGTTTATACACAAGAAGAAGTGCTTCGGTATATTGCGTTTGCTCGTCAGTTCAAACCGGTTATAGTAGAGGTGAGTGCAACATTTGCTCAAATTTAAATCCAAATTGAAAACTGTTTTCATGCCTTTGTAGGAAATACCAACTCCTAATATTTCTATCAAAACTGCAATTTACCTTTTACCCATGTCAATGCATCATATCATTTGTGGAATCCTGGCTCATTGCAATTTCAGATCTTGCGCTGATTAAAATGTTCACTATTTGCGATTTAGTCCTATCAAGAGGAGTCAAAATTTCTACTGTCTGATTTTTAGTTATTTGCCTTTGGCTTTTGTGAATTTATTGCAAAATTAGCACACAGCACATAGGAATGTATATTGCTCCAAATTAAAGTAAATTCCTTACTTTTTGTACCCTTTCACTGGAATAGAATGGATTATCAGGTATGTCAACGATAAAATAACAGATTGAGAGAGATGACAAGGGATATGTTCAGATACTGTAATTCTGAATGAATTGACTGCTCCCCCATTTATAGGAAGCAGAGGAATTACTTGTGGAGATGTATGGTCGTCTGCGCCAGAGAGATGGAATCTCTGGTGGTGGTTCGGGCAGCAGTGGGAATGCACGCTCAACGTGGCGCATAACTGTGCGGCAGCTTGAGAGTATGATCCGCTTGTCAGAAGCAATGGCAAAAATGGAATGCTCTGATGAGGTTAGTTTTTCCAAACATTTTATTTGAATAGTTGTTCAGGAAATGAATTGTGTATCGAATTCTCCTCTATTTCATCTGACATTTCCATCCACAATCAAATATGCCTTAAAGGTTATACAATGGAAGAAGATTTGAATTATACATAAATTGGAAAAGTAAGGAAATCTCCCCCTTATTGAATATTTATTCACTATTTCATATCTCGATTGTTGAGCCACTTGTTAAAATTCTTTCTTTCAAATCTCCTCAAAATTCTGCAAACTTGTCTAAGTAGATAAAATATGATTCATTAAGAAAATAAAATCCATAACCTTTTGTTACAGCTTCCTAAATTTCATCAATTTACATTATCTCAGAACCAATGTCACTCAATTGGAATAATAATTTGAATGATATTGATGGGTATTTCTTTCTTTATGGTAAGGTGTCTCCAAAGCATGTGAGAGAAGCATATCGTCTCCTCAATAAGTCCATTATCCGAGTTGAGCAGCCGGACATACATTTTGAGGATGATGCTGATCAACCAGATGAGCCTGTGGAAATGGAGACAGATCAGAATGAGAGTGAGTTTCTCATTACAACTGCACTGATAGCTATGTAACATTTACTTTTTGTTTTAGCAACTACTTCAAAATCTTTTCCTGCATGAATTGTTCTCTTTCCCTTGAATCCTCTTTGTGCATCTCTTGCATGTTATGAGAATCTTCTGTAATTTGTTATCAATTACAGTAAAACCTGTTTAAGATGCTCCCGCTTAAGACACTTTCCAGCATAACATGCTGTTTTTATTCAGGTCCCAGTCTCTACTAGACAAATCAAATTATAAAAATGCCATTCAAGAGGCTCTGGATTCTTCTAATCCTCATATACACTGCAGCATGCCTTAGCCAATTGGCCACTTCATTTAATTGTTCATAAACCTTTCACACTATCTTCATTGTCCTCTTCTCTTTCTTACTTTGCCTTGTTTTTTAGAGGGTCTTGTGAGTCTTGTTTGGAATGATCAATTTTGTGAGAAAAAAATGAAGATATGGTTAATCTTGCTAATAAGCTATCTTTTTCCTCCTGTTGGAGCTGATTTAAATTCCGAGATAGAGTGAGATCTTCTCAATCGATTTTTTCCTCAAAATAGAAAGTTGCTTGGTGCTGTTTCCACAATCTCAAGTGGTAAACATATTGAATGAACTAGAAAGGGAATGTTGTGTTATGTGGGCGGTTGAGCATAATATTGAAGAGATCATGCTCTGTAACCAACCTCTGCTGTTAAAAAGATTATTTTTTCCTTATTGTCATTCCCCAAATAAGCATTGCTTCATTATTGAGTGGGAAAAAACACTACGATGAAGTAAGAAGGAAAATCTGTCAGAAATACTATATAGGCAACCAGTATCACTACACTAGCTATCAAATAAAAAAGTATTATTTTTGTTTTATTTAAGCAATTATTTAAAAATGAAAGAGTAAAAAACCCCTCCCTTTAGTTTTCCAATTTGAGAAATACAAAGGTTAATCATTCATCCTGTTTACTATGCTGTTTTCATTCAATCTCTTGAATTGCATCATGACTAGTTTTACTGTAATTAGATGTGATTATAATTGTTAAATTGGAGGTTAAATTGATCAGCAATGAAAGCCATTGTTCTATTTACAGTAAAATTGAAAGCTTATGGCCCCTCTCTGGTAAGAACATTAGTGAATAGAAGGTCATTGTCTGCTTTTCGCAAATAAAATGTGATACATTACCACCACTGGATGTCTGTAACCACCCAAAAACCTTGCTGTCATGATTTCTAGACAGTGTGCTTGTCTGGACTGGTAAATACTTTCTACGCAGGGACAATAAGCTCTCAATTTCACTGTACCTTCATACCTGTTATTCATATTTCCTATCTTTACATTCAAGTCAGTGGCCTGAATTTGTTAACTTCATGAAATTCAGCTTTTCAATTATCAAGTGAATTTTAGCTGATATGTCAGATCTTAAGCTTTCATGATTTTTTATCTTAGCACTTACTAAAGTAGATATTTTTCAGTCACTCCAGATATACCTGAAGACACTGTAAATAAGAAGAAGATGAGAATGTCTTTTGAAGAGTACAAGACCCTGTCCAACATGTTGGTTCTTCATATGCGTAATGAGGAAATTCGAATGGAAAGGGAAGGTGAGAATAATTTAATATTGGACTGTTTGAATGTATATAGTTGTATACATATCAGTAGTGTAGTGTATACAGTTGTATAAATATCTATTCTATATAGACGCTTCTCTATATACAGTATAACCTTGGATATACAACAACTTCACTTATACACCATTATTTTTTGGTCCTGTGAATAACCTCATAAGACACGATGTATTTCCAACCTCCCATATGAAACTTCATTTATGCAATGAACTCCATTATAAAAATATTTTTCTGGTCCCATGACAGGAAGTACCTCACTTATACGACTTGCCAGAATGAAACAATTTAAATACTTAAGTAGTCCTTTATGACGACAGCTGACAAAATTGGAATACTTGTTGTGAAGTGAATTCGTTACAACAGATTTCTAGTTCTAAAAGCCTGTCCTCTTGAATCCAAGGGCAGCGAGTCCAGAATGGAACTATGGTTGGTTTTTAATTCTTGCACAAATGCTTCTGAATGCACAAAAAAGTACTTCTGCTTTAAAAGTATTATTTCATCAATTCATAAACCATAACCAAAGTGCATCCTATAATATAAAATGTGGAATCCAAATCAGCACTGCTCCTAACTCCTATATTCCCACATATCCTGGATCAGACGATTTGGTACAAAGTTTTGTATGAAAACAAATCCCATGAGTAGATGCGAAGAAGATGAGAACTCAATTAAAATTTCCAGCGCTGACTACAGAAGCCAAAAAGAAACAAGATATGTGGGAATAGGATATACAGAGGGAGAAAGGGGAGAGAGAAACTCATGAGAAGTCTCTAATCAAAGCTCCCTGTACCATTTTTACTGAGTAAGGATGAGGTGAGTTGTGGGAAATAAATGCATGAATTAGGTGACGATAAGCTTTGCATTTAATATTTTTCTGCTCTTTGAAGAGATAACCTGCCTCAGATTAACATTTGCTTGTCGGAATTCATCTCTCACATCAATGGAAGATTGTGAGATATGCATCCTGCAAGGCTAATATAGAAACATGGCAATTTGTTATAGCAAAAATTCGTAATAAGGGACTTTAACTGTAATTGTAAAATTAAAAATCACTCCGGCAAAACCAACCAGAACTCGCAGCTTATTCATAGTAACTATAGGTAAATTTATTGTTTTTAATTAAAAAATGGCTGAATGATTTTCTTTCACCTTGTGCTTGCTCACTTAATAGAATCTCAAAACTAATATCAGACCTCTGCAATATCCAGTGATATTCTATTTTTGAAGGAAACTAGTTATCACTGGAGAAAATTATCTTTTTATCAAAGCAGATTTTTATAAAGAAAATATATAAAGAAATACTGCTGTTTTAGAAGATGAACATAATAGTTAATGTGCACATATCATCCCATCGCTGGAACGTTAGAAAAGTGTGACTAAAGACATCTTGAAAGTTTTACAGATTTCCATGTTTTTCTTTTATTTATTTCACTATTAATATGCATGATTTTCATCAAGGGTCTCACTTCTTCGATCCTTAATCTTGGTCTGTAAACTAGTTACTAAATGAATTGCCTGAAAACAGCTGTTCATGAGCAAAATTTCTTCATAAATTGACTCCTCTGCACTCATTTAGCATCATCATCACAAAATTTCCCAAATGTGAATTGAAACTTCAACCCTGAGGCTAAGTGCCATCCTAACAATCACGCCATGAAGTTTAACTTCAGAAACGTTCAGGAATGAAAATTTATATTTCTTTTTTGGTAACATGAACATTTGTTTGGTGCTGTTGTTAGTAAATTAACATATTTGGTTTCATTTTCCAAATGAGTAATTGCAGCCAGGAAGTAAATTGACAGAATTGGGCAGCTGAAAGGGGTCCCCCCCCCATGGTCTTAAACCTTGGTTATCACACTCCTTACTAATGAAACCTTTTTGCATGCCTGCTGAAAGTTTCATAAGTGAGGTTCTACTGTATATGTATGGATCATTATCATCAGCCATTTTCATCATGTAGGCCTCACCAAGCGTTTTCCTATTCTCTCTATTCTGAGCTTCTCTTTGCCATGTCACCCCTAAGTACTTAATGATGTCTCTGTTCCATCGGTCCTTTGGTCTTCTTCTTGGTCTCTTCACATCTCTTGGTGTCCAGTTCAGAACCGCTCTTCTCCAACGGTTGTTGTTTCTTCTCGCCACATGGCCTGCCCACATTCATTTCAGTGACCTTACTTTATCTATGATATCTGTCACTCCGGTCTTCATCCTCACCCAGGTGTTGCATTGTCTGAAGTCGCTTGGTTATTGCTGCGTTTAACACCCAGGTTTCACTTCCATATGTCAACACTGGTAGAATGTATTGGTTGAAGACCTTCCTCTTCAAGACCATAGGCATTTGTGAATTTAGAATATGTGCATTTCTTCCGAAGGCACTCCAGCCGAGTTTAATTCTTCTGTTGACTTCATTAATCCTGTTGTTCTCTCCTGAGGTTACTAGTTCTCCTATATGTGTATGTGTATTCTGAGCAGACATCCAGAGGCGTCCCTTCAAATTTGATTGTTTCTTGTGCTGCAAAAGAGTTATACATTACCTTTGTTTTTGTTAAGTTTATCCTGAGTCCTATCTTCTGTCCTGCTGTGTTCAGTTCATGAAGTCTTGAAGCTAGATCTTTTCCGTTTGTTTGCGAAGAGTACTATATCATTTGCATAGCGCAGATGACTGATGTATTCCCCATTAATCATACATTTCAAACCCACCTGGCGTCGAACACATGGTCATTTGGTTTCCAAAACTACTTCACTTATGATCCATTTTCTCCCTCAGTAGTTCATTTATTACCCCCTGCCACACGCCAAAAGGCGGCTTGCAGGGTATTCATGTAGATGTAGATATTGCCTGGTGGAAATTCTTAGGTGAGTAATATCTTTCGAAAGTTACTATATACTTAAGCTCTAAGAAGACCAGTCTCAAATAATTGTGAGAGTGAACCAACCTTTTGTATCTTATGTGGCAGGTAATTCACAATGTTTTTGAGGTCTAAAGGTAGATTTCATATTATATCTAATGTAAAATAGAAATTAGAATTGAGTATCAGCACAATTATGTAAAGATAACTAACTTCAGGTGTATCTCGTCCTTTGTAGTTTAACCATTCTTGTGATTCACTCTTTTATATAGTATAGTCTGCAACGATGCTCTTCTTTTGTGGAATATGATGTATTACTCCTGGTTGATGATCTCTAAATGTCACTTGTTTCTTCAGTTTAATAAGCTAAATCATTATAACATATTTGGAAGCTCCTTCATAGGAAAGCGGTCAATATCATATGTCAAAAATTAGATTACGGACGAATTAGTTATGATCTCAAACATAAAACAAAAGGTAATAAAATAAATGGCCCATGTTAGGAGACAAATCACTATTTCCATATAGTGGAATAGTATAAGAATTATTGCTTTTCAAAGTTTGCAGCTTATCGTCATATGAAAATTCTTGGGTATATGAAAATATGAGTTTTGTACTAACAAGGAATATATCACAACTGAAAAATTTCAAATGAATTTCAGTGTTTTGTTTGGACAAGTAAAGACCAGACAGTAAAATAAGGCCTCAAGTATTTCAACTTACTCTAAAATATTCTGAAGTAATATGAAGTAAATATATAGAGAAATAAGAGTAAATATATTTGCAGGGTCAGATATATCTGCTTTTCACTTAAATGGTTATAATTGGGGATTCCTGTTCCCACTAGAGAAGATAATAATAATCCATTAAATTTAAACATTAACTTGTGAGGGGTGAAACTAGCTGCATCTTTAAAGCAAAGTAATTTCTCTCAATAAAAATGTTAAATGTATGTATAAAGGCAAGAATTGAAAATGGTGTTTAAATTGTCAGCAATGGAGAGAAGCGAAGAAGAGTCAGAATCGGATGGACTTCGTAAGAGTGACTTGGTGGCTTGGTATTTGGAGCAGGTTCAGGAATCCATTGAAAGTGAAGAGGAGCTACTGGAAAAGAAGGAGCTGATCGAAAAAGTCATAGACCGCCTCATATATCGGGTAATTACTTTTCTCTATTTTCTTCTGACTTTGACAGTCAGATGTTTATTTTGGATTTAGATGTAATTGGATACTAAGTTTGTGTGTAATGTTTTAAAATTGCAAATATCCATCTTTAGCTGACATTCTCTAGACTTGAGGCTCTCTGAAGTAGAGTTTAATTTGATTTGCAGATAATGTCAATTTTGCTTTTGAATGTTTAGATTTAAAAGGTATATTGGCATGTATTTGATGCTGTTTCATTAACAAAATTTTAAAAATTGTTTTAAAAGAAGTTAAATTTTAATCCCACAAAATCTTACAGTATTTCAGGATATATAATTAACTGTAAATAATGAAATAAATTTCTTTATGCTATGGTAAGAGGTGAAAATAATTAAAACTGTTATTATCCTTTAATAAATATTTGGAACTGTTTAAATCTGACCTTTCTATACTACTTATTTAATTACCATATCAACATGATGTATTGCTCTTTTCAGGTTTCCAATTTTTGTCCACATCACACTCTTTGCTTAATGTCAATTTTGTAGAACACCTCGAGTTCAATCTTCTTTAAAATAACAGGATAGGTGGTTGAAAATGTGAGAAGCAGATTTTCAGCTTTGAAACCTCTGATTTATATTTTCATATAGAAGTTGATATCCGTTGAGCATAAGTTAAGCATGTGCACCTCAGACTTTAAAGGCAGCATACATTTGTCTTCAATCATTCTCCTGATCAAACCATTTAGAAAAATAAATATTGCTTTGTTTAAAATAAATAACACAATTTAACAACCACCAATTTTTGTTGATAGTTTTTATAAGAGAATATTCTCAAAGAAAGATGTAAATTTGAGACAAATGAATTCTCAGAGGATGTTTAATGATTATTTAGATTGCAAATCTGATTTGCAATCTTTGTATTTAGTTTGCTTTTTGTACAAAGAGAGAACCATTCTTAGTCATTCCACAATGAAGCAAAGTTTACCTGACAGGAAAGCATAACATAAACAATTGTCTGATTGCAAGGTTCTACATTGCGCTGCATCTGGGGTCAGGGAGAATCAACCTTTTAAGAGTGTTTTTAGTGACTGTATCTTTTGAAGGGGACCAGAACCAAAAGAAAACATATAAAATAGAATTTTAAGCATTTTAATGGGTTTGTCTGCCATTGATGAGATAAAATAGCAGAAACGAGTGGTGTATATGGTAGAGGCTCAGTTCTCAAAATGGTTTAATGATTGAATTCCCCCAATAGTTCTACCATCATGAACATTTTCCCTCTAGATAAAATCATAAATTGATTTTTGGCTACAAAGTTAAGGTCCAGACTGTATTTTATGAACTGAGTAGTTACTTGGTGAATTATTATGTTATAAATATTATGCTTATCTACAAATCAGTGCTCTCAATACCATATCTTTTTGTTTTCATCAAACAATGTGTTCATTTACTATAGAATCACTACTAAAAAGAATTAATCTTTCTGAAAAAAAGGTGAAGAAATATTTTTAAAGAATGTGAAGAGAAACTGTCTTCCCTAATTTTGGAAAATTTAATTTGGAATGATTCATTTTTTCCTTGGCAAAATAATGATATCTCCATCTATATAAAAAATGTGATTAGATTTGAACAATTGGTCAAAAAGTAAAATTTTCAGTATTAACACTGAAATGCCTTTTATTTCAGGACCAAGTGTTTATTCCATTGATGTCTACAGGATTGAGAGGCCAACAAGCACCATCTCAGGAAGATAATCCTTTATTAGTTGTACATCCCAATTATGTCATAAATGCCTAAACATATCAATTATAAGCAATAAAAGTAAGCATTTGATGATTGTTTAAACCATTTAATACCACTATCTTCTATATATATATATATATACACTCACTAAAATATTGAATAAATCGCTCTTTGAATAATCTCTCAATATTGTTTTTTTTGTATGAAATTTCCTGTATGCTTTGAAACTTAAACACTCATTTTGATTTCTTCTTTGGTATTTCACAATCTTTGAACGGAAAGTTTTCCAGCCTTGTCGTTTCTTCGGTAATCCTTACCTCTAAAATGAAAGAAAGCAATCCGCGTTTGGCGTAAAAGAAGAATTACTACAGAGTTGAACCGTCAGATATAGTTTATATTCATATGCAATGTCAATTCTTCCATGGTAATCTCTCGATCAAAGCAGAGGTAATTCTTACCGTATCTATCCGGTGCTATTCTTTTGGCTTGAATTACTGAAGTGAGGAGTTCCCTCTGAACTTCCATGGCATATTTTACGAGCTGAAAGAATTTGGCAATGAATTTCAACACTTCAACATCTAATGTCGAGAATCCAAGATTTATAATACAACAAACCTCTCTAATAGTGTCCTCGTCCTTAACATGTTTATTTGCAGCGTATTCTTGATTTATCCTTTCTCTGGCAGCTGCAAAAGAGGTAGAGTTTAACTCGATTGCAAAACGTAAATAAGCGTAAAAAAGAAAAAGATCTTACCGATCAATGCGAGATCGTCATCTTTGAACACTTTTTTGCGTGCCTTGTGTAGACATTTGAACGATTTGAGAACCTAGGATGTAAATGAAGTTGAATAATATTCATGGAGTACCTCAATTCACAGTAGAAACAAACATACCTCCCGTCTTATGCCACTCATAACTTTGATTAAGATCACAGGAGAGAACCGGGATATTTTAAAAATGACGCCCTCTATTTATTCATTTCTTCAGTTGGTTCGATTTTAAACTGCCAGGGGGCATAAAGATCGCGTATGGAAAATGGTCATAATCCACGTTGGTTTCAATCGACTTACTGATACGTGAATCATAATCAGGTAGTGGTGTGAACCTAAGTTGAATGATTTAATTTTTTTCTTTTTACACCTTGCTCATTAATATCTTTTATGATGTATGTAACTTGAATCTCTATTATATTTTGTTCTCTTCGTATTGTTTCTAAATAGCAAAGTATAAGGAATTTCTGTAATGAAATTTTTTAATTAAATTTTGCAGTTGCAAGTGGTTTCTTTTCCGTGATCTTTAAATTTTAGTTTCAAGAAAATGTTGTAACATTTGGAAACTTACTTTTATCCTAGGTTTTGTTTCACTGCGAAAGTATGTGCCAAAATTCGATTACAGCATCTATAATAGATTTTAAAGTTAACTTTGTATGATTTATTGAAGTTTTTTCTACGAGAATTTGCTTGCATGCAGCATAAAAATTATGGAAAATTTTCTATGATTATAAAAGTCAACGGAAAGGAATTTCAACAGCTTAAGGTTTCACTCGAGATTGAAAAATTCCTTTTTTCCGATCATCATCAGTTAAGTTAGTCATAGATCTTTCTCTTTGACCATCTTAAGTTGTATTATTGAATGATAATTAATGCTCACCAAATCAGCTTCGATCTTGATTCTTCGAAAACTCAGAAACTAAGTGGTCATCGATATTAGCTCCCTACTTGTAATCTTCCATTTCAAAAACTTCTATTTGCGGAAACGGTTTTGAAGTAGAAAATTATGCTTTACAACCTGATCTTTCTTTATTCCTCAACTCTCCACTTAAGTATTCTAGCTCAAACTTTACAGTGTGATATTACTACTTTCTGTTCGAATTTCCATCTCTAACGATATAGTTTGACAGGGAATTTGAATGAGCTTCGGGAATTTCAATCGAGTAGCGTAGAATTTTGTTACCTTAAGTGCCCCTATGTAATATTTCTACGAATTTGAGCAACTATCGGGCATCCTCTGCCATTCCAAAGCTTATTATTCTGTCCATCGGTTAAGAGGTTTCATGGTAAAGAATCATTCATTTGAGAGAACAGTTAAGGATAAAGAAGCATTTTGAAGACTTCCACGAGAAATTATCTCTCGTGTAATTTGATAGTTCCAATATGCTTCCCGCAATGCAGTTCCCCAAAGTTAAGGCAACCCGAAAGTAAGGTTAAGGCATCTTTTTCTTGAATTTCATTTAAATCCGTAAATTTTTGGTGGGAAAAAATTTCTCCCGACAGTCCTATGACAGTGATATTTACCCTTGAAATCTTCAAAGGGCTAAAATTTTCCAGAGGAAATACTTAATGAGAATTTCATAGCTTTTTTTGAAATTCCTCATTAATTAAGGGAAAAAGGAAATAATGCTGTCTCATAACAATTGGAGAGTGGCTTGAAAGGGATCTCCAATCTTTCTAAGTTCACAGATAAAGCAAGGTGGACTGGATCTTTATTTTGTAAGCCTTCAGCTGTGAAATGTACCAACTTAAAAAGTAATAACTAATGTAGGTTTTAGATGCAAGTTCAATTAAACGTTCAATTTAAATACATAAGAAGTGATCAAAAATATAATAAGGATATTAAATGTCTCATCAAGGCTATTTACCAAGTATAATATTCAATTCACTAGCATGCCACATTGAAATCTTTCAGCGGACCATCGTTTGGAGAGACCCACAGAAGAGGAAGTTGAGCTTGTTGGAAGTTTAAGAGAGCAGACATTGTGAATCTGTTGAATTTGGTGTATGTTTTTCTCTTCTAAAGCCCAATTTAGTGCATAATTAAGTTTGAAGAGTTACTGTAGATAGAGTTAATCTTAATGAGGAAGCAATTAATAATTGATTAGCAACAAGAACTAAAAATTAGTCACTATCTATCTATTTCTAAAGGCAAAGTCACTGCTGCCAGATTTTTCTGCCTTCTTCAATTTTACATTACTTTGGAAACCTATCAGGCATTTCTTCCTTTTCCTTTCTTTCTTTCAATCTTCCCTTCTAAAATTTCAGTCAAAAATTGTTGTTGCATCTTATCATATGACCAGCAAACTTCCTTGTTCCTATTCCAATAATCTTTTCTGTTCACCATTCTCCTATAAAGCTTCCTCATTTGTTTTCTTCTCTATTCATCTCATTCTTCTGCTTGTTCATATCTCTACTGTTTTTTACTTTTCTTCTTTCCCTCGATAATGATGGTCCAACTCTCACTTCCATTCAGTAATGTGCTCCATAGAGTAAGATACTTGCTCCAGACAAAGTTTTTGGACATTTTTCCTTCTTTAGAAGCTGGTAATGTTTTATTCATATCCTTTTCAGTCACTGTCAAAATAACTATTTAAGCAGCAAAACATATTAAATGTATCCTTTGTCCTTTCTCTTTTGAATAAATTATATCAAAAGACCTTCGGATAAAGACAAAACAAGATTTAAGAGCTAAAATAGGAGCATGAGAATATATGAAATGGTAAAAGAGTGAGATCATATACGCAGTTTGATAAATTCAGAAAGAGGGTAATTCATCAATGAAGGATTGACTGAAATGGGAAAACTCTCTTCACAAAATTACTGTTTCAATTTTAAAAAAGTAAGTGAATACTGGAGTAATAAAAAAGTTGCAGTTGAATGTAGTATCTATATTACATTATCTACATGTAATGACTAACTCAGCTGCCACTCTCAAGATCTTATGCAATTTTATATTGCAGCTTTTTATGCATTATCATGTCCACTTTTACTGGTCCCTCCTTTCTTGTGCTATCCATTCATAGATCTTTATAGGCCATCCATTAGAGATGCCCATACCACATCAGTCTTTTAGTTTCTATTTCCTAATCAATATTTCCTTCTACATGTATAATTTCCTTAATTCATTGATTTCTCACATGATCTATCTTATAATAACTACTTCACCAGAGACATCAGTATTCCTTCATTTATTTCCCATTCCTCTGATCCATACGTACTAATGGTTTTGTATGTTGCTGTTTTGGTTTCGCAATCGATGCTGGAATTAACCATGTGCATCTGTCAGCATCAAGTCAGCTAACATTATTCCCATCCATAAGTCTGGTCCCAAATCTGATGTGTCTAATTATCGACCAATATCTATTTTACCCATTTTCTCCTCCATCTGCGAAAAAATCATCCTAAACCGTTTATATTACTTTACATCCCCCCTTCTCTCTAATAGCCAACATGGCTTCCTTCCTGGTCGCTCATGTTTAACAAATTTAGCAGTTTTTCAAAATCACGCCATAAATGCAATACAAAATAAGGCACAATTAGATACTATATTCCTAGATTTCTCCAAAGCGTTCGATTCCCTTGATCACGAGTTACTGATATTCAAACTTGCCCATCGTTTTAATATTCATGGAAAATTTTTACAGCTGATATCAAGCTTCCTAACCAATCGAACGCAATGTGTCAAACTTCCAGACGCTAAATCCAACAGTGTATCTGTCACCTCTGGGGTACCACAGGGCAGTTCCCTAAGCCCATATCTATTCAACCTCTTCGTTGATGATCTTGTCCAAATACTCCCTACGGAGGAGAATATTCTACAGTATGCTGACGATTGCAAACTTTTTACCAGTGTGACGAAGGTAGTGGATTGTGAGCAGTTCCAAAGAACGTTAAATAAAATAACCCAGTGGTGCGGTGACTGGAAATTAAATTTAAACATCAATAAATGCCACGTCATGACGGTAGGACTAAAAAAACCGATTGAATATAATTATAAATTAAACGAAGTGATTCTACCAAGAGTAATGCAACAGAAAGATCTGGGTGTTATAATTGACAATAAATTAACATACTCTGAACATATTACAAAAATAAAAAATCGTGCGATGTCTCTCTTAGGCCTCCTTTATCGTTTCACTGATATCAAAGACCCTCTGGCTCTTTCCCTATACTTTACCTCATTCATCCTTCCTACTGTATCTTACTGCTCCCCCATCTGGTCTATGTCCTTTCCTACACATCTTTCCTCATTAGATAGAATTACTAACTTCTTTCTCAGAATTGTAAAAGCCAGAGTTCCATCCTTCCGTCAAGCCTCTAAAAATTCTATCTTATCTACACTATCCTTGGAATCTCTTTCTGTCACTAGAACAAAATATGATTTATCCTTCTTACATTCTCTGCTGAACTCCCTTTCTGACTGTCCCCCCTTAACTTCACTTATCAATTATCGTGTCCCAAACAGATCTACCCGATTGACTTCATTACTTCACTATACTACTCCCAGACTTTCACTTATCAAGCGCTCCCTTTTCTTTCGTCTTCCTTCTCTGATGAACTCAATTCCTCCTTCTATTGATCCTTTCTCTCTATCTAAAGCGAAATTTTTGAGCCTGAGCTTACCACACACCAGATCCATGTAATTGTAAAATCTATCTTTATGTTTGTTTTTTTTTCCTTCTTTATTTATGTCACTTTTTAACTATTTTTTTTTCATTATTTTATTATATGTATTTTTTTAATATTTCACTTTAAATTGGCATTGTTATGCTGTATGTGAAATTTGAATAAATCTAATCTAATCTAAATGTTTATATTTATTTTAAACCAACTGCTTGTTTCTATTTAAATTGATGGAACCATCTTGCTGTATTTTATGCCAATATTTCATTTCCATTCTCAACCTTTTAATGCAGAGCATTGGCAGTACCACTAATACAATAACTGGCAAGGGGAGGATTCAAATTATTTTCTTATGACTTATGTTTGGGAGGTACTGCTTTTGAACACAAGATGTTGTCAGCTAGAATTGGCACAAGCACAAAATGACGTCTGATGCGAATATTAGTTGACTCAGTGCTTCAACAACGAATTGAAACAATTAAATGACGAGTCATCAACGGAAAGAGCAATTTGGTAGCAAGGAAAAGGCCTTTAGAATATTGAAAGCATACTGTCTCAGCTCCATCTTGAGATAGTACGCTCCCAAATTCCCAGGTTATTCTTCAATGTTCATATATCATATTTTGCCATCTACTTTTAGTTATTTAAATATTCAGAATGTTGATGTTATTTTCATTTTCAGCTTTTAGAATTTTCTGAAATGCTCTTGACCAACCTAGAACTGGCATGGGGTGGATTCAAATTATTTTCTTATGACTTATGTTTGGGAGGTACTGCTATTGAACACAAGATGTTGTCAGCTAGAATTGGCACAAGCACAAAATTTAAAACAAAATATATCAAGCATATATTTTGTGGTTCTCAAACTTACCTTCAACCAACTTCCTGGTCCAATCAAAAATTTTACAACCAGCCATTTAATGAAATGTTTAGGAGAGACAACAGTTCCTCTATTCTTCTAAAGAGGAATGTCATCAACTCAATGTTCACTGTAATATCCAGCCACTGCTGCATTAGATTTTTGCACAACTTTGTGTTTGGTTGCACAACTTCATGTGCCAAGTTAAATTTCATTTCCATCATTTGTGTTTATTCCTTGAGAGGGATTCTATCTATGACATCGTTTTGTTGGATGGTTGCCTCAATGAGGACCTCTGGTGGTGGTTGGTGCCACTAAGTGGAGCACTACTCTCTTGCTCATAAAAGCTTCCGTTTACAGAAGTGAAGAGATGTGGCTTGGTAGTTTATTGGTAAGAGTACCTGCCCAAAAAGTGGGAGACCTGGGTACAAGTCCCAGTCAAGTCATAATTTTTCACTTCTTGTATTAAAACATTCTATCTCAAGCATATACAATAAGGAAATATTCAAACGATGGATGAATAAAAAGGTTGGACTTGATTAAACTTCATACAACAATTCTATCGAATTTATGCTGATAATGATGTCAACATTGCCAACCTTCTTGTTACTTATTCTCCTCTGTATATTCTAATAGAACCCTACAGTCTACACCCCCTATAAGTGAATACCTAAATTGTGATATCAACTTTCATACCTTCCAAGTATCTGTTAGTGATATTTTAAGAAAATTAAAGTCATAAACTAGGCCATGTAATTACCATTACGTAAATCATGTGATCCAGCTGACATTAAAATGTACTGAACAATATGTATCTTATCTAGAATTGCTCAAATTATAGAAAGTTGATCTGTTGATGTTCTCTATCCCCTTATTTCACTCGAGCAGGATGGTTTTCAAAAAAGAAAATCCAGTAAACTAATCTCCTAACCTTTCAGACATATATTAAATTCATTTGAATCAGGAAAAGAGGTTGATGCAGTATAATTAGATTTAAGCAACAAAGCATTTGACACAGTTAATCACACCATTCTTTTGTCCAAACTTGAAGCCATAGGAAATAGAGGAAGCATGCTATCCTGGTTTGGTACGTACCTACCTTAGGGACAGAAAAATAGCAATTTAGTACAAAAATGTTTTTCATCCGTTTTTTCTGCACAATCAGTAGTTATGTTCACATTTGGGACCAGTTCTTTTCATCAATGAAATAAATTTCCACTTAAATTGTTTTTGCTGCCTCTATGCTGGTGATATTAATATTCCATATCCAATGACAAATATTACTGACTGTGTTGAACTCAGCATAACCTTGACAAACTCTCTGTATGGTGTGAATGCAATTAAATTTATCAAAGGGCTATTTCATATTTGATTTCATTTTACAGAACTAGTAATATATTTTTGTTTAATCATTCTATTAATGGTTTTTAACTGTCATCAGTATACTCCATTTAAGACCTATTAACTTTAATCAACCATTAAATTTTATCTCTCACATAGAATGTCTCAAAGAAAGCAATTAAGACTAGGTTTTATTCTAAGAAACAGCAAATATTTCTAATCAATAGACATAATATTTACATTTATCATTAGTAAATCCAACAGTTAAATAATTGTCCCCTATTTGGTAACCACATTACAGCAGTTATATCCAAACAATTGGGAAAATGCAGCATAAATTTTGTCAAACAATTCACTTCAAATTTTCTAATTTGCAAAAAATTTACTCAGTTTTATTTTCAACCTATTCACTTTGCCGATCTTATAATCTGGTTGAAATTATTTTGATCTTATTTTTTTTTTAAGTAATAAATTATTTAACAGACTGACCATTAATACTTACACAAATTAACTTCCACTTCTCTTCTGAATCTGTCAGAAATTCTACTTCATTGGAAATCCCTCATATTAGAACTAATTATTTAAAATTCAGCCCAATCAACCGATGTATGAGAGCAGGCAATTGCTTAAGCGACTCTGACCTTTTCCTTAGCAAAAGTAAATCTAAGAAACATATTTTTGCTGTTTGTAATTGATATAATTTTATCTAAAATGTATCATTGTACAATGTTTATGAAAATTTGTTCTTTTTCAAATTGTGAGGCCTTGCAGAGCTTAAGTAAATATTATACTTTTTATATAGAAAAATTAGAATGGGCACCCATTGCAGGGCCAGATACCACTATGCATATTGTTCTAAATTACCAGTTTATATAAATTAGAGGAGATGGCAGTTTGATGATGTCCAAAAGTGGATTAACTTACGATTCCGAGGGATTTTGGTGTTTACTATGTGAAGTGTATCATTATTAGTTGAAAATGTTCATATTTTCATAGCTAAATACCGGGAAATTCACAAGGATTCTCTGAATTTTTCTCTAATACTTTTTACAAGCAGTATCTGCTAGAATGTTAAATGAAAAGGTAAAACTGACTTTATTCTTAACTGCTACCATATTTTGATGAGTTGAGGAATTTTAAACTGCTTTAAACTTAAAGGAAAATGTATCTGTAATTTAAATTAGGATAAATCTTGTTTACATCTAAGATAAAGCAAAAGCTCCTTACGAGGAGTATTATTTTGCATATCTTGTGATTTTGGAATGAGAATGGTGGAGGTGATAGGGAATCAACATTTATAGTACAATATTTTTGTAATGCTTTATCTTCACGCTCTTTGATATAATGGATCAGAAACTTAAAAAGCCTTTTCTAAATTTTCCACCAAAAATTACCGAGGAATCCCCCTCTTCTATATGTTAGCATGTCTGTTACCAGCAGGTGGATAGAACTTGCAAAGGCTTTGCACAGCATAAGTAAATATTATACTTTTTATAAGGAAAACTTAGAATGGGCACCCATTGCAGGGCCAGATTTACATTGGATGAGGCCATGAGCTATTAACAGTAATGGAGGCCATTTTATTTTCAGCTGCTTTGTGGTAATTCTTGGACCAAATAAGTAGCTAAAGTAATTTGCAGATGACAAAATATTTATTTTACGTTCACTGTTTTCCTTAAAAATTTTCACCTCCAAGAGAGCTTGGCCCCCAAAAGCTTTTACCTTATATGTAAATACAGCACTTATGTAAGGCTCTGCTCATACTTGAGATGGCCATGTATGTATATAAATGTGAAACCCTAGCACAAAATACAGTATCTCTCGATAGAAAATGACAAGACATGCTCCTGTATCACTCCTATGAAGTAATGTCAAATGGGAAGTTCTTGTTACAAATCACACAAGGGATCACTCCTTGTGAGATATCATGTCACTCTTCTTCATCTTTCCTTATTGAAATGTTTTGTTTCATATCACACTCCTTTACTTTCCTCACTCTTCCTCTAAATTGGTAGCCATCACCTCTTCCCTTCTAATTATTCACCTTACAAACAGATATGTATATCAATAGAAAGAAGTTCTTTCCTGCTGAATGTGGTGAAGAAACTACTCTCGGGTCTCCAACCGGGTTGCCTCCTGCCGTAGGGTCGACGTTTTGGGAGTGTACTCTGCCCCCATCTTCAGGAACTGATGTTGGTTGAAGGAAAAGGGTGTCTTTATATAGTGGCCAAAAGGGTTCCTTTCACTTTTTCCATTGTGGGGTAAGGAGTCCTCCTTAAACACTCTGATACACCATCAACTATCTGTAATCCCATTGGTTGATTCTTCATTCTGCCAATGGCTCTGTCCCTTTATAATGGTTAATATTTCTGGGATGGACTCTCAATGGCCTCCTTAGTTATCCTGTCCTCTGTCGAAACCCGACTTAAAGAGCATTCTCAATCCATACCAACCAACAAAATTGGCCATTGCAGAGCACTGCCTCGAGAATAATCACTCTGCCTAGTTTGAAGACACCAAGATCCTTTGCAGAGGGAGACTGGGACAGGGTATTATTATATATATTATTGTTTCCCTTTTTGATGCACTGTAATCTCTTTGCCTGATAATGTAGCATCACTACAAAGCCTGGTAGTGTTTTTATGTAAATCAGTGGTTTGTAAAAGTTTACAATGGAGCAGTTTTGTTATACGCAGAAAAATACCTACATCCAAGATAAAGGAAATGCTGCTTTGCAAGTGCTATTCATCTGAATGTCTTAATGTTAAATAATAATCTTGGTAATTATTTTCTTAATTTTTTCCATCCTAGAAAATAATAATGAGAAATAATTTAGTGTTAATATTCAATACTGTTTTTCAAGTACTTATTCTTTTCTTTTTGGTTCTAAATTATAAGAATCGTTTTTAATTAAGAAGCATATTATGTGCATGCATTGACTTATTCCATATTATGGTCTTAAGGAACAAATAAATTACTAATGATATTATAATTAGAGTAAGAATCTTCTATACCAAATGTTATTTAACAAATGGACAGTATAAAAAAATCTAGATTTACTTTATAAGTATGAAGTTCTGATGATTCCAATAAATCAGATAAGCTTTGAATAGCCCTTTTCTTAGGGTTATTGTGATGCACTTTTGCACCGGCAAAATTCTCATAGTAATGCGTCCAGGTTCCAAAGCACTTTTCTAAATAGATGTATAAAAATACCTAGCTATTAAACATGGGAAGATCTTTAATGGAAAAAGTGCTATCATAAGGTAACATGCAATTTCCACAAAATACTTTTACTAAATACTCAGAAAATTCCTGAATTCTCTTCACTCAATTAGTTATTCTGACAATAATTGCTCACCAGTCTGATCTCCAAGTCTTACATAGCTAAATTATATAAACCTTCTGCTATTTATTTTAAATCCATTCTGGATATCGCTGAATAATCACATAGCTTGAGGGAATCAATTTTATGGATATGATATAAACGTTCACAAGATTTTTTCTCGGTATATACAATATAAATCAAAATGAAAACTTCTGGATGGCTTACAATGTAATGAACGAATTTTTCTTAATACAAATTAAATATATACATACTTTCAACTTAAAATGACATTTGTAACATGGAGGCTCACAACAAATAACCGTTTTAAAGTTTCATCAAGATATGATAAGAATGAACTTAAAATATTCAATTTGCGACGACAGAATTTTCAAACCACTTCTCATAGTTTTCATGTCAGTTTAAGATGGGAATAGATTCTAAGTGTTTTCCTACAGGATTAGTATCCGAAATGATTTAACAGATTTTCGAACGTCAACAATGCATTTTAGTTATTTGTTCAACACTCTTGACTTCTTTCATTTTCTTTTTTCTTCATTACGGTCACTTCTCTTCTTAAATCCTTGATAATCGTTGCAAGAGCCTCCGGATTTATACCTTCTTCGCACAAACGAACACAAATGGTCATAGTTTCAAAATCTAATCCAGTATTTAGTAGCCGAGACATCTCCATCAGCGTTTGAAATGTGTCACGGGCATTGACGAGATTTACGTCCTCCATTTCAACACCTATTTGAAGAAATACAAAATTCTGAAAACTTGAAATACTTTATTTATAATCTCTAATCACAACTAAAAACGTAACAGTTTAGCTCCATACTAAAATAGAATAACAGAAAACAGAATGAAACATTAAATAACATAGAAAGCTTTATATTAATTTAGCCGAATGTTTTGTAAACATCGCAATAACCTGTGCAGAGAAATGTTAACTCTCCTGTTGTAAACAGCGTTAACATCAGCGGGGTGCAAATTCTATCCCTGGCCCATAGAGGGATTTGTAGCACATTCATCCCCGACGCTCCCCCTAGGTGGTGCTAATGTCGCTCTCCCGACGTCACTATTCCTTCCAATAGGCGGTTTAGGTTAAAATGTTTTTATTAAAAATAAATTAATAAGAAACGTAATATTGGCGTATTACTTATTCCCTACAAAAATAAAAAAATTTAAGATAGTTGTAAGTCAAAAAGAATATTTTGAGAAACCACAGCCATGGCTGCCCAACCCAACGCAACGCAACCCCACCCCCACCCAACGAAACCCAACCCAACCAATTTAAGTTCGTGCCATTCTCGCAGTGCTTTTTAGCACTGAATTAAATCGCACAGAAAACCTAAAGTTGCATCGAGTTCGCCTTCATTCGGTAAGTAACTAAAAGAAAAGTTAAAGACAAGGAATACGCCAAAAAATATGCTGTAATTACAAAATTTTATTGATATACATTCTGTCACTACATTTTTGAACTACAAATATCAATGAAAAAAATTTTTCATAAATAAATAAGACTGAAATCTGAACATGGTAAAGAGAAGTAAAACGATTAGTTAAATTAAAAGTAAGATCTAAGATTCACTGAGAAAATAAAATAAATTAACGCTAAGTATTAGAAATGAATGCTTTTAGATTGAGGAATTTGCCGACCCTTCGCCCGTCGTCCCTCTGAATAGGGAAGGCACGCGTTGGACGTGCAAACTGCCAGATGTTCCCGAAAGCAAGTGCCATATAAATTTGAGGCATGGAGACGGAAATGGGCCTTGAAGCTTAGGGATTAGCTATAAACTGAAAGTTCCTAAGAAATACTGTGACTAAACAGTTTGATCGAAAACATTCAGAAACATTATCTACTTAATGCAATAAGCTTTTAGTGGATATCAATCATAGGGTCAAAATACCGCTGGTTTGCACAGAATTACATCTTAACTCGTGACGAATTTAAGTTACCTAGAACATCCTCAGAAACTGTTGTGTTCATCGCTGTTGCGGAAAAAAGCAAGTATTTACCTTTATGTGTGATTACAATTCGTTTGTTGAATCCTGGTAGTAACCCTTTCTGGGAATACGAGCATGTTAAGACGAAATCGACGCCACCTCCCAATTCATTTCTTACAGGTAAAATTATCCGACAAAAATGATTCGCGAGGAACTACATTATAAATTAAAATTATTTCGTAATCATCAACTAAATCAATACTTCAATTAAAATCAGAGACACATTACAGGACCTATAATCAACTATGCAGACATAGGATTCCTACGCCCACCATTCACCGGTTCAAGCAACAAGGATTACTTACAATTTAGAATTCTTCGGAAAATAAAATATCACTCTTTTCGTATAAGTTACACTAATGTTAAAATCGCAGCAAATTGCCGGATAACTTATCCTTTGATTCTGACATTTTGTTTCAGGACGAAAGCGCAAACATAGGCACAGAACCAGAAGAGATTACGGTAACCACTTCAAAATACTCCCGGGAATCTCCAACGGGAGAAACACTGTTGCCAATGTAAAATATTTTGAGAAACCACGGCCATGGCTGCCACTCGACGAGATTAAAACTTAAGTCTAGTGCTGCCATCTCTGCCTTCGGGTAACCACCAGATAAAACAAATGACTGTGTTGCCCTTGGTTGACATCTATGGAAGCGGAGGGAAAGCTTTGTGCGCGTCACTGCCTTCTGAACGTAATAGCGCCACCTTTGAAAGTCGAAAGCGAAGTATAATATCTCGTATATGTAAACATATTTGAAAACAGAATAACATTCTCTTATAGTGTAAATAGAAATTTTTAGTTTTTCAATTAATAATTTGGTAAAACTTACGTGGATGAATTTTTTAATCAATCTCTAGATGAGGGATTTATCCTGGGCAGATTAACACTTACTATTAGACATGGACAATCTTTGTGAACCCCTCATGCGCCATCGACGTCAGATTCTTTCGACGTACTGGCCCTACACTCTAGACGCCAGAATAATGCAGACATCGACGCTAGCTATCATGGGTTCGATACCAGAAATTCCCAAAAATCGCAATTTTCCCATAAGAATGCATTGCGCGGATTTTTGAAAATTATTTTGAGGCACTTATCGTAAAGATAGAGGAACCAAAATCTCGGAGGTTAAAGTTGAGGTAGTCTTCTATATTACGAATGGAAGAAATGTTACAAAATGACCGTGAGTTCGACGCCAGGTGGATGCAAAATTCTTCCATAAGAAATGCATTGCTGAAATCTTTGAAGATTTTTTTAAATGCCCTCCCGATAAGCTGGAAAGATAAAACCCTGAATGGTGACAGAATCGTTTGAAAACTTTCTTCCATGAATATCATCGTTCGTCTAGTGGTCCTTGGTTCGATGCAAGAGGGTCATTCCGATTCCTCCATGTATTTCAAATGGGGAAAGCGGAATCTCATTTTGGGACCTTCCCGATAAGATATTGAATCGAAACTTTGGAACAAGTAAGGATGGCACTTATCTAATATTATTTTGCTATCTTCTCTCACGGAAGAGTCCTGAGTTCGACGCTAGGCGGTCTTTTGCGCGAATTTTTTCAATCTGTTTTGAGGCCGTTCTCGATGCGATAGAGCAATCAAAATCTCGGTGTTTACAGATGAGATGGTCTTCCATCGTACCAAACGAAGAAATGTTACCAAATGTCCGTGTGTTCGACGCCAGGTGGGTCCGAAATGCCTCCGTAAGAAATGCATTGCTGATATCAGGGACGATTTTTTAAAATGCCTTCCCGATAAACTGGAAAGATAAAACCCGGAATGGTGACAGAGGCGTTTGAGAAGATTCCTTCATGACGTCCACTGCTTCTCTAGAGGTCCTTGGTTCGATGCTAGAGCGTCATTCCGATTCTACCATGCATTTCAAACGGGAATAACGGATCTTATTTTAGGACCTTCCCGATAAGATACTGAATTGAAACTTTGAAACACGTCAGAGTAGCACTTCTCTAACATTCATATGCCATTGTCTCTCACGAACGGGTCCTGTGTTCGACGCCAGGCGATCATTTACGCAATTTTTTTAAAATTGTTTTGAGGCCTTTCTTTATGCAGGATACTATTCAAAATCACAGCGTTTGCGTTTGAAGTAGTTTTCTATAGAACCAGTGGAAGAAAGGTTGCATATGACCGTGAGTTCGATGCCAGATGGATGAAAATTTCTAACGTAAGAAATGTATTGCGGCAATTTTAAAAATTTTGCTGGATGAGCTTCGAAGATGACACCCGTAAGGGGAACTTATTGTAAATTTTTACCAATTAGCTTGCAGTATGCAACTGAGGATGAGAGCTTAGCTCTCAATTTTTTGTCTCAGAATTTTGTATTCTCAGCTCAGAATTTTGTATTTCTTCAAATAGGTGTTGAAATGGAGGACGTAAATCTCGTCAATGCCCGTGACACATTTCAAACGCTGATGGAGATGTCTCGGCTACTAAATACTGGATTAGATTTTGAAACTATGACCATTTGTGTTCGTTTGTGCGAAGAAGGTATAAATCCGGAGGCTCTTGCAACGATTATCAAGGATTTAAGAAGAGAAGTGACCGTAATGAAGAAAAAAGAAAATGAAAGAAGTCAAGAGTGTTGAACAAATAACTAAAATGCATTGTTGACGTTCGAAAATCTGTTAAATCATTTCGGATACTAATCCTGTAGGAAAACACTTAGAATCTATTCCCATCTTAAACTGACATGAAAACTATGAGAAGTGGTTTGAAAATTCTGTCGTCGCAAATTGAATATTTTAAGTTCATTCTTATCATATCTTGATGAAACTTTAAAACGGTTATTTGTTGTGAGCCTCCATGTTACAAATGTCATTTTAAGTTGAAAGTATGTATATATTTAATTTGTATTAAGAAAAATTCGTTCATTACATTGTAAGCCATCCAGAAGTTTTCATTTTGATTTATATTGTATATACCGAGAAAAAATCTTGTGAACGTTTATATCATATCCATAAAATTGATTCCCTCAAGCTATGTGATTATTCAGCGATATCCAGAATGGATTTAAAATAAATAGCAGAAGGTTTATATAATTTAGCTATGTAAGACTTGGAGATCAGACTGGTGAGCAATTATTGTCAGAATAACTAATTGAGTGAAGAGAATTCAGGAATTTTCTGAGTATTTAGTAAAAGTATTTTGTGGAAATTGCATGTTACCTTATGATAGCACTTTTTCCATTAAAGATCTTCCCATGTTTAATAGCTAGGTATTTTTATACATCTATTTAGAAAAGTGCTTTGGAACCTGGACGCATTACTATGAGAATTTTGCCGGTGCAAAAGTGCATCACAATAACCCTAAGAAAAGGGCTATTCAAAGCTTATCTGATTTATTGGAATCATCAGAACTTCATACTTATAAAGTAAATCTAGATTTTTTTATACTGTCCATTTGTTAAATAACATTTGGTATAGAAGATTCTTACTCTAATTATAATATCATTAGTAATTTATTTGTTCCTTAAGACCATAATATGGAATAAGTCAATGCATGCACATAATATGCTTCTTAATTAAAAACGATTCTTATAATTTAGAACCAAAAAGAAAAGAATAAGTACTTGAAAAACAGTATTGAATATTAACACTAAATTATTTCTCATTATTATTTTCTAGGATGGAAAAAAATTAAGAAAATAATTACCAAGATTATTATTTAACATTAAGACATTCAGATGAATAGCACTTGCAAAGCAGCATTTCCTTTATCTTGGATGTAGGTATTTTTCTGCGTATAACAAAACTGCTCCATTGTAAACTTTTACAAACCACTGATTTACATAAAAACACTACCAGGCTTTGTAGTGATGCTACATTATCAGGCAAAGAGATTACAGTGCATCAAAAAGGGAAACAATAATATATATAATAATACCCTGTCCCAGTCTCCCTCTGCAAAGGATCTTGGTGTCTTCAAACTAGGCAGAGTGATTATTCTCGAGGCAGTGCTCTGCAATGGCCAATTTTGTTGGTTGGTATGGATTGAGAATGCTCTTTAAGTCGGGTTTCGACAGAGGACAGGATAACTAAGGAGGCCATTGAGAGTCCATCCCAGAAATATTAACCATTATAAAGGGACAGAGCCATTGGCAGAATGAAGAATCAACCAATGGGATTACAGATAGTTGATGGTGTATCAGAGTGTTTAAGGAGGACTCCTTACCCCACAATGGAAAAAGTGAAAGGAACCCTTTTGGCCACTATATAAAGACACCCTTTTCCTTCAACCAACATCAGTTCCTGAAGATGGGGGCAGAGTACACTCCCAAAACGTCGACCCTACGGCAGGAGGCAACCCGGTTGGAGACCCGAGAGTAGTTTCTTCACCACATTCAGCAGGAAAGAACTTCTTTCTATTGATATACATATCTGTTTGTAAGGTGAATAATTAGAAGGGAAGAGGTGATGGCTACCAATTTAGAGGAAGAGTGAGGAAAGTAAAGGAGTGTGATATGAAACAAAACATTTCAATAAGGAAAGATGAAGAAGAGTGACATGATATCTCACAAGGAGTGATCCCTTGTGTGATTTGTAACAAGAACTTCCCATTTGACATTACTTCATAGGAGTGATACAGGAGCATGTCTTGTCATTTTCTATCGAGAGATACTGTATTTTGTGCTAGGGTTTCACATTTATATACATACATGGCCATCTCAAGTATGAGCAGAGCCTTACATAAGTGCTGTATTTACATATAAGGTAAAAGCTTTTGGGGGCCAAGCTCTCTTGGAGGTGAAAATTTTTAAGGAAAACAGTGAACGTAAAATAAATATTTTGTCATCTGCAAATTACTTTAGCTACTTATTTGGTCCAAGAATTACCACAAAGCAGCTGAAAATAAAATGGCCTCCATTACTGTTAATAGCTCATGGCCTCATCCAATGTAAATCTGGCCCTGCAATGGGTGCCCATTCTAAGTTTTCCTTATAAAAAGTATAATATTTACTTATGCTGTGCAAAGCCTTTGCAAGTTCTATCCACCTGCTGGTAACAGACATGCTAACATATAGAAGAGGGGGATTCCTCGGTAATTTTTGGTGGAAAATTTAGAAAAGGCTTTTTAAGTTTCTGATCCATTATATCAAAGAGCGTGAAGATAAAGCATTACAAAAATATTGTACTATAAATGTTGATTCCCTATCACCTCCACCATTCTCATTCCAAAATCACAAGATATGCAAAATAATACTCCTCGTAAGGAGCTTTTGCTTTATCTTAGATGTAAACAAGATTTATCCTAATTTAAATTACAGATACATTTTCCTTTAAGTTTAAAGCAGTTTAAAATTCCTCAACTCATCAAAATATGGTAGCAGTTAAGAATAAAGTCAGTTTTACCTTTTCATTTAACATTCTAGCAGATACTGCTTGTAAAAAGTATTAGAGAAAAATTCAGAGAATCCTTGTGAATTTCCCGGTATTTAGCTATGAAAATATGAACATTTTCAACTAATAATGATACACTTCACATAGTAAACACCAAAATCCCTCGGAATCGTAAGTTAATCCACTTTTGGACATCATCAAACTGCCATCTCCTCTAATTTATATAAACTGGTAATTTAGAACAATATGCATAGTGGTATCTGGCCCTGCAATGGGTGCCCATTCTAATTTTTCTATATAAAAAGTATAATATTTACTTAAGCTCTGCAAGGCCTCACAATTTGAAAAAGAACAAATTTTCATAAACATTGTACAATGATACATTTTAGATAAAATTATATCAATTACAAACAGCAAAAATATGTTTCTTAGATTTACTTTTGCTAAGGAAAAGGTCAGAGTCGCTTAAGCAATTGCCTGCTCTCATACATCGGTTGATTGGGCTGAATTTTAAATAATTAGTTCTAATATGAGGGATTTCCAATGAAGTAGAATTTCTGACAGATTCAGAAGAGAAGTGGAAGTTAATTTGTGTAAGTATTAATGGTCAGTCTGTTAAATAATTTATTACTTAAAAAAAAAATAAGATCAAAATAATTTCAACCAGATTATAAGATCGGCAAAGTGAATAGGTTGAAAATAAAACTGAGTAAATTTTTTGCAAATTAGAAAATTTGAAGTGAATTGTTTGACAAAATTTATGCTGCATTTTCCCAATTGTTTGGATATAACTGCTGTAATGTGGTTACCAAATAGGGGACAATTATTTAACTGTTGGATTTACTAATGATAAATGTAAATATTATGTCTATTGATTAGAAATATTTGCTGTTTCTTAGAATAAAACCTAGTCTTAATTGCTTTCTTTGAGACATTCTATGTGAGAGATAAAATTTAATGGTTGATTAAAGTTAATAGGTCTTAAATGGAGTATACTGATGACAGTTAAAAACCATTAATAGAATGATTAAACAAAAATATATTACTAGTTCTGTAAAATGAAATCAAATATGAAATAGCCCTTTGATAAATTTAATTGCATTCACACCATACAGAGAGTTTGTCAAGGTTATGCTGAGTTCAACACAGTCAGTAATATTTGTCATTGGATATGGAATATTAATATCACCAGCATAGAGGCAGCAAAAACAATTTAAGTGGAAATTTATTTCATTGATGAAAAGAACTGGTCCCAAATGTGAACATAACTACTGATTGTGCAGAAAAAACGGATGAAAAACATTTTTGTACTAAATTGCTATTTTTCTGTCCCTAAGGTAGGTACGTACCAAACCAGGATAGCATGCTTCCTCTATTTCCTATGGCTTCAAGTTTGGACAAAAGAATGGTGTGATTAACTGTGTCAAATGCTTTGTTGCTTAAATCTAATTATACTGCATCAACCTCTTTTCCTGATTCAAATGAATTTAATATATGTCTGAAAGGTTAGGAGATTAGTTTACTGGATTTTCTTTTTTGAAAACCATCCTGCTCGAGTGAAATAAGGGGATAGAGAACATCAACAGATCAACTTTCTATAATTTGAGCAATTCTAGATAAGATACATATTGTTCAGTACATTTTAATGTCAGCTGGATCACATGATTTACGTAATGGTAATTACATGGCCTAGTTTATGACTTTAATTTTCTTAAAATATCACTAACAGATACTTGGAAGGTATGAAAGTTGATATCACAATTTAGGTATTCACTTATAGGGGGTGTAGACTGTAGGGTTCTATTAGAATATACAGAGGAGAATAAGTAACAAGAAGGTTGGCAATGTTGACATCATTATCAGCATAAATTCGATAGAATTGTTGTATGAAGTTTAATCAAGTCCAACCTTTTTATTCATCCATCGTTTGAATATTTCCTTATTGTATATGCTTGAGATAGAATGTTTTAATACAAGAAGTGAAAAATTATGACTTGACTGGGACTTGTACCCAGGTCTCCCACTTTTTGGGCAGGTACTCTTACCAATAAACTACCAAGCCACATCTCTTCACTTCTGTAAACGGAAGCTTTTATGAGCAAGAGAGTAGTGCTCCACTTAGTGGCACCAACCACCACCAGAGGTCCTCATTGAGGCAACCATCCAACAAAACGATGTCATAGATAGAATCCCTCTCAAGGAATAAACACAAATGATGGAAATGAAATTTAACTTGGCACATGAAGTTGTGCAACCAAACACAAAGTTGTGCAAAAATCTAATGCAGCAGTAGCTGGATATTACAGTGAACATTGAGTTGATGACATTCCTCTTTAGAAGAATAGAGGAACTGTTGTCTCTCCTAAACATTTCATTAAATGGCTGGTTGTAAAATTTTTGATTGGACCAGGAAGTTGGTTGAAGGTAAGTTTGAGAACCACAAAATATATGCTTGATATATTTTGTTTTAAATTTTGTGCTTGTGCCAATTCTAGCTGACAACATCTTGTGTTCAATAGCAGTACCTCCCAAACATAAGTCATAAGAAAATAATTTGAATCCACCCCATGCCAGTTCTAGGTTGGTCAAGAGCATTTCAGAAAATTCTAAAAGCTGAAAATGAAAATAACATCAACATTCTGAATATTTAAATAACTAAAAGTAGATGGCAAAATATGATATATGAACATTGAAGAATAACCTGGGAATTTGGGAGCGTACTATCTCAAGATGGAGCTGAGACAGTATGCTTTCAATATTCTAAAGGCCTTTTCCTTGCTACCAAATTGCTCTTTCCGTTGATGACTCGTCATTTAATTGTTTCAATTCGTTGTTGAAGCACTGAGTCAACTAATATTCGCATCACACGTCATTTTATCTCATTTGAGACTAGCAAAGTAAGTAAAAAATACTAGTTCACAATACAGGATATTCCGTTGTATTGGTATGCCATTGAATAAAGGCCTCACGATCAAAAGGAATAAAATCTAATGTGAGAGGAACTAATAGTTAAACTAACTAAATTAAAAGTAATACCGACGTGTAGCTTAGATAATAAATAATTTCGGTTGAAAGTTAACTAACTTCCAGAATAATTAAGTAGTAGAAATACTGTTGAAAGTGCTTCGACAGCCTCAGAACAATTAAAAAGTATAATACGTTCGATCGGGCGAGCTATCGTGTAGCGACTTTCACAATCTCCTAAAGGAGCCAAAACTATGAACTTCACGTTTCGGAATCAGTCACTTCAGTAAAAAATCGCTCTCTTTTGATGTTTGATTGAACGTGAAATCATCCATTAGATTAAGCAAATCAATCTAGTCAAATCATCAGTAAGTAATTCTGGTCAAAATTAAGATAAGTTGAATAATTATAGATACTTTTAAAACTATTAATACTAATAACTTACTCTTAAACTTATGACCACAGCTGTAATACCTCTAAGACGGACGAGACAATGATAAATTATAATAATGATATATTATGAATGAAATCCCGTGGTATATCAGTTATAATTGTTCTTCCTTACGATTTATTATAATAGTACGAGCTAATAATTAAAATTTCTCCGCGAAATGTATTAAACGAAAAACATGAGTATCAAGGTACCATACCTTTGATTATTAAGGGGTAGTAATGGGGTTTTGACAGTGTAAAATATGTTATATTAAATTTTACAAATGTTTGCAATAGAAGCGTAAATATTTATTGTATAAATGTATTCAAGACTCCCAACCACCAGTTCTCGTAGAGATAAACGCTTGGCGCTTGCGCGAAGAAAAGTGAATGCTGTTTTTTAAGTACAGTGTAATGCCACGGCTAGCACGAAAATCGAGTGCCGCCACTTTCGCCTCAACTGTGACTTTACTTTCAATCCTTACAGCTACATATACCATGTGCAGCGGTCTTTTGAAGTCGTGACGTGAAGAACATTAATTTCATGATTCATCGCATTAGAGGCAAGATGCATCAGGAAATTTAATCATGAATAAATTACACAATATCATCTCACTCCTAAGTTTCTTCGATATAAAGATAGTTCTGTTTTCTTTTTTATATTTATCTTAAGCTTTTGCATTCCCAACCATAATAATTTTATCGCAAGTGAAATATTTGAATGTATGACAAGAAATTTTCTGACATTCACTTCACGTCAAGCAAAAATACAACGAATTCAGAGAAATTCATCCTTACACAGAATTTGCACAGTCTTAAGGAATAATTAGATATATTAACGCTCTACTTGACAGTCAAGTAATACTTCGTCATTAACCCAACGAATGGCTGAAATTGCTATACCGAATCTAAGACCAAAATTGAAATGAACTCCAGTAGGAAAATCGTTATCGTAACCTTTTTTAGAATATGAACGAGAGTTGCGTGCTGTGTTGGAAGCAGACATTGTTGAATCATAGCCTGAAGCGATGGACGTCAGTGGTTTTCAGGATATCTCAGATTCAATGAAACCATAGGGAAAAATCCAAACTGGCCCGGGAATCATAGGTTCGTTCCAGAAATTTCTGAGAGGCCAATCTTCCTATAAGAATGAATTGTAGCACTATTTGAAAACCAATATTACTTCGGTTCGACCCCAGACGCCTCAGAAATCTATCGTAGAATATATTCAATTTGCTCACCCTTAACTCGTAGAGTAACATACGTAAATGAATATTGTTTTAATTTCACAAATAAAATTTGATGGAAATGTAAAAGTTTTTATTTGTGTAAAAAATGCACGTTTAATCTTTCGGTCCGCTGATTTATTTTCTTGTGCAGATTTGATTAGATAGGATATTCATTCGATCACCTTTACGAACTCGTTCCGAAAAATAGGAAATCACAAGAAAATTTATATTCTTATAATTGGATATTGTTTCAATTCGCGAGAAACTGAATAAAATATTTTATAAAATTTAGCGTTTATTGCAAAGCTTCACCTTAACAAGCATGTAAATTGTTTTATGTTTGATTGTGCTGGAGAATTTCTATGAGATATCAGACGGGAAATACATATGACTTTTCATTGTTTTAAAAGCATATCAGGGCATTGAAAATTGAACGTAGGCAGGTCACTTCATCCATAGAGTTAAATACTTACTCTATGCTTCAACGGATCGACTACCGCATACGGATGTACGAGGGTCGCCCCAGAAGTACACTACCTAACAAAGAAGTAACAAAAAATTGGGAAAATATATATTTATATTTCAACATGGTCTCTTTTCAGCTCGATACAACTTTCCCAGCGATGCTCAATGGTACCTTTTTTATAGTTTAGTTCCTCAAAATACCTATCAATCGCTTCACCTCTTCATTGGCGGCAAATGTTTTACCACCGAGCAATTTTTCAAGTTCGGAGATAGAAATATATCCGAGAGGGCTAAATATGGGAAATAGGGTGGGTTAGGAAGCAATTGGAACTTTAATTGATTGTTGTTGGCCTCCGCGATAACGGATGAGTGAACTGGTGGATTGTAGTGATTAAACAACACTTTCTTCTTCGCCGAATGCGGACTTTTTTTCTTGATTTCATCCCTAAAACGCTGTAACAAGTTGGCCTAATACACTCTGTTGATTATTTTACATTTTTGAAGATAATTAATGAAAATTATCTCACGTGTATCCCAAAACACTGATGCCATGACTTTGTAAGCTAGAACTGACTTTACCTTCTTCGGAGCCGATTCTCCCCTTTCAGTCCACTGCTTCGACTGCTGTTTCGTCTCAGGTGTGATATAATGGACTAATGTTTTATCAATGGTAATGAATCGACGCAAAAACTCGGTTTTATTGCTGCGAAACATCACCAAACACTCCACTGAAACATCCTCACGACGCTGTTTTTTATCCATTGTGAGCAAACGCGGCACCCATCTTGCGTAAAGCTATCTCATGTCCAAATTTTCGGTCAAAATGCAATGTACAACACTTTTGGATTTGCTTTCCATGTCTGCTAGCTCGCGCACTTTCAGTCATCCAATCATCCAATACTACTTTGTGGATTTTCTTTATAATTTCTGGCGTGGTCACCTCACTTGATCGACCACTGCGATGTTCATCTTGGCAGCTCGAAGGCCCCATTTTAACTCTACAACCCAATATTTTACTTTCATAAACGAGAGAGCAGATTCTTCCAGATTAGAATACATCTCAGCTTTGATATCCGTTGGACTGAAACCTTTTAAATAAAAGTATTGTATCGCATAACGGTGACCAATTTTTTCCATGTTTACAAATTCACTGAGAGTGTTTACTATTGTTGACTTTCAAAAAAATATTAAATGACGTAATGTCTTCAAAATTCAAACGTAATCTTGATAATGTTTGTACTTTCGAAGAGTTATTATTATTTCAGGCAAAAATTACCATTTATACCCTAGGTCGGGTAGGTCGGTTCTGGGACGACCCTCGTAACATTTCCGTTGGTTTTACGTTCGACTCGAAAACTTCTTTTAAGGAAAATATATCCATAAATTTATACAAAACAGTTATGGCTTGAATGAGAGAATCAGAAGATTTCAACGTTCTTTCTTTTTTAAAATTGTTTTTTTTATAATTTATTGTTTGATTGCTACGTAGTGGCATTTTTAGACAAGTACGTGAAACAAGGATCTTTTATAGGACATGTTTATTTGTTGTGATTTCCGATGAGTATTAATTTAACAATTTTCTTGCCATGTCTAATCAACAATTTTTGGTGCACTTCGTTTCTATTTTTACTTATAGTTTTTTCCCTCGGTTCTTAATTTTGGAATAATAGAAATTGAATGCATGTATGATATTTTTTAGTTGATTGACCTTTAAATTATAGGACCCTTACTGCAACAAAATATTATGCATCATTATGTGCTAAAACTCATCTGTTGTAACTTCATTTCAATATTTATTTCAATTGTATTTGGTTCATATCTTTAATTATTCATCTATTGCAGCCGTGATAACTAACATTGCTTGATTCATTTTTATACACCATCTTCCACCAATAATTAATCCACGTATTGAATTTTTCTTCTTGGTCGATCATTGGGTTAAATATCAAAAGAAATATCGACTAATTATGAACCTCTTTCTTGATATTTTATAGATGTGGTAAAACAAGAAAGGTATGTCTCTAATCCTTTAAACTGAGAATCAGTTATTTGTAAAAGTTTTATCCATCTCCTCAAAATGGTTTCATTACGAAATCAGAGAAAACCATATCATGTATGCACAATGTAAACAGAAAAATATAAGAACTACCATGGAATACTAAGGAATGTCTTATTCTCATCTCCCGCTACATTTCAAAGAAAGTATAGAAGGAGAAGATAAACTACTTAATTCCATTTTTCAGATAAAGTAGCGCCACAGTATTTTTCTGGCGACTTTTGCATCCCACTGTGCATTGGGTGAAGTTGTCAGCTGTAGGGTTAGGTCGTATGGTGTTAGTGAGGTTTATGGCTTTTATGAAGAATAAAAGTACGATATAATGTTAAGTGTGGGTACATTTATCTTATTTCTACTATTACTTCTCCCAAACATCGAAAGTGGTAAGTAACGAATCCAATTTTTATGCTTAAACCAAGCTATTATTTCACAAATTGTTTTTCGACTTGCGAGTTTGTATTTGTTGTTAAATCTTAGTCGTTGATTATTCTGGGAAAAATGAATTCGTATTAATAATAATGAAAATAACTATTCGTTCGTACTATGCTTGTTTATTGTGTTAAACGTAGCCCTGGAGTATACATTCATAGCTAACTCAAACTAACATGCTACATTAGGTGCTGTCCCTGGTGCTTATGCTTAAATGAAATATTTCTTACATTGAAATTTGATGATTGCTACCTTTTTTTCTTAATTGGCCTTTTATATCGTCGATTCCAAGGATTTTTAAGTTTGTCTGGAAGGTATTGCGTTACGACTACTTAAGAGGGGAAAATTGTTAATGTTTTTATGTACATTAAGTTTTCGTGGCATTTTACATTTGTGCCAAAATTTGCTGCGTATAATTCATTCCGCTTTCTTAAATCAGCTCTTTTATGGTTTATTTCAAGTAATTTTCATCAAATTGATGCGTTCTTCCGTTAACTTTTGATAGCGTTTGTGTTGTATGCTTATAGTAATGAAATTCAATATAGGAATTGAAACGAGTTTGCATCGAACTTTTATTTACATTTCATTGCTTTTTTTTAGAAACAGCCGTAATTAATGTCGATTAAGTCATATAGTTATTAACTGGTTGCACTATATACTTTGGGTTTTTAAATTCCTAACTATAGTTTTCGCCAATTAAAATGTTCTTGCTATCTTTTAATATGAATCTGTGTTAAATTGGCGCTTGTAATTGAGTATCTGTTGGTGAAAGATCTGACCTTGATAAAACGGCGGATGTTCTCTCCCATTCACGCATCATTCCGACATAAGATTTTCAGTATTTGTTATCGCAGTTTTGCAGAAACGTGATTCGTTATTTCCTACAGTTAAGATTAAGGATTGCCAATACCCTCTACGCGAATTCTAGCCAAGAAAAGATAACTCCGTTTTCGAACTCATCAAAGCAGGAAAAACTATTATGATATAATTTCTTGGCATTTTACTTCGAAGTAGCGTATAGTTGATTGTTTTCATCCCCTTGCAACCATTGTTTAATTCGAATCTGAAATATTCAATTTTCTAGCTCTGCTGGTTTAGAATTATGAATTTGAATGTATTTTATGCAATGCTTTATAACTGACGTACAAGACCTTAACGACCTTCATTGGTAATAATAATAGAAATAAGTGTATTGAACCAATCAAATATGCATAGGACAAGTCATTAGTAACCCATATATTAATCACGAAATAGATTACAAGTAACACATAATTAAATCCTAATTACAAAACCCATATTTACATTCTATAACCATTAATCATTATTTAGGCATCCAGGAATATATACCAATATGAATTATACTACATTTTACCACCAGTAAAAGCTTTTACTATAGTTTTTTATTAAATTTCAACCTTTACTTTATACCATCAATAAACATGATCTAAAAATTTAAATGGATATACTTCAAATAAATATATAGCCATGTACTCCTTTCATTAAAAATTCCTCTATTTTAAAAAATGATTTGCAAATCAAGTTTCTTTTCAGTCTTTTAGTGAATAATTCATCCTTAACATTCTACAATTCACCTATAGTTTAAGCTTTTATCTCAAAACTCCTTACAGTCATTCATAATCTACATGATGGGGTCCTCGAAATAAAACTACCTCTCTAAATGTGTTCATGAATATCTTTTTGTTTTTATATTTTTCTACATTCAGATAAATAAATTTCTTACTTTCAGTTTTTTCATGATTCTATTATATCCCATCTTGAAATTAAAACATTAAATAATTTCCAGCATAAAAGTTATTAGTGTGGCATGTTTGGTTGACATCTTCAGGTGAAGAGTTGCCAATCCTTTAAAGCCACATTAAAAAATTCTATGCTGGAAATTATTTAGCATTTTAATTTCATTATGGGACATGACAGAAATAATAAAATATTGAAAGTAAGAAATTCCTCTTCAACTTAATTTTTGTTGTCTCGTTAATCCTTCACTTAAATAGCATACTGTTATCATAAACATATAGCCTATCAAGACTATCCCATTTAGGTCCCTGCTACTGTATCTTGATGATTGGAATATTTTTTGTTTGTATTTTTGGCACAAGATTATGAAGAACATTTCTTTGGTCTTATTCTTATTCACTTCTGTGATACTATGAAAGCTACTTAATTATCAGTGATGCTGAGTTTTAGGATTGAAAAATATGTTCCTGGACTAAGTACTCTTGCTAAGGAAAGAAAAGACTTCATCTAGCATAATGAGTCTCTCCAAGTTCTTTGGTAGAAAGATTGAGGAACTCTTTTTTTCTGCCTTAATTTCCTCACCTCCACTCCACTCTCATCCCTTCTTTTCCTTTGCCTCTGCCATTACTCTCCTTAATCGTTTCTCTTTCACTTCTTAATCATTCTCCTCACTTTATTTGTTCACTTTCTCCACATCTTTAATTGTTCTCATCATCGTTCCACAGATTAACCCTTCTCATCTCCAAATCTTCAGTTATACTTGAATCCCTGCTATCTATCCGTTCTTCTTCTTTGATCTTAATTTTCTCTCCTTTTCCTCAAATAACACCTTGTTCTCTTCATCTTCTTACTGTATTCAATGCACTTGGTGTTAAAGTCCTCTTTATAGATACATTATTAAGGTATCAAAGTAAATATTTCATTACAGCCAGGTTTCTGTCTTTTTTTGATAATTTTATGTATTTAAATGTCTTTTCCTTCTTTATTAAGTCTCCATACTAATACATAATACATAGGAAGTGCAAAGTATCTGTCAGTTTACTCTCAAATCCCTGATTACAACTAACTCACAAACATTGATTTACACTCATGAAGGGGAAATGTTTAACATAGTTTGTTTGTTAGCAGCTTTACCCCTTTATCTAAAATTTTAGAAATTTAATTACTACATATTATACAAACTGGTAATGGACATTTTTTGTTGCCCCCCCCCCCCCCCATTAACCTATTACAGCACTATTTAGAGATAGATCCATAGTCACGATTAATATTACTGCATAAGCAAAAACAGAATCTAGAAGAATATAGTATCTAACTGCAATACAGTAACATAAAATATTATTTCACTAATAATTAAATACATTACATTGTTATAAAAACTTGACACATCTCTTTACTTGCTTTAGGTAAGGGCTTGAAATCCTCCCTGAGTTACATATTGCATTCCTTTACTCTTCTATTAAGTATTTAAACACACCCATCCTTTGTTTCTTTTATTTTAACTTTTCATGATGATTGCCATTTAATTTGTTTCTTGAACTCCCTCCAAGCTTCGCCAGTGTTTTTACTTGAAAAATTCAGACCAATCTATCCACCTTCCTATCATTTTCCTAATAATTCCTACACAAGAATTTCTAACATTTTCATTTCACTATCCTCTCTATTGTGTCTATTTATTATATACATAGCAGTTTTCCTTATGAAAGTTCTTCAATTTCAGCACGACGTCTTAATGAATACATCAGCCATTTTGAGCCGTTGACCTACAATACATTGGAAGTTGCTCGTCACAAACGCTCCTTAAATGCCAACGAACATGTGCATATTAATTTTGCTGCTCATGGACGCCACTTTAAACTTCGTATGAAACGAGATGCCAGTGTATTTGGAGAAAGTTTAGTTGTAGAGCAATCGGGCAGTCCAATTCCAGTGGACACGAGACACATTTATCATGGACATCTTGTTGGTAAGTCTAATAAAAGAAATATCTTTTTGTTTACAACATTCATTGCTTTCATTTCTGTTTAAGAATCTTAAACTTTGCAAATCAGATTTCATATCCTTTGACTTTGTAATACAAATAAAATATGGGATCCTGATAGAAGATTGATGTTACAATTTAGTTCCTTGATTAATGTGTAATATATAGGAAGTATATACTATGGTACATTCATCTTATGGGAAAGATCTGTTTTGATGTCTTTTAATTAACTCTCGTTTGTTTTTCATACCCTCTTCTTCTCTGTTCCCCTAAACTTCAAATATTTTTAAATTCTAAATTCATCTTTTTCTTCATTAATTTGAATCCACTTTTTAGTACTTATTGAAATGATTTCTTTGGGTTAAATGGAGGATAGTCTCAATTTTACGTACAATAAAGATGGCATTTATGTCTGCTCTGATAGTATAGCTTACTTGGTCAAAGCTGCCTCCTGGATTTGAGGAAGATCCAGAGAATGATTCTTGGTCCTGTCAGACTTTTTTCAGGTCCATTTCTCCTTGGGATTTTTCCTTATGCCCTTATGTGCAAAGTTACCATTCCTTGAAATTGTGAAAGTTCACCAAATTCCTGTTTTCTTTATAAGTAGTAATTTCATGCTAAAAATAACAGAAATATAATTAACTTTGTGAGAATGGTGAGTCTGTATACTTTGAAGTCAAATGAAGACAAATGGTGGATTCCTCAGAAATTGTGTTGAAAAGGTCTTTAAGGTCTTTATTTAAGGCGAGATTGAGACTGAATAGTCTCTTCTTCCATCTAACCTGTTGTCAAAAATAATACATTCATAAATAGGTCTGTGTAGGTGAATAGAGAAATAGAAAGGAAAAATTAAGAAGGATTGTGGATTGAAGATTGTTAAGATTAATTAAGTGGATTTAAAAAAAATAACCTAAGGTGATATCTTAGGAAAAAAGATCCACTGTAGGAAAACACCCGCAAAGAAGGCTGGTGTGAAGAACCTGCGCAAGCCTACTGATAGTACATGCTAAAAGATATAATAGAAAACTGTGTCTGAATAGAAAATTACAAAAGCAGTACTATAAAGAAATTACAAACACAATAATAACATAAAATCAGAAAAAGAAAAAAAATTCAATAGTAAGCAAAGTAGATAAAAAAATATGATAAAAACATAAGATAGAACATTCAAACTAAAACACAAAAATAATAATAAAATAATAAAATTAAATCAAAAAAGAGGAAGTTGCAGGAATACATAATGAGAAAATAATAAATATCACAAAAAGCAGTAGTCCAATGATCTTTCAAGCTTGGAATTACATTTATCTCAAGAATGTGAGCTAATTGTTAGCAATGATGTACTTGGTCTTGTGGAAAGTTTCAACAATTCATTTAAATAATGACGTATTATTTACTCTTCTAAATACAAGTCCCAAGGACATTTTCATTCACAGTGAAAATAAGAATGTCTCATTGCTTGTTCCCCTACAGTTCAAAGAATGGTTAGAAATTTTAATTTGATTATCTATAAAATAAAAAAGAGAAGGTTCTTGGACTTGAAAAAAGTCTAATGGGACAATCGAAATCTTCCTCCTTTGAGGAGGTTGCTTTAGCCAACCAACAACATTTGACCAAAACTCCCAAGTATGGTATGAGAATAGGTTCTTACCAGATTGCTTAGTTGGCTAAAGCAGCCTCCCTTATTGAGAAAGATCCTGGGTTTGATTCAGACCTTTTTCAAGTTTATTTTTCCTAGGGATTCAGGGACCATTGGAGTCATTTGTGGAAAATTAAAGGTCCTCTCATTGATTTATGGCCAACAAGGTTCTAAATATCCTTGTTTATTTGTTTGCAAATTTGTGATACTTCACAAGGGCAAAATAGATTTTCCATTGAAGGATGTCTTAAGGACAGAATTACATAATATTTGATCCAGATAACAGAGGTAAAGTACCTTATTAAACAAGGCCTTATGAAATAATTAGTCAAGGCATTGCTTATAGATTGAATGTTTTAAAGACAACAAATCTTCAGTATTTTCATTGGTACGGTTGAGGAAAGGAGTGTTTGTCTTGCCAGAAATTAGATATCTCCTCAAAGATGAAACTTGTAAAGTTCATTGGACTAAAGAAGCATGAAATGCCTCCAAAAATGTAATGAGAACTCTCTTGGAAACAAGAAATGCGTATAATCTCAGTTAGCATTGGTCCTTTGGATGCTTGATTGCCACTGACTGCAATACATCAACTTCCATCAATAAATCACCCTTTACAAAACAGAACACAATATACTTATGGAAACAACCATACATTAATACTACAACAATAATACATGAATGTCACATGTACATTAATGTGATTAATTTGTTCAAGGGATATTTGATGGAACTGATTCATGATTAAATGAGAAAAAACCAAAATCTGACTAAGTCCACAATTTTTTTTTTTTTTAATGATGAGGAAGATCCCTTGCATTTAAAAAAATTAATTTGTGGACTTAGTCAGATTTTGGTTTTTTCTCACATAATATACATTAATACCCAGTAAATAGTAGAACCTTCACCTGTACACACCATCATTGCACATAAATTCACACACAGCACAGTTAACTTTCAGCTGTAGGAAACAATTACACATAATCATAAATAGGGTAGCATTACGTCATGAAACCATCCAACTTTTCCTGGAAGAGAGTTTTCTGGTAAATGTTAGATTATCCATCACCATTTTAATGGGAATTTCTTTCAGGCGAACCAAATTCTTATGCATTTGGCTCGATCAGCGATGGAGTGTTTGAAGGGAAGATTGTCTCTACTACGAGTGGATCTTATTATGTAGAGAAGAGCCATCATTTCTTCCCTCGTGAGAATACCAGCTCGGCTGCATTCCATTCTGTCATCTACGCAGATAGTGATATTGAGGATCCTTATGAGAAGCAACGAACAGGTTAGGACAGTGTTTGTATATAGTTCCTTTTTCTCTCTAGCAAATTACCGTACTTGTTCTTATGAAGTGTTTGGCCATGCTTTCTTATTTATTTACTTAGTTGTTCATTATGGGCAGAGCAAATTTACAAAGATAAATAAATGCATTGCATAAATACATATAATAATATGAAAATTAAATATATAATGTAAATATTTTACTCATTACCAAAAAACAAAGATTAATGAGAATCATGTTTGGTAGGGAAATTTCTTCAATTGGTATATTAAAAAATCATATAAAGAAACTTAGGAAGTATAACATGCATGTGTGGCAGTAGAAAATTCTAAGAATGCTTCTTTATATATTAATATATTTATACAAGAAGTGAAAAATTGTGACTTGGTTTAATACTTTTATATCATTGTTTTTAAAATCATTTCCAATTATCAATTACAGCTGTATTCTTAGCATTATACTCATATATAAATTCCCTCAACAAGTACATATGTACCCTGACTTTTGGTGTGTGGCAGGGGGTGCATGCACTGTATTTCCCTAGTCAATTACTTTTGCAAATGGTTTGCAAAAAAGTTAATTCTTGAATTGAATTCTATCATTTATTTTTGTGACTTTCCTTGCAGCATCTGAATGGTCAATGTAACAAGGAAGCTGCATAATTTTTACTACATCTTCTATGAACGTACTCTGTCAGAATTTAATAAGCTGATTAAATCTTTGATTAAGTATTCTTTCTTCTAAAGGATCTCATCCTGCCTCCTGAAACATCTGAATAATGCTCACCGATTCATCATATAAATATTTATAAATAAATAATTTTTATAATTCTTGATCACAATCATTTCAGCAAATTCACTTACTTTGTATGCATGTTCAAGGTGAGTCCTAACTATAAATGTGAACCATTTATGTTCCCTGTGTATGGAATTGTGTGTTCCATATGTACAGTCCTCCAAATAAAAATTGAACGGTGTATTCTGTGGTGCATAAGATTGAGGGGTTTCAAATTCCAGGTTTTACCCCTTCCACCCATCCTTCTATTACCGTTTGGCAACAGCGGAATAGTCCGAAACATTCCCTTCTATTTGACCGTGGGCCTCGGAGCGAGCGGAAGGAATGAAACAATAGGTTTTATGGTGAGGTCTAGCTAAGCGCACAGTGGACTGGAGTTTATGCGGCCAAGAAACGACTTCCAAAATGTTTTCGTTAGGACACAAAAACTTACTGGTGTAGAAGAGACAAGTCCATTTCGATCGAAAATGGACATTTTTCCTCTTTGATAATTTTTGCAGAAAAATTTGGGGTTCAAACTTGAATGTTATTGATGGATGTAATTTTGTAAAATTTTTCCCCATATTCACTCTTTAGATTTCCTCAGTATAATTGCTTCATTTGCTATGAAAGTTATTTGAAAGCATTAATGTATTCTTTTCTATGTTAAAAATACAGTATGTCACTGCATTACTTCCAATTCACAGTAAATGAAAAAGATTTTGATTGATTTGAATATCTATTAACAAGAAGATAACAAAGAATCAGCTGCGGTTCTGTTAGTTACTCGACGATTTGTGACAATACAACCACACTGACTGTGCGACCAGATTGGTGGCTGCAGGTATAAACAATGAAATCTTAGACATTTTTCAAATCCATCATCCTCTTTCTCAAATTAACATAGAAACTTATTCATTATATATCTAGTTAACAGAGAGGCTTTTTTATTGATTATATATTGCTTAATTGTTCAAAACATTTAGAAAGGGATTTGAGGACAGTAGTTTTGATGCTTTCAATGAACTAAATCATAATATTTCTACATAAACTAGCTGAAGTGTCACATACAAAATAGTCATACATAACACCCCGTGTCTGGGTCGAAGGGCACCTTAGACACATGTGTCCGTACTAAGAAAGTTAATGCTGCAATTCACAAAATAATAGAGACAAAGATTCCTTTGGGCATCTGTAGTTGCCATACTGTTTTTTTCCGAAACAATTACTCACCTCTAAACAGTGTTTTTGGAAACGTGAAAGAAATGATTTTGAAAGCTTTCACTAACGGCTGCTTGTGAAAGACATTAAGAATCATGTGTGGGACTAAGGAGAGAAAGATATGCAGATAATAGAATGGGTAGGGGGGTATCTTAGGTGGGTAGCAGGTACACAAAAGGGGTTCACTGAATTCCGCGTATAGTGAGAGTTATGAATAGGGAGGAAAATGGGTGAATAGAAGTGAAGGATCTTGGAAAGAATAGAAAGGTCTAAAGAGATACAAAGTAAACAGCGGGGGATGCGATAGATGCCAGTCGTGAAAGTGCTTTTTAAATCGCCTTCCCTTCCTAGGAAGTTCTTCCTTATCGCTCATTTTCTGTATACCACTATTCCAGATCAATAGTATCCTTACCATACGCAGATTGAATACTTTTATCTGTGCTCCACTGCTCGGATTCTTTCTTTTATTTTCGAGGAATAATCTTCAAAAATCCCTTATCAATCCAAATGATACAAATATAATCGTTATTTTTAATCATATTATATCGAAGCGGCAAGCACTATTCGTTATGATTCAATAAGTGCACTAAACACAGTTGATGCAAGATTTTCAATTAAGAATATGATAACCGGTAAATTCTCTAAAACTTTTTACTCTACATCATTCCATTAGCATTTAAATTCAAAAAAGAATATCTATTATATATAGCTAACTCTCCAGATATACCTATATATATATATCTATCTATTATATATAGCTAACTCTCCGGATATACCTATATATATAGATATATATAGGGGATACGAATTCTGACCATGTTCCACAAGCGCCATCGACGTCAGATTTTTTCGACGTACTGGCCCCACACTCTAGATGCCAGAATAATGCAGACATCGACGCTAGGTGTCATGGGTTCGATACTAGAATATCCCAAAAATCGCAATTTTCCCATAAGAATGCATTTCGCGGATTTTTGAAAATTATTTTGAGGCACTTATCGTTATGATAGAGTAATCAAAATCTCAGAGGTTGAAGTTGAGGTAGTCTTCTATAATACGAATGGAAGAAATGTTGCCAAATGACCGTGAGTTCGACGCCAGGTGGGTGCAAAATTCTTCCATAAGAAATGCATTGCTGCAATTTTTGAAAATTTTTTTCAATGCCTTACCGATATGCTGGAAAGATAAAACCCGGAATGGTGACAAAGGCGTTTGAAAGCATTCTTCCATGAATTTCACCGTTCGTCTAGTGGTCCTTGGTTCGATGCAAGAGGGTCATTCCGATTCTACCATGCATTTCAAACCGGGAAAACGGAATCTTATTTTAGGACCTTCCCGATAAGATATTGAATCGAAACTTTGGAACTAGTGGTAATGGCACTTATCTAATATTAATCTTCTTTTTTCTCGCATGGAAGGGTCCTGAGTTCAACGCTAGACGGGCTTTTATGCAAATTTTTGCAATCTGTTTCGAGGCCGTTCTCGATGCGATAGAACAATCAAAATTACGGTGTTTGTAGATGAGATGGTCTTCCATAGTACCAAAGGAAGAGATGTTAGCAAATGACCGTGTGTTCGACGCCAGGTGGGTTCGAAATCCTTCCGTAAGAAATGCATTGGTGAAATTTTGGACGATTTTTTTGAATGCCTTCCCGATAAGCTTCAAAGATAAAACCCGGAAACGGTGACAGAGGCATTTGAGAAGATTCTTTCATGACGTCCACTGCTTCTCTAGTGGTCCTTGGTTCGATGCTAGAGCGTCATTCCGATTCTACCATGCATTTCATGCGGGAAGAACGGAATCTCATTTTAGTACCTTCCCGATAAGATACTGAATTGAAACTTTGAAACACGTGTGAGTGGCACTTATCTAACATTCGTATGCCATTGTCTCTCACGAACGGGTCCTGTGTTCGACGCCAGGCGGTCATTTACGCAAATTTTTTAAAATTGTTTTGAGGCCTTTCTCAATGCAGGAGACTATTCAAAATCACAGCGTTTGCGTTTGAAGTAGTTTTCTGTAGAACAGTGGAAGAAAGGTTACCTTTGACCGAGAGTTTGATACCAGATGGATGAAAAATTCTCACGTAAGAATTGCATTGCGGCAATTTTTAAGAATTTTGCTGGATAAGCTTCGAAGATGACACCCGAAAGGGAAACTTATTGTAAATTTTCACCAATTAGCTTGCAGTATGCAAGCAACTTTTACTCGTGTATATATATATATTTATAGGGGATACGAATTCTGACCATGTTCCACAAGTGCCATCGACGTCAGATTTTTTTGACGTACTGGCCCTACACTCTAGATGCCAGAATAATGCAGACTTCGACGCTAGCTGTCATGGGTTCGATGCCAGAAATTCCCAAAAATCGCAATTTTCCCATAAGAATGCATTGCGCGGATTTTTGAAAATTATTTTGAGGCACTTATCGTTATGATAGAGTAATCAAAATCTCAGAGGTTGAAGTTTAGGTAGTCTTCTATAATACGAATGGAAGAAATGTAGCCAAATGACCGTGAGTTCGACGCCAGGTGGACGCAAAATTCTTCCGTAAGAAATGCATTGCGGAAATCTTTGACGATTTTTTTAAATGCCTTCCCGATAAGCTGGAAAGATAAAACCCGGAATGGTGACAGAGGCGTGGTACCTTCCCGATAAGATATTGAATCGAAACTTTGGAACAAGTAAGGATGGCACTTATCTAATATTATTTTGCTGTCTTCTCTCACGATCGGGTTCTTAGTTCGTCGCCAGGCGGTCTTTGGCGTGAAGTTTTAAATTTGAACTGAGGCAGTACTTGGTATGATACTGTATTCAACGGATAGCTTGCTGTATGCAAGCAACTTTTACTCGTATATATATGTATATGTCCAAAGACAGGGACCTTTCTTCTCATTTCCGCTACAATTCTGCGAAGAATTAAAACTTTACCAGAGAATTCTAACATTACTATCTCTATTGTAGGCTCAGGAAATAGGTTTGGTTCCAATGGTTAAAAATAAATTAAATCAAGGCATGAAAAGGTTTGTATGAGAAAAGCTCAAAGATGAATATAAATTATTGCGGAAGACATGTTACCAACTTGGTTATTTATTGTAATGATTGGGCCAGTCAGAGCGGAGCACTTGAGGGCTTTTAATGCCAAAATAAAAGAGAGGCTTCCGGATAGTCATATTAGCAGCGCGTTCTACTTGGATGAAAGCGGTCCCGGGTTCGATTCCCAGTGGGAGACCATGTGCGAAATGACCTCCGCAGTCAAATGCGTTTTAACAATACAACTCATAAAAGCGAGAAATAATGAACATTTAGCTATCAATATTACTTGCTTGATTGTTATTTCTTAGGATAATCGTAGCATAAATATTTTACTGCATTAGTTTGTGTAAATATGGTTTCAGCAAGCTCATAGCCCTCGTGCATTTTATGATATTGTCTTTTAACTACGATGAATGACATTGTAAAAGTGATGGGCTCCTACAGATTGAACCTTTATGGCTGCTTTTATCAATCCTGTCGAATTTAACGTGATTTAAATATGACATTTCAGGATTCTCTTCCTGCTATTTGAAAGCCTGAGTCAGGACATCCAAGGGCAATTTGTGAGCAATTTGAGCTGGAAATTGTCAGGGTGGAAAATATTGGTTCTCATAAAGAATAAAGAGGAATCTGTTTCTAACTTATGGCCATTTCCCTTTTAAAATATAATTCCTTACGATCTACCGAAAAATTCCCAGCAATCGCTGGTATCGCTTTCCTTTAGACCTCGCGATAGCAGCCCTCCTCATCGGACAGAGCATAGGCACATGGGTATGCACTGGCCAAGCTGCGGCAAAGGCAAAATTCTGGTGTTGCCAAAATGTAATAGAAGGGCGGATGGAAGGGGTAAAACCAGGAATTTGAAACCCCTCGATCTTATGCACCACGGAATACACCGTTGGATTTTTATTTGGAGGACTGTACCCTGTATTTTGATGGAAACACTGAACTTTTCATTCTGTATGAAAAGATATGTAGACACTCCTTACATCTTTTCATAATTACCTTTATTTACTGAACATATCACAGCCATGCTCTTCTGCCTACTAATAATTTCCTTTCCCTCTCTTCATTCATCTTACATTCTATTTTAACCAATGATCTATTTTACATTCTTTAAGTCTTAGCTGTAGGGAGCTTCACAATGTTACGGAGAAACCTCCTCCTACTGGCTAATTCATTGCATCTATCTTGAATTGGTGCTGTGGAAAACTAAGATTGTTGCCTAATTTTTTATAAATTATCATTTACTTGGTTGCAAATGAAAATATTTTGCTTTGCCAATTTTCATATAACTTTTAAACAAAACTCTACTGTTAATATTATGGTTACTATTAATGTAGAGAAATCCAACACATTTCAATTCTCACCTACAGTAGTGTTAGTGTGAACAGTAGTTTTGACTGAAAGTTGTCAGCAAGATGCAAAATTTTCATTTCCAAGGTTCTTGGGGTTAGGTTTTAGCAAGAACTCTGGATGAGGGCCTTATTCACTGTACTTGGCTTAAAAGTGCTCAGTGGATGGGGGAGAATATTTTTCTAAGCTTAAGAGCCTGGATACAACAAGAATTTTTCTGGTGCAAAAGTTTAAGTAATGATACATACGTACAAACGTCTTTATTGGCAAAATTGGGACTGGGCAGTCCCATCTTACATTTAACCAATAATACAAATAAAAATACAAGTATAAATACAAATGAAAATACAATGAAAGACAATCAAAAATGCAAATAAAAGTACAGGTAAGATACAAATAAAAGTAAAAGTGAAATACAAATAAAGTAAAAACATAGAAAACGGTCAAATAAAGAGATAACTAAAATATTACCAATTCGTACAATAAGAAAAAATAAGGAATAAAGAGGGATGCTCAGTGTAAGAAAGGGTTAAGTTGTAATTTGGCTGTGTCAGTGGAGTTTTGATTTTGAAGAGGAATCGGTAGTAGTGGTTTTTAAATGCCGGTAGTGATGGGGAGTTTTGAATGTCTTAGGGGAGAGAGTTCCACAGCCGTAAACATGAAAGGATTTGTTGTAGATTTCGGTTTGGTGTTTCGGTATTTGAAGTTGATGGTTATTTCTAGTGCAAAGGTTGTGTATGCTCTGCATGGTATGAAAGAGGCCTGATAGATACTGGGGTTAGTTATTAACCCTTGTGGAGAAGTACTGAGAATGAAGGTGAAAATTACGCCTGGATTCGCCATCCTAGGTGATAATAGGACTTGGAGACATGGTCATATTTCCTGAGATCACAGATGAATCTAATGCAGGAATTTTGCCCTATCTGTAGTTTATTTGCAAGTTCTTTGGAAAGAGGACAACATCACAATGTGGGAGTAATAGGGAGGAGACCAGCTGCTTTCTAAGTGAGAAAGAAAGGAAAGATTTTAGTTGCAGTAATGGATAAAGAGATCCATAGACGTTTTTGCAGATCTTACTGACTTGGTCTGCCCAAGAGAGATTTTCGTTGATAACCACTCCGAGATTAACGAGTGATTTGACAAAAGGAAAATGTAGGTAACCTATTTTTATGGGATGAAGGTTTTCATAGTTTATGCCATGAAGAAACTTCTTATGCCCTATTATAATAGACTTACCTTTAGTTGGGTTGGTCTGTAATTGGTTCATGTTGCTCCAGATGGAGAGCTGGGCAATATCGGAATTCATGTGGCAGATTGCTCTGTTTAGAGTTGATATGGGTGAGTGATAATATAGCTGAAGATCATCGGTGTACAAGTGGTATTTGCAATGGGATATTGTAAATGAGATGTCGTTACTGTATATAGCAAATGATAAAGGACCAAGGGTGGAGCCTTGCAGGATGCCCCTGTATGTTTGAGCCCAATCAGATGACATATTATAGTGAATAACCTTCTGATAGCAGTCTTGTAAGTAGAAAGAGAACCATTTAAGGGACAGAGGTGAGAAATTCAGCAAGCAAAGTTAATCAAAATGTCTCTGTCAATGGAATCAAATGCCTTTCTGAAATCGAGCAGAGTCATGATTGTGACTTCATTGTGGTCCATTGCGAGGCGGATGTCATCAGTAATTTTTATAAGAGCAGTACTTGTATTATGGGATTGTCGGAAACCAGACTGGAAGGAGTCGTACAAATTATTAACCGTTAGATAGGTAGTGATTTGCTCATGAATAATTTTCTCGAAGGATTTGGAAATGGCAGGAAGAAGACTGATCGGTCTATATTGGGAGGTCGCCTGAAGAGGATTTCTTTATTTTTGGGCGGACTATTGCCAACTTCCATTGAGATGGGAAAATCCCTTGAATAATAGAGAAATTAAAGATGTGGGTGATGACAGGGAGTGTATAAATTGTTAGATTGAGTATTTTAGAGATAGGAATACTGTCGGTTCCTTGGGATTGAGATTTTATTTTACGGTGAGACCAGAGGACTTGTAATTGAGTGACAGGAGAAATTGAAGGAAGGACGTTCATTATCAGAGATAGGACTGGCGCATTGACTAAGGTTTTCAAACTAGTGTTTTTTGGTGGATTCATTACCGCTAGACTCGGGAACGATGAATTCTTGGTTAACCTTGTTGAGAGAGATGTCAGAAGGTAGAAATAAAGTATTTGGCTTGCCTATCCCTAGGTTTTTAAGATTATTCCCGAGAGAAGATTGAGAGCCACTTTCTGTTGATATCCGGTGCATGTATCTTAGCTTAGAGTTTCTTATCAGTTGTTTTGTTCTGTTAATGTTCTGTTTTGTTTTGTTAATGATGGTAGAGACTACTCTTTTTTTTTAATTAATTAATTAGTAAGTATCAAGAAAGCATGGCTTGTTCTTCTACCCTTATGAGGTCCCTATATGTTGTTTTTCTACCAGGCATTTCCCTCCAAGTCAATGAAAATCTATTTGCAGGCAGCACTGTGTCCATCTTTATTTGTCCTCTGAGCATATCATTCTGAATGTTATGTTTCTTCTAAAACATTGCATTTAAGTAAATTTTTGAAAACACTCATGATGTTAAAGAAATAAAATTGTCGCTGTTCTTGCTTCAAAAATTTTAATACATGACTTGCTGGCTTTGTACTTCTGCAAAAAATAATGATTTTGCACTAGTTTTGATTCACCTTTATGGCAGATCGTGCCTGAATTAGTTCCAGGAGAATCCCCCATGTGGTAGCACCAAAATGAACCAAATTTACTTTCCTTTTTAATTGTGAATGGTTTGTACGACTTTCAATCTAAAAGTGGATTTTTGCTGTAAATAATCATAAAATTTGAGCTATGGTGAGAAAGAAATTTATGTTTTAAATTTTTTTCTTAAAATAACTTTCCACAAAAGTTAGCAGTAGTAAAAATGTAGAACAATGTTTTTTAAACACATTGCAATTTTTATATTTCTAAATAAATGTATCCTTTGATCAGAAAAGTGTTTTAAGGAAGTAATAGCAAACTATTCTATGTTGCAACACTGCCTCTGGAATTGCATTTGAAGGAAGTGCGCTCTAAACTCCTCTCCTATGAATTGGTTTCTCTCAAGAATATGAACTTGAAAAAAAATCAGGGTCATCTGAGAACATGAAATTATCTTGTTTGCACCTAACCTAGTCTTTGAAGAATTTTGAGTAATGAGCTCGAAATATTCTATGAAAGACTCCAAAATTCTCTGGCTGTCAGCGAGAAAGCGGCGTGGAGGAATAATTACGAAATTAATAAGAGAAAGTTAAGATATTAATTTATTAATGTAAATAAGAAATGTTGAGTGGTCATGTAATTTACAGATCTGAAATTTTATGGAGTGATAATGACAGTTTCAATTATTTTGACATTTAGGCACCAAAAAAAGAAATTTATATCTTAATTTGTATTCATTCTTTCAACACTGTGTTTCATAGTTTCCTTCACTCTTGTTTCCATGTTAACAGATGAAGTTGTGGATTATTTTGCAGCCGCAAATTATTCATAAATTCACAAAGTCAGTGAAAAGGTTCAGTTACAATATGAAACCAACTGCGATTTATTCAGTGTTATTTTCGTAAAACACCATTTAAAATTTCAAGAAATGAAACATTTTAATTTTGACAATTTTCCAGATAATTACATATATTTGATAAAACAATATTTTATGGATCTGACAATGTCTTATTTTAATATAATAATTTATTTCATTTAATAATAAATTAATAATTTATTAATTAAATTATAATTCTGCTTTGCCATAAAATAATAACTATTACAAAATTTTATTACTTCCTACATATGGTACTCCCTCTACGTATGGTACTCCTCAATTGTATGTATGAACCAGTGAATTCCTCAGTCAAAAATGACAAGACTAAATTAAACTTAAAAAATATGCTTAAATTCCTTCATATATCTAGTCCTTGATTTTCAAAAATAAAAATAATCCCTCTCAAATTTAGAATAACCATCATGATAGATACTGAGGCTATAAATATGAACGGAAAGCCTAAAAATAACTTGAAAAGTTTTATTTAAAGAAAGTTTTATTAACCAATTTTCATAATTAAAAGTAATGTATGGGTATTAACTAATTACTAAAAACACTTAAGTAACTTTTAAAAATTATGTATCAGGTAACCAACCTGAACGATTTCAATCAGAAATATTCTTGCTCTTTAGTGCATTTAAAAATCAATTTAATGCACCTACAGCATAGAAGGTTAGAGTATTAGTAAATAGGAACGAATATATAAGCCAAATAGAGAGAGAAAAAGGAAAGAAGAGAAATGAGGATGTAGTAGAGTTAGCACTAGAGAGAGAGGAATGGAGGACTGGAGTCATCTAGTCTATGGATTGAATTATCAATTATGATGATATTGCTTAACCTTGATTTTCAAAGTTTTATGTTTTCCTAACTATGAAATGTTGGCCCGTTCATTTCATGTGGACCTCTTTTTTTCCATATATTCTTACAAGAGTCGAGTTGCATTTGTTGCCAGAGAGTTGTTCATATCAGCAAAATTACAATTTTACGTCATTTTTGTCCAGCTTCTCAAAATTTCAACTCAAACACAATATTTTATGAACAGATTAAGAATCTTTATTGAATTTCTTTTATTTTTGTACCTGTCTCAATTATGTTGGAGAAGAGTCGAACCAAGGATACTATTGGTAGGAAAATCGATATGTGTTAGGTCATCCTCTAATGAATCTTTAAATTTCATATTTCTATGCCATCGGGAAGTGTGTGAAATTAATCCTCCAATATTTCTCCCATGTATTTCTTACGGTAGTTACTGACATCGGATAAATAAATATACATTGGTCATTATTATATATGATGATGAAAGACATTTGTGCATTCAAACTTCCAGCAAATACTTTCAATTTCTGTAATACAAAAGATATTCCTGCAGCACATTTTTGGGTGTCTGAGAAAAACATCCACACACAATTAACCAAGTCTTCTGAGGGGAGACCCTGGGGATGAAGGACAGTCATCAATTAATATGAGATTACGCAGGTATTGCATGGCATTTAACTCTGCTTAACCCTCGCATCCAGAGAGTCCACATTTTTAGGCGGCCTACTGTGGTGTTGCAGTGTACAATTTTCTTAAATGAATGCTAATTCAGGAACTATGCATCCAATTTTAGATGTATAAATTGCTGTTTTAAAAAATAAGCGCCACAATCTGACTCCATCAAAAAATTTTATTTTGTCTTAATGAGAATCTTGTTTGTTAAAAAAATCTTATAAAAGAAATTTAAATTTTTTCTCCTCAGTGCAAATAGTTTGCTATTATTCAGTTTACTGAACAGTTTATGGAATGAAATTCAGGTTAACCATTATCAAATGAGAAGGAAAACAAATTTGACCCTAGCGGTGCTGCCATTTCTTGAAATTAAATCGTAACTTTTTCTGAGATGATTCGCCTTAAGTCTTGTCAGACAAAATGATGCCTTTTAATATGAGATTGATATACTGGTTTGCAAGAAGTAGTTGGAAAAATCAATATTTATATGTGTGATTGAATTTGATCAGGACATGTTGGTGGGTGTGGAATCACGGATGATGTGGTTCAGTGGATGGACCGCATTCAGAATTCAGCAACAGAAGAGCCTGTGAGCGAACAATGCTTAGATGCAAGGAGCAGCTGCGCTAAGAAGACTCTGAGGGAGAGCCCCAAGAATCTGTACAGCAGTGCAGAGAAGAGCAACAGAGTGAAGCGTGGTGCACGATCTCCCAAAGAAGAGAATCGCAACACTTGCTCCCTCTTCATTCAGACGGATCCTCTCATCTGGAGACACATATCAGAGCAGGTATCAAATATGAAAATTGGAAATACCTATGCAATGCTCTTAGGGGAAAAGATCTTACTAGCAGTTTTTATTGTCCAACTGGTTTTTACTATGGTCATCATCAGGCCCAATGATTCATGTATCATTTATTGTGTTTAGGGGAATAGTAGAGTCGACAGCAGCAATTGTAAGCTTAAAATGGATTCATTTGTTACCAATCAGAAATATCAGTCTTAAGTGGATTAGCTGTGCTTCAGATTCTCGTCTAGCAAAATCTGAGTCGTAAGAGCAGTTTTTGAAGCATTTTTTCTGTTCTCTAACCATAGTACATGACTTTCTGTCAGTTTTCCTTTAATAAATTATCCCACATCCATTACAAAGTACTTAGTATTTGTCAGATTTAAGTAAATTGTCGAGTTTATCTTCACTGTCTTTCTTTAAATGGATCTTTCCTTCAATCTCCACTCTGAGCTCACCTTTATTTTCCTTTTCATAGAGTAATGTTAATATGCTCAATCTTTACTTGGTGGCATTTTGCAGCACTTTCTTTAAGTCTTTATTCAAAATGATTTTTCATAAAATAGAATGTAATTAATTGAGTTTAATTATTTAATTTCATTGAAGTGAAGTTGAGAGCAAAATTAAGTTTTATGCATAAATTTATTGCAAAATCACTCATATCTGTGGTATATTTTGAAATGGAGTTTAATTTACGTGAAATTAAATAAATAATTCATAATGCCAAATGACACACCTATAACTATCTCATTGGTCATGAGTTTAGTGGCTTGTGACTAAAATCACCTGCAATTCTTAAATTGCTTATAGAATCAATGTACTTAAACTCTCTGCTGAAAGATGGCTTGTAGGGTATTAATGTAACCCTTTAACTGTTGCAGAGTTATTGCAAAAGTTGAGATTTGTTATCTTTGCAGAACACTTGTCATCGCTATAAATATATACACAACGGTGATTATTATATGAGACAGTGATTTGACTGTAAACTGCTTAAAGGATAAAATATTTGTGACATCTTTGAGTGCCTTTTATAATTGGTTTACATTGAGATTATTTGTCAGTACTTGTTGAATATTTTGATTATGTTGTATAATATTTTATAAAAAGCAATTATACAATACAAGAATCAAAACAATTTGACACTTTTCCATTTTAATGCTCATATATGAGTAATTATTAACTTTCAGACAAACCATGATGCTGATAAGACCCGTGAAGAAATCTTGTCGTTGATTGCTCATCATGTGACAGCAGTGAATTATATTTATCGAGACACGAAATTCGATGGAAGGAGAGAGCATCGCAACATCAAGTTTGAAGTGCAACGGATTAAGGTATCTCTTACATACAAATATAGTGTGAGAATATGTGTCAGAAAGTTAAAGAAGTAATCATCCCATCTGAAAAGGTAGGGCTTTATTCCATGGTTAGCAGCAAACTTCTTTTACTGTAAAAATTTATCTCTACAAAAAGTGGCTCTATTGGAGTCTGAATTTCTGTCATTCTGTCTTTTCTTCTAAAAAACCATTCCTTGAAAACCATTTCTTTGAAAGTTTCCCAAAGATCTTAAGCTATGCAAAAGCTTTATTAAATTAATTAATTGTGATTAAAAATGTATTTACTTATGCTTACTCAATCAGATATTCTTCAAAGAATCATATCTTTGATTGAGTAATGATTGACAGTAATCTGAAGATGAGCAAACTGAAATAAATTATGATTTTTAATTTTTAATACCTATTATTAGTCTAAATATTTATTTCATTGAATTTTTTTGGGAGCAATATTTATTATGCCTTTTATATAATTTCAGATAATTGTCATTAATTTTAAACAATTCGCCATAATATTTTTACAGTTTTATAAGTTTATTATTGTTACATAACCTTCCATTCCTTAACAATATTAGATTTGGCTTAAATGTATGATAATTTTATCCCTAAATCAAAGGGAATTTTGAAGAATTGGTTTTGCACAACAAAGAATTGGTTTTTTAAGAATTGTAAGCTTGAAGAATTGGCTTCTGAAGAATTTGTATGCTCCTTTACAGCATTCATTGAGTTTGTTTTCCTCATTGCAGATAGATGATGATGCTCCCTGTCAAAGTAACTACCTTGGAGACTCAAATCCATTCTGCATGGAGAATATCGACGTCAGCAATTTCTTGAATCTTCATTCTCTGGATAATCACGAAGATTTCTGCCTTGCATATGTTTTCACTTATCGAGATTTTACAGGAGGAACACTTGGCCTCGCTTGGGTTGCATCTGCATCAGGTACCCATTTTGTTGTATTTACAATTTTTCTGGATTCTTGTAGGTTTTGCAAGAATGAGCAAACATGGGTTGGTGATCCAAATTATCTTAGTTGGTCTCAATGAATCTGATGATGCTCAGTTTTGTGGAAGGTTGCCATAGTAAAGGATTAAAAATAACCATACCATTCACAGACTTAGAATTTATTGTGACAATAGTTTAACTTATAGTAAGTAGGCACCTTTATATATTGGAACAGTGACACCATTAAGATGTTTTTCAGGGAACCAAGCGAAAACATCATCTTAAGTGAGGTATCGTCCTAATTGGGTGCTCTTGCTTTGCTTCATATTTTTGAAGAATGGTCTGCATTTTGCACAAAGATATGTCTTAATTATTTAATTTAAAATTTGTTTTAAAATTTTTAGGGCCTTGCATTTATGTTAATGTGAAAAAGTTTACCTCAGGACTATTGAAGCATTTACGTTGGAATGATTCCTAATGAACCATTCTTCATTTTCAGTAGTTGAACTGTTTTAATAAATGCATAAAATAAATATTACTGTTAGGGATTGAAGGATTGTTTTTTGTTTCCTTGGAATATTGAGCAAATGCATTGTCATCATATAATGGTGACATTGCCAATATCCTAGTCGAAATTTTAGGAAGGAAACGTTTTAGAATGATTATGATTCTCCTTACAATTTACTTCACAGAAAACATAAAATTATATTTGTTTAGTGTGGCACAAAGTGAATTATCAACCCTTTGTGTGCTCTAGGGTAAATTTTTTTGGTAAACACTGATCTTCATGGACAAATATGTTGCAAAAGTGTAAGAATGTTGAATTGTGCTAATTCTTACTGAGTATAAAAAATTAATTTGCAAGTTAACAAAACTAATGCCCTGATGCATACTCATTTTAATTTTGTGTCCAAGGTATACATTTAAGATAACTAATCTCTTTCTCTCAAAGAATACCAGGAATTCCCATTTAATAATGATAGCATTCTGAGAATTGTTTTGCTTAACACTTTCTCTGCAGAGAAAACACTTCACTTTCGAAAAGTACATCCTGCCTCTTTGTAGTGTGCTTAAGATCTTTTTTTAACTCATGAGGATATCCCAAAATTTATTAATAATTGTGCCATTTTTCAGTTCTATATTTTTTCTTTTTAGAACTATCAATTACACTGGTCAACACGATTTTTGTCTCACAAGCAACAATAGGTATACTTAATCTGATTTTTATCCCATGTTCAAATATATATTGGGAATTTCTCCATCACTCATAAATTTACTGTTATGTTAATTTTAAAAGGTTTCTCATTGATTTTTCAGTTGAAGCTCTTAGAGTGTTGTAAGTATAATGGAACCAACTCAAATGTTATTGTTGCTACTGTTGTGCAGGTTTATACATATATAGAAACAGTGAAGCCAACTTGAACAGAAAAATGTAAAATGACCCAATGTTATAATAAAAAAAATGTGTATTTACCTCCATCACACATCAAACTAATATTAATAAAGATTTTTTCAAAGCCACGAACAACACTCCTGGTTTCATGTACTTAAAACAGAAGTTTCCTAAAAATAGTGATTTTATAACCTAAAGAAAGAATATTTGAGGTTCCACAAATATGATCACTAATGCATGAGGAGTAGTTTGAGAATCCTCCGGAGCAAGCAGATTGACAAGTCTACCAAAATGTTACTTACAGCAGAAAATTACCTTGATATTGTCAATGATCTTATAAAAATTTGAGTTGTAACATGTCCTTATAAGTACACTTCCTGTACTCACACCCAGAATGAGCATATATGAAAGGTTATTCTAAAAGCCAACAAAGCGTTCGATTTTGTCATGGGAAATCTAGTAGAAATGTAAAGGTGAGAGCATATCACTTGTTAGTTAGGCCACTTTTAGAATATAGGGACTGCCTGTGGGATCCTCATGAAATAGGGCTCAAGATAAATCTCAAAAGAGTACAGAGAAAAGTGGCTAGGTTCGTTTTAGGAAGATATGATAGGAATGTGTTGCAAGAATGCTAAAAGAATTAGGATGGGGTAGCTTAGAATCACAAAGAGCAAAGAAAAGATTAGCTATATTCTTTGAAGTGTTTACGGAGTATCCTGAATACAATGAACTAAGGGAGAGGTTAAGCAATTCAGAGTTCTTAGGAAGGCGTGATCATAAGGTAAATAAATTAAATTATGTGAAACATAATAAATAAATATAATACATAATGAAGTAAATGATACAAAACAAAAATCCAACATAAGTAACTTCTGCTTTCTGAATCAAAGTTGAGAACTGTAGTAGTTTACCTGCAGAAACTTTAGAACCTTTCCCAAAATCACTGAGGGGATCATAGAAAATTTAGAAAAAATGAGACAGACTTGTGAGCTTGGCAAGGACAAAAAGTAAGATGAGTAAAAGATTGCTTGGTAGGGTGAAATATGGTGTGTCCTAGGACTGATACAGTAGCCTTGAAGGCCTACCCTGAAAAACCTTACTTGAAAACTAAAATGGTATAGCTATATATTTATATGAAGTACTGTAAATAATGAGATAGATAAATTGAATTAATGCTTTAATATTCTGATGATGTAAATAATAAGGTAATAATATAATAATACTAGTTTACGAGTATGTGTGGTAGTAATCTATGGCTAAAGGTTTATTGTTGTATGCGTTTATTCATATTTCTTGTTGGTATATACAGGTGAGAGTTTTTGTTGTGTCTGGGTATTAATGTATATGTGACTTTCATGGGTTTATTTTCACAAATGTTGTGTTTTGTACTTGATGGAATGTTGATTTTGATTCAACTATGTTTTGATTAGTATTTTGTGTAATTGACTTATCCAAAGAACAGATGTAAATTGTGGATCTGGGATTTACGGGGCACAAATGAGTTGATGATGAGGGTCTATGTGTTGAGTCTTACAGTATTTTGACAGTATTCTGGTACTGTTTGTGGTTAGATTGATGTTGTTTTGGGAACTTTGGTATGTGTGGGATTTCAGGATTTGGAGTGTTTGTGTAATTTCACTGGGAAATGTGTTGGAGATGCAAAAACCTTGGGTGATTGGGAAAACTGATATATTTGAATTTAGGAGAAAACATACTATCAGAATAACATACCTTTCTTTCCTATACAAAAATAATAATTTTTAAATCAGTGTTATCATGTTCAATATACTGGCAAGCTTTTTTCCATTGCCTATTTAAATGTAACCTAAATGGTTTTTTCTTTTATTTTATTTTTATTTAAAGATTTTATTCTTTAAATTGGATGCTTCTAACCTCTACAAGTCATTTTAGCTGTATTCATGGTCTATTTCCTATTGACACTTGGTAATTGCAAACCTCTTTGTATTAGATGAAATTTCTGATGATTTTTTCCTATCTAAATGCATTCTCTTTGATATATTCACAGGAGCATCTGGTGGTATTTGTGAGAAGTATAAAACATACACAGAAACAGTTGGAGGCTCTTACCAGTCCACAAAGCGCTCCCTGAACACAGGGATCATCACGTTTGTTAATTATAATTCCCGTGTGCCTCCCAAAGTCTCTCAGCTCACACTTGCTCATGAAATTGGCCATAACTTTGGCTCTCCGGTGAGTAAATGAAATTACAAACATTTTTGCTTTCAGGTAAACATGATTCTAGTTCCATTTTGGCTAATTTACTGCATTTTATGCTCATGTAATATAATAGCAATAGGTATCTATCATATCTTATATACATAGCTACTTCTATATATATATATATATATATATATATATATACGAGTAAAAGTTGCTTGCATACTGCAAGCTAATTGGTGAAAATTTACAATGAGCTCCCCTTACGGGTGTCATCTTCCAAGCTTATCCAGCAAAATTCTTAAAAATTGCCGCAATGAATTTCTTACGTGAGAATTTTACATCCATCTGGCATCGAACTCACGGTCAAAGGTAACCTTTCTTCCACTGGTTCTATAGAAAAGTACTTCAAACGCAAACGCTGTGATTTTGAATAGTCTCCTGCATAGAGAGAGGTCTCAAAACAATTTTTAAAAAAATAGTGTAAATGACCACCTGGCATCGAACACAGGACCCGTTCGTCAGAGACGATGGCATACGAATGGTAGATAAGTGCCACTCTCACGTGTTTCAAAGTTTCAATTCAGTATGTTATCGGGAAGGTCCTAAAATGAGATTCTGTTCTTCCCGCTTGAAATGCATGGTAGAATCGGAATGACCCTCTAGCATCGAACCAAGGACCACTAGAGAAGCAGAGGACATCATGAAAGAATCTTCTCAAACGCCTCAGTCACCATTCCGGGTTTTATCTTTGAAGCTTATCAGGAAGGCATTTAAAAAAATCGTCCAAAATTTCACAAGCACTTTGCACCCACCTGGCGTCGAACATACGGCCATTGGTAACATTTCTTCCTAAAGTACTATGGAAGACCATCTCATCTGCAAACAACGTGATTTTGATTGCTCTATCTCATCGAGAACGGCCTCAAAACAGATTGCAAAAATTCGTGCAAAAGACCGCCCAGCGTCGAACTCAGGACCCTTCTGTGAGAGAAGATAGCAAAATAATATTAGATAAGTGCCATCCTTAATTGTTCCAAAGTTTTGATTCAATATCTTATCGGGAAGGTCCCACGCCTCTGTCACCATTCCGTGTTTTATCTTTCCAGCTTATCGGGAAGGCATTTAAAAAAATCGTCGAAGATTTCAGCAATGCATTTCTTATGGAAGAATTTTGCATCCACCTGACGTCGAACTCACGGTCTTTTTGTAACATTTCTTCCATTCGTAATATAGAAGACTACCTCAACTTCAACCTCCGAGATTTTGGTTCCACTATCTTACCGATAAGTGCCTCAAAAAATTTTTCAAAAATCCGCGCAATGCATTCTTATGGGAAAATTGCGGTAGGGTAAGGGCGGACAGCGTATCTGAAACATATGAATTGCCTCTAAGTACATTCCATTTTATATCATTCCCGGTAATCGGATATGCATTCAAAATAATTGTAAAAATTGACCGCCATGCATTTTATGCTGGAGAATTTTGCACCCACTTGGTGTCGAACTCATGGTCATTTGGTAGTATTTCTTCCTTTCGTACTATGAAAGACCATCTCATCCCCAACCTCTGTGAATTTCACTGTTCTATGGCTCGGAGGAATGACTCAAAACAATTTTTGAAAATTCGCGCAAAAGACCGCCTAGCGTTGAACTCAGGACCCATTCGTGAGAGACAGTGGCATGCGAATGTTAGATAAGTGCCACTCTGACGTGATGCAAGAGGGTCATTCCTATTCCACCATGCATTTCAAACGGGGAAAACGGAATCTTATTTTAGGACCTTCCCGATAAGATATTGAATCTTCAATATCTTATCGGGAATCAATCAATTTATATATATATGTATATATATATGTATATATATATATATGTATATATATATGTATATATGTATATATATATATATATATATATATATATATATATATATATATATATATATATATATGTATATATATATATATATATATATATATATATATATATATATATATACATATATATATATATATATATGTATATATATATACATACATATATATATATATATATATATATATATACACATATATATATATATATATATATATATATATATATATATATATATATACACATATATATATATATATATATATATATATATATATATACTGAGCCATATACACTGAGCCAACCCTTATATATATATATATATATATATATATAAGGGTTGGCTCAGTGCTAGGTTGGTGCAAAATTTTCCCCCTTAAAATTTATTTCGGCAATTTTTAAGAATTGTGGTAATGCATTTGGGATAACATAGAAAGATGAAATCTGGAATGTGATCAGAATGTGTCATATATATATGTATCTGAGATTAATCTGATACCTTTGGTAAATTTACATGAATTTGCTTGCAGTATGCAAGCTACTTTTACTCATCTATTATATATAGCTATAATATATACTAGTTGCCCTGTGCGAGACTTTCGCAGACTAACACTCAATTTCCACACACAAATAAATTCCAACAAACACTCTAATTGCCACAAATAAATACACAAACACTAAAACATACCTTAAAATACCCTACTTCATATTCTGTATCAGTGTTCATTTTGATAAACCTGTAATTTAGTGATAGATATCATCATCTACACATCCAGTAAAGAAAATTTATGGGCAAATTAAAGGTCTTACGTTCTAATGCCTTACCATTTGAACTTAATCAGACCTCTAATTTATAAGAGATTTTTATATCATATTAAATGTCATAAATGCTTTAAAAACTTTCTTTAGCAATATAATCATCAATTGTATGCATCTTTACTACAACGATATATGCATTTGATTTTATAACGAATACCTCAATTCACTCTATGGATATATCACATAATGAATTTAAACAATAATCAAAACATCCATTACAGCTTCACGTAAACTGTCTGTGTACCGGTAATGATATGTCACTTAAAACTTCAGGTTAAACATATACAACCAAGATAAAACAACAAAATATACCTTCTGCATCCACATTACTTATTTATTTTATAGATTTTTCTCTTCGCACAAAAATATAAAAATACTACTTGTCTGCAGTGAAATTGCATCTTATCCATTCACTGAATCAGAGTTATTCAATTAATGAAAGATGGGCAATGGACGACGCATATGAAAATTATTCTTATTCGAGGAATCTCCTATTCAGAATGGTATATAACCAAACAGGGATGTAAACAATTTTATAATACACACCATTCCGTTAAACATCACTTTAGTTGAAATTCCAATTTAGATGAAGTGAATATTAAGCATAGATTTATAATACCGGTGAGACCTTTGTATTCAGCAGTGTTCATGACTGTCATGCTGCTCTAAGAAAGTGCAAGTTTATATTGGTTTATTAAAATATAGTTTTGTTCGACGTCAAGTTCTTCATTCATTCAGACTATATACTATTCAGACAACTTTCGAAACCTGTTTCAATCATTTTAAGACCGTGAACAGATATCTTTATCCGATTTTATAATTGTTTATAATTGTCACTAAGTAAACAAAATATTCTGTATTTAGCAACCCGGGTATATTTTCGTCCAGAACATAACACGATGATTAAAATATTAATTCAATTTGTTTAACCAATGGAGCATTTTTCATTTGTCTGACTATTTTAGCAGGAACTAGAAAACCTTTCCTTTCAGATGGTCATTCATTTATAAGTGGAGTAATAAGGGAGAAAAGCCCCAGTCACCATAAAAGCATGTTTTAAAATAATATATAGAGGATAGGTACGAGGGTGGTCTGAAAAGTTTCCGACCCCAGATTTTTCAGAAATCTTAAGAAAATTTTCAGAAAACATATCGAGAAATGGCAAAATGTCGGAAAATTCTCAGACCACCCATGTATATCCGGAAGTAGCATAGAAGTAGCTATACATAATAGATAATATTTTCCGTGGCCACTATCTAAGGCAAGTGTCTTTACCGCAAGCAGGAGCTATTTGAAGGTTCAAAAATTCTCTCTCACATGTTTGGGTGAAATAGAAAGTTAAGTTGTCCAATAAATTTTCAATTTCACTTTATAAGTATAGCTCAACTGTAACATAGTTTTTGGAATCTTGCTTTTGCATGTATCAAATGTTTTTAAAGAAATCAATGGTTCCCACTTTTATATCTATAAGAGTTTCATCTTTGTAGTCACATTTAGGAGATTTTAAAGCATTGATTGTTTTATTTAAAGAATGACTTTGGTTTTATTTTTGGTATTGAAATCAGAAAATGATTTTCATGATGAAGACGTTCCAAAATAATTTTTGGTGGAATTTCTCTGTGATAGTTTATTTGAGCTTGCCAGGTTAAATAATGAAAGGAATATTGATTGCTTAAGAGCCTCTTTGATCAATAAAAATGCGTTGATTGTACGTAGAGAGTAGAATTTTGGAAAGGGTTCACTTTAGAATGAAACCATTCATCCAAATAAGTACTTTCTGATTTTGTATAATACCAGTGAAGGATTGTGAATTTTTTATGTTCCGAGTGACTTCAGCCATTTTGTATTTTTTTAGTAAAATGTGAAATAATTTGATAGCTATCTCGATCCATGGAAGAGTAAATGTATCAGTCCATGTTTACATAATCATTTTAGAATTAGGTAATTTTGCTTTTTGCGATTGTTGAGATTTAAATTGTTTTCAGCATGATTATCCTCCCGAGTGTCGTCCTGGTGGTCTAAATGGCAATTTCATAATGTTTGCTTCAGCAACGAGTGGAGATCGTCCAAATAACAGTAAATTTTCAAGTTGCAGTATAGGAAACATTAGCAATGTCCTTGATGCAATTGAAGACAACAAGAAGAGAAACTGCTTTTCAGGTGATGAATCATTTTCTCTATTGCATTTAATTATCACTCTTATGAGTACTTTGCATTAGAAGTATGAAGGGATGTTTCCACTTCTCTTTCTTGAAACTACTACTGCTGTACAAAATCCTAGATTAATCATTTCTCTTTTAAAATCATGTATCTATCTCTAAGTATGCTAAAAAGCACTGATATTAGTTTTGTGTTTACATTTTTTTATTTCATGGAAGTGAAGAGAGTGCACCAAATTATTGTTCATTAAATTGCTGATTGAGATAACTAAGTAAATTTAAAATAAAACAAAGGCAGGAGGTTATACTTTGTCCACAGACAAATTTAAAGTATAACCTTCTGCCTTCATTTTATTTATTATGGAGTTCCACAAAGCAACACATTCCTCTATTTATTAAATAAATTTATATGGAAATTTGAATTTCTTGAATGGAATTACTTCATCAGAATAATTATCTGTTTATTTCTTGTATCACTTGATGTTTTCTTTGGGATGATCTAAAAGTATTAAATTTATGCATTTCTTCATTTTCTCCATTTTAAAGACTATGTTAGTTTTCTTCCTGTCTTTTATCAATATTTAATTAGTTTATTTCAGTATATTAACTATTAAAAGGTATACCTAGGGAAGGGATAAATCTGCCTGCAAGATTATCTTAAGTGGTATGTCTGCCATGAGTTTCTTAAGAAAGGGGCGAGAACCTTGGGAAACAACTTATTAAGCAGGATAAATCCTGTTTTTTTATAAAAATGCCAGTTCACCGAGCTGTGTTTAAATTATATTCATTTTTCTTAAACTAATAAGTGATTAATTTAAATAATTTTGTGTTACAGCATCTGCAGGAGCGTTCTGTGGAAATAAAATTGTGGAGGCTGGTGAAGAATGTGATTGTGGTTATGATGATGATGAATGTCATGAAAAATGCTGTTATCCACGACTTGTCAGTGAATTAGATAAAATCCGAAATATATCTGCCAAAGGGTGCGCTCGTCGTGCTAATACAGAATGCAGGTTTGTAACTGATTTTTTTTAGGCTTATTTCCATTTGTCTCAATTACTGGTTTCAAGAGTTTGGCAGTAAAGTGGCACCAGTATTAATTGTATCAGCTTATGTTTCCACACATTCAAAGTAGATTTTAAATGATGCAATATTAAACATGTGGACAACTGAAAGCCTTCTTGCATGTGTTGTTGTTCAAATTGAATCATTGGAACTACAATAAATCTTAGCTACAAAGAAGTGGAAACATAGTTGGTGGATAAGGAGATGGATTTGGCAAAGAAATAAGAGGGGAGCATCAAACATAAATTATCTAATTCTTGAAGAAAAAATTCTTATTTCAATCATATTATAATTATAACTTTGGGTATTTGCGTAACTGTGTTTCCAGTGCAATACAAAAATCAGATACCCAAATGTGAGGGATGCTGTACAAGCTCATTCAAAATTGCATTGAGGTACTGGAGATGCTTCACCACCATATAACTACTGCATTTCACAATTACAAGCACCAAAAAATCTCACATTAATCAATTGATTTCTAAGATCTAGTTAAAAGATGTACAGACAAACAGAATGCCCCCATTAAGGTAACTGGTGCCAAAAAGTTCACCACTCTTCTACTTTTAGTGGCGCAATGGTTGGCACCATCAATCATTGCTGTGGAAACCTGACTAGAGAGTTTTTAGTAATTTAGTTTCAATTTTAATTTAGTTTAACCCTTTTGGCTGTAAATCATCCTTAGAGGTGCTGAGAGAGAATAACAAGCAAAATGGGTATTTTAGTAGAATTTTCTTTACTTACAGGACAATTCTAAGTGCTATATTCACCCAGATGTTGTGTATTATTTACTCCAATTTCTGCTGAGCAAATAAGAGTCATGCCATTCTTTTTCTCTTTTGTTTCTTTCTCATCCTGTGAATGTTCATTTTATGGTTTCTGCATTGTTGAGCATTGTTATCTGTACCTTTGCATGTGACATTGACTCAACTTCTGCAAACCCCATTTAACCCAATATGAAATAATATTTGCAGCCCCAGCCAAGGTCCATGCTGCTCTCATGAACTATGCCGATTTGTGTCTAAACATCATCACATCCAATGCAAGGCAGAATCAGACTGCAGTTGGAGCTCTGATTGCAATGGCCTCTCTCCAGAGTGTCCTCAGCCAGAACCAAAGGCCGATAAAACGAGATGTAACGAAGGAACACAGGTGAGATCAAACTAAGGAAAAGTTGGAAATGATTGAATCATTCAGTAGTTTGCTTCCATAGTATAATTGGTAAATCTTTCACTCCATCCTAAAACAAGGATCCACCCAAATAGATTCACTTGTTTTTTCAAAATCTTAGGTTCAGAGAAGTGAAAGAAAAGTTTCCATTACTTTGTTCTTCTTCAGGAGGAGAGCCTGATTTAGTCCCTATGAGCTAGATTTCTATGATTGCTAATCATAAAGATGTGGTCTTTCAAAAGAGTAAATGAAACTTCCCTGATAAATAATAAATATTAACTAGTACAAAAATTGAAAATTATGTTAATAAATAGTAGTAATAGAGTATTATATTAATCCAGTAATAATAGGAATTGACTTTTATATAGAAATTATATCTTCCCCAGTAAGTATAACTAAAATAATTCTTATGAAAATTGAAAAAGAATCGGTAGATTGTTAAATGTAATTATTGTCAGTGTTATAGTGCTCCATAATTTTTTTTTAATCTTGAACAAAGAAAAGAAACAAGATTTTTAAACAAAAACATTAACTACATTATTTTCCATGGATGAATTTCTTCTAATCCCATTTTTATTGGAATATTCATTATCTTTTTCCTCCACATACTTGAGATAGATATTCCTCGATAACATTTATACTTGCAAAGTCAAATCATTTTTCAGAAATAATGACAGATTTAATTAGATTCCTACAATAAACATGAAATAGGTGATAAATAGACATGAATGAAGATTTGATAAACTGCCAGAGAAAAACAACTGGCCCACGTCTATCAATCCCCATGAAAACAAACACATAAATGCTAAAACAATTGAGTACCAATTCAATTGTTAATTTTTTCAATAAACTGTCCCCTCTCTAGTTGTTGCCTAATTTCATTCTGAATGTAGGAAAGAGACGTTCCTTTCAGAATTAAATCTACAATATCTCAGCGGTTGAATTCCTCTTTGGTTGTCTGCAGCACACACATTTTTTCTATTTTTAATATCTATTTATACAATATATTATTTTGGTTTTATGAGAACAAGATATAAAATATTTCATTTTTTATGAACTTCTATTTCTCTGTAATTTGAAACGGATATAGTTTTACCTTTCCTAAATTTGATGATCCCCCTTAATATCATCCATCTGTTTTGATTTTTTCCCTTGCTTTCTTCTACATTTACTATCTTTACTTACTTATCTTTCTTACCTCTTTAAACTTGTTCAGTGGATAAGAAATATTTCCATATTTTCTTAGTTGGTCATACACATCCCAATTTTTGATTTTGTCTAATGAATTACTTTATTGACCTCTTTTATTTCTGATGCTCTATCAGAAGTCTATAAAGACAGAAGTAATAAGTACAAAAAAGTAAATCTATAGTGAAAATAGTGTTTTAGAAGGCATTAAAGTAAACTTCCATTGTCCTAACAACACATGTAGTACAAAAAATAGAAATATGTATGACATGTAAGCAACTTGTTAATTTTCGATTTGTTTATTAAATGTATAAGAACACACATTTCTCCTTTAATCATTTATGAGATGACTAAAGGAGAACTATATGTGCTTAAATTTGAGGTTAGCTTAGAAGAAGTGAATCAGTAGAGGGTTATTTTATGTACATCCCTTTTTGAAAGCTAAGGGATTCTCCATGTCACTGTGGAGGAAATGGAAATGAATTTTCTATATGAAGGAAGATTTCTCGGGTTTCCAGCCGGGTCGTATTCAGGAACAAGTCCGACGTTTCGGCTGCTATCTCTGCAGAGATATGAAGTCTTCATCCCTGAAGATGGCTGCAGAGATAGCAGCCGAAACGTCGGACTTGTTCCTGAATACGACCCGGCTGGAAACCCGAGAAATCTCCCTTCAGCACCTTTGCCGGAAAAGCACCAGATCTTTCTTAATTTTCTATATGCATTCTGTAATGGAAACTCTTGTAGTGAGAAATACCCTCCTGACTCACAAATCCAATAGAAGTTGTTTCACCTTAAGATGGGTTTTTCAGCTTTGCATCAAAGGAGAATGCACGGGGTCAATTTGTCTCGAGTGGAACCTCACAGAATGCTTCCTCACCAGCCACATCATACCGAATATTGATAAGAGGAAACTTTGTGAGTTAGCATGCCAGAATGGCACTGGTCCAAATGCCGTGTGCCGATCTACGTCAGAGTTTGCCCATCAAGTGGGATTACCAGAAGGAGGAATCAGTTTGCGACCTGGCTCACCCTGCGATAATTTTCAGGTAATTTTATATTCAACAGTTGATAATCGTATGTCCCCAAACACATTTTCCTTCACTATCTATGGTTTGATCCCATCATTATTTTTGACCATGTTTTAGTGTAATTATTAGAATTGGACAAAAAATTATTCATAGATTGAATCACATAAATATGCAATATTTTGGTATAGAATTTAAAACTTTCTTGTGGGTTACTTTATGTTTCTGAAAAAATTGTTTTGGTAATACCATGGGTGATTCTCATAAGGTCAGTAATTGCGTAGTTCTTTCTCTATTAACCTACCTTGTTCATAAAAAAACATTATATTCCATTAACAAAGCTCATCATTCATTTCCATATTGATATTTTCCAGCCATATTGATTTCACTTATTTTCTATCAGATACAGTCCTATGATTTTAAAATATAAGCCCAAAACTTCCACCATTTTTGAACAGGTATTTTAAGAACCTGAAGTTAAACAACATTCATACTTATTATTGAACTAGTGAGCTCTCCTGTGCATTCCCAAATATTATGGAACCTAATTAACCCTTTTGAGACATCACATTCTCTTAAAATCGTCTCCTGGACACGGAAGCATTTTTCGACTCAGATGTTGGCAGGTATAGAATCGAACCCTTCTGAATCCTAAGGCTCCTTCCTCAGCAACTGCAACAAAACCGTCACCTTCCCTTTCGCAGCATGGTGCCGCGGCTAACTAAATGTTATTACTTACGTTTTGCCAAACAGTTATTTTAGCTGTAATTGTCAATATTAATTTGGAAATTAAAATCTTGTATCTTGCCGACTATGTACAACTTTCAAACAAAATTCTACCATTAATATTAAGCTATTTAGTGTACTAATATAGTGGCAATGATGTAGCATAAGTTTTACATGATAATATCCTAATTACCTTAATATTAACGGTAGAATTTCATTTAAAAGTTGTACATAGTCAGCAAAGACCAACATTTTAATATCCAAATTAATATTGACATTAACTACTAAAAAAACTTTCGTAAATAAAATTTCATTTGCCACAGCAACATGCAGTAAAAAGGGTTATAAATGACCCTGGAAGATGAGTTTCCTCAGTGTGATGCAGAAGGAAAGGTTAGAAAAGGGTCAGAATGGTAATTGTATAATACCCTCTGAAACTGCATCCACCTGCGATTTATACCTGCGTCGTGTATACACGACAGCAGTGCTTTTGTGTAGGAAAATCTCCATTGTCTATAGCCGACAACAGTCTCAAAAGGGTTAAAATTATTTAAAACTGTATATTTATTATTGTGTGTATATCAGATGTATATCAAATAGCTTAGTGTTTCCTTATGTCCTTGATTCTGAATAAAGCAAAATATAGGAAGATTGGGTTAGTTAACAATTACATGGTCGTAAGTTTTTCATTGAGTTTTGTTATCCTAATTATCAGATTCATAAAGGATTGCTACATATTCAAATGGCCTTCATTTTCTAACCACTCATTTATTTACTCTTCCCGTACTCTTGCAGAAAAATGCATGAACTTGGATTCAACAATTGCCTTTTTTGTTTACACTTGCAAAATCAACAAAATATTTGCATTCTTGCCCAAATTTTCATAATTTAGAATAGAAAATAATTTCACTACCGAAATAAGAATCTTTATTCATTTTCCTCTCTGTGAATACATGTGTAGATTTCCATTATTTCTAATTTAATTGTGCAAAAATATGATAAATCCATATAAATCTTATGTGCATTTCTTATAAGAGCATTTTTGAGTCATCTAGAGTAAAACCAAGGATACTTTTATTAGAAAATTATTGATTTGTGCTAGGATATTGGCCTTCTAAAGTTCTATCTTATTGGGAAGAGCATTGATGTTCACATATTTCTTTCATGTAGTTCTTACAGAGGTTACTGGCATTGGATACAACAAAGATATAAAATGTTCACAATGGTGATTATTGTATAAGATTTTTGCTTCTCTCCCTCAAGTTTAGATTAGTAAATAGATGTGTTGTCTAGCAATTACAAATCTCTTTTAAAGCTATATTCTTTGTGTGTCATTTATATATAATATAAACTTAACTATTTCTTTGTCTCATTTATTAATTCCTACTCATTCTTTACATTCTGATAGAAATTAATGTTGATGTTTAGTTGAAGTTTTGTTTTTTCATTTTTTGCAGGCTACATTTCCTAAACTGAGTTAATTATATGCTGAAAACTGGGTTTCAGAGTGTGCATTGAAACCAAATTTATTTCCATTTCTTACCCACACAATATTTAGGAAGGTAGTTATGGCTCTGCAGGCATGCAATGTTCTTATTTACTCTCAACTCAAAATATTAACATTTTTAATTGTAAGGCATACATTTTGAGTCAGGGAATTGACTAAATGAATTCTTAAGTAGACATGGTTATAATTACAAAGTAAATTGCTTAAAGCAAAAATCCAATACAAGTAAATTCTGCTTTCTGAAACAAAAAGTTGAAAATTGGAATATTTTACCTGTGGAAGTCTTAAGACCTTTCCCAAAATCACTGAGGGGATTCATAGGGTAGACTTTTGAGGACAAAAAGAAAGATGAGCAAGGTATAGTGGGCCACAGGATAGTAACAGCAAAGGCCTACCATGAACCCTGAAAAACTTCATGAAAACAGAAATATGTTATGACTGTATATATGGTACACAATGCTCTATTTTATGACTGAGACTTTCCTGTAGCGGAATATTTATTCTGTTTTGTGTGTGTGCAATGGTAGCAAAAGTAGTCATAGATGTGGAAACCCATGTGTGATATCAGCTGTCAAAGCACTTTTAACAATACTGCTAATGCAAGTGAATGTGGCAGCAAAGAAAACCATTGTCCAGTGAGTTACATTGGTTCATACTGAGTAATTTTCCCCTTTATTTAAACCATATGGTTTACTATTTTGGGTAAATCCATCATTTAGAGTTTTAATTGATCACCTTTTGCAGGGATATTGTGATGTCTTCTTCAAATGCCGTGCAGTTGATGCTGAAGGTCCATTGGCTCGCTTAAAGAATCTTCTCTTTAACAAAGAAACACTGCTCACTGTAGCTCAATGGATCACTGTAAGTTACTCTTTTATTTTTAGTTACATTTTATTCATCTATTGTAAACCCAATGAATGATTTATTACAAAATGGGAAAATGTGAACAGGGAGGAGAATCATGTTCATTTCACTATTGTTTTCATTTTGCACTGTTTGAAAATCATCATTAGGGCTGGAAATGTATTGACCATGGGCTTAAAGTGGGCTGGTTTATATACCCATTGACTGACAGTGATATATCTTCTTGTTATACACCATTGACATTTCTTGTGGCCCATTCATAGAGTAAGATACTACCTCTATGATTTTATGTAAATTGTATTGCAATCAAATGAAATTTTGTAATAATTTGCATTATCATTATTATATATTTCGAATTGTTTAAAATTTTCAAAGATACTTTTTTATAATTCTAATATATACCTTACAGAATTGTTATATATGAAGGTGGTCTGAAAAGTTTCCGACCCCAGATTTTTCAGAAATCTTCAGAAAATTTTCAGAAAACATGTTGAGAAATGGCAAAATGTTGAAAACTTTTCAGACCATCCATGTATTTCAGATATTAGATCTTTATTTTGTTTATTTATTATATACCCTGACTAATTTTATATTTTCCATTCATTTATATGTATACTCTATTATAAAAACTTAAAATAGTTGACAGTAATTTAGATTTTTGCTAACAATTATAAATATTAGCATAAAATTATTTGATTCCTTAATTTATTTATTATAACCTGAATTTTATATGGAATGACAAAATATAGAAGTAGACTACAAAATGTCTTTTAGTAGTAAAGTTAAAAATATTAAATGTGAAAAAATTGAATGAATTATGAGATTCTAGATGTTGACAGTCAATGGGATAGAGAAAAAAGAAAATCTTAATATCTAGGATTGGGTCCAAATGTTTTTCCCCACCTTAATAGTGATTTCTTTTTTGAATTTTACTCTTTTATCTTTTCTGGTGTCAATTTCCAGTCAATATCTCTCACTTCATCATTGAGTTCAACAACTTCGAATCTCTCTCAAAGCCCTGTACATCACTTAAACATAAATATTTCTTTGACTCGTAGTAATTCCTTCTCATGCTTTTTTCCAATTATGACCTTGACAAGTAGAGGCCCTGATGACTTAAGAATTTTTCTTCTCTTATAATTTATTCAAATTTCCATTGTAATTTGGCCTTTGGCAATGCTGCTTCAATTTAATTTAAAAATTGCATCCACCCAAAGTTGGCATGGAAACCCGTCTTATTGAAAGCGAATTGAATACATACATTAATCAATGCATAAAAACGATGTCATAAAACATTTGCATAAGTATTATTCTAAAATATATGGAAGATCCACGTAGTCATATGCATTACAAGTAATTCAATAATGGCTAATGCAAAACCCCATAATATTTCATGGCAATACTTGGAAGCTTGTGAATTAACAATAAATGCTACATTTTACACATTTGAGACTATCTCAAAAAAGATTACATTTATCTAGTTACAATCTTATTTTTGAATGATTTTACATTTTTGGGCATTGGGATCGGAAATATCACCAGGTGTACCCTGATACCTTTGATGAATATTTGTTTTATGCTCTCATTCCTTCTTTTTAAGCTGTAATTCCAGGTTGAACCTAAATAGGAACAGTTTTTTTCCAGCTCTCTTTGGAATTCCATGCTTTGTATATACCAGTTAATCAAAAAGTCTTCCTTCTCGATTTCTGCTTAAATTGAACTAGCATTTTACTAATCTTTCAATGTAATTAAATTATGTTTGTAGGAGTATTGGTGGGCCGTTTTACTCATGGGCATTGCATTCATCATCTTCATGGGATTGTTCATAAAGTGCTGTGCTGTTCATACTCCATCGTCTAATCCAAAGAAACCTCCTGCTCGACGGTTCAGTGAGACTCTCAGACGGCCAATGAACACTCTCAGAAGAATGGTAAGTTGTCTTTTTTACGTATACAACAAATGATTCCCCCTTCACCACATTCATTCATAGAAACAAATAACTTATGATGAGGATGAAAGTGAGACTAATCTCCTTGCATCTAACTCTTGATCATATTACACTCAAAAGAAATAGATAAACAAGTAGAGAGAAGAACACTTATTTGTGGGTTCAAAAACCTAAGTTAGTGTTTAGGAAAAAAGATACACCAGAGCAAGGAAACATCCTCTTGAAGGGGGCTGTGAAACCCTCAGATTGTTAAAAAGTAAATTTTACAGAAAAAGTTGGTTAAAGTATCTGAAAGCATAAACCAATACATGTACACTTAACATTTCTCATCTAATTAGAAATACATGAAGCTATGAAATAGCGGATGTTTTCCTGCTGTGAATTATTGTTTCCTAAGCTTCACTTAGGTTTTTTAAAGCCACAACGAAATTCATCTTTTTCTCTATTAATTTGAATTCACATTCAATTAGTATTTATTGATATGATTTCTATGATTTAAATGAAAGTGGAGACTTCTCAATTCTGCCCACAATACAGATGACATTTATGTCTGCTCTGATTGAATAGCTTAGTTGGTCAAAGTAGCCTTCTGGTTAGAGGAAGATCTCAGGTTACATATATTTATTTTTGAAATTACTGATAAATACAGAAGTATAAATTACATGAAATAAGTAGTGTTACATTGTAGATTTAGAGAATATAAATGAATGAAGGAAAAGATAGATAAGAAAGTTTCGAGGAGCAAAGAAATATTGGGATAACAGCAATAATGAAAAGAAACTAAAAATAATTGAAAGGAAAAGATGGGTGAGAAGGGATAAGTATCATGTTTTTCTCCCTTCTTTTACATGTGAGCAATTTTTGTGTGTTTGAAACAGTTCCATCTTTAGAATTGGGCAAATTTTCAGTGATGAAATCAGTACTGAAGATTAATAAACAGATTGAAAGGATAAACACTTCAGAAACCCCCACAGAATGGTGAAAATTTTTGGAACCAGTGTTAACTTTCCCATTTTAATGCAAAGTAATCGAGATTGGGAAATTTTTGTACATGTTCCATTTTAAGGAGGGATTCCTTAATTCATTTATGTTCATTCATCAATGTCTTCAATTAGCCAATAAGTAATGATGAATAATTATGATGCTAATCCTCTTCCTGTAAACTCAACGGATAGTCAAGTGGATTGGTAGGTATCCATGATGATGAAAGAAATAAAAAATGAAACTTGGAAGTGTCCCCCCTTAGCTCTCTTCCACTATGGGGCCACCAGTGTAGTTGCTGCTTCAACACCCAATTGACTCAAACAAGCATAAAACATGTTCACTGACAGGTAGTAGCCAAAAGGAAGTGGCAATTTTCAGTGCATATCTATAAAAGCCATTCAATATTGCAGTCTTAAATTACATTTGGCTCAGCCTCTGTGTTGGTTGTTACTGCTGGTCGTGCTACATTTCTTGCTTAATGTAATATTTAGATGAATTATTTGTTTAATTGTTTATATTGGTTCATGGTCTAAACTTTGGAATCTTTTTTAAGTCCATGCGAGAAATTACTGGATTCGGGTAAGTGCCTATGTATGGACAATTTTCTGAGTTGTATAGATATTTTCCTATGATTGATTCATTGAAGAACAGAGACTGTTAGAATCACACCCAAAGAAAGAAGAAAATTTTAAATAGGTAAATGAAGAAAGGGAAATAGTAAATACACAGAGTGCAATGCTGAAAGGATGAAACAGAACTTATAAATAAATCAGCCTGTGTACTAGAATGTAAAAAAATATATAAGATGAGGTGTAAATCCAAACGATCAACTATTAGAACCATTCCAACTTGAGAGGAAAAGAACAAAGTGTGAAGATAAAGTTTTTATTTTATTTACTAAATTTACTACTCTCTATCAAATGCTTCTGTACTGGGTACAATAAAAACCATTTATCCTTCAGAAGAAATTCAGTAAAGAATCTCACAGCAACTTATCTTGGTCAAAGTATAGAAAGACAAAAAGGATTTTCATGAGATACTGACAGTAAATGTACGAGACTGATAGATAGACTAATAGGAAAGCATTTGATTCAAGAGAGCCCAAAAACAGAGACTTCTAAACTTTGAGGATAAAAGTGTGCTCAAAAAGGGGCAGAAGAGGTGTCTCTGCTCAGAACTCTGTTTCAACCTTTACCACTCTCAGAAATTGAGGATAAACATTTCCAGAGAAGTAAACTAGATAAAATATTGTAAGTATACAGTCTTTACAATGTACATCAAAAAGTTTGGAAAGATCCAAGTTCCAGTTGTGTGTTCTCTATCGGATTTGCTTGCAAAGGATGGTTTGCTTGCAGAGGGGACCCCATGGTGTCCCGAGTGCTGCAGCCCCTGGAAGAGGAGCAATGATGCGAGGTGGAGGTATGAGAGGAACTCCTTTGCATCCTGGGACAAGCAGAGGCCCTCCACATGGATATGGGGATGGAAGAGGACAATGCTACACACCAAGAGGTCATTACTCTAAAGTTATCACGTATTAACTATCATTTGTTTTCTTTCATTATATTTTATAATTACTTATCTTTAACATTTTATTTTAAATTTAAAATATTTATTTTATTATATTTTATGATATTATCATTTGAGCTTTAAAAAGGCAGCATTATTCGATAGGAGAGACCATAGATATGAAGTTAACTTGGTTAAGCAAAAAATGAATATAAGTAAATTCTCATTCTTAAATGAACTCTAATGGATTGGAACAATTTGCCTGCTAGAGTGTTTGAGCCCATCTCTACAAATTATAAGGTGTTTTTGTACTCGTTATGTAGATTGTGCTATGTTATAACTTCATTAGTCTACTATGGAAGGTAGACGTGAGTTTTTAGGACTACTTTAGAAGTTACCTTATGATCTGACTGCAAGTGATGTATTAATAATTATGTGAATATTTTGTAAAGCTTTTCCCTGTTCCAAATTGATATTTAACTTAATTTGCATTCAGTTAGACTCATTTTAATGAAAAGAGAAGAATCTCAGAAATCCATTCTTTTTTCCTAATATGTTATTTTAAGTCAGTGCTCTAATTCTCCCATACAACAGTCTAAATCTGACCTGATTCATACTTCCAATCTGCGAAGGTATTTGTAGCCAAAGTTATCATCCACCTCGCATATTGGCCAATGATGCCTGTTTAGAATTATCTCCACTACCAAAGAAATCTTCATTAATCAATTCCTCATCCTATTTCAACAATCAATAGATAATACTTATTTATCATAATCATGTTTTAATATTTCATGTTGGTAGTTGAAGATCAAAAGAACTATAAAACAGGATGAATTAAATTGTGGAGACAATATTTTTCATAATCTTATTTCTAAACAAGAATGTTTTCTTTTCAAAGAGAAATCTTGCTTTTTTAAATTAAACATAGAAGTAATGATGATTCAAAATATTTATGATTTTATGTTGATCCTTCCTACAATGGCCAATTTATTGCTTTTTTGGGCAAAGGCAATGAACTTATATAGTAAATATCCAATTTCCAAAAATCACGTCTCTCTTCTTTGGTGATGTTCATTTGGAAAATGTTTGTCCCATCATCTGAGTAGTGAAGTCTCCTTGTCAGTCTCTGTGACTATCTTTTGCTCAGTTGAAAGGTCACCATTAAAATGCAACAAAAGAATGTTGAACTGATGAGTATCCAATCAAGAGCATTCAAGCAACACTTCAAACTAATCACTTCCCTAAGGAATTAATGTGAATAAAGTTAAATATCATGTTACGAATGAATCTTCATCTAGCAAGGAATAGTAGGGTTAAGTATCATTCTACGAATCCTGGCCTAGTAAAAAGAAATTAAGAAAGTAACCAATTGCAGTAATTGACAATATCTCAATGCCTTTTATTTAAAAAAGAAAAGGGTTGAAGATTAAGAAAAAAATCAATGAATTTATCGAGATTTATAGCAAGCGGAGTCTTATTCACTACCATTGTGCCACCATTTCCTGTATATTCAACGAATAAAATTTTGTATATTGTATGATAAGAAATTTTTTTTCTTGTCTCTCAAAGCCACATGTAGAGAAAACCCGGTTCACTTTTTATTACTCCACCGTCTACTTTCAAATGCAACTGCTTTCATATACATCCTTGACCTTACTCCTCCTTGTAAGACGAATGCGATTTTGTTCCACCAAGTTTAGCTGAATTGAGGAAAGTCGGTCGCCTTGTCTAACTCCCTTCGAATTTCGAATTCTTCAGTAACTTCGTGTAGCATTACTGAGGCTGTGGCATTTATGTAAATGCTGCATAGGGGACGAATGTACATACTCTGCTACTACGGATGTACTCCTTTTTTTCTAGAGCTTCTAGTTTAGAGGAGGTAGTTACCAAATCGAAGGCTTGAGCATAGTCCACAAACAGAGTGCTAATGGTATCTCATATTCATTCTTTCTGCTTATTATTTCTTGTAGTGTGTGGATGTGGTCCATAGTACTGAAGTTCTTGCTGAATCCTACTTGCTGTATAGGCAGATGATGAGCTTGTGGATTCTTCCTTGTTTCAGGGGATTAGTGAATATCTGCACTGTGCAACTTTTGTTCCACCAAGTTTGAAACATTCCACTAACACTCCATATAAGCCTCCTGCTTTTCTGTTGGTCTGCTTTATTGCGAAATTACTTCTTTTGGGAGAATAGAGACGGGATCTCATGAGTTTTCTCTTCCTTTTTTGTTTTCCTCTTCATTATTTTCTTCCTTCTTGTATAGGTTGCCGAAGTAATCTTCTACTGTCCTCAGTATATGCCAACATCTTTCTGTATGGCTAAAATCTGTTTTCTTCCAATTGCTAGGCGTTTTCTGGTCTTCTTCATACTTTTGCTGTTTTCTGTAGCCTATTGCACAATTCTCTCATTGAATTTTCTCACGTCTTCCTTAATTGTCCTTCTGATAGCCTTACTAAGCTCGACGTATTTGATGTTATCCCATTGTGTATCTGAATTCTTCAGTTCCTTACGTTGTTTCATCATTTTGTAGGTGTTGTCACCAAGCATTCTATCCTTTCCTCTTCTTGGTGAGCTTACCATTTTGTCTACTGCTTCAATAACAGCTTGCATGACTTTTTCCAATTCTATTTCTTGAGGTGCTGGAATCTATTTTCAGCCCCAGCTGGAACATCTTGTTTGCTTCTAGTTTTCTGATGCTTATTTCATGTTTTTTGCATGAAATCAACTTCTCGCGTTCCATTTGGGGATTAATCTTCATTCTGCAGCTTATGATCCTGTGGTCACTTCCAGTGCTGAAGTTGTTCAAGACTTCATGGTCTGTCACTTTGTAGAGTTTATTAGCCAGTATGTAATCGATTTCATTTTTTACTCGGTTGGGTCCTCTCCATGTTCACTACCTTTTAAGGTCCTGCTTGAAATACATATTTGATATGTACATATTGGTGCATTCAGCAAAATCAAGGGGTGACCTCGTTCGTTTCTCTGGCCCAGTCTGTATTATCCTGCAACGGTGTCATCGGCTTCCTGTTGACCTACACGAGTGTTAAAATCACCCATAATTACTTTATAGTGGACTTCCTTATCATGTTTGGTGCCCTGAGTCTGGTAGAATTTTTCTTGGCTGCTTCCTTTCCTTTGTACCTGTACTTACCTACTTTGCACTTGTACTATGAACTGTGGCAGTGTGAGGAGGGGTATTTTTCTTATATATAATACTGTGTTATTATATATTTTAAATATTAAATCATAATCTTGTATAATTATTATGTATCTTGACTAATTTTTACATTTTAAATTCATTTGTACGTATATACTATTATAAAAATTTAAAGAAATAGATAATCATTAGTTTTCATAGTTATTAACTATTGTTTAAACAATCAAAATATTATTATAAATTTTTTTCTTACCATGATAATACTTATTACATATTACTCTAAATATTTAATGAATGATTTAACTAGAGTAGTAGACTACAATCTCGTCTCTTTGTGGGAGTTAAAAAATAAAGCCTTTCGAAATGGAATTTACATGACATTCTAGGTGTCACCAGTTAAAGATTTATTTTGCATGTGTAAGGAGACATGTACAAGATGTTCATTAGGGCAATATTGCTCGAAAACAAAGAGGTAATCTCGAATTTTAATTGATGCAATTGAATACAGCATCAGCCCCTCCTGCGCGTTCCAGCCATCCTGAGCTGTATGCTGGAGCTTATGGCGGTCGTGGCAACGCTTTCGAGATGAGACACCACAAGGTTTGACGGCCGCACTGACGATATTCACCTTACTGCTGCTGCTGAAGTGAAAGACAACTGTGAAGCGTGTGCTCTTTGGTGTGTGTATCGTACTATATTTCCATGGCGGAGAAGAAGTTTATTCATCAACACGAGAGTGATTTTTTCATTTGGAAAGATGCTTCCGCTGCCAGTGGTATCCTCTTTCTTTTTAATGATGCATTCAGTTAATTTTCACGTGGTTGGCGAAGAGTTTCATATTTGTCGTTTGCATCTTTTTTTATAAAAGTCATAATCGTAAGTTATTTCCCTGGTAAGTGATCTGCTGAGTTCCTTACTCTTTATTTTAAAAGGAAGTATATTTTATATCTGTGCGAGTAAACACACCGTAGATGCCCAACTACAAGCTCTTAACTGCAATCAAAGTTTAAGTACTCCGAAGAAATATTTTCTTCTGCAAATCAAATCTTCGAATTGTAGATGATCGGTTATGAATGTCGCTTGAGTCGATGTGCTGCTTCAGTTAAAAGAGGCTCTTTTATTTGCTTTCTTCCATTTACAAAGACATTAGGAACGCCTCTCTCTTTCCTTAATCTCGACGTTAATAATGATTTTAGTGTCATGTTTCATCTTGATATATGTTATTTTGTGACATTTTCACTGCCTTTTACTCATCTCACTTTTTAATTTATTACGGAAAAGATTTATTAAGAAAATTTGTGTAGATTCTTGGTTTATATTTGACGTCTTTTTATTCCATTTGCATTTCTGAGGACTTTATTCTCTTCTTGCTTTTGATCCAGTCTGCGTGCATGAATGTGTGACTATTTATGTGTGTAATTTGAATACTGGTGATTGTGTTGTTACCAAAACATTAGTATATACTAATGGATGGATGGGGCCATTGTTTTATAGATGGTTTTATCTTTTCAGGCAATATTGTGTCATTCTGTTACCACAAGTTTTCTATGATGGTTTTTCTTCACATGTAACACGAGGCTTGTCCCAATGAAAGTGATGGTGTGTCTAAAATGATAAACAAATTGCCTGCCCCTGCATTCGTTTGCTGCAAATTGTCTTTCAATTCTGGAGCATCACTCCAACTTGCACTGTCAGTTCATTTTTTGTCTATCCCTTCACAGTCCTAATAAACAGATATTTGTGGCATGCCACAAGTCACACTTTCAGTCGGGCAAACCTTTTTATTAGTAGAAATTTAAAATCTCGGTGAATGCTCAAGAAGAAACAGCATGTTTAAGGATTTGCGTTTGGCCTTTGGTTTTGATATTGCTCATGCGGAGATTTCCTTACTTGTGAGAAAAAGGACCAATTTTGGATTGTCTTCTACAAGTATGCATTGAAATTTAAAGAAGCATACTCCATACTCAACAAAATGTGATAGTGTTTGAATAAAGTATTATTTGGTATGCGCATTGAAGAATGCCTGACAGTTTCTTTTTAGTGGAGTTTAGGAAACAAAAAATTGGTTGAAATTTGTATTTGAAACTGTGTGACTGATGAGCTGTGTGAATGCAATAGAGGTAATTTTGAAATAAGAAATAATTACGGAAAAGTTGTTTTATACATGTCTGATTTGACATTTCCTGTCATCAGTGAACTTCCATAGATTTTGGAACATTTAGGGACGTATTCCACTCGTTTGTAATTTTAAAATATTATTCCCTGGCGTCAAGTGAAATAATTGTGGTGTAAAATGGAATAGCGGTAATTTACTGACTTGTATTCAATTCATATTCTTCTGTGTGCGTTTTGTAACTGGAGACCAGTGAAGAGGTGTAAGAACAATGTTTGATTTGACTCTCTTACGCATGATTGGCTGAGAGGCGTTTTGTAGATTTTTATTCAAGAAATTGATCAACACTCGAACAAGTATGGGAAAGCCAATATGTTGCCACACCAAAGTGTCCTTTTTTAATGAATAATTAGTGAATTGTCAGCAATTAACAAATCTTTTTACTTAGTAACGGATTCGTAAGTAAACATGTTTATAAAATTATAAGTACGATGAATGTTTTGCATGTTTCCGAATCGAAATACCTATCTAAAGTAACATTGAAATGTTTTGGCAAGTATTAATTTAGATCTCTCATTCAACTTTTTAGATACATTATTATCGATCACTTCATTATGCTTTTGTGTATGATATGTGATAAATTAATGTGTAAAAAGATTTATTAAATAAATGCATATGTTTTCGAAATGGAATATTTTTATGTTCCAGCCGTAGTTTGTTTTTTCTCGCACGAGGGCGTTCAAATAGTTCCCGCAATCAAGTTTGGGATTATTTCAAAAGTAAAATGAGCGCTATCGAAGCGTTGCTGCTGTGATCAAATAATCGAAGGCCTTGTTCACTGGCGAAGGACGTGTTTTGGGAACATTTTGGTCGACCTCCGTGCTCATCCACATGACCCTCAGCTGCTGCTTTCTATTCAGTACCGATTGTGTCTTGGTTGCCAATTGGGGTGGACAAACTATTCGTCAATCGCTTTTGCATTTCATATCATTAATGCTCTCGCTTCATTCATTATATGCATGATATAATCAGCTCAAATGTCATTTTTCTTCCTTTAGCTATAAAGAATAGTTATCTATTTTATATTGACGCTTCTCCGGATATACCTATACATAAGTGAGTAAAAGTTGCTGCAAGCTCATTGGTGCGTACGTACAAAAGTACCCGATTACTTTAGAAAGTGCTCCTGAAAACGTTTCCCATTTCCAAGTTCACTTGAGCGTATGACATGACGGGAAAATAAATAATAACCCGTCTGGTTTCGAACCAAAATCCAACCGTTTCCAAAGTTTCAAGACGATATCATACTGGGAAGGTCCTAAAATAAGATGTCGTTATCCCCATTCGAAATCTATTTTAGGATCTAAATGACGCTCAGACATCGAATCAGGAATCATTAGAGAAACGGCTAACTGCGTATATAAAATTTATGAATTATCTCTATGTACATTTCATGTTATATCAGTGACTGTTATCGGGAAAACATTCAAAAAAGTTCTTAAAAGTCGTCGGAATGCATTTTAAAAAGGAGAATTTCGCACCCATCTGGCGTTGAACCAACGCTCCTTTCGTAACATTTTCTTCATTGGTACTATAGAAGACCACGTCAACTGCAACCTCCCTGATTTTAAATTCTCTATACTACCGAGAAAGGACTCAAAGCAATTTTCAAAAATCTGTGGAATGCATTTCTTACGAAAGAATTTCGCACCCACCTGGCATCGAACTCATGGTCATTTGGTAACATTTCTTTCATTGGTACCAAAGAAGATCACCTCAACTCCAACCTTCGAGATTTTGGTTCCTCTATCTTACTTATAAGTTCCTCAAAATAATTTTCAAAAATCCGCGCAATGCATTCTTATAAGGAAATTCTTATATACCTTCTAGTATCGAACCCATGGTAGATAGCGCCAAAATTATTCTAGCAGCTACACGGTACGGCCAGTCGTAAAAATTTCACATCACGGTATATCCGGAGAAGTAGCTATGTATAATAGATGTAGGGGATACCAACTCCAAGCATGTTCCACAGGTGCCAATGACGTATAGACCTGGGATTGGACTCGTTTCCTTACATTATGTGCGGTTATAATGGGATATCATTTGATAGAATAATTTTTTCCTTGAAAATGATATTCATTAGAAATCAATCTGTTAAATCTAAGCCGCTCAAAGTCCAAACGTGTTTACACCACAACAACGACCATACATCACAGGAAAACCAAATTTTCAGTAAAAGTTTGGCAAATATTGCAGAAGCATATTGCGATTTGTCTAAATCAGGGTATCTTTTCTGCAATGGAACACTTTGCAAACCTGGGAAGTTTAACGGAACACTTAGCTTATTTTTAGGTTAGGTTACTCTACTTATAAAATTTTAAAAATCATTTAATTAAAGCAAATTATTTATTTAGTAATCATTTTTAAATATAACACTATAATATTATAGTATAAACAAAAATATGAATACTTAAAGCATTTAAATGGCTTTTATGATTTTGATTTCTTGAATTGCATATCTTCTTGATATAAGTTGTATTCTAATATCTGGTGTAGCATCAAGCCTGTTCCTGTACTTTGACTTCGTTGCAGCATAATAAGAGAATTCTGCTTTGCAAGAATAGGTTGCAGAAAATGGAAGTAAAACAATAATAGCTTGTTTTGATAAATTTGGGTACTCTTCTGACAAACTTGTCCAGAAATCATTTAAAGGCTGATCTTTGTATTTTGGTTTCAAATCAGAGTCACTAATTAAATCAACTAGATTGAAAGTGCACTAAAAATGCTTTGGAAACTTGGTAATCTACTTTAAAATTTATTCATTCAAGCGTTCATGTAGGGCAGGAAAAAATCAAAATTATTAGATTCAACTGATGAAATCCAAAATTGTATTTTTTATCAAAAGATGCAATTTTATCTCTTGTATTGAAAACTGTAATACTTTTTCCTTGTAATGATAAGTTTACTTCATTACACTTGGGAAAAATATCTGCCAGATATACAAAGTTTATCAACCATGAAGGATTTGTTAAAACTTCAACAAAATTTTGCACTTGTACTGAATTATTTTGTGCCTTCAAGAAGACCACTTCGAAGTTCATAAAGTCTTAATAATGCCTTCCCTCTGGATAGCCATCTCACTTTAGTATGTAATAAAAGAGCTTTGTGTCCACTACCCATTTCATCGCAAAATATTTTAAATAATCTGGATTGAAGTGGTCTTGATTTTACATAGTTTTTCACTTGCACGGCTTCATCCGTGGAAATTAAATTTGTGGAATTTTTTTTAGTCACCAATGCTTGCCTATGCAAAATACTATGACTGCTGGTGACTCTTGTAGCTACTTTCTGGATGAGTGATACAACACCTTTACTCGAGCACCATCTCTACAAATATCAATACACATCTCCCAACCTATCTCTTGATTTGTAATTTAATCATTAATACAGTTATATATATCTTGTAGTTCGTCCATGTAAACATGCACACATGAGTGGAACGAGGCTTTCTTATGCGCAAGTCCGCAAATTGTTAGCGGGAGCCCCTTAAAACACTTACGTGCACACATACATAAAGGCAGAAAATTTAAAATTACTTTTAATTTATTACTTGAAGTAGATAGTAGAAGTCTTTATGTTAGTCTAGTAGTCTTTATGTTAAACCTTTCCAAATTGAAACCTATTCAGGTTCAGCGGAACATAGTTTGGGAAACACTGGTCGAAATTAAAAGTTACAAGGCATCTGCAAATATTATTCCATGACGTTGGAATTTTCACCATGCACTCTTTTTTATTTTTAGTTATGTATCCGGTCTTGCAGATTCGTGAGGAAGATAGTGATGCATTCACTCTTATAGTGAAATAACAAACGCTGCGCAGAGGAAAATATTAATATTTTTAACAACCTGCGCGTCAATTTTATTGCGTACCGGTTGAATATCAAGGCTGCTTAACAATTATAATCTTTTGGAATCAATTAAATAGCATATTACACCCCACTAAATAGATAACGTAGAACTGAAAAAAGTAAGAAAAATTGTCATGATAACTTGAATGAAGAATACTACATATAATATTGATACATGTGATGCGTCATCGTGATAAATTTTCCTACTTTATCTGTTTTTTGTTATTTATTTATTGGACTGACGGATTGTTAATCTATCTGAATTTCTTTACAGAAAAGTCATAGTTGTTATTACGAATTAATACTTCCCCTCGAGGAGTTCATTCGCAACTTTCCATTTACGAAATTTGGAGATCTACAACTTGGTGGTATCTCGTTTATCCCGGTTCTGTCTGGGGTGCGATAACTTCTTGCTAGCGAAGGTGCCCCTTTACATAGCTGTATAATAATCTATTTACTCTTTTAGAGAAAGAAATCATTATTGTATGTGGAAAAGGCGGATATTTGTCATAATTAGAGAAAAGTCGGAAGTTGGGACTCGAACTCTTAGCAAGCTTTAAATCACTTCTTGTATGTGCCGAGATAAAATAGAGCTTTTAATTTTTAAACAGCTATATCGTCTTCGGGGATGAAGAAAAACCCTTATTGAGAAAATGGCATCTCTTAATTATGATTCTCTATCAACTAGTCTCATCCCCACATCAGATGAAGTATCACTCTTAGATAATCCATCATTCATTCGCATGAAAGCACTCCCCGCAAAAAAAAGATTTAAACATACAAAGAATTGCGTCTGCTATGAAAAATACAGGTCATCATATCGAAGAAAGGGAACTTTTCATCACAAGGGCTTATAGTATATATTCCTGTTTGTCTGACTTTATTCATAGTCTAGGGTCATTTCTTATAAATGAAGTAGAAAGTTCATGTTTGCGCTCTATAAAAGATCATAGTGTATAAATTCATGCAATGCAGCTACTTTTTTATACATGGTTGCTATAGCGAGTTGGTGTGCAAAATTTATTGCAGTTTTAATTCTTTCGTGCCATTTTACTAAGAAACTATTAATTCTTAATTTTTTACCGATCTAGTGATTTCCACGACTCATCGTGTTCGTTGTATCCCATATCGATATTTTTATTCCGATATATTGAATGCGATTATGAATACTTTTTATAATATTGAATGTTCGATATTTTCTAAATGAGTGATGCACTAGTCAATGTAAACAGTTCCTTAGAAACCATGGTTATGATAAGCGTTCCTTTTGAGACGTTTATCCTTTCGCAAGGTGAGGAAAGTCATTAATTACATCCAGTTAATCGTAGGAGGCGCCGTGATATAAAATTTCGTACAAATGGTAGAAGGATTTTTTTCTCTCAAAACATTCCAGCTTGGCCATAAAATGAGTCGCATAAAAGTGCGTCCATTGCCCTTTGGGACAATGCACTCTCTTACGTGACCCTGCCAAACCAGTTCCGCTATCATAAAGAAAACAAGTTTCAGAGAAGAAGAATCCGGAGGACGTTTGAGACTATTTCATCATTTGTACTCAACTTGAAAATTTCATTTTATTCAAATTCGATTCGTACTTTTGTAGTTGGAGGTTAAAATTCAAATAAAGAAATGAGCATAGGGTATTGTCATCTCGACGAGAAACTATTAATGCTTCCTCGCCTGTTTAAATTGAGTGGTCCCTTTCACGCTGAACATATCGCTAACATCGAATGCAAAACCACATAATATTCCTCCCCGTCTATTTGCTAAACTTGCTTCGTTGTGGAGTGAAAAATGACCACAATTAAGTGACAAAATAAGAACCGAAAAGCAGAGCATGATTCAGAAATATGACGAAAAGACTATCAGTATTATACTAAAATAGTTCACAGACATTCTATTGTTATGAATAGAATCCTTTTCGTTTTTAATGCACAAAAATTTATTTTAGAATCAAAAAGCCTATAAAAAAACTTATGTTCTTTTGGCTGCTCTCTGCAACCTTTTAGTCATTTTCTGAAACAAATTATCGTATACATTTAAATTAATATCTTTTTCAATTATTCTAAACGAAAGTAATATTCTAATTATCAAATTATTATAATTAATAATGTAATGAGCAGTAAGTCATTACGACAGGTGTCGACGTCATTAACTCACAAAACATATTGCGAATTTCTACTTACACAATTACAGAACTTAATTTAAAGAATGGCTAAAACTTTCCCTGAAGATCGATATTAATTTGCGCTGATAAGAGTGATTTTTCATGGATGGCGTTCACCATTAGTGACAAAAATGTGCGACTCGAGCACTGCACTCAAGTGGAGCGAATCCATCGCCAGCTGAGTTTCACAACGTTCTTCTTCAACGCCTCTTATATTTTGTTTTCAGAGGCTCCAGCGACGTCTTCAGCTTGCATTTCATTCTATAGTGGTCAGCTTTTGACAGTGGTCCACTGTACAATGAAGAAGATTTCACTAAATGGAAGGAGGAGTTGTGAGCAATCTCATCAGTACTCCCTTTCTATTTATTTACACTATGAGATTGCGACAAAAAGAAACATTTTTAATAATCACAAATTTATTAATTCAACGACATACAAAAACATGAATAAACAAGTTATTGTCATTAGTTGCATGGTAATTAATTAACGATTTATATATATATATATATATATATATATATATATATATATATATATATATATATATATATATCTAAATATATACGAGTAAAAGTTGCTTGCATACTGCAAGCTAATTGGTGAAAATTTACAATGAGCTCCCCTTACGGGTGTCATCTTCGAAGCTTATCCAGCAAAATTCTTAAAAATTGCCGCAATGAATTTCTTACGTGAGAAATTTTCATCCATCTGGCATCGAACTCACGGTCATATGCAACCTTTCTTCACTGGTTCTATAGAAAACTACTTCAAACGCAAACGCTGTGATTTTGAATAGTCTCCTGCATAGAGAAAGGCCTCAAAACAATTTTTAAAATATTAGTGTAAATGACCGCCTGGCGTCGAACACAGGACCCGTTCGTGAGAGACAATGGCATGGAAATGTTAGATAAGTATCCTCTCACGTGTTTCAAAGTTTCAATTCAGTATCTTATCGGGAAGGTCCTAAAATGAGATTCCGTTCTTCCCGCTTGAAATGCATGGTAGAATCGGAATGACGCTCTAGCATCGAACCAAGGACCGCTAGAGAAGCAGTGGACGTCATGAAAGAATCTTCTCAAACGCCTCTGTCACCATTCCGGGTTTTATCTTTGAAGCTTATCGGGAAAGCATTTAAAAAAATCGTCCAAAATTTCACAATTATTGTTAAATTTGTACCAATTAGCTTGCAGTATGCAAGCAACTTTTACTCGTCTATTATATATAGCTAACTCTCCGGATATACCTATATAGATATATATATATATATATATATATATATATATATATATATATATATATATACGAGTAAAAGTTGCTTGCATACTGCAAGCTAATTGGTGAAAATTTACAATGAGCTCCCCTTACGGGTGTCATCTTCGAAGCTTATCCAGCAAAATTCTTAAAAATTGCCGCAATTCTACTCCTTGTTTTTCCAGAGCTTCTAGTGTAGAGGAGGTACTTACTGAGTCGAAGGCCTGAGCATAGACCACAAAGCATAGTACTAGTGGCATCTCATATTCATTCGTCCTGCTGATTATTTCTTGTAGTGTGTGGATGTGGTCCATAGTACTGAAGCCCTTCCGGAATCCTGCTTGTTCTCTAGGCTGGGCAGATGATAGAATAATCTTTATCCGTTCAGCTATTATCCTCATGAATGTTTTGTAAACAACAGGAAGGAGACTGATGGGGCGGTAATTCTTCAGCTCTTCCTTGCTTCCTTTCTTGTGCAAAAGGACTATTCTTGCATGATTCCAGTCCTGGGGGATTCTTCCTTGTTTCAGGCAAGTTGTGAATAACTGCGCTAAAACGTGTGCAACTTCTGTTCCACCAAGTTTTAAATATTCTGCTAACACTCCATCTATGCCTCCTGCTTTTCCGTTCTTCGTCTGCTTTATTGCTGCAGTTACTTCTCCTGGGAGAATAGAGAGGGGATCTCGTTGGTTTTGGCTTTCTTCTTGGTTTTCCTCTTCAGCATTTTCTTCCTTCTTGTATAGGTTGCCAAAGTATTCTGCTACCGTCCTTAGTATTGCTTGTCTGTTGCAAGTTCTTGTACCATCTTCCTTCTGTATGGCTAAAATCTGTTTTCTTCCAATTGCTAGGCGTTGTCTGGTCTTCTTCATACTTTTGCTGTTTTCTATAGCCTCTTGCACAATTCTCTCATTGAATTTGCTCACGTCTTCCTTAATTGCCCTTCTGATAGCCTTACTAAGCTCGACGTATTCGATGTTATCCTTTTGTGTGTCTGAATTCTTCAGTTCCTTACGTCGTTTCATCATTTGTCGGGTGCTGTCACTTAGCTTTCTATCTTTAGCTCTTCTTGGTGTGCTTGCTACTTCTTCTGCTGTTTCCTTAACAGCTTGCATGACTTTGGTTTCTAGTTCTTCTTCTTGAAGTGCTGAGAATATATTTTTTAGCTCAAGCTGATATTTATTCTTGTTTTCCTCTAGTTTTTTGATGCTTATTTCATGTTTCTTGCATGAAATCAACTTCTTGCGTTCCATTTGGAGATTGATCTTCAATCTGCATCTTACGATCCTGTGGTCACTTCCAGTGCTAAAGTTATTCAAGACTTCACAGTCTGTCACTGTGTAGAGTTTATTAACCAATATGTAATCTATTTCATTTTTTGCTCCGTTGGGTCCTCTCCAAGTCCACTTCCTTTTTGGGTTCTTCTTGTAATATGTATTTGTTATGTACATATTGGTGCATTCAGCAAACTCTATCAGGCGGTGACCACGTTCGTTTCTCTGGCCCAGTCCGTATTGTCCTGCGACGGTGTCATCGGCTTCCTGTTGACCTACACGAGCGTTAAAATCGCCCATAATTATTTTATAGTAGTGGGCTTCCTTATCGTGCTCAGTGCCCAGAGTTTGGTAAAAGTTTTCAATTTCTTCTTCGCTGCTTGCTGCTGTTGGTGCGTAGACTTGTATGATCTGAATAGAGTAACGCTCATTTATCTTGAGTATGAGCTTGCAAATTCTCTCAGATATACTTTCTATCTTCTGTACATTGTTTTTCCATCTCTTGTTGATCAGGAACCCGACACCTCCTAGTCTTCCATCCTTAGTACCCCTGTAATAAAATAAATTACCTTCCTTGAGTGTAATCAAGTCTTCTGATTTTCTTCTAACTTCGCTGAGCCCGATGACGTCCCAATTTATCTTCTCTGCTTCATTCAGTAGTTCCAGTAGTCTGTCTTCACTCTTAAAGCTGCGGCAATTGTAAGTCGCAAAGTGGAGGGTGGTAGCTCTTTTCCTCATGATGGACCTCTGTAATGCCACCACCTCCCGGACATCCGAATGGGTGGTGCTTTTACGTCCGGATAAATTTCCATTACAGAAGCTCATCATGAAAATTGTATTTGCATTTGGGGGATGGAGGACAATAATTCACCAGGCTGTCCTACTGCCGGTTGGTGAATGCCACTTTCACAATTTGGCCGGAGATATTGTTGAAGCCTTCTTAGCATGGTTGAACCTGGGCTATGCATCGCCTCCAACCTCCGTTAACACCCCTCCGCCACGTTGAGGCAATGAACTGTGGCAGTGTGAGGAGGGGGTCCCATGAGAGCAAACAAAATACAAAAGAAAAAATATCTGCACATATGAGACTTATATATATATATATATATATATATATATATATATATATATATATATATATATATATATATATATATATATATATTATGAGTTTTTTTTTACCTTATGTACGATATGTGCAGATATTTTTTCTTTTGTATTTTGTTTGCTCTCATGGGACCTTCAAAAATCCAAGAGCATAATAAAACTTTTTATTATCTTATCGGGAAGGTCCTTAAATAAGATTCCGTTTTCCCCGTTTGAAATGCATGGTGGAATAGGAATGACCCTCTTGCATCACGTCAGAGTGGCACTTATCTAACATTCGCATGCCATTGTCTCTCACGAATTGGTCCTGAGTTCGACGCTAGGCGGTCTTTTGCGCGAATTTTCAAAAATTGTTTTGAGTCATTCCTCCGAGCCATAGAACAGTGAAATTCACGGAGGTTGGAGATGAGATGGTCTTCCATAGTACGAAAGGAAGAAATGCTACCAAATGACCGTGAGTTCGACGCGATGTGGGTGCAAAATTCCCCAGTATAAAATGCATGGCGGTCAATTTTTACAATTATTTTGAATGCATATTCGATTACCGGTAATGATATAAAATGGAATGTACTTAGAGGGGGGACCCAAAAGTAACGAGAACCGGGCTGTGGAGGGGAGGAACGTCAGGGGACCGAGTTCTGGTTGGTAGGGTATTTTGGCGGGAACTCTCATGAGTCAGTATCCAACGTTTCGTCGCCGTGAGAGCAACTGTTTGTGCGCAGCATTTCTTTTATCAAAGTAACTTTTTCCCATGTGGCGAAAACGTGAGATGGCTGACGCTCGAGAGCAACGCGCGGCGGTAAAATTTTGTTTTCTGTTGGGGAAAACGGCTGCGGAAACTCTTGTAATGCTTCAAACAGCTTACAGGGTTGATGCTTTGAGTCAAGCTCGGGTCTACGACTGGTTTTCGCGGTTTAAAAGGGGCGAAATGACGATTGAAGATCAACCTCGTTCCGGGCGCCCCTCAACTTCAAGAACTGACGACAACGTTAAAAAAATCAACACCCTAGTCCGTGAAGATCGTCGCCGAACAATTGATAAGCTCTCTAATATTTCTGGCATGTCATGGAGTTCAATTCAGAGGATTTTATCAGAGGATTTGCGCATGAGAAGGGTTGCAGCCAAATTTGGCTCACACTGCGTTGTCTGTGAGGCAGTTTTTGAGTAAAAACGGAATGACACCGGTTACTCACCCGCCGTACTCACCTGACCTGGCCCCCTGTGACTTCTTTTTGTTCCCTAGGCTCAAAAAGAACATGAAAGGAAAACGTTTTGGGACTGTGGAAGAAGTGAAACAAAAATCGCTGGAGGGGTTAAAAGACATCCCATTATGTGAGTTCCAGAGCTGTTTTGTTCAATGGGAAAAACGTTTAGACAAATGTATATTGGTTAATGGAGAGTACTTTGAAGGTGATAAAAATTTAGTGTAAAAATATTGAGAAATAAAAAAGTTTTAATGAAATTCTCGTTATTTTTGGGTCCCCCTCGTATATTACCTCTTTCAAGTTTCAATTCAATATCTTATAAAGAAGGTCCTGTAACAAGAATACGCTATCCCCCTTTGAAATACACGGTAGAATAGAAATGACGATCTGGCATCGCACCAAGAACCGTCAGAGTAAGGGCGAACAGCGTATATGAATCACATGAATTACACCTATATACATTCCATATTCTATCATTCCCGGTTATCGGATAAGCATTAAAAGAAAATGTCATAATTGCCCGAGATGCATTTTATACCGGGAGAATTTGCTCCCACTTGGCGTCGAACTAACGGTCATTTTGTAACATTCCTTTAGTTAGCATAATAGATAACCACCTCATCTGCAAACCCTGTAATTTTGATTGCTCTATTGCATCTAAAACGGCCTCAAAACAGATTGCAAAAATGCGCAAAAGACCGCCTAGCGTCGAACTCAGGACCCATTCGTGGGAGACAATGGCATGGGAATGTTAGATAAGTGCCACTCTGACGTGTTTCAAAGTTTCAATTCAGTATCTTATCGTGAAGGTCCTAAAATAAGATTCCGTTTTTCCCGTTTGAAATGCATGGTAGAATCGGAATAACACTCTTGCATCGAACCAAGGACCACTGCAGAAACTGCGAATAACATGAAAGAATCTATCAAACGCCTTCGTCGCCACACGGGGTTTGATATTTCCAGCTTATCGGGAAGGCATTGAAAAAAATTTTCAAAAATTGCAGCAATGCATTTCTTATGGAAGAAATTCGGACCCACCTGGAGTCGAACTCACGGTCATTTCGCAACATTTCCTCCATAAGAACCATAGAAGACTACCTCAGCCTTAACCTTCGAGATTTTGGTTCCTCTATCTTAACGAAAAGTGCCTCAAAATAATTTTCAAAAATCCACGCAATGCATTCTTATGGGAAAATTACGATTTTTGGGACATTCTGGTATCGAACCCATGATAGCTAGCGTCGATGTCTGAATTATTCTGGCATCTACTGTGTGGGGCCAGTACAACGAAAAAATCTGACGTCGACGGCGCTTCTTCCACTGGTTCTATAGAAAAGTACTTCAAACTATATTATATAAGTGCCATTCTGATTCGTTCCAAAGTTTCGATTTAGTATATAACCGGGAAGGTCCTAAAATTAGATTCCGTTTTCCCCGTTTGAAATGCATGGTGGAATCGGTATGACCCTCTTGCATCGAACCAAGGACCACTGGACTAACGGTGAAATTCATGAAAGAATTTTTTTAAACGCCTCTGTTTCTGTTCTGTTCTTCTATTATTATTCTGTTTTTCTATTATTATTTTATACAATATATATATTTCCGTAGTTAGTCTAAACGACAGTTGGCGGCGACTCATTTGCACTATAAAATGTTAGCTAAACTAATGTAAAATCAAATCATCTCTAATATAGAAAAAAATAATATATATTTAAAAACAAATCTATAACAGCCGCAAACCCATCTGAACTAAACAATTAACCACAAGTAGCTTTTCATGTAGCAATGTGGTATAAAATAGCACGTTAAATAATTATAACTTATGCATGATCTTAAAATTTACTTGAACTAAACACATCTTGTCAATATTACTAATCACGTGATATCCCCCGCCTTTATATATATTGTATTCCTCTTATTTTCATTTAGCAAAATTCTCCTCTTCTTGCAGAATGATGTGCGAATCTCTTCTTCGACTGCATACACTCGCTGTTCTCACATGGTAAAAATACCGCATAAATAGCCCCTGATAGGGCAGATATTTTCCGTCCCATGATGCACTGCAACCCGCTATAGTGGCCACATTCGTCCTTGAAGGGGTTTTTGAGAATAAAGTAAAGATATCGCGAATGGAGCTCAGAATTAGATCACTTTTTCATTAGGACAGAACGTAGATTAAAAAGTCGCTTTTCGGTATTTCGCGTAGAAGTAAACTTTTCTTATTTGGGAAGTAAACATATCGACACAAACAGAAAAGGAGTGTTTTGTGAGCATAGTCTCGGAGAGATACGCACTTTTCCCACTGCTGTCGAAAATTCCCTCCTTAATTGTCTGTCTGGTGATAAATGCCTCATTTCAGAGTCATAAATGACCAAAATTAAAAAACTTAGACGCTCTATTATGCTCTCGGTTTGGAGGCAACTTGTGTTTTCAAAGTTGAGCTTATCAAGTCGAATTCCTAAATGTCGTGAATCGATTATTCAAATTATTCGTGATTATTAATGCTACAATTTCAAGAAATTGCTACCTATTCATATAATGAACCAATTATACTTACGCTTTTATTGAAATTGACTTTAATTACCAACATATTCTTGCGGAAAATCCATGCTATCGGATTCCTTATTCCACGGCCAAAATAAGAATTTTCATTCCTTTTCTTGGTACTTGTCTCGATTTCTTGCGACCATTATTTCTAAATTAATTCTGCGAAGGAAAATAAGCCTGCAATCAATTTACGTGCATTTCCTAGAAGAACATATTCTAGTCTAAAGTAGAACCAATGATACTTTGGGCTAAAAATATCGGTGAATGGTCCTCTAATGAATGCCTTAATTTAATACATTCCAAAAGGGGTCTCCATATTTTTAACCGGGAAGTTAAGTTTAAGTTCAGAAATTTCTTCCGTGCATTTCTTACAGGAATAACTTAAATCGATTGAATAAATATATATAAATATGAACAAATTGGTGATAAATATATAAGATTACAGAATTCCGCCGTCAAAAATGACGAAACTTGCTTTAACTAATTTAAAAACGCATTTCATTATTCTATATATTTTAACAATCTAAACCAGAATACATGAATTGTACGGCTACGAGAAGTTATAAATTCCTTATTTTTAGTTATAAAACATATTAATCGATAAAATGCTTGATGGGAATTTATTAAATTGTAAATAAAAGAATCGCAAAATTGCTATCTTTTCAAGAAGGCTATCATTTTCTTGACATGCATTCTTAATGGATATTAATTTCCCGTATATCCTTACGTGAAATTCCATGAGCTCAGATCCAGAAATCGCCTTGGTCGTCAAGGGAACTGGTTGTTTATATCCGCAAAATTACACGAGATTTTCGTCCGAATTCTCGCGATTCGAAATCGAAAACGGTGTTTTACGACCAAAATTAGAATATTTCTCCTAATTCTTTTGGAACTTGCGTAAAGTTCGTTGGACCAATAATTCTAATTAAATCCTTCAAAGTTAATAAAATTGGAACAGATAAAAATAAACAGTAAGTGCATTTCTAATGAGAAAAATTTGGGGTCGTCCAGTGTCGAACCAAGGATACTTTTAGTAGAAAAATATCGATATCGACGATTTTCTATCTCGTCGCTATGTTCGTATAATTAGGAAATTTCTCCCTCTATTCCCAATAAATAAATGCATAATCTATCGCCATGGGTTTAGCATTATTTGCTAATACTACCTGAAAAGTAGACGGAATGGAGACCTTGACCCCGCCAACTACAGTTGAGTGACCGCTATTTTTATATTCAGCAGATACGAAGGTCATTCCTAGCGGCCCATTCTTGTTTATTTTATTGTAATTACATTTTATAATAATATTATATGCACATCGTGAACTGTTTACAAAAATTAACACTTCAAATTGTACTTTTAAAATATAAAAGTTGACGTATAGAATTCTATTCCACGTCGTGCCAATGTGTTCATTTTGTAGTATTTGTTATTAAGGTGCTTCGACGTCACCCTTTCTTGAGTTTCTCTGTGGCATTGCTGTAGCCACATCGTCAAGTGAATGCTCGTTGCTAATTTGCGGATACTTCAAGTAAATAAAATGAGCAGAATGCAATAAATCCAAAGGATCATTACAATTTTAAATCTTAAGAAAGAGAAATTTCACTTTCTCAGCTACAAAGTTTCTTAAAAAGCTCTATTTCTCTGAAATCGGTGAGCACTCTGGAGATTTCGATTGATTTTCAATTAAATGCTGCACTTCCAATGCACAATCTCTCTTATAGACATTTTATTTTACTTCACAGTATTATCATACCTTTCAAATATCAAATCTATGTTTTATATATTTATTATATACTTTGACTATTTTTCATATTCTAGATTCATTTGGATCTATTATAATGGCTAAATTAACAATAATTCGTTCATATTGTTACAAACAATTGCTTAATCGATTATAAACATTATTAAAAATTGTTTATGTCCTTCATTCATTTGTGGTAAACTAAAACGCGATGACTACTTTAATGAAAGAAGTAGAGTACAGAAGGTATTCTCGTATGATAGTAAAGAATTCCAAACGAAGTCAACTACGAGATTCAAGATATCGACGAATTAATCGTGAGGAGAAATTCATTTCATGATGGAGAGAATATTGAATAAGTAATTGATAGCACCATTGTTTCTATTGATTAGGATTTTGCTCCAGTAGGTATATTATTTCACGAGTAAAATTTACTTGCACTCTGCAAGCTAATCGGTGAAAATTTACCTAAGTATCCGATTATTCTCCGATACGTACATATGACCCCTGTTCACATTCCGGATTTTATCTTTACATGTTATACCGAATGCATTACAAAAAATTCTTAAAAATTGCCGCAATGCATTCCTTACGGGAGAATTTTGCACCAACCTGGCGCCGAGGCAACCCTAGTTTGGTAACATTCTTTTCAATGGTGCTATAGAAGACCACTTTATCTGCATACTCAGCGATTTAGAATACTCTATCGATCCGAAAAAGGACACAAAATAATTTACGCAAATACGCGCGCAAGACCGCCAGGATTCGAACTCAGGACCCGTTCGTGAGAGACAATGGCATATTAATATTAGATAAGTTCCACTCTAACGAGTTCCAAAGTTTCGATACAATATCTTATCGGGAAGGTGATAAAATAAGACTCTGTTATCTCTGTTTGTAATGCACGGTAGAATCGAAATGACGCTCCTGCATCGAACCAAGGACCATAAGAGAAGCAGTGGACGTCATGAAAGAATCTTCTCAAACGCCTCTGCCACCATTCCGGGTTTTATCTTTGATGCTTATCAGGAAGGCATTTAAAAAAATCGTCCAAAATTTCACCAATGCATTTCTTACGGAATCATTTCGGACCCACCTGGCTTCGAACATACGGCCATTGGTAACATTTCTTCCTAAAGTACTATGGAAGACCATCTCATCTGCAAAGACTGTATTTTGATTGCTCTATCTCATCCAGAAAAAAAATTAATTAAAATTAAAAATCGTCAAACATTTCAGCAATGCATTTCTTATGGAAGAATTTTGCATCCACCTGGCGTCGAACTCACTGTCATTTGGCTACATTTTTTCCATGAGAAGCATAGAAGACTACCTCAACTTCAACCTCCGAAATTTTCATGGATGCAAAATTCTTCCATAAGAAATGCATTGCTGAAATCTTTCACGATTTTTTAAACGCCTTCCCGATAAGCTGGAAAGATAAAACCCGCAATGGCGACAGAGGCGTGGGACCTTCCCGATAAGATATTGAATCGAAACTTTGGAACAAGTAAGGATGGCACTTATCTAATATTATTTTGCTATCTTCTCTCACGGAAGGGTCCTGAGTTCGACGCTGGGCGGTCTTTTGCGCGTATTTTTGCAATCTGTTTTGAGGCCGTTCTGGATGCGATAGAGCAATCAAAATCACGTTGTTTGCAGATGAGATGGTCTTCCATAGTACTTTAGGAAGAAATGTTACCAATGGCCGAATTTTCGACGCCAGGTGGGTCCGAAATGATTCCGTAAGAAATGCATTGGTGAAATTTTGGACGATTTTTTTGAATGCCTTCCCGATAAGCTTCAAAGATAAAACCCGGAAACGGTGACAGAGGCGTTTGAGAAGATTCTTTCATGACGTCCACTGCTTCTCTAGTGGTCCTTGGTTCGATGCTAGAGCGTCATTCCGATTCTACCATGCATTTCATGCGGGAAGAACGGAATCTCATTTTAGTACCTTCCCGATAAGATACTGAATTGAAACTTTGAAACACGTGTGAGTGGCACTTATCTAACATTTCCATGCCATTGTCTCTCACGAACGGGTCCTGTGTTCGATGCCAGGCGGTCATTTACACTAATTTTTTAAAAATTGTTTTGAGGCCTTTCTCTATGCAGGAGACTATTCAAAATCACAGCGTTTGCGTTTGAAGTAGTTTTCTATAGAACCAGTGGAAGAAAGGTTGCATATGACCGTGAGTTCGATGCCAGATGGATGAAAAATTCTCACGTCCGAAATGCATTGCGGCAATTTTTAAGAATTTTGCTGGATAAGCTTCGAAGATGATACCCGTAAGGGGAACTTATTGTTAAATGTGTACCAATTAGCTTGCAGTATGCAAGCAACTTTTACTCGTATATCTATATAGGTATATCCGGAGAGTTTGATATATTTAATAGAAATTCATAAAAGGATTCAATTCGTGCATAGTAAGGATGCTATTTGAAAATATTTGGAATAGACATAAAATGAGCTAAAAGGAAGAACTCCGCGGCGTCCTATGCCCACGGTATGAAGAGGCATTTACGGGTAATTTATATTTATGAGTAAAAAAATGAGAAACCGGAATTTATGAGTACAGTAAACAAACATAACATATATTTAATCAAGAATGAATATTCGATGATTACTTCCTAGAAATACTGCGATGTTAGATGCACCTTCTCGGTTTTTTACCCCTGTGTTTCTGCTATCCTCGTTATTCTTTCTGAATTTCCTCATCTCTCAATTCAATAGACCCCTAGGCATTCCATTTTCTCTAAATCTTTCTCTCGTGATTTCGGCTTGTCGCCTCGGATAGAAGGGGTTCGAATCCCTGGCACTAACGTATGTACCTTCGCTCTTCGAAATACCAATACGTAACAGATTACGTTAATGTTCAGGAATACTTTCATTTGACTATCAAATTTAATAATCAACAATTCTTTTTCTTATAAAATCCACGAAACATAAACATAAAGAAGAGAGAATTGAGATAGTGACTTACCCAAATTTTGGTTTCAATTATAACAGAATGGAACCAACATGAATTGAAAAGATCTGAATTTGAGGAGAGTAAATAACTTAACGAATGTTGTATCTCATGAGATAAGTGGAGAAAACAGAAAAGAAAGCTAAGACGTTATATGAATATACTATAAAATAAAGACAAATTAAAAGAATCATGGAAGAAGAGATATCTTTCTCATTGCCGTTACCAAAGAAATTGCATTTCGTGATCCTCCTCCTGAAATGACACAGAAAAAAGAGCCAGCTTCTAGATTTAGATTATAACCCCGCAGGCCACCAGTGTCGTATGGCAGGGGGTGTAATGATACCATCATAGCTTTCTAATCCTACCATCTTCTCTGATAGCCGACGGGAAGAACGACCAAAAGTAACTATCTGTCCTTGCGAATCCTTAGAACGCTTTGCTTTGCTACGAAGAAGATTCTTTGGACAAAAGGAATGAATATCGTCTATAATAACGTGAACAGCATCATTTTCGAAGACCAATTATTCCACCACTCCAAAAGCACAGCAAACAGTAAGTTTTAGGGATGCTCTAGGGTTGCGTGTTCTGCTTGTTTACATCAGATGCGATTCGTCTGATTTTTTCATTATTCCACACAGCGAACGAAGCGAATGGTCCTTTGCTTACAACTCCTGAGTAATCTGGAGGCGAATAAGCCGAGGTCTTTGTGCAGTATTCTCCTCAGGCGACTAATGCTGCGAGTTGAGGTCCATGTATTTTGTTTCTTACTATCCGCGCTCTGGAACCACTTCCATCATCCTCCAGCCGATATGGAGTAGAGCCGGCCAGGCCAAAAAGAATATTTGGCGATTTGTTAGTAGGTTTGGAAAAATCATAAGCATATATATCTGTGAATATATTGTTTCTGGAAAGTGAGGACCGAGTTGTGTTGGCGACGCGGAAAGAATGAGAAAGGGAAGTTCTGATCGATGTTAACGTGAAGTAATTTGTGTTGCAGTTTTTATTCTAGTTTAGAAGATAAAGTTGTTTAAACGAGTCTCCCTTATCCTCGAGTCCACGAAATAGGTAACAATATAAATAATAGAGTTGATCATCGCTAAGCTATGAAGATAATATAAGAAGAAAATAAAAGGCATTGCTAATTTAGTCGTCCACAGACTGTTAAACGCAGCTTAATACAATTTAACCTTCGAGTACTTTAGAATCCGGACTACTTCATTTACTTCAGTGTCTCTAGTATTCCACTTTTTAATCGATTTTTCAAAATCAATTTGTTTTGAAGTTCAAACGATTAAATTTTCATAATCTTTGCCGCAAAAGTTTTAAAGTTATCGATGATGGAATTCGAGCAAAGGAAATTATTTAATTTTATGTTTTTATTTACATTTAACTGACGATCAGTTATTATGTATCTCGTAGATTCTTTTCCAAATATACATAAATCATACAGAGATATATAAAATTTTAAAAATTGACATTTCAACCAATTGCACATCATGACTGAAAAGTTTCAAATTTACATTTGCAGGATATGGTTATTTAATCCTAAATCTTTACAAATATCTCTGCAATACTAAACAAGAAAACAGCTTAATCTATATTTCATGGGCGAATTTGTATCCTTTCGCTTATGTAACAATGAAATGCATGTAAAATCATTTTTTTCCCATTTTACAAACACAGTAGTCCCCTTATCTTATCAGTAAAACTTCAAATTCATACTAAATATTTCTCGAACTTTTGATATTTCCATTCAAAATTATTTACAAAGTATGAGTTAAAATATCAGAGTTTACTTGGCGCATTGCAGTATTTCGAAATCTTATTTCAAATTTATCTCTACGATGCATACAGCTCCGAACATTTTATAAAACACCTTTCCTCAAACGCCTTTTGCCAAGTAACAAGAATTCCTTAAGAAACTCCTTAAAATGAATTCCATCGACGGAGGAAAATAAAACCTATTAGTCAGGCACTCTCTTTAACAAAATCGTCGAAATTGTGATATCTAATATGGAGAATAATTCTTAGAAATATTCCTACTTTCAACAGGAATGTATACTCAGTCTTGGGATATAGACTCAGACGTAGCTTTTAAAAAACTAGTATAACATAATATTTATTTTAATATGTACCATAGCTATATAAGCTGTATATTATTCGGCTATGAAGCAACGAAAAAAATTCCTTTAGGTCATAAAAATAAAAACAAGTGACAACATTAGGAAATAGTTAAGAATCACATTAAAATGTGAATTGCTTGATGTATGGAATATTTTATAAACCACACCGGAAGAAAGAAAAATATAGTTGATGCTTTCTGACGATACTTGGTCCTTTGTGGACGAAGACAAATTGTTTCTTTCATATTAATTAAGAAAGAAAAATTATAATATTCATTGTTGAATATGAATTTAATTCTAAATGAACTAATGCACGATTCGAAATTAATTGCCTGAGGTTATTGGAAAAATTTGTACCCCAATTGCAGTGAATGGATTAGAAGACAGGATGGGAATCTTTAGAAGATAGAAAGCTTAATCAGAGATTTAAATTACTAATTAATTCAGAATGAGTACGTTCATAGAAGATGTAGCCGATATGATGCGCCCTCCTTGCTATATAAGCCGTTATGATACAGCGAGAAAGATCAAAGAAATAGATTCTAGAAACTGTCGATTCAAGAATTCATTTTTTCTGAGAACGTTATGCGAAAATAATCGACTGGGAAAATAGAGTAATGGTGCTTGCACCCCCTGCCACACGCCGAAAGGCGGCTTGCAGGGTACATGTGTAGATGTAGGCTATGAAGTAATATTCTCTTGTAAATTTTGCTCACGAATTTTCTTCAAAGACTACCACGGATATCTAAAGGCCAATTTGCTAGATTTTCGTATGGCCATGGAAAATCTATAGAATTTAAGAATGATTTTATAATTAAATAATTATTTTTGAATACTCTGCCAGGAAATCACTTCTGTAAGTACGTAACATTGAAAATAGTGTAAGTGAGATACTTGATTTATGAATTAGTGCATTTTATTTTCAAACGAATGTATTTTTTAATAAAAGAATAAATTTTATATGCATGACGATGAATTTTGACTTTTAAGAATGTACTCGAGCAATTGGTTATTTAGGAAGTTGGTTATCCAGAGAGCTGTAATTTTGCTAACAAAACGTAAAGTAAATTTTCAGACCAGAGAAAAAATTTTCAGCTTCTATTCCTTTGCAATTTAATAAATGATCAGTAAAAAGAGTACGGCTCGATTGTTTCAGCGTTCAAAATGAAATATACACTACTATAAATATTAATTACAAATATTAAATACTATACCGAATATATGCAAAAATAATATTTTTGTGTCGTTCAATCAATGCTGTCTACAAACGCTCAGTTGTCTTAGAACCAGTTCCAATGGATCAGTAGAAACCACAATATCTCTTAAATCCTGTTGTGTCATATGACCCAGGTCGAGAACCGAAAATGGGCCATTGATAATAAGGACAAGCTTGGCTGGTGACGTACTTAGGGTCGACGAAGAATTCTCCTGGATACAGTACGTCCTCCTACCAAGCAGGATATCCATCAGGATTACCTGTCGGTGACTATTTCGTTGCCTGTCAGCAGATGACAGCAGATGGATGCGGGTCTCTAGAACTGTCGTCCCTGGTGATGTGTCAAAATCACTGCTGAAAAGAATCTCTAGCAGCAGTCTCAGCTGATTTATTCGTGAGTGTCAGACTGAAAGGTCCACACGGTTCAGGAGGTCCTGAAAGCCAAGGTCCTGCGACGGTGTCATCGGCTTCCTGTTGACCTACACGAGTGTTAAAATCAACCATAATCATGCTCAGTGCCTAGTGTCTGGTAAAAATTTTCAATTTCTCCTTGGCTGCTTGCTGCTGTTGCTGATTGTATGATCTGAACAGAGTAACGCTCATTTATCTTGAGTATGAGCTTGCAAATTCTCTCAGATATACTTTCTATCTTCTGTACATTGTTTTTCCATCTCTTATTGATCAGGAACCCGACACCTCCTAGTCTTCCATCCTTAGTACCCCTGTAATAAAATATATTACCTTCCTTGAGTGTAATCAAGTCTTCTGATTTTCTTCTAACTTCGCTGAGACCGATAACGTCCCAATTTATCTTCTCTGCTTAATTCAATAACTCCAGTAGTCGGTCTTATTAGCATGGTTGAACCTCGTCTGTAAAACACGAATTCATATTGATATTTAATGACAAAGTAAAATATAATGACTAGTAAAAACCGTTTTAATCGTTCCCACAATGCGCGCTTTTCTCTCTGTTCCGCTACATTAAACACATGGTAAAAATACCCTTAAAGATGCATTGCTTTCCGCTTATAAGGCGGACTGGTTGTTCTCGAAAGAATGGATTTAATCCCCAAAAGGTCACAAGAGATGTTTTTGGATTTCAAATTCTTAGTCTTCAACGAAGAAATAAGGCAGACAGGTATCTAACCTGTGTTTTCCAACTGCAACTTCTCTTAGAAGTAGCAGAACCATAGTCTCTTCCATAATTTTCCATATTTACATACTTGAAACGATAGTTTGCATTTGCATCTGCCATCAATACAAGGGAATCGAAATCTTAATAATGTAAGAACACCGAACCCTCCGAATATGTTTTCCGTCAACAGCTGTCTATTGGTTGAATGCCTCGTTTTGCAGATGAAGCTCGTCTTTTCTTCAAAGAGCGACTCTTCTTCGGATAGCGACCTCTTGTCCTTCTCTCCATCCTATTTCATTTTTAAATGTAAGAATTTAAGAGCCATAAGACTTTTCGTTTTCTAATAGTAAAGAAATAGGAATTTGTAATATCCCAGCTATATGTTTATACCTTTATTTTTTCCTTTGGTCCCCTGATTAGCGTCTTAATCGGTATACTTATGTCACCAATTCGTTTTGCACAAGATTAAATGAGAGTTAAGCGGAAGAAACTTGTTTTTTTTTAATTGCGAAATTTTACGAATAATGCCAGTACCATTTCTTATCGCCACACATACGCAACCTCCGAAAACGCCGGAAAATACAAGAAACAAATACAGTGCACCAAAAATCTTTCTTAAATATTACTTATGCGTTTAAATGTTGCACAAATGTCTACTTTGAGTGTCAGTACAAAATTACGTTCGCCCGCCTGATTCTCTTAGATAAGTTGTTTTCCTAGTGGGTAATCAAAGTTTCATACAAATTATGTCAGTATACTTCCTTCGCTATCTAAAGGTCTTGAACGTCTCGTTAATCAGCATAATTTTATCGGCAAATAATCTATTTGATCCGTTTCAATCAGGTTTTAGGCGCCATCATAGTGCTTCTACTGCTGTAACCAAAGTCACGGATGACATTAAATTTGCAATGGACAGCAAGAAAATTACATTTCTAGTCCTGCTTGGCCTCAGTAAAGCCTTTGATTCGGTAGATATAGATTTACTCTTAGCAAAAATAAAAGCGTATAAATTCTCCACTACCGTTCTCTCGTGGCTTTCCTCTTACCTTGCTGGAAGGTCACAATCGTGTCTCTTAAACAGGACACTATCCCCCGTTCGAATGAATCATCACGGTGTTCCCCAAGGATCTGTTCTTGGGCCTTTATTATTTACCCTTTATATTCAAAACTTATCTTCGCAACTAAGCCATTCATCTTACCATTTATATGCAGATGATTTGCAAATATATGTTTTCACTGAGCCACGTAACTATCATAAAGCCATTGAAAATATAAATCAGGATATCTGTAGGCTACGTGCATGGCTAAAATCTCTAGCGCTGGAAGTAAACCCTGCCAAATCCCAAGCTATGATCTGCGGACACTCGAGAATTCTTCAAAATATTAATCGCTTGAATGTAATGAAGAAATAGAATATATATCATCAGTTAGGGATCTTGGCATCTGGCTGGACCGGTCCCTCACCTACGACACACATACTACCACTTCAATTTGTAAGAAAACTTATGCAAAGCTTCACCCATTCAATTAAAAAAGACTCTTTTACAATCCCTTATTCTCCCTATTTTCGACTACTGTGACATTGTATTAAATGAATTGCCTACCTCAGTATCTTCCAAGTTAGACCGTGCCTTCAGTCAGTCTGTTAAATTTATCTTCAATGCCAAAAAGTCTGATCATGTTTCCCCACTTCTAATGGAACTAAAATGGCTTCGGCTTGATGGAAGGCGCAAACTTCATACCCTCAGTCTTGTACACAAAGCTCTTAATCAATTGCCCGCTTTATTTATTCTCATATTTCCAATTTTTAAACCATAATCATACACAAGGAACTCGCCCATCTGGAAAGCTATTAATCCCCAAACACAGAACTGAATTATGCTTCAGATCTTTCATGGTACTAGAAATATTGGAATCAATTATCTAGTACCAAAATGAATTCCCTATCATTTTCTTCCTTCAAAAGGATGGACTACGAAGAACTTTATAACCATCAAATATCGAAAAAGTAATAGAACTAGAATTTTCCATATTAACACATTCTAACCTATCTTCAAGTCGATTTTGATTACTCTCACTTCAAGTTTATTAATTATTAAATCAACTTCCCACTAAAACATCTTCAAACAATAATGCTCAAATCATCTACTCTTTCTCTTCTCACTTTATTTCAGACAATACTCAACCTCGACTGTTGTTGATACAGAACATATCAACTGAGGAAGAAACAAGCATATGACATCAGCAGCTCATTCTTATATTATGCTTATGTCAATACTTCATTTTTATTACTATTTGTTTTTTTACTTATATATTTTTTACTTTACTTTTTATACTTTTCTCTATCAAATTTGAATTTTAAAAATTATTTTATTTATTATATGTTATCTCTATGTTTTCGCGGGTTTTTTTCGCTCCCCTTCTTGTGTGGGTGTTTTCCCGCGCTGTGGGTTTTTTCTCTATCAACCTTCAGTTATGGAGATTTTTTCCTACAAATCAAATCTTTCCTATTTCGTTTTTTTTTTCTCTTTTATTTTTTCTCTTAGTATTATTTTACATCGTAACAACCATGTAAAATCTTCATACGAGGTTAGGTGGAAGTGAGGCCCACTCGGGCCTAACCTCGCCTAATAAAGGGTCCAATGATAATAATAATATTTACTCCAAATGTGTCATTAGTTTTTAAATATGTTATAAATTTCTATTTTAATGGGATATTTGTATGAATATTAGATTCGCAAGATTAATATTTTAAACATTTCTACTTGAAGTGCCCCTTAACTCTTCATCGAGATAATTACGAAACTGACAGTAACGATGAGTCTTGATTAAATATACGTCTTATGAAACTTTTATCAAGCTTGGACGATGATTCTTTTGAATAATAATTTTCTATAGAAATATAGCCTGAAAACTATTAAAATAAAATATCAGCTTTTATTGCATTGTATTACGCTTTGATCCGCCTGGGATCGAACCGGAGACCAATAGAACAGATGATAAAATTTTATTCATTCTAAAGGAATGGATTTTCATAATATGCACATTTTGAGGTTTTTACTGATTCTGGTTCTCGAGTTTGAGGTGAAAATAAACCCACACTCAAATCACAATAGCTTCCGAAGAGCTGAAGTTGATTCTCAATGTTAAGTAAACGTAGATAATTGCCGTAACATTACGAACTACTCTACTCTAAAGAAAACGGTAGATAGCCAAGTAACAAAAGAGACGTGGGGTTACGTATTTACTCGATATACTACTATGATAAGTGACATAAACTAATAAAAGAGGAATGATACGTACACCCCCTGCCACACGCCGAAAGACGACTCGTAGGATACGAATTATGTTGTAGATTTATCCGTCTCTTAGTAGTTACATTATATCTTAATAGCGTAGACAAAGTCGAGCTGGTTAAAAGAAACTACGTTCTCTGCAATGCTGTGCAAATCGGCACTGCGAATTGTTCCTAACTGGAAATACTAAAATTCCATATCATTTTTGCCTTCTATTTACATATCCTATCATTTATTCTAATCATTACTTTCGTATGAACCTAAAATCCCCGAGTATCCTTACGAGAAAACGCTTAAGCTCGGCTTCAACAATCGCATTGTTCGTCAAGGGGACTCGTTGTTTATAGCCTCAAAATTTCACAAAATTCTCGTTTATCTTAAGCGGATTTTCGCCATTTCGACTCCAATACGATATTACACGAACAATATAAATATCTCCGTATATACTACTTTCATTCAGTGTCCATCCCGATGTCGTACGACTATTATCTAATTTTAGTTTGCAAAAGAAACGCAGCCTGCAACCGATGAAAGTAATGTTTACGTGCATTTCTTATAATAACTGTTTTTCTTTCTTGGGTTCGAACTGGGGACATTTAAATTAATGAAAAGTAGCCTATTATCTGCGCAGGGAGTACATTTAACAATTCTGAAAGTTTGAAAGTTGTGCCATTTATGGTTCTCGAGTTTTAGGCGAACATACATACACACATACACCTTCATTTATTATATTAGACAATCGATTCTTATTTTGATTTTCGTGAATATATATCTATCACTGAAACTATGAACTTGAGAAATTGTTCGATAAGATCAGCCACAATTAACCTCTATGTGTAGTGTAAATTAAACACGGCAGTTTATGTTGAATATAACCGATAATTAATAGGAATGGATGACGATTCTGGGTCTCATCGAAAAGCTTTCAAAATAATTCGTATCGTAAAAGCAGAATAGAAAACGAACTCTTAGAGAACGTAAAGACAATCTAGGGACATTTTCGAAATCCTTCGGTTTTCTTTTCTTTTTCCATCCATTTTGATAAAAAATATCAAAGGTAAGGCGATATTTGGTGGAACTTATTGATGATTAAATGAGAAAAGTAATGTCCACATTCGAGAAAGCTTCATCCGGAAGAAGTGCAGAATTAATAAATTAATAAATCGGGTTAAATGAAAGCTAAAGGATATGGGCATCCAAGAACTGTATTCAAAAGGACAAACGAAAATAAAAACAAATAAAATTCCTGATTAGAAAAAAACACTCATTTATCGATTCTAATGATGCTCAGAAGAATGCGTTGGTGATTACGCATAAAAGCATGTATAAGACAATGAATAAATGGTTTTATAAATAATACAACGTACAATGTCACACGATAATCTATCCGGAAAAGAAGGATAGCCGAAGAAGGTATATGAAATTAATACATAGAACGTTTTAACAAACAAGCACATGAAGTTAAAAAAAATCGTTTGAAAATACGTTTATTTGGAGTACGTTATTATACGGACGTGAAGTATTAGTGCTTCGACAGCTGAGGTCATTTTGCACCGAACTCGGGACCGCTTTTATTGATATCGAAAGCGCTGCCCGTCGGAATGTGTAATTTGGAACTTGAAAAAGTTGGAAGCAATAGAAATGTGGATTTGCATGACAAAAACAAGAAAAGTAACATAAATCAAAGAAGAATTTAATGAAAGGAAAGTGAAATTTTTTGCACATGTTTTGTGACACTTTCTGGAAAGTATAATAGCGGGAAGAAAGGAAGAAAGTTTGTGGATGACATGAAAATGGGAGTGAAAAAAATGAAAAAAGGAGCAAGAGAGATGTGCTAGTCATGGCTCTGCTTTTAAAGAAGGTGATAGAAATGATGAAAAAACTGATAAAAATTCAGTCAATCAAATTAATGCAAAGAAATTTCGGAAGAATAAAATCTCGAATGAATATTTTAAACGACTTCATTAGATTCATACGGCTAGCTTTTATCGTTCACAAAAGACATCTTAAGTGGTAGCCATTAGCTTCCAAAAGTATTAATATGCCTACCTACGGAAATTAGGTTGGAAGTTAGTTGCGTAAGAGCTTTCTGCGGTCCTTCGTGGAAATACGACTTCCTTATGTGATTTAACAATGTAAAGATAGGCCATTTGTGATGCCTCTTCAAACGATTAGAATAAGCTTCAAAAAGCCTGTTCTTCTGATACATTAAAACCCGATTTCAGGGGACCAAAAAAAAAGCACCGGATCACATAATATACACATTAATATAATAATTTTGATAGACGATTGGGGGGAAAATAACGAAATTTTTAACAGCTGCGTTGATCTCTTCGAGACTCCATTTCTATTTTATTGGATATGTTTACAAATTGAGATAGTGAAACAAACAAGGTTTTATTGTAATGTTCTATCCTGAGACAAGAGTGATAGATGTGAGTCTTAATTTGAAGTCAATTCAGAAAGCTCATTGAAAATGCTTTAAAGTTAATTTTCGTTCCAAATAGTATTTTTGCCATTCCGATGATAATGTTGGTCAGCCTGCGGTAGTATACGCGTCATAAACCGCTTCCCCTCTTGGAGGGAGGGCATCATATAAAGAGCACATCGGCAAACGTGTGCCTCATTCGCCATGAGCTCCTCCATTCCACTGTTAGCGCTGCTGCTGATGGCGCAGTCGGTCCTCTCCTCCGAGGACTCACTCGCCGAGTACCTGTACGGCGAATACGAAAGCAAAGCGTCGGCGGCCTGCAATCTGCTGAATAATGCGGAGTGGAATTACAACACGGACGTGTCCAACCCAGAGACGCTGGAGGCGTTGGAGAAGCAGACGGCCGAGTACTCCAAATTCCAGAAAGACGAGTGGGAAAAGTGGTTCAAAGGTGTGGAGTGGAGGAGCTTCAAAAACGAGACGGTGGCGAGGCAGGCGAAGGAGCTCTCGGTGCTGGGAGTGGCAGCGCTCGACGCCCACGAATTAGCACAGGTTAAAATTATTCCTTCTTTTTTCCACCTTTATGACGATTTTTCTATCTAAAATTGAGCTCAAGTACTCGTGTATCATCAAAGCATTATGAAACTGTGGAGAAAATTTTTAAATCAATGATTAGACTTATCGTTAACCATTCGTAGATCTTTCATTTTGCTAAAAAAAAAACAACATTAGTTAGAGGAGAACTACTCTGTCAATAATCTATCCTCTAGGAAAGCCTAAAATCTTATTTAGAATATCAATTATGTAGCACTTAATCCAACGAATTTCTGTAATCTGCAAAGGGGAATGTTTTTGTGTAGGACTTGATTAACCCATCTATTTTCAGCTCAACAATCTTCGTTAATTCGTCTCGAATTTCTTCTGCCCTTTAAATGACGGATTTCATTCGTAAGATTCATAATCTAAATGTCGGAATTTATATCGAGGTATTTAGCATTTTTCTCATGTATTCCTTAAAATAATCCCCTAAGAACTTAATGATCTCTCTGTTCCATCGGTCTTTTGGTCTTCTTCTTGGTCTCCTCACATCTCTTGGTGTCCAGTTCAGAACCCCTCTTGTCCAACGGTTGTCGTTTCTTCTCGCCACATGGCCTGCCCACATCCATTTCAGTGACCTTACTTTATCTATGATGTCTGTCACTCCTGTCTTCATCCTCACCCAGGTGTTGCGTTTCCTGTCTCTTCTTGTGATCCCAAGCATACAACTTTCCATACTTCTTTGCATTATCTGAAGTTATTGGGTTATTGCAGTGTTTAACACCCAGGTTTCACTTTCATATGTCAACACTGGTAGAATGCATTGGTTGAAGACCTTTTCTTCAAGACCATAGGTATTTGTGAATTTAGAATATGTGCATTTCTTCCGAAGGCACTCCAGCCGAGTTAAATTCTTCTGTTCACTTCGTTAATCCTGTTGTTCTCTCCTGAGGTTACTAGTTCTCCTATATGTGTATGTGTATTCTGAGCAGACATCCAGAGGCGTCCCTTCAAATTTGATTATTTCTTGTGCTGCTAAAGAGTTGTACATTACCCTTGTTTACGTTCAGTTTATCCTGAGTCCTATCTTCTGTCCTGCTGTGTTCAGTTCTTGAAGTGTTGAAGCTAGATATCTTCTGTTGGTTGCGAAGAATGCTAACTCATTTGAGAAACGTAGAACACTAAGACATAGAAACATAGATGACTGATTTATGTACTGCCCATTTCTCCGTAGACACTTCTCTTCCCAGTCTAAAAACATCTTTCAGAACGGCTGTAAAATGGAATCTGTTCAATCGTCGGGAAATCATCCCATAGGTATATCCCATAATATATTTTCTGAAATGAATTCTCTAATATATTCCCGAAACTATTCCACCTTATCTATGAGTAATTAGTTAACTACATCCAGTTGTGTACCATTTGGGCCGCCTTTCGGTGACTGACAGTGGGTAAATGCATCGTGACATTCCTAAAAGATTCCGTAAGAAATGCATTGCTGCAAATTTTAAAAATATTTTAAATGCCTTACCGATAAGCTGGAAAGATAAAACACGGAATGGTGACAAAGGCGTTTAAAAACATTCTATCGTCAGGTATACCGTTTCTCTAGTGGTCCTTGGTTCGATGCAGGAGCGTCATTCTGATTCCACCATGCATTTGAAACGGTGTAAACGGAATCATATTTTAGGACCTTCCCGATAAGATATTGAATTGAAACTTTGAAACACGTCAGAGTGGCGCTTATCTATTATTCGTATGCCATTGTCTCTCACAAATGGGTCCTGTGTTCGACGCCAGACGGCCTTACGCGTGAATTTTCGAAAATCGTTTTGAGTCCTTTTTCGGATCGATAGAACAGTGAAAATCACCGAGGTTGGAGATGCCGTGGTTATATATTGTACTAACTGAAGAAATGTTACCAAAAGACCGAGAGTTCGACGCCAAGTGGGTGCAAAATTCTCCGGTATTAAATGCATGGCGGTCAATTTTGACAATTATTTTTAATGCTTATCCAATAACCGGGAATGATATAAAATGGAATGCACATAGAGGCAATTCATATGTTTCATATACGCTGTTCGCCGTTCCCCTGACGGTTCTTGGTTCGATGCCTGATCGTCACTTCTATTCTACCATGTATTTCAAAGGGGGATAACGTAATCTTATTTTAGGACCTTCCCGATAAGATATTGAATTGAAACGTTGGAACAGGTCAAAATGGCACTTATCTAACATTAATGTGCAATTGTTTAGCCCTATCGGGTCCTTAGTTCGACGCCAGGCGGTCTTTTGCGCGAAGTTTTGAACATTCTTTGCGGTTTTTCTTGGTACGGTACTGCATTTAACTGATAGCTTGCAGTATGCAAGCAACTTTTACTCGTATTATCTACTGCTTATTTATATATCCCCGTTGAGAATCAACGGGCGCCTCAGCTAGTAACTTATATAAAGTAAAAATAGCGGAAGCTGTACATTTATTAGTAGTCGACAATCGACATTTGCATCTGAATTCATCTGAGATAAATAAGAAACCCTGAATTTCTTTCGTCGATGGAAACTGCACTTTATCTGGAAACACCAAGAGACAAGGAGTATCATCGTCAGTATAGTTTTCTCTCAGTAGAGTATTAGGCTCATTATATTGCCTTGATGACCTCAAGTTATTCAGCCGAACTAATTCATTATTAAGTATAGAAAGAAAGAAACAGCCTTGCTTTGAATCCTGTCAGACCATTACATTCCAAACTGTAGACACGACTTACAGGTGTCGTGTATTAAGTGAAAAATTAAATAATCGAGTCGATGTTAGAGAATGAATAATTCCGCAATTTACTTAGGTGCAAATGTTCTAAGGAAAACTATTCTCCTTATTTATCATATACATTGTTTCATTTTAGAGTAAAAAATTACACAAATTATGTAATAGAGAAGCTCTCTTTGTGCGAAAAGCAGACAATTTTCCAAAACGTAGGGCATCGGTTATAACGCCTACTCGCTTAAGGCGCTGTCTTCCCTAAAAGCGTCTTAACCGGGTTTTATTGTGCACAGTATGTATGTATATATTACGTAGATTATAACAAATGTGTTAATTGAAACTTAACAAGTAGATGGAAACGAACCAAAGATATTATCATAGGAAAAAATCCGCTGCCGGAAAAGGAAGGGCTTTGAGAAAAAGCTGCACAAATTCACTAAAAGATATAACTAAAAAGTGTGTATATCAATAACGTCAATAGGAAAATTAGATAAAATTAAATGGATTACTGGGCACATGGAAATCGTTCAATTATAACAATAGAAATCACAAGGAAATTGTCATTTTAAGAGATACTAAAATACCCAAGTATTATAATCGTTAAAGAATGAAAAGTAGGAGTATTCAGTATAAGAAGTGCTATGAAATATGATATAATTAATTCATTAAATTCAATCCAGTGTAAGTTAGTGTCAGCTACGGAAAAATGTATTTCTCTTCAGAGGTAAGCATATTGATTATAGAATAAGCAGGGTTTTTTACATCCCATCGATTTAATCCTTACCAATTTTCCTTTCTTTCAGCATTTTTTTCTGTTTCAGCAGAATCTCCAACTCTCTTCTATTTTCCTCTTGTATTCCATGTTAATTGGAATCTCCGACTAAATGTTGCTCGCGAAATACATATTTTATGATATAGAACAAATTCCGTTTAAGACGTGATTATTCTAGATGAGTTTTCTTTTCGGTGGACCCCAGTCTTTCTTTAGTTCATATTATATTGGCATACATTTGAAGAGAAAGGATATCACTGTCTTATTAGACATTTATTTCCATCGGTGCAATGCTGTTTCAGTCAATTGTTAATTAAATTAGTCATTCTGATGGTTTCCTGAATTTAGGCACATTTCAGTGGTGCGACGCCTATCAATAGCGAATCAAAATTACGACTGTTTATTTCATACTATTCATATTTTTAGAGACGTTCATTTAAATTTGATCTGATGCATTTGAGAGGGGCTGAGATCTCGTGTTGTCATCATAAATCATCATAAGACATCTCGAGTCAATTCAATGGCTATTTAGAACCTTTTTTCGAAATATTTATTTATGTATTAGAATGAATTTGTTCTACTCCAATCGAGGGAAGTGATTGCATGCAATTTCTTTTAATTGCTCATTGTTCACTCTTGTATATTTTCTATCATTTTGATTACGTTTAAAACGGAGTAGAAATATCATAGAGGCTGAAGGCAACGAAGCCATTAGATGAAATGACAAAGATGGTTGGTGTCATCCAAACCAAGACTTGATGGAGACACTAATGCTTTGAAAGCATTATCATTTAGGAGAGTGCAAACAGTCAAATCTGAACAGTTTCCTCAAACCTTCTCTCCCATAGAGGCAACATGAATCATCATAGAATATTTTGAAGATATTCTCTTTAAAACAAGCAAAACTAAAAATCTAAAAATTAAAATATGTAATTTCATTGTTGTACACAAGCTTTTCTATTTACAAAATTTCAAAAAACGGATTTATTGATTTCCCATAAAATACTATGGAAAACAGGGTTTTGTGATACAAAATGTTTGAGACACGAACTCCAGTCGGGTTAGATATCGACTGTATTTGATTCCAATTTAAAAAGAAATGGCTGCCTTGGACGAAGATAAATTGATTTCTTCGGAAAATACAACGATAAGAAGTTCGCATTTCATTTACATAAGACGTTTAATTCGATGTGTTCCAGAGTAATAATGATAATGCACTTCCTTTTTTCATGTATGTGAAAAAATCGACGTCTTTTGAATAAATATCAACGGAATGTGAACGAGAGAATAGAACGTAGGTGTTAATTAAGGTTTGAATACAGTAAAACCCGCTTAAGATGCTATCCCGCTTAAGACACGGTTTTTTTCAAGATCCCGGTCCCTTTCACAAGAAACACATGGTAAAGTTACCGCTTAATACGCTAAGAGGCGGATTTTTCCAATCCCACTAATTTGGCGAGATTAAAATTATCGCAAAGCAGAACAATCTTCATCCCCCTGTCGAATCTGAATTCTTAGAGCGTAAAATACTCACTTTTTCTCAAGGCAGCACGTTTGATTAAAATTTCGTTTGGTAGCGTTTTATTTCATCGACATCTCATGCTTTAAGAATATTGTATAAACCAAAAAAAGGGTGCATTGTAGATGAGATCTGTGATGCCCTCTTACCAATGCTGTTAAAAAATTGATCCATGATTGTCTATCAGGTAAAAACTGCTTCGCTGTAGAGTGGAAATGACCAAAATCAAATAACTTAGGACGAAAACATTTTACTTCGTTTTAACTTCACTCGTGTCTGAAATGAAAAAATATCTAAAAGGGAGAATTGGATGAACTTCGATAAATTCCTGTTTTTCTCTTAAACCTGTTTTGACAAACGACAGCAGCACTTCGACGTGTGTGCTTGTTCTCACTTAACTGGAATCATCAGAAAGATATTTAAAAGCATTGAATTATATTGAGGATAAAGATAGGCTATTATCACCCTTTCGCTTGTCCTCACCCTCTGCTTCAAATTCTTTCACCAATCATTCGTTGTACACCCATCTAATTCCAGCTTGCCCAATCCCCGCTCATACTTATTCTTCTGTAGCAAAATTTTCCTTGTCATCGTCCATTTACCATAAGTTACGATTGGTCTGATGATCGCTTTTTCTAGAGAAGAGTATGCTCCTGCTCCAATTCCATCACTTTTTCAATTGTGTTCTCATACGTGACCCCAAATATTTTTACCACTCTGCTATTACTATTTGGTTGAATATTATATCTCCATCCATCAGCTTAAGTTTTGGATAACACCGTGCGATTCCTTTTTTATATTAAACCAATCCTTCAAACTGCTTCCACAAGCCGTCTCCTCGCCTTCTCTTGGACATCAAAAACACCTCTGTCTCATGACCAAGCCACATTGTCCCATTCCATATCAAATTCCACAGTAAATTAAATCTTCGCCACACATCTTCATCCTCGAAAGCCTAATTATTTTGTCCAAATTCCCTCAAATAATTCCCTCGGAACACAGATTCATATGCTTCCTTAAAATCTAAATACATCTGATGTAACACCACTGATATACAGGATGCAAATTAACGGGTTGATTCTGATTTTATCAAATTAGAAATAGAGTTGCATCATCTTATTGCGTGGTCATCTGGTGTAGTACAGTACTCGGCATTATAAAAGAGTGAAATTAAGTCCATAATAAAACGTTGAGCGGTTAGAGTTACTCGAAGAGTATCTGTACTGCTGGTAAGAGGATAATGATCGCTTTTCCCTGTAAAAGAGAGCGCAATCGCGCGCGTTATTTATTAAAGAAGTGATTTTTGAATGATCTCCGCTCAGATTAGATAAATTCGTCGTATCTCTTCGAACAGAGGAATGTCACGATAAGAATGCTCTACTCAAGAAGACGTCTTTCCTTATAATTCAACTTTCAGTTTAGAACTTCTGCATTTTGTATAATGTATGATAAGAAATTTTTTTTCTTGTCTCTCAAAGCCACATGTAGAGAAAACCCGGTTCACTTTTTATTACTCCACCGGCTACTTTCAAATGCAACTGCTTTCATATACATCCTTGACCTTACTCCTCCTTGTAAGACGAATGCGATTTTGTTCCACCAAGTTTAGCTGAATTGAGGAAAGTCGGTCGCCTTGTCTAACTCCCTTCGAATTTCGAATTCTTCAGTAACTTCGTGTAGCATTACTGAGGCTGTGGCATTTATGTAAATGCTGCATAGGAGACGAATGTACATACTCTGCTACTACGGATGTACTCCTTTTTTTCTAGAGCTTCTAGTTTAGAGGAGGTAGTTACCAAATCGAAGGCTTGAGCATAGTCCACAAACAGAGTGCTAATGGTATCTCATATTCATTCTTTCTGCTTATTATTTCTTGTAGTGTGTGGATGTGGTCCATAGTACTGAAGTTCTTCCTGAATCCTACTTGCTGTATAGGCAGATGAGCTTGTGGATTCTTCCTTGTTTCAGGGGATTAGTGAATATCTGCACTGTGCAACTTTTGTTCCACCAAGTTTGAAACATTCCACTAACACTCCATATAAGCCTCCTGCTTTTCTGTTGGTCTGCTTTATTGCGAAATTACTTCTTTTGGGAGAATAGAGACGGGATCTCATGAGTTTTCTCTTCCTTTTTTGTTTTCCTCTTCATTATTTTCTTCCTTCTTGTATAGGTTGCCGAAGTAATCTTCTACTGTCCTCAGTATATGCCAACATCTTTCTGTATGGCTAAAATCTGTTTTCTTCCAATTGCTTGGCGTTTTCTGGTCTTCTTCATACTTTTGCTGTTTTCTGTAGCCTATTGCACAATTCTCTCATTGAATTTTCTCACGTCTTCCTTAATTGTCCTTCTGATAGCCTTACTAAGCTCGACGTATTTGATGTTATCCCATTGTGTATCTGAATTCTTCAGTTCCTTACGTTGTTTCATCATTTTGTAGGTGTTGTCACCAAGCATTCTATCCTTTCCTCTTCTTGGTGAGCTTACCATTTTGTCTACTGCTTCAATAACAGCTTGCATGACTTTTTCCAATTCTATTTCTTGAGGTGCTGGAATCTATTTTCAGCCCCAGCTGGAACATCTTGTTTGCTTCTAGTTTTCTGATGCTTATTTCATGTTTTTTGCATGAAATCAACTTCTCGCGTTCCATTTGGGGATTAATCTTCATTCTGCAGCTTATGATCCTGTGGTCACTTCCAGTGCTAAAGTTATTCAAGACTTCACAGTCTGTTACTGTGTAGAGTTTATTAACCAATATGTAATCTATTTTTTTACTCTGTCGGGTCCTCTCCAAGTCCACTTTCTTTTAGGGTTCTTTTTGAAATATGTATTTGTCATGTACATATTGGTGCATTCAGCAAACTCTACCAGGCGGTGACCATGTTCGTTTCTCTGGCCTAGTCCGTATTGTCCTGCGACAGTGTCATCGGCTTCCTGTTGACCTAAACATCACATAAGATCACCCATAATTATTTTATAGTGGACTTCCTTATTATGTTTAGTGACCAGAGTCTGGTAAAAGTTTTCAATTTCTTCTTCACTGCTTGCTGCTGTTGGTGCGTAGAATTGTATGATCTGAACAGAGTAACGTTCATTTATCTTGAGTATGAGCTTGCAAATTCTGTCAGATATACTTTCTATCTTCTGTACATTGTTTTTCCATCTCTTGTTGATCAGGAACCCGACACCTCCTAGTCTTCCATCCTTAGTACCCCTGTAATAAAATAAATTACCTTCCTTGAGTGTAATCAAGTCTTCTGATTTTCTTCTAACTTCGCTGAGACCGATGACGTCCCAATTTATATTCTCTGCTTCATTCAGTAGTTCCAGTAGTCTGTCTTCACTCTTCAAGCTGCGGTAGTTGTAAGTTGCAAAGTGTAGGGTGGTAGCTCTTTTCCTCATGATGGACCTCTGTAATGCCACCACCTCCCGGACATCCGAATGGGTGGTGCTTTTACGTCCGGATAAATTTCCATTACAGAAGCTCATCATGAAAATTGTATTTGCATTTGGGGGATGGAGGACAATAATTCACCAGGCTGTCCTACTGCCGGTTGGTGAATGCCACTTTCACAATTTGGCCGGAGATATTGTTGAAGCCTTCTTAGCATGGTTGAACCTGGGCTATGCATCGCCTCCAACCTCCGTTAACACCCCTCCGCCCCGTTGAGGCAATGAACTGTGGCAGTGTGAGGAGGGGGATGTATATGACGATCAAAAACGCTCATGCCCGGAAAATTCCGGTTATTCCGGAGCTGTGTTTGATTGTGGTCTCGGCGGGCACGACAAAGATACTTTACAAATACCAATGTTTTTATTTCATAATCAGTAATATGAAAGAAAATAATAATAAAATAGGTGCCCGATCACATTGGAAGATATGTAGGACAACAAAATGGATTTGCATAGGCAACTTCGATTTATTGGAGTGATTCTCAGTGTGAAAAATCGTTGTTCAAGTGTAAACCCACTGTAAGCTGAACCCCCCTTACGAGGTGAGGTAATAGGTTCAGCACATAACGATTCTAATAGCACTCGTTAACGTTTTTATTGCATTCATCAACTTTGATATTGAGGAACAAAAGGGGAAGTTCTGTGACGACGATATATATCAATCGAATTATGGGAGAGATAAGTTTTAGCATCTACTTAAGTCAAGATTTAAGAAGCAGAGAATGGAAACTAAAGAAAACAATCTATGGAGATTCAGAGAAATCAATATCGGTCGAAGATACGTCTGTATTCGTTCCAAAGATAAGATGAATTTTTGATAAACAAATCCGTGTTGAGTTCTCCAATTTCCCACCTTTGGAAGTGAGAGATAATAAGAGTAGCTTCACTCCAACGAATTCTTTAGCTACGCAATCTCCGGCATAATTTCCAAGTGCATCTGCAAGAAATTAAAATAGCGATCTATCCCCGAATGGCATTCTAAAGATGTTTATTCTTTTACACCTTCGCCATTCAATTCGGAAAAAGAAAGTCGAAGAGTGGTCGCCGTATTCTATCGCAGCAGAACTGCGTATTTGTGGAACATTTTTACAAATCGATGGACCGCTACATTTGTTTACTTAGAAAAAAAGAATTTGCGCAACAAGTATTAATTAAAGAAGTATTATATACTAAAACTATATACTATACGAACTATATACGAAACTATAAGCCGATGTGCCTTTTTACTTAAATAGGGAATAAAAGAATTTGAAGGAATAACGTGCGAGTGTGTGTAAACGCGACTAAAGTAGCACTATCTCGTCAATTGAAACTACTTTCCGTATGGGCGGTAAAATTGCCAATGAGTATCTAAGAAGAAACGCAGCCGTTAATCGTAATATGTGTGTTATGAAGAGAAAGCATATGTCCCCATGTATTCATGGAAAACAGCATGCGCTACTGCTACATTTGCAGAGAAAAAGAAAGTTGACTCTTGGAAGACATCCTGAATAGACTAAAATCAATTCTTTATGGCATTGTGCAATTCAATCCAGGTGAAATAGTGTCATAATAGGAAGGCCCTTTTTAGCAAATACTTCTTTCGAAAAAACTTAAAAGTAATCGCAACATCTGTGTGTCGGTCCTTCGTACCAGAACTCTCCTTTTTGTGGCTGCTTCCAGCACTCTAAACTACATTTCGACCACCATTTTTATTGCCTTAGTTGAAGCCTCATGGGAAATGAGCTTCCATATGCACATGGAAGACCTAACTTGTCGCTCACGCAAACAGTCGTCATATTTTTTCTGTACAGTATTGTTCGTGAGTGATTGGTGAAATTTGGCGTCATCTTCATTTTTCGTTGGTTGCTAATACGGTGTATGATTATAATAAAATATATTCATTGTCGCATTAGGAAATATTGCTTTCATGATTTTCTAAAACTAGTGAATATGGATAGAGGGAAAAAAGAAAAAATCCTAAAAAGTGGCGAAAGGAAAACTGTGATATTTGTTTGGAGATAATTAAAGAAAATGTATCCTGGAGAAAGTGATGGATATATTATACAAGGAACGTGGGAGGCAACTGGTATAAGTACTTCCTTTAGAATTAAGAAAGAGATTAGTAAAAGTCACTTCTTCGGAAAACAGGGAAAGCTAAGATTCCGTGAGAAGTGCTTAACGTCCATTCTTTCTTTTTTAAAAATATTCCTTCGACTCTTAGTTTACAAGCTGTGAATAATTGAAGACTGGCTGCCGAATTCCAAGCAATTGACTTTTTGGAAATCGGAGAAAAGGGGAAAGAGAGGCCTGCTGAGTGACATTATAACCATGCGTCATCTTTACTTCAGAAAAATAGGTAGGTGTGTGGCAGGGGATCACAACTCTACTCCCTAGTTGGCAAATACCGCATATAATAGTCGGGTGAATGATAATGTAATTCAAAGTCTCATTTTTTACACTGGATATCTTTTGTTTTCATGAGAATTGAGTGTATTTCAATTAAAACTCAACAAGCAGTTCGATTATTCCATATTATAATATTGTATGGATTAGTTGAGAAACTTGCAAGCTATTGAAATTCGACGACTTTTTAATGGATATATTTGATCTCCGATCCGACCACAGATGAGGAAAAGCGTAAAACGCTTATTAAGTCCATTTTAATTGTAATTCTATCGCAAAAATAAAAGAAAACAATAATCGGATGAACTTGATCACAGCTCGAAGTATTGAAAAAGGCTATACGTATTCTAATTGCTGATCTTATATTTTGGTTCCCAATTATGAGGAATTTAGTCTAGGCCTTCGTTCGTGGAGACTATATAATGTTACTTGCGAAAACTGTTTCGATTATTTTAACACTGAGAATAAATATCACCAATGAGAATGACTATTTATTTACCACAACAAACGTAACCAAGTAAAAAATAAACTCCAAATATGACAACGCCGATATCGATACATTCAAAAATTCATGTTTTAACTCGATTTTTGAACAAATTGTGCATTTTCATTTGTCGGTCTATTTTTAGCAGGATAAGGGAAACTTTCTCTTTCAAATGGTCAGTCATTTATATCTTTTGATGGAGTGTAAAGGGCTGAGAAAAGCGCCGGTAACCGATGATGGACGTTTAGAAATAACGTATAAGACTAGTTTCCCCGTGCGAAACTTTCGCAGACGACACTGATACTCAATTTCCCACCCAAATACACTTCAACTAACACTAATCGTTACAAACAAATACACAAAAACTAAATACCTAAAAATACACACCTTTATATTCTTTATCAGCGTCTGTTTCGATATACCTCGTTTGTAGCGATAGATATCGCTATCTACACATCCAGTAACGATACTGAATGGCCAAATAAAAAGTCTTGCGTTTTCTAACGCCTTACCACATGAACCCAAACAAAATCCCTATTATATTAGAGAACGTGAGAGTATAAATGTTATCGAATGTTTTAAAATTTTTCTTATAGTAGTATAGTCACGAATAGTGAACTTCATCACTATAACGATACATGTATCTTATCCTATACCAAATATTTAAATTCACTCAATGCATTTATGACTAAATGCATTATAGTAAAGATACAAAATATCACTGCCAGCTTTACCTAAACTCTGTCGTTATAAATACCACTTCCTTTCATACCGGCAATGATGTGTCAGTTAAATAACAAAGATAAAACAACGAAACATACCTTCTGCAACCATGTTATTTATTTATTTTCTATGTTCTTCTCTTCATACATGAAATATAAAAATAACTACTACTCGTCTGCAGTGATCTGATCTGGGAGAGGAGAGCTAGAGGGGAAGCTAAATGTCACACTTTCATACGAACATACATTGTGTTACATTGTCAAAGCGCATAGCATTGTCCCCGCATTGAAAGTCTCTAACATCGTTAATGTGGCAAAATAATACATTTTTGTGCTTCGGAGATTTGGAATTTAAGCTTGGGCTTTCGTTATGCTTGTACTCCATGCTGGTGAGTTTTCTGAAATCGCAGGACATCCTTTTCTTTACTCAGAAATATGATTAAATGTTGAATATTATCTATTCAGTGACTGAAATATAAACAATAAAAATCATTTAATATCAGGTTTAGATGTATAGAAAATTTGCAACATACGAAAGTTTCACCAAAATAAATTTGAATACTCGGAAAACAACTTATTATTACTGAATTATTCGAACAAAGATTCTATAATTGACGATAAGAATAGAAATTTTCATGAAATTTCCTGTCTAATGATATTTGACTTGACTATATAAAATGAGTCTTTCTACTTTTATTTTGATTAAGAAACAAAGCTTGCAATCGGTTAGATATTCGCTCTCTTTCATTAGTATTTTACCAAATAGTTCGCTCACCCTATGGAATTTCATGAAAAAATGTCATAACTATCCCTATGGATATTTAATCATTTTTCAAGAAAACAGTTGTGAATAATTTACAAAAATACTCGATTCCTTTTTGGATATACTTACAATAACATCTCCCAGTTCACCGTATTGTATAACTTACGGGATTATCGCACTGGTGTCGAATGCGGAGACCAATTATGTTTCGGAAAGCACCTATTTAGCGATAAACAGAAGTCCACATCATATCGTCAAATGCATTTGACAGTATAGTATTGAGGCCCTGGAGTCGGATTTAGGACCTTTAGGACAACCTGCGTTTAATATGTGTGTGTATTTATATATTCATGACTACTGTTCACATGCCGGAATGTCTAACTTCTAGGAAAGTGCTTCATAAAAATATTTGCTATCTCCACCATAAAATTTATATGGAAGAACAAAATAAATAGTTAAAGACTATAAAATAAAGACTGCCTGAAACGTGAACTGTTTCTTAAGATGCGATTGTATAATTAGTAAGGGCATCTTAACGAAATATGTTTTATAAGCTTTACTAAGGATCGTTTCAGACTGCAGATTATTTCAGTAAATATACTCCAAAGAAAGTAAGATTTCGATTCCAATATTGTTAATATCAAATTAAAGCTCATTAGACATAGTTATGCAAATTCTTTCTGCTTTTTTGACGAAATTGAAGTCAACTAAACAGCAATTTAGGATCAGAAAGAGTTTCTAGGAGCATCAAATTTTCGGTGATTTGAACAGCAGATGGAGACAATTTGTTTAATTCTTGAGGAGCTGACGTCGTAGTTTGAACCTGGATTTTGTCAGTTAATGGAAGGCGTTCATGATAAGGGTTGACAGTTTTACCTGCAAAGGCACCCTCTATTCGAGGCCTTCGCATATTCGGGAGACATTCTGGAGAGTGCTTTAATAGCCTCTGTGTATGCACCCAACTTTACTTGCGTTCCGAGCTGACCAATAACCGCCAGGAGCGCAAGACATTGGCCATTAGTCAATTGTTTGTGAGGTGAGGAATTCGTGGATAATCGCTCTTTGGAGAAATCAATCACATATCACACTGGAAGGCGTTTGGTAGTTTACCATATCATAAGATTACTTTCCAAAAGGAAAATGAAAATAAAATGATGAGAATATTGCCAAGTAAAGTTTGACAAATCAGAAAGTATCGGAATTGCAAACTACTTTACAGAAAGCATGAGATATCTTGAAAATTGTCATTTACAATGATGACAAGAACAATTTTAAAAGTATTTCCTTGCAATGTAATCATACTGATCATATTTACACAAAGTTATGAATTTTTGGCTGGAAATAAATATGTCATTAAACTAGAAACCTTTTTTTGCAGGGCAAAACGCCAAGCTCAAGTTTTGTAGCCCAACTCTCACAAACTATCCTATGAAGCTGCATACTATATGAGATGAAGTGTCACATCTTCCTAGCCCACAAAATTTTCTGCTGAATTAAACAATTAGCTGAAAATTTTTAGGAATTTTAATGAATATTCGGATCTTTGATGAATACATATTATATGAAAAATTCAATCCATATCGATAACTGAAGGATCTAAATCTCTTACTCTGATCATAAGTTATGACCTTTTGAAATAATCCACGTTCACCACATTTCACGATAATTAAGAGAGTTGGAGAACTAATAACTAAACAAAAGTTGTTCTTGGCTGCAACATTGCCTGTAAGAGTGGCTTGATTGAAGTTTAAACACTTTTAGAACTCAAAAACATAGATTTTCTTTTCGATTTTCCATGATATGGCCTATTCTTCCTTTACACCTTATCACTGACAGCGGACACCTACATGCTATTTTGGCGCACGGAAAAATCAACAAACTGAATAATTCATAAATCTCTTTTTTATCAGGATACTAACCTCATTTCTTCACCAAAAATATACTTTCATCTTTTTTTACATCTTATACACAGCGTTTGTGGAGGTATCTCTCATGGTATGAGACTTAGCTGGAAATGCCTTATTTAGCATGCATAATTCGAAAATTTCAGTTCAAATCAACTTATATAGGTTATAGGAAATAAAAATAATATGAAATGGAAGTTTAATACAGAAAGATGGGTATGAAATTAATCCTGTGTAAATTTGTGTCGAAAGAAAAAGCGCCTTGTTCACAACAGACTTATAGATATAAAATTGGATTGTCGTCTTTCCAGACAAAAATGCAAGGAATTAATTTGTATAAATTTTATTTAAAAAGCTATTGAGAAATAAATCAACTGCTCAATGCATCCTTTATTCATGAAAGATTTTTGAAATAAAAAATTTAATGTTTGTTTTGCTCCTTGCAGAGAAATACACGGGAGACGTATCTCCATAAAAACACGTCAACTAAATGTGGAATACTCTATAGCTTACTCATGTTACCATAGACCTGAATAATTTCCACAGATGAATTTTCATAGTAAGAAACAATGCATAGCCGTGGTTTCTTGTTTTTCTTTGTAAATTTTGATTTTGTTAATTTGATTGATTCTCCAATGTAAAAGTTTGCCGGATTTGCAAACTTATGTTAAATTTAACAGTCACAAAGCTGCTTTATCCTTTTCGTGTTCGTAAAAAGTTGAGGCAGTACATCTTCACGAAGGTACCTGATTATGGTATGATAATTTTGCGGATTTGCAATGTTGAAGAATATAATCCCTTATATGAAATGATTTACACCAATAAATCGTTAATACATTCTAATGAAGAAGTATCAGTAAACACACATTTGAACGTTGCACCTTAATAGGACCGCTAATAATGTTTTTCAACATAATAGACGTACACGCTTCCTATCGGATCTATCACAAAAGTGTAAGTTTCTGCTCGGAAAAACATAAATCAATTGTACCAAATTAAACGCAAAAATACAGAGGTGCGTACTTATGTGTGTAGATTACCATCTGATGAATTAAAAATTTGATTACCCCCAAATAGATTTTAAAATATTCTAAATAAAGTTGAAGAAACAGTTCTACAAGTGTTTTTAATAAAATGATAATATTTAAGAATTATAAGTTTAAAATATAATTCACAGAAGAATGCATAGTTTTGTGGATATACATCATCATTACTTATAATAGAGAAAGAATATTATTTTTTTAATAAATTTATATACAGATGACCAATTTTAGCAAATGATCGTGTACCACTTTTTGTAGAATGACAGGCTAACGACCTTCGAGGTGCAAACGAAAACAATTCGTGGAGACTTTCTTTTCTGCTCGAATGCGAAATTGTTTTTGCGGCCTTATTTTTGGGAGGTTCATTCCATTAGTGACCTTGACCGCCCTTTTCGGTTTATGGATGGCGCCACCGCTCTCACCTGAATGGTGTTGATGCGTGAACTCGCATCCTAACGACTGCTTTAGACAAAGCATTGGCAAGTCTTGGCATCAGAACACTCATTCCTTGACACGCATTTTATTATGCTCATTCAATTTGCTAAATTTCAATGATATGGAGACATGAAGGAGAACACATGTGTATCCTCTGTTCCCCTAGCCTCAAGTTTGTTGACATCATTTTGATTCCATGAGTCACCAAGGTTGCCATGTACTTTTTATTGAGTTAGTATTTCATTTGGAATGTAATTATAATAGATAAAAATTTTCCATTCATCGAGATACTGTATCAGTAACTTTATAAGGATAATCCGAATGATAGATCTGCAAAATAAGATTGAGGACGTTGCATACTTGAGAATTCATTTAATAGACGTAGAGATCAAGAAAATTTGAGGAGAAATCTGGAGTACATATCTGGGTGCTACGCGTGTAAAAAGAACTCCTTTCATATAACATCTCAAAAACAATCCTCTCTCATAAACAAAGAGACATCGTGAGTCATTACCATTACTGAAGTATAAATATATAGGATTGGCCATCTGCCGGTTCCTCTTTAAATTACGCCGTTAAAGAAAATGATTAAATTTTTATCAAATATAATATTTTATTTATAATATTTATATTATAATTTTTTATTTATATTATAAATTTATTTATAGATTATTACATTATTATGAAATATAATAAATAAATAAAATATTTCTAAAAAAACCTAAATGGCCTACCCTGGGCAAGAAGACAGAAGATAGCGTATTAGGCTGAATATAATGCGACCGAGAGTATATTGGAGAATAGGGTATGAAGAGGAATATACCAACTTAACATTCTCCTCGGGAATAATAATTTTCTTCAAAGTTGTGAATAAAAATTAAATACAAAAGCATTGGTGTAAGAAATACCAAGACTAAAAACACAAGCTAATGATATCGTAAGACAGTAGGTGTACGGCGTGAGAAAAGACGATTCCAGCTAGACGACTTATACGTGCAACATATTATTATCATATTAGCCTTTCTCATCGTTCAATGTATTCTACAAATGTACCTTTCAGTACATTTGTAGAATGTAGCATCGAACACGAATTCCCAGTTCATTTACAAGTTGTGATTACAAATAGATAAAATGCAATTCATACGTATCCGTTCAAAGGTGCGTGTTGGAGAAAAACACCGCTCTATATTCGGACCAAAATGAGTTATTACCAGCTATTACTGCCTCTTTAAGTAATAAAATTGTATTTTTATGCATGATTTATCATTTTACATATTTTTAAAAATTTTTCCAGATAGTTATTTTGTTGTGTTATATTTAGTTAATTTTTTCAATCTGAAACATTTATTCTCTTTGCTTAGCTGAAAAAACTGGAGAATGTTATGACCGGATTGTACAGTACTGCGAAGGTTTGCCCATTCAAAAATCCAGAATGCAACGCCAGCAAAGATGGACTCCCTCTGGAACCTGGTAAGTTTTGGCAGTTTTTCTATTTAAAGTTATTATAAATGTTCCTCAGATTAGAACCTCAATAGCTTGAGTGTTAAGTAGATAAAAGCTCAATCATTGATGTTTTCATATTTATTTATTTCTTATGATATTCTAAGAGGACTTTTATTTGGCTGTACAAATTAAGGGAGTAAAGATTAATAACTGTTATCATTGTAAGAGAGAATTTTATAAAAGCAGGTATGGCATAGAATATAACTGTTTAATTTGTGTTTCATATGTACTCAATATTGCACTTAAATCACCAAAACATTTATTAAAAAAAGCATGACCGTAATCAAGGAGTGCTAAACTAATTATCGTAATAATGACCTAATACAAAACTGATTCTAATAATCTATTTATGGGTAAAAGAAAGCTAAAATTTTACCTTAAATAACAAACATAGAGTCATACATAAATTAGTTTTAGGAGCTATTAATCCTCCAGCTTTAAAATTGACTTGTAATTGTCCATTTGATGCAGATCTGAAGAAGATCCTCACTTCAAGCCAAGATTATGATGAACTGGTCCACGTGTGGAAAGGATGGAGGGATGCATCAGGTGCAAAGATGAAGAAAGACTATGAGGAGTATATTCGTCTGAGTAACAAAGCTGCCACACTGAATGGTATCTCAAGCAAAGATTATTTTTATTGATTGATCTATATTCGTTTCATGCCATTCCAGCTGAGGATAGTATTTCTGAGCAGCGGTTTTTCATGTCAACTTTGTTTTGGAACTGCTCAGTAATGTTGCACAACTTACATAGTCTACATTTGTAGAGCTTTATTTTGAATACATTTGCTTGAATTTTGAATTCATTTGTAACATGTTTAGGAACACAGACCAGTCAGAAACAGTAGGTAGGAAGCTTCATTATTTAAGTATTATTACCTGCTTATGATGCAGAATCAAGGCATTTCTAAGCTTTTAAAACACTTTTGTTCTCATTTATATATACACACAGTGAAACCCAGTTAAAACAATTTCAGGGTAATCAATAGCTTTCTTTCTCCTTTAAGGAGACAGTCATTGGCATATTTAGTGATCAGAGTTATTTGAAACTCAATGACAGCCGAGTTTAATTTTCTTTACTTTAACTTTTCAGGAGTGAAAACTGCATTGTAAGCAGCATAGAATTATAATCAAGATAACATTTACTTTACAAGCTTCTTAAGCTTTTATTTACTTTATGTTAGAGAACAAAAAGGAAGAGATTTTGGCTCAAATTTTAAAATAAGCGATCGCTACCTTAAAAACCAAAAGAATTTTCTTATTTGCTTTAATTTGTTTCAGCTATTAGTGTACATTGAGAGTCAGAAAACTAATCTTATGTAATACTGGTAGCCTTTTCATCATATTTTTGAAGAATGATCTCCTTTTAGAGAGCATCTTTCTTTGTTACTTAAATTTGGTTTATGGGCAGTTAGGGAAGAATGATTTTCAGTCAATCGACTGAGGTGGCTAAAAAGGGTCACTGTGTTTTGGCATCTTAATCGGTACTATTTTTTTGTTTGAAAGGGACTGGGAGAAAACCCTTTATCAAGTGGGTTTTAAGCAAGAGAATTCTGAATAGGTTTCATTGTTTGTATATTTTTAGATATTTTATATCCACAGCCATCTTGTTTTCTTCATTCCACTACCCATGTAACAAAAATTAATTGGTTGAACTAATGTCTGCAGTGACTTCACTGGGCATGTTTGCATGAAAATACTCTATCCATGCAGATGCAGATGAATGTATTCAGATTGTTGTGAAAGAGTTGTCCTCTAGACTGGGCATAGTCATGGATGTATATCATCAGCGGATTTCATAAAATCACTTAATCCTTAGTAAATTTTAATATGAAAAAGTAAACTCAAGTTCTTTTTCCTCCAGAATGGATATAATTGACTTCCCCATTCCTCATAAATAACATACATCATTCTATATAATTTATTATAATGCTTGTGAATTACCCCAGCGAAAATGACAGAAATAAATCAAATTTATAGAAAATGTACTAATATCTAACACTGTGGTTTTATATATTGTAAATGAAAGAGGATGCGAATTTTTTCTTTTGAGATGTTCCATTTTATCACTTGTAAAGTTATTATAATGCTTCCACACAAAATATTGGTGTGGAAATATCAAAAATATCCTTCCATCCAAGTTTTGGCTGTCAGTCTTCCCCTTTCCAGCATTCTCTCTCTTGCCATCATTGCTTCTCTCCAAACCATCTTCCTCTATCTTCTTCCCAGTAGGATCCACTCTGGTTGTTCCTATTTGTCTTTTCTTGTGTCATCATTCTCATTTCTTTCCTTTGGCCATGTCTCCAATCCATAAACTGGCTGGTCTCACTGGCACCTCACCATAGTCTTACATCACTTTCTTTTCATCTCAATAACTTTTTGTCACAGAGAACACCACTTCCTCCAGTTCATTCACCTGCATGTTATTCTGTGCTTTATTTCCTTTTCCAGTCCCCCTTCCCTTTCCACTATCGAACCTAGATATTTAAATTTCCTTACAGATGTCAATTTTTCACCCTCAAGTTTTACAAAAATTCCCTCACTCATTGATACGAGTCTGTTTTTGTTCTCCTAATCCTCATACCCTCAAGCACTTTTCTCCATTCTTCCAGCATCTTCTCAAGCTTCTCTCGTGTTGTTTCACAGAGGATAATATTGTCTGCTAACAGCATGTTCCATGGTGTTTGCAGACATCTCTTTACTTTCTCTGCCAGCACATCCATTATGAGTTGGGACTAAGCGCTGAACCCTGGTGTAGCCCAACTTCAACATCTTCAGTGATGCCAACACTTGTTCTCACCTGGGCTTCAGCTCCTTTGTACTTTACCTTAACTTGTCTTCTTCAACATTCCCTTCTTTCTTAAGCCCCTCTAAACTTCCTGCTTAGCCACCCTATCATATATCTTCTCTAAGTCAATGAACATCAAATGCAATCTTACTTGTAGAAGGATCTTATACTTTCCCAGTGAATCTGACTAAGGAATTCATCATGGGTTTCCATTCTGTGTGAAGAATTCCTGAGGCAGGCCTACTTGTTTTTCTCTATACCTTTCCATTAGTTGTCTGAATGCAAATATCCATTGATCCTGGCATAGAGCTAAATTGCTCTTCGCCATATCCTTCCTCCAATCCCAAATCTTCATAGGGTGGGACATTAACTTGATACCTCTGTAATTCACAGTCCTGCACATCTCCCTTTCCTCTATAATATACTCCATTCCTCGGCTATTATTTCTTACTGTGCCAATTTCTTCATGAGATTCCACAGAGAATCAACCTCCTCCCTCCCCAGGCTTTTCTACTCTTCTACTGATGTTTGGCCCACTCACACCGCTTTTCCATTTTTCATCTTCCACTTATGCTCTGCTGATGCTTTGTACCTTCATTTGCCTTTCCATCCTCACCCTTGGATTCTCTTCACTCAATAGTGAAATATTCTTTCTCCGGATATTATCATCTTGTAATACCACTCCTGATGTATCCCTCTTTTGCCTAACTGATGTTATGTCTTTCGAGGCTGTCTACATATAGCTTTAACTTAACATCTCTCTTTCACCATTTTTCTTCTCAATTTCCTCAACTGCCTTTGCTTTTGCCCTTGCCACAGCTCTTTTTGCATTTTTCTTTGTTATTTTATACATTTTTCTGTCTTCTTGAGACCACCTCAAACCCCTTTCTGTACCTCTTTGTTCCACCACTCACTCTCCTCCTTCCTTTCCTCACCCACAATCTCTACTCCAGTTTTTCTGATGATATTGCTATTTATATTCACCATTCCTGTACCCCTTCTTGTAACTTCAGTTCCTCTAGTATCTTTTCTTTAAATTTGTTTCTTAGACCTTCTTCCTTCAGTTTTCAGCACTTGACTTTTTGCTGTCCTTGGTTTTTGTATTTTACTTTAGTATCTGCTTTAATATAACAGTCTACCACCAGTTTTTCTACCTTCAACAAATTATAAAAACGATACATTTCATAAGTATAAAACATTACAACTCTAATATCCAGAATGATACTGATATTTGATCCACAGGATTTAAGGACATGGGTGAAATGTGGAGGGATGATTATGAGACTGAAAATTTTCAATCTCGTCTAAGAAAGCTTTGGTCTGAATTGGAGCCTCTTTATCTGAAAATTCATGGCTATGTTTTGCGCCGCTTGAAGAAGGTTTATGGAGATCGGCTGGATGATTCAGATGGACTCATTCCTGCTCATCTTTTAGGTATATATGAACTTCTCAGTTTAAAGTATCATGTTCTCTTTACATTCATGGCTTTTAAATATTAATTAATTCTTGGAATTTTGATAAAACTTGACTACTACATGTATTTAAATAGGCATATGTAGTTATTTTTTGTAATAGTTTTATTGTTGTAAAATGAGTATTTAAAGTTAGTGCATAAAATTGTATGTATTATCTTGTATTATATTTTTTGTATTAGTCATTACTGAAACTATCTGTTATATGTATGACTATATTTCTCCCATATATTATAGTGCACTATACTTAACTATCCTACTATTTAATTACTCTTTATGTAAGTTTTTGTGTTCCTAGAAAATGTTTTTATATACTGCATAATTTGTTGCCTAAGTGAGGTTTCCCCCCCCCTTTTTGTGCAAATGTAATTCCAAAATCAAAATGACCCCCTTCAGCATTTCTGCCAGACCAAATGGCAGTGCAAAATTCAAATAAATAAAATATGTTACTTTACCATTCGTATGCATATATCACCATTAAGTTTGATGAAATTGAATTTTATATTTACCACCTATAAATATTCAAGTTAAATTATTTCCTGGATAGTCATCACAAAATAATCAAAACCTTGCAATATTTTCATGATACTGGAAATCAAACTGCTTTCTTCTAAACTGAATGTGCATCTAATAATCCTTAATGGGGACTTTTAGTTGGGATTACAGATTATATAAAATAGAAGATTTCTATCACTTTCTTCAAAATAGGTACTTCCATTATTTTATTACCTATTGTTTTAATTCCTTCCAGGTAACATGTGGGCCCAGTCGTGGGAAAATTTAGGAATAAAACCATTTCCAAAAGCAGCCTCTGTTAACGTGACATCTGCTCTCAAAGATCAGGTACATAAAATAACAATCATTTCAGTACATTCTACGAATCAAACATTGAAAAATGTAGTATCTAAATCCTTTAAAAGTATTTTGTATAACGTATTTTTCTCACTTATCTTGTTTTACTGATCATTTTCTTTCTTGTGTAAAGGACATTTTTTTCATTTCCAGAATTACAATGCTTTGAGAATGTTTGAGAAATCCGAAGAGTTCTATCAATCCCTTGGATTGCCTTCTAATGCAGTGTCGTATGGAAGCAAGGCACTTATAGAGAAGCCAACTGATAGGGAAGTGGTTTGTCATGCATCTGCATGGGATTTCTGTGATAAATCAGACTACAGGTGATTTTATTCATAAAGTAATTGCTTCTCTTTATATATTTATATAGAATTCTCCAGGAAAGTACGGTGAAATCCAGGAGCGATAGTGAATAATAATAATTTAGGTGGATGATTCTAATGGGAGAGATACTTGTGAATTACAGAAAAAGAAAGCTTTTTTTGTATTCAGCAGTGGAAGAATTTCCTTTAACTACGAGTATGTTACACTAACGCTACTGTTCTTCAGATCAAAAGGCTTTCTTTAATTCTGATCATAGAGCATTGGTTGTTTTTTGATATTCTCATGATTGCCATCTCCAGGTTGCTCTTTATGGTTGAAATAATTAGAACTTTGGCAATATCAATGGAGTTGCCAAAAATCATCACTTCCCATCAGTCATCCAACTCAAGTCACTCCAAGTGAGGTTTCCATGTCATAGTATTATGAAAATAGTAATTGACACTATTTTATAATTTCTTTTGCAGAATAAAAATGTGCACTAATATTAACATGGATGACTTCATAACAATTCACCATGAGATGGGGCACATTCAGTACTTCATTCTCTATAAGGATCAGCCATATTCATTGAGAAGTGGAGCCAATCCAGGATTCCATGAAGCAGTTGGAGATACGATTGCTTTATCTGTTGCAACACCACAGCATTTGCAGAGTGTAGGACTGCTATCTGATTATGAAGAAAACCCTGAAGCTGACATCAATGCATTGATGGATATGGCCCTCCAAAAGGTAGGCACATAGTACTTAATGATCTCATCTCTTAGCAAGTAATTATTGATTGTGAGTTGTTTTCAATCTCTTATACTAACTTATAACAAGTAGTGGTTTCTGCCAACACCTTTGCTTTAACATTATTATAAGAACAGATGTAAAAAGATTCATGTCTTGCAATTTGTGGACTGGATTGTGTTGCATGTCCATCACCAGTGGGTGACTTTTTATCTCGACTGATGTGTTGCAATGGCTCAAATATCAATGCAGTCAGCCACATATTTAATACTTAATTGAATACAAAATATAGTCACCCGCAAGAATGTAACTTTTACATTCTCGAAACATTAAGACTTATGTGACAAAGAAATACTATCAACCTCATGGCAATAATAAATATCTTAATAATTTAGTAACTTCCATTAAGGAAGGGCATGTATTTAAATTGGGAAACATCTATTTGTATTATATTCCCCAAATATAATAGTTATTAACTTTAATTTTACAGGTTTTCCCATGCAGTTTCCTTCAATAACACAGGTTGCCAAAAACATGGATGCAAATTCTGCCCCTAGACCTGCATTGAAACCAAATTTTAAATTATTTTTTCATATTCCAGTCTATTTCAGTTACAATAGGAACAAATACAGACCAAAGTGTAGTAATATCATGATTCTGTGCTACATGAGTGAAAAGGTTCATAAATGCATCATAATGTTTGCATTGCTTTATGAATATATAGTAATCTTCTTCTCTCATCAATTAGGTGGTGTTTCTACCATTTGCTTTAGCTCTTGACACTTGGCGATGGGACGTCTTCAGTGGTGCTGTGTCAGAAAAAGAATGGAATGCTCACTGGTGGAAACTTAGGTTAGTTCATTCAGTGATTAAGAATACCTCCTTTTCATCTCATTAAAGTGTATTTTTTATTTCTTTTTTATTTTTTACTGTATGGGAATGTCCATTCTACAAAAGACAAATAAAAAATAGTGATACAAGGAGAATATATGATAAAGAAAAGAAAGGAATGGGAAAACAAATTTGTACAACAGCATTTGATTTAGTAATTTCATTATAGAACAGGTACTATAATAGGCACGTCTTCGTGGTGAGGGATGGGCACCTAATGGTGGCTAACGTGGCACTGGAGACCAATTAAAGGCCGGGATAAGCCCCATAAGAGGATGCTCACCCCCATCTTAGGATGGGTCTGGGCATCCTCTTGTCCATGGATCTAGAAATGGATCCTAAAGGCAGAAGAACTACATGGTTGGCCAATGGCAGAGGGAGTGGAAGGCAAAAGGGAAACCACCGCACTAATGAACCACATGGTTTCCCTAGTTGTACGAATTTAAGACTGCAGCATGATGAGTTCTATACTGAAATATTCCAGAGGTAAAAATTTCCCACAATCGGATCTCTGGGTGGGTAACACTAAAGGATAGTTGTGGTGCAAGAAGAAGGAAAGCAAGAGGATCGATAATAAAAATGCACTGAGAATACGAACTTGGAATATAAGAACAATGAATGGGAAAGGAAAATTAGAAAACTTAAAAATTGAAATGGAAAAGAATAATATAGACCTAATGGGAATTAGCGAAGTGAGGTGGGAAGGAGAGGGAGAAATCGTATATGAGGGATACAAAATGATTTTCTCCAAGTCAGAAGGTTAAATATATGGTTAGCAGACAAGTAATTAACTAACACTAAGTACTAACACAAGTAAGTTGATTCCAGTATTTAGGAAGTTTAATTGAACAAAATGGTAATTGCACAGCAGAAATAAAAAGTAGAGTTGGGCGAGGAAAAGTAGCATTCAATAAAATTAAAAAACTGCTAACAGCAAAGAAAATAAATGTGGCTACTAGAAAAAGATTTGCGAAATGTTTCATATGGGGAATTGTACTGTATGGAGCCGAAACGTGGAACTTGAAAAAGAGAGAAGAAAAGTACATAGAAAGCTTTGAAACATGGTTTTGGTGAAGACTGGAAAAGATTAGTTGGAAAGATAAAATTAGTAATGAAGAGGTACTGAGGAGGATTGGGGAAGAAAGAAATATTCTAAAAAACATTAGAAAAAGGAAGGCAAATTGGATAGGACACATTTTAAGAAAAAACGGAATACAGAAAGTGATAATAGAAGGGAAGAGAGGATGAGGAAGGATGGAATGCTAACAGACATCAAAGAAGACAGGAAATATGTCAAGATGAAGAGAGATACCCAAGACAATTATGTGGAGGCAAAAGTTTCCTTGAAACCTGTCCAAGGACAAAACAAACAAAGAGGAAGACTACAATGGTAAAGGAAATGAATACCATTGCAGAAATTATATAATTATATATATATATATATAATTATATGTATATAATTATATAATTATATGTATATATATATATATATATATATATATATATATATATACATATAATTATATATATATATATATATATATAAAGCAATTGTAACAAATACAGATAAAAAGTAAGAATTATAATAAAAAACCGATTATGGACAGGTGCTTTTAATATTTCTACTTGAGAGGATTGCCACAGAAGAGAACAATATTGCTGGATATTTATAGAAAAGAGTAGATAATTAGTTCTATTGTGAGGACAGGACATAAAAATTAATAAAAGAGAGTGAAGTTGGAGAATCTATGAAGTTGATAACTAAATTTAAAATAAATAGAATATCTAAGATTATGTGGCAGTTGAATATTGTTGGAAGAGAATATATAAGGGAATCCATAATCTACACATATAGTCAATATGAAAGCCTAGGCAAAGTCTAATGAGTTAATTAAATTTATTTTGGATTTTTGCTATCCTTATTTCATGTTCAAAAAGATATAGGGTCTACAAACTAGAGACATACCTAGCTGCACAAAACGAATGAAGAGATTCCTTAAGGCATTGATATCTTAAAAATTCCTTATTTGATCTTAAAATAAACCCCAGGGTTTTGGAAGCATCTTTAACAACAAAATCAATATAATGACCAAAGTTAAAATGTAGATCCATCCAGATTACAAGGTGTCTAACAATGTTAGTTTGTTCACTGAGACAATTTTGAATATGGTAGTGGTGATGGATCCAATTGTATTAAAATGGTGAGAAATCAAAAGACAGTGGCATTTAGAAGCATTAAGAGCAATACAGTTTTAATTGCAGCATTCAGTAAATTATTGTTCTGAGTTTTCTACTTAAAATTGCAACAGGAAGGAGTTTCAGCGAGTGAAACCCCCAGTGGAGCGAACTGAAGATGACTTTGATCCAGGTGCCAAGTTCCATGTGCCAGCAAATTCTCAGTACATTGCGTAAGTTAAAATCTCTGATACCACACTCAGTAATCATAATGGTTGTGATTTTTATTTATTATTAAAATTTCAAAGCATTTACACTCCACTAGAGTTACAGTATGTTGACAGGATGGATATGCACAATTATTATAAGTACAAAGTTTGGATACAACAAATTAAAGCAGCTTATATGAAAAATAATAACATGACATTTTAATAAGAAATACAAGAAAAAAATCACATTTGCTATAAAGGGAATATGATAAAACACAATAAGTTGAGCATTAATTCATTGTCTTTCTAATTAGAAGTTTGTGGTTAAACCAACCTCCAGATATGTTAATGGAATAATACATATTTTTGAATACATTCCACAAATATGACACAATACAAACTAAGAGACAAAGGTTCTCCAAGTGCCAACAGCGGCAACCATCTAGGGCGATTCCCGGGAAATGGATAATCGCTTAGCGGTCACCAGTTATTTAGAATCCCTAATGCGCATTTTGAAAGCAATGCCTTCATAATCACAGGGGGTCAGTGATTCTTCTGTGAATTATATTTTAAACTTATAATTCTTAAATATTATCATTTTATTAAAAACACTTGTAGAACTGTTTCTTCAACTTTATTTAGAATATTTTAAAATCTATTTGGGGGTAATCAAATTTTTAATTCATCAGATGGTAATCTACACACATAAGTACGCACCTCTGTATTTTTGCGTTTAATTTGGTACAATTGATTTATGTTTTTCCGAGCAGAAACTTACACTTTTGTGATAGATCCGATAGGAAGCGTGTACGTCTATTATGTTGAAAAACATTATTAGCGGTCCTATTAAGGTGCAACGTTCAAATGTGTGTTTACTGATACTTCTTCATTAGAATGTATTAACGATTTATTGGTGTAAATCATTTCATATAAGGGATTATATTCTTCAACATTGCAAATCCGCAAAATTATCATACAATAATCAGGTACCTTCGTGAAGATGTACTGCCTCAACTTTTTACGAACACGAAAAGGATAAAGCAGCTTTGTGACTGTTAAATTTAACATAAGTTTGCAAATCCGGCAAACTTTTACATTGGAGAATCAATCAAATTAACAAAATCAAAATTTACAAAGAAAAACAAGAAACCACGGCTATGCATTGTTTCTTACTATGAAAATTCATCTGTGGAAATTATTCAGGTCTATGGTAACATGAGTAAGCTATAGAGTATTCCACATTTAGTTGACGTGTTTTTATGGAGATACGTCTCCCGTGTATTTCTCTGCAAGGAGCAAAACAAACATTAAATTTTTTATTTCAAAAATCTTTCATGAATAAAGGATGCATTGAGCAGTTGATTTATTTCTCAATAGCTTTTTAAATAAAATTTATACAAATTAATTCCTTGCATTTTTGTCTGGAAAGACGACAATCCAATTTTATATCTATAAGTCTGTTGTGAACAAGGCGCTTTTTCTTTCGACACAAATTTACACAGGATTAATTTCATACCCATCTTTCTGTATTAAACTTCCATTTCATATTATTTTTATTTCCTATAACCTATATAAGTTGATTTGAACTGAAATTTTCGAATTATGCATGCTAAATAAGGCATTTCCAGCTAAGTCTCATACCATGAGAGATACCTCCACAAACGCTGTGTATAAGATGTAAAAAAAGATGAAAGTATATTTTTGGTGAAGAAATGAGGTTAGTATCCTGATAAAAAAGAGATTTATGAATTATTCAGTTTGTTGATTTTTCCGTGCGCCAAAATAGCATGTAGGTGTCCGCTGTCAGTGATAAGGTGTAAAGGAAGAATAGGCCATATCATGGAAAATCGAAAAGAAAATCTATGTTTTTGAGTTCTAAAAGTGTTTAAACTTCAATCAAGCCACTCTTACAGGCAATGTTGCAGCCAAGAACAACTTTTGTTTAGTTATTAGTTCTCCAACTCTCTTAATTATCGTGAAATGTGGTGAACGTGGATTATTTCAAAAGGTCATAACTTATGATCAGAGTAAGAGATTTAGATCCTTCAGTTATCGATATGGATTGAATTTTTCATATAATATGTATTCATCAAAGATCCGAATATTCATTAAAATTCCTAAAAATTTTCAGCTAATTGTTTAATTCAGCAGAAAATTTTGTGGGCTAGGAAGATGTGACACTTCATCTCATATAGTATGCAGCTTCATAGGATAGTTTGTGAGAGTTGGGCTACAAAACTTGAGCTTGGCGTTTTGCCCTGCAAAAAAGGGTTTCTAGTTTAATGACATATTTATTTCCAGCCAAAAATTCATAACTTTGTGTAAATATGATCAGTATGATTACATTGCAAGGAAATACTTTTAAAATTGTTCTTGTCATCATTGTAAATGACAATTTTCAAGATATCTCATGCTTTCTGTAAAGTAGTTTGCAATTCCGATACTTTCTGATTTGTCAAACTTTACTTGGCAATATTCCCATCATTTTATTTTCATTTTCCTTTTGGAAAGTAATCTTATGATATGGTAAACGCCTGCCAGTAATCCATTATTATTCTATGAAATTCTTAGTTTCGAGAAATTCACTATATATTTATAACTTTGATCTTTTGCAAACCAAAAATATTGCATATAAATACTGTCATTTTCTTAAACATTATCTTAAGAACTTTTTAATGTGCTTTCTCTTAACACATCGGGTTGTCAATTCAAAGTTGGCACAGGAATGGCGAGGTGAGTAGACTGAGAGTAAGTTTGGTAACAGCATTTGCCATAAGGACAATGCTGTCAACTAAATGTGGAATGATCTATATCCTCTATATGTTTAAACATTATCTGCATTTTAGCATTGGATGGATAATATATAACTTGTTTATTGAATGAGAATTTTTGATGAGTGCACTGTTCTTCGATAATTTTCAGTTTGTATTGGGTAATTTACTTTCAGAAAATACACCTCTAAGCTGTTGTGATACGAATTTTTTGGGTAATTGTAATCCGTTATACAGACCTTATTTTTAAATGCTCCTAAACTCTCCTCGGTTCTTAACATAATAAATATATCTGATCTTTGAATATTTTCAGTAGTGAAGACTTCTGGATGAGAATATGTTTGTATAATTGTCTCCGTATGGTAATGTCAATTTTCAAGTATATGTGGAATGCTCTATATTTAATAAGTATAATATCTTTGTAAAAAAAAGAAATAAAGAAAAGATCCTAGTGTTGAATACTGGACTAAATTTAATAGAGACAGCAGTCCAGGGAATTTGATGCTGTTATGTAATATCCCATATAAAAATTACAGTTACAGAAAGATAGCTCTTGAAATTTCCTTTTTATGGTGTGGCTTATAAGAATGGGGTTTTATACTGATTTGCTTATTTTTCAGGTACTTCATAGCTCACTTCTTGCAGTTCCAGTTTCATAAGTCATTGTGTATAGCAGCTGGTCAATACTCACCAGATGGGGATCGACCACTACACAAATGTGATATCTACAAATCAAAGGTGGCTGGCGAACTTCTAAAGTAAGAAACTCCAGCAAAATGTTATTTCTGTCATCTTTCTTTTGTCCAAATTGAGTGCACATAGAGGAAAAGAAATGCTTGATTACCATAGAAAATTATGGTTGGCAAATCATATACAAAAAGAAATCTATTGGAAAGGTTTTACATACTATTATACAAATATTTAAATTGTTGATGATGTACAGTGATTTGGGTTCCTTTTCTGATTGCTCTTGTAGAAAGAGAAGGACTCTGACAGACAATGGAAATCACTGAATCCTTCATTAAGGTGCAATCTTCAGCTGAAATTTTATCAAATATATCTGATATAGTAGTGATGAGATGTGAATGAGCTCTATGTAGTCATCAAGATATGACTGATATAACCTGTTCAAAAATCCTTATTCTACCAAAATTTTCGATATGGTAAAAATGCGTTCATTGTGGAGTGTAAAAGGACAAAAATGAAGTAACAAAGGAAGACTATGTTTGTAGAAAAATAAAAAAATTCTTAAAAATATAACAAGAAGGCAAACAGTATTATACTACAATAGTTTGAGGATTCTAGACATCTAAATCTTTTACGAATAAAGCAAACTGAATAGATTCCTTTTTGTCTTTAAAGTTAAAGTATAAAGCAGGTATTCAGCAGGTAAGACCCAGAAATCCTTCCCTCTCATTCCCGGAAAAGAATTAGAAATTTGTAATATCTTGGTTATAATGCTGCTCATTTGATTCCCTGTGTCTTAACCACTGTATTTCCCTAAATGGATCATACCTATAGGTCATGCGATCATATATATAACCTGTAGCGTCATTTCTTATTTGTGGAATGAAGACAAAGTCTAAAATGAAATTCCATTAACACGTGCCTAGAGCATGAGTTGTACTTAAATCGTCAGGCGGTTCACGGGCCTAGTGTGTCAATGCTTACTTCGTTTGCTCCCTTCATATTATTCCCTGGAATAGGTTTTTCTTTTTTATGCAGCCCACTCAAATTGAAACAGTATTTAACTGTTAATGCAGTTTCCTAATTTTTCAAGTTTTTGTCATTTTGTGAATCAAACAAAAAGGTAATCAGCATGGCATTATCAGTATGAGTCTTGCAGTGAACGTGTTAAGGTTGAGGTGATTGATTAAATCATTAATAAGGGAGGTATCTTCTTTCACAATCACCACTGCATTTAGGTTTATTATGTTAATTGGACTAAAAATTTTCAGTGCAATTGAGAACAAAAATAGCTTGTTGTTCTTTCTGTGAAGCATTCAGGAAGATAGCAGGATAGATGAGCCATGTTGTTCTAGATTCACCTCCTGCCATACACCACTGGCAGCTTGTAGATCGAATCTAAAGAGACTCCCTAAAGTTGGATGGTCAAACTCTCCCTCTTCTTTGGCTTGCTTTTCAAGATTACGATAATGTTATTGACCATCTGGATGTTCCCTTATATTTCCCCAATTTCTGAGTGCCTTACATTGTAGGTGGGGTACATGTTTGCACAAGTTTAGGCTAAAGTATTACCTTCAAAAAATATTTCAAGACATACTGTGATCTTACCTTGATTTCTCATAATATGAAAATATCATTTCTGAGTAGTATCTGAACTCAAAGACAGAGACAGTGTTAGTATTGGCATTAATTTTTATGGCACATATCTCTCTCTACCTCCAACCATAATTGGGAAAAGCTGGTGACTATAACTGGGACACCCAAAGGTGGATACATTACAAACTATGCAAAGTTGGTATTTTAGATTATACACTTACTAATAGGGAAGACATCTTCAAATATGAATCAAATGAATTTCCATAAGAATCCTCCAAAATGAGGTAGATATAAAAAAAAGAAAAATACATTGCGTTCGTTTCACAAAATATATCTATCTTATTGGAGTCGACACAGTGACATTTAATTCCATCAGTACTTTTCTCAGAAGAGATTTCCAAACTAGTTACATTCTTTCATTTTAAACCTTCAAGCTCTCATTTTGCTCTAAACTACAAAATATAGAAAAAAAAACAGCTGTGCTAATGTATTATTAGATTTATCTCCATTTTCAATTCTTGTTTATTATTTTTACTTATAATTATTTGCAAATTAAAAAATTTATATATGCTGTTTTATATTACAGAAATTGGCGCTGTTCAGGGTTTGATAAATTCACATTTACTATTGTTTTGAATCAATTCAGAATTCAAGCAGTTCTTAATTTGGATGGCCTTTTGATCAACAGTTTGCACTCCTGTTTAAATTTGATGGTTTATGGATGTTTCCTTTATGCTCCAGGAAAGGACTTTCCCTCGGAGCTTCAAAGCATTGGTCCGATGTCCTAGAAATCATGACTGGAGAGAGGGATCTCAGCAGCTCTGCCATACTCGAGTATTTCAAGCCACTCTCTGCTTACCTGGACAAAGAAGAGCAGAGCGCCATGGTGACTGCAAAACCATCAGAAGCTCTCCCTCTTCTAAATGGGGAAGATTCTAAAGCGCCACAACCAAATGCCACTGTGCCAATAGCAGTTGGCTCTGTTCTTGGGATATTTGTACTTGTTGTGATAATTGCATTTGTAATTGGGAGAAGACGCCGCAATGCAGCTGCAAATATGTAAAAGCAGAAAGATAGGTTGTCAACTGAAAATTGTACACTTCTATAACCTTAAAATAAAAAATGTAATGTAACCTTGTGTTTGGAAGATCCCTATCCTGCTTGACCAAGGCCTGCTGTTGTCCATACACAATGGAGATTTTCTTATGCTCTTATGGAAAAGAAATCTTTTCCATGTTTATTATTATCTAGGAATATCTTTTATTATGTAAACTATGAATCTATGGATGAATGATTTTTTCCCAATATGGCAGACCCGGATGTATGTCGTGCTTGCAACAAACATGAAAAAACCTCGTTTATTATGTGCAGTAACTGTACCTGTACAAGAGTGGTCTGAAAAGTTTCCGACCCCAGATTTTTCAGAAATCTTCAGAAAACATGTCGAGAAATGGCAAAATGTCTGAAACTTTTCAGACCATCCGTGTAAATACCTTAAGAAGTGTGCTAACTTGAAGGATAATGCTTCTGAACTACTACTTTCAAACGAAGACCTTGATTGGTTCCCCTGTGAGTGCAACCCTAAAACGTGTACACCTAGCAACAACATTTCTGCTTGCCCTGCACTTACTGCTGAATTAAGGGCTATTGTACTTGAGCTTCAGCACAAAGTCGAGCAGCTTAAGAAACAATCCAATCATCAGCCAAATGTCGAAAGTGGAGTCCATTATAAGTGAAATGAAGGATTGCAAGATCCGTGCTAAGAACTTTATCTTGTATGGCATATGCGACTCCCTGGATAACAAAATAGTTAGTGATAACAAAATCACTCGGGATGAAAATGTCATGATGGACATCATCAATGCCATTCCAAATATGACAGATTCTCCTTTCCATGTTTTGAGAATAGGCTGGCCACAGAATCTTGATAAGAGGCCCTTGAAAGTTACCTTTGGGTGCGAGACGAATGCTAAGAATTTTTTGTCTGGCTTCCTCTCTATTAAAAAGATTCAGCTGTTAGTGAAAGATATCCAGAGGCCGTACTGTCAAGGAGTGTGAATATTTCAATGAAGTAAAGATGGAACTTCTAGAAAGAACTGAGAATGGTGAGAGAGATTTTATTATTAAATATGTTAATGATGTGCCAAAGATTGTGGCTCATATTAATCCAAAAAACGATTAGTAATCAACGACTTCGGTATATCATCCGAATTTTCTAGGCCTAAAAACCAAGATTGGGAAGATGAAACATGCTGTTTCATGTTCAATGTTGGATGTTGTTATCTTTACTGAAACTTGGTTAATCTCTGACATTCTTCGTGGTGAACTTAATTGGCCTGGATACATAATATATAGGAAAGATCGTTGTGAATTGACTTCCTTTAAAAAGAGTGGTGGTGATGTTCTTATTGCTGTCAGAGACAACCTGAATTCTTGTGAACTAAAAATCTCTACAAATAATATTGAGTATATTTTTTCAGCCATCAATAGTAAGTTATCTCGTATTCTACTTGGTTCAGAGTACATTGCTCCTTATTCACCTCTTGAAATTTATGAATTGCATAGCAATAGTATCGAAACTGTTATATCATCTGCCAACTTTACAAATACTCTAATCATTGGTGAATGCAGTCTTCCATCATTATGCTGGTCTGAACTTAGCTCCTTGGAGGATCAACTATCTCCTTCAATACTTCTCTCAGCACAAGAAAGAACCTTCATTAACTGCTTTACTTTTCTTGGTCTCTCTCAAGTTAACACTATACTACGAATACCCAAGGTTCACTATTGGATTTAGCCTTCTCAGATTCATATGAAGTCACCTCCTGTACTTCCTCAGATATCTTTTTGGAATGGGACCCATACCATCCTCCATTAAATGTTAAGATTAAACTTTCCAAAGAAGTTGATGTTGTTAGTATTAGTATTCCAATATATGATAATAAAAACTGTGATTATGAGTCTTTGATCTGTTACCTTGAAAATTTTAATTAGCCTCAGTTACTATGTAACAATGATTGTGGTAATGCTTGTAACATATTCTTATGTGCCTTACATGAAGCAATTAATCTTTTTACTCCTGTTATATGCATCAAGAATGGAAGTTACCCAGAATGGTTTACTCTTGAGCTGAAAAATTGTTTAAAGAGGAAAAAAATATATCATCTCTCCTATAAAACCACTGGTAATCCTAGAGACTATTCAATGTTCTCCAAGCCAGATGTAAGGTTCTTCCTTAGTCATGCTATGTTGGATACTTGAATTCAGTTCAAAATAACTTTCATGTGAACTCAAAGTAATTCTGGCCCCATGTTAATAATTTACATAGCTCTAATAAAACTCCCAATGAAATGCATTACAATGGCATCCATCAAAACAGCAGACTGGATATTTGTAATTTCTTTGCTGATTACTTTTCACGAGTCTATGACAACCATACTCCAGATGTTATGACCCACTACAATTTTAGCACCCCTACTGATTAAGAGACAAAGGTATTCTCCAAGTGCGGAAAGCGGTGTGGCAGCCGTGCGCGCGACGCCATTACAAGCAGCGCCAATACGGACGTCGACGCTCGATTGTCTTTTTGGGGAGCTTAGGCCGTGGCTCCACGGGCAGCGAATAGGCGCGTGTGTTTCGCTGCCGAAAATCTGCTGCTCGAGGGTGGCTCCACGGGACAGTAAATGACTGTCCCTAGGAGCAGCAGATTGCCGGCGGGCGCTGTATAGCACTGTGAAAAATAGACCCTAATCCATGCTGCGCGGCATGACCTTGAAGCCGTCGTACACACGCGGCCTATCGACAGCAAAATGCGGCGTGTGGAGCCACCCTCATTCAATCCTATGGTTCTTAGTTTCGGTCCGTAATTCGCTGCCCGTGGAGCCACGGACTTAGAATCGATTCCCGGGAAACGCTCTCACTTCCTGGCCGTCCCGTTTGCACCTGCTCACCGCTTGCCTCCGACCTCGTGTTTCATTCCAACTTGTATTTCGATTTCATTCGTTGCGTTAACCTCAATAAATTACCTTTGTTGTTGTGGTTACGGGTAGTGTTATCCCTTGGAGAACCTATTCGGCGATCCCCCCATCCTCAGCGGCAACCGTCGGGGGCAATTCCTTGAAAAAAGACGATATATTATTATTATTATTATATCATGTTTATGATTTATATTTCACGCAATTGTATTACAAGGTTTATTTAAGATTTATGTTCATATTTTTAGATACTCTTTTTGAAATTCTGTTGATTTTTTTCTGTGTGATATATACATTTGTGGCTACTTAATTATTGATTGCATCATGCAAAAGGGCTCTGCCCATGAATAAATATCGTTATCATTATTATTATGAAATAAAGTAGATAGTTTTCATGTGTTGCGTGTGTTGCAAAAGACTCAATAACAGGATGTTGCAAATATCTCAAACTTGAAAGGTTTTTAAGAGTGCAACCTGGGGAATAATGGGTTAGTTTTCATTTATCAAAGTGGCCCTGATTCATCCCCAGACAAGCAAAAGCAATCCCATAAAATATTCCCATCAGCCACAGCTGCAAACCCCATTTTAAATGCTCCAGAAGCCAACCCTTCCCACTTTGTATGTCCACTCAAAGTGTGCAGTGTATTGGGCATCTCAAGGCTCTATTATGCTGCCTCCTGTTTTCAAGTACATCCACACGTAGAGTTAGTGAGGTAGGACCTATTGTAAACACTTGTTCTATACAATGTGTGCCTCACAAGAGGTTTAAAAGAAGCCTAATGAAGGGAATTTGTCACTAGCACAATTTCTGGATGATGAGCTGCCTTTTTAATTAACTATTTATTAATTGTGAAGATACGTTTTGTCTCCTAGGGATGACAGTGAGGGTAATGTTTACTAAATTTGTAATATTTACTCACGACTTGTTTCTGTTCAATGTTGTAACTTTCTCATTAGAGTTGATATTTGCTCTAAATTTAGATGTACAAATGTGTTCATTCATTCTTACTTCATACACTTTGATGTCTACAAGACATAATAATGGAAAAATAGAGCAATCTTTGATTAGGCATGAGCTAGAGGAAATGTATTCCACGGAGGAAAATAATATTCTTCAGCATACGTGATATAAATAATACAAAAAAGACATAGTAACTGAATTAATTAATTATTTAAACGTTGGTCTTTTAAATACTTAACTGCAGCATATGGGCGTATGAATACAATGATAAAAAATTTCATGATTGATTATTTTTATTAAAAAATTTGTTGTTTTTACTTTGTTTTTCGCGCCTAGGTTCATTTCTGTTTTTGCTTTGTAGTTCGCGCCTCTACTATCATTCATCGGAGGTACGAAAACAAAATTTTACGAAATTGTCAGTTTGAAAGTGGAATTGGTGTTCTTAGAACATGAGGAACCATTCTAGGATGTCTGTATGGAAAAGGTAAGATTGCCACGTGGTATTCAGGAAAGTTCAATTGCTTGTTTTTCCGAAAGTGCTGTAAATGATCTTAATGTTTGTGATGTATTTTGTGAGCTAGTGTCTATATCGACCTAAATCTATTGAAACAGAATGAATGTTTATAATCGAGGCTTCCAAGTTTATAAAAATATCAATGATCATGAAATTAAAATTGAAGATATCAATTTAGATGCTTTTAAATTGCATGTATAGCCCTTCTCTAACTAAGGAATCGAGAGAAAAGTTTTCTCTTCCGTTCTAATGGGCCTAGTGAAACTAAAATACATTGTTTTAAATGCTTGTTAATGCTATATTTACCGAGTTGATTAATCTCTCAAAATATTCATATAGAATTCTTTCTACATTTATGTAGTTTATCTCCCGTTACTCGGGAATCATGATTTCTACTGTTGGCAGCTCATCGCATCATTCTTCGGAAGACTGAGAAGTTGTTAAAGAAAATGTCATTATTTCAAACCTTTTTTTATTTCATAGTGCCTCAGTCACTTCTTGTCTGTGAATCTTATAGTATATTGAAGTAAGGAAATATTTTGATGTGAGAAGTGAGTGGTTAGCGGTACCACGCCTATTATCCGTTCCACATTTAGTTGACAACACGTGTGCTTACAGAGAATCGATTCCCGTGCATTTCCCCGTAAGGAGGAAATGCACGGGAATCTTTTCCGATTTAAAAATTCTTTACCGAGGCAGAAATAAAGGATGCATTGTGTGGTGGAATTTATTTCTCAATATTAAAAAAAAAATAAAATTGAAACAAATTATTTCTCTACATTTTTGCGTAGAAAGACGATTTTCTTCTCTTATCTTTATCTCGCTGTTGTAAGCATAGAGTTCGTTCATTCGACACAAACTTAACACAGAAATATCTTCATACCTTACTTACTGTATAGGTAAACTTTTAGTTTTATATTACTAAAACTTACAGTAAGTAAACTTACAGTTTTACATTACTTCGTTTGCACGCGCTTCTTATAAAATGCATAAGATTCTCTGAACCGAAATTTTCGAATTATGCAAACCGAAAATCCATCGCCAGCTAAATCTCGTTCTGTAAGAGATACTCAGTAACATTCTGCGTAAGAAATTTAAAGAGAAGTGTAAATATATTTTTTGTGAAGGAATTTGGACTTTAACTCGATAAAAAAGGGATTTATGAATTTTTCAGTTTGTTGATTTTTTCCGCGCGCCAAAATTTGACAGTACTGCCCGTAGATGCCCGCTTTCAGTCATAGGTGTGAAGGAGGAATAGGCCATATCATGGAGAATCGAAAAGAAAACCTATCATTTTAAGTTTTAAAAATGTGAACATTTCAATCAAGCCATCCTGCGGGAAAATATGCAATCCAGAAAAAACTTTTGTTTAGTTATTAATCCTCCAACTCGTAATTTTCGCGAAATTCGGCGAACATGGATTATTTTGAAGGGTCCTAACTTAAGATCAGAGTAAGAGATATAGTTATTTCAGTAATTGATATGGACTTAATTTTTCATATAATATGTATTCATCAAAGTTCAGAATTTTTTAAAAGTTCTTAAAAATTTTCAATTACTTGTTTAATACAGCAGAAAATTTCGCGTGCTTGGAAGATGTAACACTTCATCTCATATGGGGCGAAGCTTCATAGGATAGTTTGTGAGAGAGAGAGAGGCTACAAAACTCTGATATAGGAAGGCTCTTGAGCCATAAGACATCTGAGCAAACGTAGTGGCTCTTCAATTTAAGGAATTCAGGATTAGAGTTCTTGTTTAGTTTGTCTTCGGATTCTCGGAGCATAGAAGTGGAGTGGCGTCATAACTTATTGAACGTTGTTGTGGAGATTTTTCCCAAGTGGTTTATTTTGATGTTTATGCGATCATCGTGTCCAAAGAGAAAATAAGTCTAAAAGAGGCAAGCTGTGAAGTAAACAGTTTACTTTTTTACCTATTTCAGCAAGTCTCTCGGTGCTATCGAATTCCGTGAAGAGGCCGCAAATGGAATTCAAAATAATCAATGGAGATGGAAAGATGCACTCTGAGGCACATTCTTAATTGAATTGCTCGACGAGAAACTAAAAAGGTTACCTCCTTATAAATACCGTCCTTTTCTTAAACATTACTTTAGGAACTTTTTAATGTGCTTTCTCTAAACACATCCGGTAGCTAATTCAAATTTGGCGCGGGAATCACGAGGCGAGTAGACTGAGAGTACGTCCTTACGGCAACAGCGTTCGCCGTAAGGACAATACTGTCAGCTTAATGTGGAACGGCCTATATTTCTTTTACTCTCCATGAGCAACCCCTTTGGATTCTACTAGCTAAACTTTGCATCCTGTTCGCTTTACCTACTACGTTTTGAATATGCTCTTTGAAGGAAAAATTACTACTGAGCGTAATACCAAGATATTTATGATGCTTCACGAACTGCAACGGATATCCTGAAATATTATACGGTATGCGAAAAACATTAGTGGAACGTGTAAAATTCACAGTTCAGAATTTTTTAAAAGTTCTTAAAAATTTTCAATTAATTGTTTAATACAGCAGAAAATTTCGCCGGCTAGAAAGATGTAACACTTAATCTCATATGGTACGTAGCTTCATTGGATAGTTTGCAAAAGATGGGCTGCGAAACTCTGGTATAGGACGGCCCTTAAGCCATGAGACATCTGAGCAAACGTAGTGGCTCTTCAATTTGGGGAATTTAGGATTAGAGTTCTTATTTTGTTTCTCTTTGGATTCTTGGAGTATAGAAGTGGAGTGGCGTTGTAACTCATTAAACTGTGTTGTAGATTTCTCCCAATTGGTTCTTTCAACAAGTCTCTCGGTGCTATCGAATTCTGCAAAGAGGCCACAAAAGGAAGTAAAAAAAATCACTGGAGAAAGAAAGAAGCATACTGAGGCTCATAAATTGCTCGACAAGACTAACCTTTTTGGTTACACAACCGTATAATTATGCGATATACTTGATTTGATACTTGTGATGAGCTTGGCGTTTTGCCCTGCAAAAAAGGGTTTCTAGTTTAATGACATATTTATTTCCAGCCAAAAATTCATAACTTTGTGTAAATATGATCAGTATGATTACATTGCAAGGAAATACTTTTAAAATTGTTCTTGTCATCATTGTAAATGACAATTTTCAAGATATCTCATGCTTTCTGTAAAGTAGTTTGCAATTCCGATACTTTCTGATTTGTCAAACTTTACTTGGCAATATTCCCATCATTTTATTTTCATTTTCCTTTTGGAAAGTAATCTTATGATATGGTAAACGCCTGCCAGTAATCCATTATTATTCTATGAAATTCTTAGTTTCGAGAAATTCACTATATATTTATAACTTTGATCTTTTGCAAACCAAAAATATTGCATATAAATACTGTCATTTTCTTAAACATTATCTTAAGAACTTTTTAATGTGCTTTCTCTTAACACATCGGGTTGTCAATTCAAAGTTGGCACAGGAATGGCGAGGTGAGTAGACTGAGAGTAAGTTTGGTAACAGCATTTGCCATAAGGACAATGCTGTCAACTAAATGTGGAATGATCTATATCCTCTATATGTTTAAACATTATCTGCATTTTAGCATTGGATGGATAATATATAACTTGTTTATTGAATGAGAATTTTTGATGAGTGCACTGTTCTTCGATAATTTTCAGTTTGTATTGGGTAATTTACTTTCAGAAAATACACCTCTAAGCTGTTGTGATACGAATTTTTTGGGTAATTGTAATCCGTTATACAGACCTTATTTTTAAATGCTCCTAAACTCTCCTCGGTTCTTAACATAATAAATATATCTGATCTTTGAATATTTTTCAGTAGTGAAGACTTCTGGATGAGAATATGTTTGTATAATTGTCTCCATATGGTAATGTCAGTTGTCAATTGACGAGTAATACTTTTATGAAACTTTAAATATTAAGAGTTTAGAAGCTTTTAAATTTGAATAATGCATTCATTTGTTGCTTTGCTGCTGAGTTTTATATCATTATTTTCTGTCATTAGTGTTTAAATGTAGGTGGTGATTATGCAGAGGAGATTCTATCAATCTTTTGCTAATTATCAAGTGGACATTCAGATTTATTTGAATATTTTTGGCTGTAATACGTTTCCAAAGTAAAGAATAACATGTCAAAAATATATTTTTTGTTTTCTATAGAAAGCTCTATAAATAAAGGATTTCTTTTTTCGTTCACTATTTTGGTAGTTTCTTGATTCTACTGATAATTGTCTTGTACTTGTAGTGTATGTAAATGTGTTTTAATAATAATAATAATATTTTATTTTGAAACGGACATTTTCTTGTATAGCTGTTGTCAAATATAATTACATAACTAAATAATCAATGTTATAATACATTTTCTTAAAGAGAAAAATTTTTACACTTGATTTAAATTTTAATGGTGTTGGAGAGCTTTTGTAAATTGTAGGCAGTTTATTATAAAAATTAAGACCAATTGACTTAGGTCAAAAAAAGAAACCTCGGATCTGTGATGACAAAGATGAAGATGATAGCTAGATCTAGTGAAGTGGGTGTGAAAGTCTGAGTTAGAATTGAAGAGAGAAATGTTAGAATGGATAAAAGAGACAACAGAGAGAATATATAGGCAAGGCTGTGGTAAGATGTGTAGTGCATTAAAAATAGGTAAAGAAGGGGCACAAGGATGGGCTCCTGCAATAATTTTTATGCAACGTTTTTGTAGAATGAATACCTTATGGCAGCTTATAGCCTTACACCAAGACAGCAGACTAAAGAAAGTTTTTGGTTCCATTATGGTATGGTTCCCTATTCTGAACTGATGTTTAAATTAGTGTGAGAAAAGAACTTTGAAATGAAAAAGATCCTTCTGAAACATCATTCAGTCGTGATTACAATAATTTAGTGATGTTGTTGGCAAAAATAGTTAAGGCACACAAGATATCTGTTGATTGGTTTGATTCCGAAGCTAAATTTTCCATATAAAATGAGATTAATATGACTGATCAGCATTTTAACATAAAGTATCAGTGAAAAAACTTCTTATTCTTAATGTTGCATAAATTCCTAATGCTCTCTATTTTCTAGAGACAATGGTACTTCCCTCATTTATGCTTAAGTTCATGTTCTAATAGTTTGATTTGATATTTATTGCAAATAAAGAGCTTTTCGCAAACTTTTTTAGTATGTTCAGAAGACAAGTTTCTCACCTTTCAGGCCCATGATTTAGATTCATTGGGTTTCATATTTTATTCTGCTGTATTTCCTATGCATGCAAATTAAAAGAGCATGAATTTCCTGAGTATTTACCTTTTTAATAAAATTGTTGCTTTTTGAGTTCACTCTCCTTTTACCAAAAATTATTATGAAATTATTAGTGGTACGATTAATCTTTCTCAGAATTAAATATTGATGATGAAAATTTAGAATAGCAAGTCAAAAGTTGAGGATCTCAAGTTCCAGAGATGGTAGTTTAACTAAGAGTTTAACTTAAGAGAATATTTTCAGAATACTTCAATCTTTTAGTGGAAGTATGAAAGCAAATTTGATGCTTGTTTAGTAATCAGATGATATATTTGAAATTTGAAATGGTATATACATTTCCTTAGTCAATTAGCTATGTCTGCTTTCCATTAGAATTTCATCAAATTCTCATCAGTGGTTATATCTTTACTAAAGCATTTTCATTGAAAGTGTATTAAGACATTTCTTCTCATTATATGATCAAAATTAATTATTTAATTTATATATTATTTAATCAATTTACCTGCTTTTTGGTAGACCATTCAACCTGGGGGAGAATCTATCGGATTTCTTCATTATGATTTTTCAGTAGTTCGCCTTGGGAGGGGTCAGCCAGATTTTCTTGTGGTAGTCATTGGTGAGCATTGTTACATTACCTGTATACCCCAGCAGGGCAAGGAATGTAGGGCAGTCTGGTTATAGCTTTGCGTTCAGCTTTTTTGGGAGTCTCTTTCAGGGTCTGTCCCGTGGTTGTGTTTTAGTCATTTTACATTTCCATTAGAATATGTTATTTGTGTTTAAACATTAAGTTCATAACATAATTTTTCAAGCTAAAGTGCTCGTTAATTTTAACAACAAAAATACTACATCGGATATTTAGAATATATTTATTGAATATTTACATAAGAAATCTAAAATTTTCAGAACGATTCTCTTTGCTTAAATTTTGCAACATGAATAGAGCCTAAAACCAATTTTATGCGTTTATTATCTGAATGCTTACACTTGACTGGAATTGAACCAGGAACTACTATTGAAACAGAGTTTATTCATTGCAAGGCCTTTTCATGATTGTAAAACTTCTGGTTTTAGGAGGAAAAACATATGCTCTTAAAATCACAATATTAGAACCTACTTTATTATAAACTAATCATTATACTTTATTATCGAAAATTTGCGACTAATCCTACCCTCACCAAAATGGTAGATAGCCGATATAACGAATGAGATACGTAGAATTATGCTATTATTTACTATGAAAATCGCTATTATTCCGATAAGGGATGTAGAGACATTACCTGCACCCCCTGCCATATGCTGTAAGGAGACTCATAAGATGCATATAAATTTATTCAATCAAAAGCATATTCAGTTGCTTTATCAGTTGTAAATCCCATTGGCATAGAAAACTCCTAAATGGCCCTGCAATTCTTCATTGCAAATGCTTAAATTTCACAAAAGCTCCTTCAATTCATAATTCTATCATTAATTCATATCAGTACTTTTAAACGAATTTAAATTACCTGTGTGGGAAAATACATGAGCTTGGTTTCAACAATTACATTTTTCGTCATTGCTTATAGCTTCAAAATTTTACAAAAGTATTATTTATTTAATCAGAATTCTCAAAATTTTGATTTAATAACAACATTTCACAACCAAAATAATAATCTTAATTCAATTTCCTTTCTTTTAGTGCTTGTGTCGATTTCATATGAACTTTTACAAGGTTGTCTACAAATGTGGCAACCTCTCCCCCCCAGCCCTTCAAGGCTCCACTTGCTGTAAATTAGCCATCACCAATGATGGAAAGGCTGGTAGTATATTGAAGAGAGAAGAAAATCATCACGTACTCTCAAATTTTAGTTCCTTTTGCTTTCTCCATGAATGTCTTTCATTTTTGCTTGGATATACCTTTGAGGCCCTATTAATTATCCACAAAATGGCATGCCGATGCTCTTTCAAATGGATGCTTTTTAAAAACTTTTGGCACCATTCTTGAATGAAATGTACTTATACGTAGTGTAAGTGGGAACAGCAAAAATCACAATGTTGAATCAGGGTGTAGTTTGCTTATAAATACACTAATTTTTTTGTGATTGGGATTAAGGGCTAACAGAAATACCAGTTAAGAAAATATATATTAAAATGTAGTTATTTAACGATATTAAATAAAACTATTTAAAAAAAAACAAACGAATAATGTAAAATTAATCATATAAATTATTTCATTGTCTAAGGCTTCATAAAATCCAGCACACTCCTTTGACGACACAATGGCTTCCTTTTACATGCATAATTTCTTCAAAGCAAGCTGATAATTTTATCATTCCTTGCTTTGTGGCTGTATTACATTCTTTGTTTTATATTAAAAAAAACCTTTTTCTATTGAGCTGAGAACTTCTGTAAGCATAACAATTTTCATGAGCTTATCTAGTTGAGTCAGGTCTGAAATGTCTGATTCTTCAGTAACATAATGCATCTTTATGAGTTTATGGATTGTCAGCTGTTGATCAGGGGAATCTAACTGCTCGTTATGATCTATCCTTTGCGTTGCTTTTGAGAAAGAAAGGACAAATTCTCTTCCAGGAGAGGAAAATCAAGAACCATGTTACTCTGAGTTCATGAAAGTTGCGATATGTGTGCAATGTATACTCATAATGTCCATAAGTGGGGGAAAATATCCCTGAATATAATATAGTCACGAATAGATGAATATATGGATATTATTTTCAAGGATTTCATAAGACATCACAGTCTCAGGTCTCACTTGGTGGTAGTGTGTGACAACAAAGTTCTCCAAGATAAATTTCTTATACTATACCACAAAATAAAAGATACACGACCTAGGTTTCGTGGCGAAGCCACATCATCAGGTGAAACAAAGGGCGAAACACTCGGAATTTATACAAACACCGAACCAATGAGAAAAGGTGAAAATAATTTTTTTTTTGTTCGCCAATCCTTTTCCTTTACCTTTCAATTATCCTGCTCCTTCCAATAGTTGCATTAATCTTCCTCCTATCCTGATTCATTGTATTCTATATTCAATTTTCACCTTTTCTCATTGGTTCGGTGTTTGTATAAATTCCGAGTGTTTCGCCCTTTGTTTCACCTGATGATGTGGCTTCGCCACGAAACCTAGGTCGTGTATCTTTTATTTTGTGGTATAGTATAAGAAATTTATCATGGAGAACTTTGATTTCATAAGATTTTCTACTATTTTCCAGAAGCTTAGGAATGCACCTTACAAAAAGAAAATTCTCTTGAGGACTGAAGATAACAATTTCACAAGATAACAACACTAATATTGCGGAAAAATAAGATTAATAGCATGAGAATTTCATCTAGGTGTTATCCATGCCTTCCTTTTCAAATTTATATAGTCTCACTCAAGAGGCAATTATTAAGGCATATGCTATAACAGTCAGAAATAGCAGTAAATGTGGAAATCTTTTTTACTGGGTACTTAATTTTGTCACTCTTAGCTTCGGGAAGCCTAATAAGGGTTTTGCTATTGAAATTACACAAATAACTATTCCTTAGGATGAAACATGAGTGTATTTAACCATGTCCACCATGTGGATTTCTGCCTTTTTTTCTTAACCTCATCTGTAATAAACATATTCACTCCAGATATTAAGAGTGAGGTGTAAAAAGAGATGTTTTATTCTCAACCTCGAACAAATAAAGACTTTATTGTTTTTATTACTATTATATTGCAAGAAGAAATACTTATTTTATCAAAAACAATGATGCTCATGCTGATGTGCTGAGGAGGGGTGGATTACATTTAGATGATGTTCAAGAAAAATTGTCAAAAATTAAGACAACTTATTTAAAGCTCAATCCTGCGAAAGATCGTCAGTGAGGTCTTTTAAGGAGGAAGCAATCCATCCCCCGTTAGATGGTCATCGATGGTTCAGCAGGGGAGCAGTCAGGAGTTTCACTGGTTTCCTCCATTGCTTTAGCCTTTCATTTACCCCTTTGTATCCAAGTGGAAATACCCTTCATTTTATCAAATTTGGCTAGTCTCTCTGCTGCCTCATCTCTATTTGTAAACTAAGTTTCCTTCTCAGATGTGGAATAGTATGGGAAAGAGAGTTTCTTCATAATTGCCTCTTGAGTGAGACTTTAATAATTCAAAAAGAAATGTACTACATATGGATAACACTTCATAGAATTCTCATGCTATCAATCTTATCTGTTTCTTGATATTGTTCTCATTATTTTGTGAAATATTTATCCTCTCCAGTCCTCAAGAGAATTCTAAGCTTCCAGAAAATGGTGAAAAAATCTGAATATCCACGTAAATAATATCTGTATATACTCATGGATTCATCTATTCATGAAGATGTTTTAATCATGAATATTCTCCTACACCCATAAACATAATTGCATAGATAACCAACCTATGTGAAGCCGGAGTAACAAGGTTCTTGATTTTCCAGAAGAAACTTTGTCCCTTCTTTCTCATTAATGAGGCGGAAACTACACAAAGATAATCTCTCTTGTGTGATATAAGTTAATATTTATATTATTATATCTTGCCAGGCAGTGAGACTTTGAAGTTGATTATGTCAAAGAGCTGTTGGATTCACTTTGTCAGCAGCTGACAATCATAAGGATGCCAGGGAAGAACATTACTGAAGAATCAGACATTTTAGACTTGGCTCAACTGTATAAGCCTATGACAATTTTAATGTTTACAGACACTCTCAGCTCAGTGGAATAAGGCATTTTCATATAAATAAGGATAGAAATGAAAAAATCACACACACTGCAATTCACTAAAAATATACAAAGATTTGATCGATCATCTGTAAGGCGTGTAGTCCATGGTTTTTATCCGAAACATTCCACGAACTTTAAGCAAGATTTATGGAAACATGAAAGTGAAATTTCTATGAAGAATTATTTCGCGCAAATCTACCAAAAATCATTAACTTTAGCCAGCTTTCCTCGATTGCGGTTCACAGTAAAGTGAGAGCATTGGAAGCCGCGTGACCGGAGGCGCGAAGCGGATTACTCTCTCGTATATAAAAGCCAAGAACTAGAGTTCTCTTTGAGATATCATCACAAATTAAACTGTAAATGAAAATTACAACATTTATCTCGATTTCTTTCGCGACAGGTTCTTCCTTACGTGAGAAACCAAAAATGTTTACGCGACGTGTAAATTATACTACACGACGAAATGTTTTTAAGTAACGTTCTAACTAATTAATATTTTACTAAGATGAGGTTACTTGAAAATTAATCTCATGCGACTTTTATGCATCCAGATGATACAATGAGCAACTGATTAAAATATCAGCCTTTTATGTTGGATTTTAAGACAGTAATGACAGTTTCAAAAATGTTCGACGGATCCATCGAATTGAACGGGCTCTTGGGACCACTGTGGATCGCTAGCGATTACGATCATCGTATGTAGGAAAATGGTTACATACAAATTGGGAAGAGAGGTCCCTCGCGATGATCGCTGAGCGACTATAGCGAAGCGATCATCGCTGGAGTCGCTTCTAGGAAAACGTACCTTTATATTAATTTCGACTTTCACAAAGCCAAAAGATAGCCAGTGTAGAATATGATATGTTTAATTACATTATTTATTTGACATGCTTCTATGATATGTGGTGTTAGCCTGTAAAGGAATTAGAGTCATGGTTCCTGCCACACACCAAAGGACGCATGCTGTATACATGTATAAATTTTAATTATCTTGACGTAACCCTTCTAAACTTCATTATATTTAAATAGCGTTTCCAAAGTCAAGCTGATTGAGAAACTTTCCATAAATGGTTGTACTGTTCCTGAGAATCGACACTGCAAATCTTTCCAAATCCAAACACCAAAATTTAAAAAAATGGCTCCCAGTCATGTATCTGATCATTTATTCTAACCATTACTTCCATTATCTATCATAATAATAAAATAGATCCAAATTCTCCTTGTATTTTTACTGTCCAGCTCTGATAGAAAGCAAACCACATGATACAGCAAATATCAGTTAAGTTCAATTTTGTGGAAAGGTGCCATGTCGTGAATGATTTTTGAAGATAAGCCATTTCCCTTTTAATTTACTTCAGCTATTCAAAGATGTCTATATCTTAAACTAGTTGAAGTAAGCTTGGCTTACTAACAATTGCTTTGGTCATCAAAACTGGTTGTTTATAGTCTCAAAATTTCACAAAATTTACATTTATTTTAACCAAATTCTCACCATTTCGACTTGATAATGGTATAACACCAGCAAAGTAATAACCTTCATTCAATTTCCTTCATTTTGTCAGGGTATTGATTTTGTTTGACCATTTTATCCAATGGAAGTAAATAAGTAAAGCTTGCAACCAATAAAAGTGCCTTAACGTGAATTTCTTATGAGAAGGATTTTTCTTGCCCAAGGTCAAACTGGGGACACATGGATAAGTAAAAATTAACCTATTATCTGTACATGGAGTGCTATTAATAATCTATTGTAAGTAATAAGTTTGAAAGTTGTGTAACTTCTGGTACAAGAGCCTTCTGCGAACATACACATTTGAACTTTCTACTCTATATATAATATACTCTGTATATACTTTATTTTAACTCCTGTTAAAGAAATGGAGGACCTCAGTAACAATTGAAGAGCCTTACCTCATATCATAGACCAAAAATGTAAACATTCAAGGGGTGATATCTCTATCTTACATGGAGGAATTCATTGAGAGGAAATATTAATCTTAAAGAAATAATTATCTGTTAATCCATATACGCTCATCTTCATTTTTAATTTCAGGCAGACAACCAACAAGTCTCTTAAATAAAAATATACATCTAAAGAATTATATCCTCATGAACTACCTCCAGTTCATTAAATACATTTCTTGAGACTTCATCAGTAACTTATGTTAGAGCTGAAATGTTAGTGTTAGTGCCGAGTTTTGCATCACCGTTGTGATATACATTCGTCTTTTGAAGTTATCAATAAATCCCAAGGAAGAATAGACTTGAAAAAAGTCCAACATGGGACCGGGAACTTTTCATGTCTATTCTTCCTTGGGATTTTTCCTGGGTGCACGTTCTAATATGCAAAATCACCCATTCCTTGTTATCAATAAACTTAAAGGATTTTGATTTACACAAAAACATAATTTCAGTATTTTCCCAGATACTTTCCCACTGGAAATTTTTTTCTTACAAAAATAGGACAAAAAGTAGCAGACGACTATAATTTATTGCAATCAAGAAGGAATTTTAGTTTATTCTTAATGTCTTCCAAATTAGTTTTCGTCAGCATACTTTTTCTGTGCAAATGTCGCAACAGTGCGCACCATTCTCCAGTAAGGAATACATGAAGCCAAATGCTTTACATGGTTTCTTCATAACATTGGACGATGTTTAGATTATCTGCATAAGCTAGGCATGAAATAAGATAGATGATGTTCGCTATTAAAGAAATAGAGAATTATTAGCCCCATTGTCATCAAAGGATGTATTCATACAATTATTAAATGAAAGGTGTAATTACAAAAATATATAAAAAATGAAGGTATTACATAAAGATACATAGAAAAGAAAGATTCCATCACTTTTGAGGAGTAAAATTTTGTCTGCCAACAGCCTCGGCTACACAGCTCCATCTTTCCTTTTCAGGTACTTCTCTTTGCTTGCTCTTGACTCTAATGGGGGACAAGTATCCTATGCTTGTCCTTCCTAATAAAGACCTGCGAGCAGAAATCCTTGAAGAACTCACTTTTGTATGAGATGCTTTCGTTAGAGACCTCGTAACAGGTCTTGCAAACTCTCCGTCTCGTAAATGACTATCTGTTTGCGTAGCCATGTCACACTGTGCAATAGATTTTTTTGATTTCCACTCTCCATTTCTAATACTATTCTGAATGAACAGAAATACTGGCTGTAAATTTTCCAGAGGATGTAAGTCTGCAAGCTCAAAAAGCAGTTCATAGGCACGAGGCTTAAGGTGGAACTTCTCGAGCATCTGTAAAAATGGAAATAATTAGTTAATTCTGAGCAAGGACCCCAGATAGCCTAGTTGGAAATGCATTCACACTTGGTGGAAGTGGGTTAGAATCCCAGTAGGAGCCAACATTAATTGGTGCTTTCCTAATATTGTGATGGTAGATATCTGAATTAAGAGATAGTGGTCACAGAGAGGCAAATACATTGGTGTTGGAGTTGATGTATCACTCATGGTGAATGCCACCTGACTATCCTACAAAGGGATGATGACCTTAATTAATTATGAACAAGTGTGTTAAAATAACAAGATGTAGATTTTAACTAGAAGAACTAATAACAGTAATATTGTTAATAGAGGTGCTTCATCATTTTATACTTATAGGCTTTCAAAGTGAATTGAACCTAGTACCACTTTCACCAAAGTTTACCACAGGGTGAGACAGGAGGCATTCAAAAGTTTTAGGAAGGCACATTATAACTGTATTTTAATGCATTTCTAATCTCATGTCCAGGACATTTTCCTAAGATTATTTACAGCAGATATATACCTGCCATAAATGAAAGGACATTAAAATATTTCAATTTCATAATCTGATTGTTTACTTTAATAATGTATAATAGTACACACTAAAAATAATGAAGGCCAAAATATAACATATCTTAAAGGAGCAGTTTCAGAGCTAAAAGAGGAAAAATTTTTCAAGGAATATTAGGGGAATGAGAACTTAAGACTTCTGTTGCATGGGTTCAAATAGAACATCACATAATTAATCTTCTCAACTCAATTGAAGACAAAGATAAAAAAATTGGGCTAAGATTAACTCGTCACCCTTAGATGTGGAAAATTCACAAAACAATAGTAAACTCACCTCAAATAAGCATTTATCAGGTTTGAAGGTATCTTCAGTGGCATTTCGAACATCAGAACAATCATAATTTCTTTTGATGGATGCCAAGGTTGCATCCCTCTTTCTAGCAACATAATTCCTCCAGCTCCTCTGGATCACACAACAGGCATTAAACATCTCTGCTCTTCCTCTGGCAGCCATCTTCCTTGCAAAGTACACTCTCCAGCTCCTCTGAATGACAGAGCATGCTTCATTCATATGCTGTGCCACTACTGCCCTATCTTTTCTTGCTTGCTTTCTGGCCAAGTAAAAGCGCCAGCTTCTTTGTATGACAGACGATGCTTGGTTCATCTCCTGAAATATCTTAGCTCTATTCTCCCTAGCTTGCATTCTGGACAAGTAAAAGCGCCAGCTTCTTTGTATGACAAACGATGCTTGGTTCATTTCTTGTAGCACCTTAAACCTATCTTTTCTTGCTTGCATTCTGGACAAGTAAAAGCGCCAGCTTCTTTGTATGACAGACGATGCTTGGTTCATCTCCTGAAATATCTTAGCTCTATTCTCCCTAGCTTGCATTCTGGACAAGTAAAAGCGCCAGCTTCTTTGTATGACAAACGATGCTTGGTTCATTTCTTGTAGCACCTTAAACCTATCTTTTCTTGCTTGCATTCTGGACAAGTAAAAGCGCCAGCTTCTTTGTATGACAGACGATGCTTGGTTCATCTCCTGAAATATCTTAGCTCTATTCTCCCTAGCTTGCATTCTGGACAAGTAAAAGCGCCAGCTTCTTTGTATGACAAACGATGCTTGGTTCATTTCTTGTAGCACCTTAAACCTATCTTTTCTTGCTTGCATTCTGGACAAGTAAAAGCGCCAGCTTCTTTGTATGACAGACGATGCTTGGTTCATCTCCTGAAATATCTTAGCTCTATTCTCCCTAGCTTGCATTCTGGACAAGTAAAAGCGCCAGCTTCTTTGTATGACAAACGATGCTTGGTTCATTTCTTGTAGCACCTTAAACCTATCTTTTCTTGCTTGCTTTCTGGCCAAGTAAAAGCGCCAGCTTCTTTGTATGACAGACGATGCTTGGTTCATCTCCTGAAATATCTTAACTCTATTCTCCCTAGCTTGCATTCTGGACAAGTAAAAGCGCCAGCTTCTTTGTATGACAAACGATGCTTGGTTCATTTCTTGTAGCACCTTAAACCTATCTTTTCTTGCTTGCTTTCTGGCCAAGTAAAAGCGCCAGCTTCTTTGTATGACAGATGATGCTTGATTCATCTCCTGAAATATCTTAGCTCTATTCTCCCTAGCTTGCTTTCTGGCCAAGTAAAAGTGCCAGTTCCTCTGAATGATACAACAAGAATTATGCATCAAAATCCATATCTCTCTCCTGTCTTTCTTAGCCTGCCTCCTTGCCAAGTATAATCTCCAGTTCTTCTGTATGATAGAGGCTGATTTAGTCATTTTCTGCAGCATTGCTGCCCTTTCTATTGCAACCCTTTTTCTAAGTAAGTATGATTTCCAGCTCCTCTGGATGATACAGCAAGCATAATGCATCCTCAACCATATCTCTGCCCTATCCCTCTTGCCCTGTCTCCTGGCTAAGTAATATCTCCAGTTCCTTTGGATAACACTACATGCCTTTTCTAACACTTCAAATCTCTCAGCTTCTTCCATTTGCCTCTTTTTTTCCTCTTTCACTCTCCTCCAATTTCTCTGTATAATAGAACATGCCTTCTGGATTACTTCCTCCATTTCAAACTCACTCCTTGAGTCTTTGATGAAGGTGTGATTGATATTCACATATGCAGTCATTGCTGCAAACTGTCTTTGTTCTAGAAAATGGAAATTACAGAAGTAGTTAAATATCATAAATAAAATCATTATCAACAGCTAATTAACAAGCCAACAAAAAACTTTAACTAAAATCATCACATATTCTAATGGAGTCTAATGTTTTGACAATACATTGATCTAAATTAGAATTTTATAAATATATGACATAAAATTCTTCTTGTTAATTAAGTTTCATGACCTGAGGATATTTCATACTATTCCCAATCACTAAAAAAAGTTATAAGCTTGTGAGGCAATTTTTTGTGTCCATTTATTATCTGCAGCAACTCTTATGGGGAAACTAACCAGGTGGCTTCTCTGTAAGACAATGTTTTGGCTGCAGTCATCTTCAGGGTGACAGATGAAAAATTAGTGAAATCACCCATGCCAAGATGAGTTCAAGTACTATCTTCTCTTTTCTAAATGCTGAGCTAACCTTTTAGACTATAAAGCCATTATAACGAGAGCTGACAAAAATTGGAAAAGTACTTGTTATAAAGCGTACTCATTATAGCTGATTTCTAATACTGAATTTCCATCCTCTTGAATTCAAGGGCAGCATGTATGACAAAATTGGAACATAGGGTATTCTTATACAAATGCTTCAGAATACATAAAAAATTATCTTCGCATCAAAAATGTTATTTCACTGAATCATGAACTATAACCAGTGTGTTCTGTAATATAAAATGTGGTATCCGAATCAACACTGCTTCTAATTCCTATATTCCCACCCATTGCAGATGATTTGGTGCAAAATTTTGTATGAAAACAACTCCCACCAGTGGATGGTGACACAATGGGAACTTGATTGAGAATTCCGGCACACTTAGTGGGCCAAAAAGAAACAAAAGACCTAAGGATGGAGAGGGAGAAAGGGACCTAATGAAAGCTCCCTGAAAGATTGTTGCCTAGGAAGGGTTGTTGTGGAAAACAAATTCATGATTAAGATTATGTTAATTTTTAAATTAAGTTTCTTCTGATCTTTGAAGAGACAACATGCCTCAGACTACCATTTACCTGTCAGACTTTCTTTTTCATGTCAATCCGAGATATGCATCCTCCAAGACAAATATAGAAACGTGGCACTAAGTATACTAATATTAATAACCACTTGTCATAATGGACATAACTCCATATCTTTTTTACAGTGAGATGGATAACGGCTAATAGATCACTTGCTATAATGCAGCTCTCATTTCAAGCCACGCTCATTATAAATGACTTAACAGTATTTTCAGGTTATTTAAAGGTTTATCAAAATCTTATCTCAAGTGATGAGAGATGGTAAGATTGATAGAGATGAGAGTATGCATTTTATAAAGCCCAAAGATTAAAATCAATATACTGTAAGTAATTTAGTAATAACTAAATAAAAAAAGGGAGGTTTATAGGGATGACTTATATGGATATGTTAAAGAAGTTCAACCATACATACCACGGTATCCTGCTGTGATGGAAACCTCAGCTCTGCATCCTGGACTTGCTGAATGAATAGGTGAGCATGGTGGAGTTAGCAAGCATTTGGCTGCAGGGTTTTGCAAAGGAGAAGATTCAATGGGTCTGCTTTCCACCCTCATGTCCTGTTGAATGAAATAGAGAAGAGAAAAAACAAATTATGCAAATCTATGTTCTATTCTGTATTTCTGTATGTTTCCTTAATCTTCTGTAAGCGCTTGGTCTACTGAAAACTCATGCTTTCAATTCTTTTTCTATATTAATATTTTAGTAGAATGTTTTAAATGATAATTTCTTCCTGACTTCTATTGTTCTCTCCATATCAGTGAATGGTTGCAATGTGTCCAGTTATTGATTCCATTTTATGAAATTTTTGTCATACATTTTGCTTTTGTGACTTCTGTGTTATACACAGTTTTCCATTATATCTTTTTGATTATCAGCAGGTTTGTGCAGATTTTTAACACCCCTCCCTCCGTTGTGGATCTCCTTTACTTGGACTTTATCTTTTGCCACTTCCACTGCTTCTGAAGTTTTTCCTTTCTATATCTATTTACACATTTATGTTTTTCTCGATCATAGAAAAGGACAAGGAGACTTTTTAGTCTTGTCTAAATAAGGACCTTTAAGTCAGATATTAAAACAGTTTTACAACTAAGAAAGTGCTAACATTTGCTGAAAGCTCTTCTTTTATAAGAACTTTATGATAATAAGCCAAAAATCATAGTGAAGAATGAGTTAAGGGAGCATTTAAAAAGGCAAAAGATTGTGACATTGATCGTGATTATGCAAAAGTTGTTGGTAACATTTATGGATGAGAAGACGAATGGGCTCTTTTGGATACCTGAGAGAAAATCATGATGAGTATAAAAATGGGTTGTGTGAAATAAAATAAAAAATAAATAAAAACATTTATGAATGTCTAAAGGCAACTCAAGATTGATAGACTTTTTTCTATGTGACTTAGAGAATGTTACAGCAATGGTAAAAATGGCAAAGTAATAATATTCTATGATCTCCTCATATAACATTTTCTTTTCCTGGACAAATCACTTCAACATTAAGAGCAGAATAATATAGAAATTTGCTAAAATAAAGCTTGTATTTTTAAAGTACCATAGAGGGTGTTAAATTTCCAAACCAGTCAGTAGTAATGCATCCTCATGCATGTTTATCCATTGATCCTAAAAATAAATCGGAAATTAAGAGATGAAAGCATATGAATCGATTGGAGAGATTTTAGGAAGAAACTATAACATTTGAGGGATATAATGTTTTACGGAAAGTGTGCTAAACAAATGTCCTATCTCTGGTTATTATCATTTTCAACCATTATTAGCACTTTTTTGGCTAATTAATTGAGTTTTTACAGTTGATAGAGAATTTCCAAAGATTCTCTCCTTTCAAGATGTTCTCTAAGAAAATATTTGTCCCATTATCTGACTTTTATTGCACCAAATGAGGTGTCTTCATTAGAATACAGTTTAACTCTTCTTTATCAATCTTATCTAAAAAATACAAGGTTGAGCACTCTTTCATAGCAGTTTTATCTTAAAATTAATTGAATTTCTCAAAACTGCTGTTTAACTGAAGATAAATGATACATTTTTGAGGTGTAAAGCACTTATTTAGAATAAATGGAAAGCCTTAGCTTGGCGGTCCATTCTAGTAGGCATGGTCAAATAATCTATGTAAAATTCTACAAAAGAAATGCAGTTTCAAGTAAAATTGACCTGATGATGAACAATTTTGTACGAAACAAGTCCCACAGAATCATAGTGGAAATGTTCATAGTTCATTTCACCATGTATCCACTTATTTTAAATTTAAACAAAAAAATACAAGAGTTTGTTGTCTATCTTGCAAATCAGTTTTCTTTTGATCAACTTTTACAGGAATTAGTAAATTCAATTGGCTACAATATCCCTATTTAAGATCAGCAGAACTTATTACCTCATTTGCAAAGAGATGCTTGGCTGAAGTTGCTTCAGAAGGTGAAGCAAAATTCTTTGTTTTAATTTTGGTGGAACACTGCTCTGGCCCATGAATATTCATCACTGGAATGGATCTTGTTGGTGTGTTCTCTTTGTAAACATTCTTGTTGAAGTTGATTGGAGACCAAGGCTCTTCCAAAGCTTTCAAGAATCTCTGCCCACTTTTGAGCTCTTCTGTCTTTTCTTCTACCTGATTGGAAACAATACAACTGCAGTTCGATAAAAATTTACTTCATTCGTCATTTGACCACCTAAATACCAACTTCAAAGAATACACCAAAATATATACAGATGAAAGTTTATATCCAGTGCTACTGAAATATTAAAAGAATTCCTTATAAACTATTATTACATGCCAGATATAAAATGAGTTTTTCACACAAATAAGTACACAAACATGAAGGTGCTGATTCATGGTCACTAAAAGAGATTTACTGTATGCTTCCACAATTCAATCAATTTCTTGACAAATAAACAGAATCAATGAATTTGGTAGCAGTAATCAAGTGCTTTTTAAGTCTTATGGTCTCCCACTGGGAATTGAACTTGTGACCACTTTCACCAAAGTCAGAATGTGCTGCCCACATGACTATCTGGTATAAAAAGTGCTCTCAAGAATAACGTGATCTATCTGTTTCCCCATTTTGCTATGAAGGAGACCTATTCTTGAAGAAATTCAGTTTCATTGATGGTTAGAATAAGTATGTGTGAATGATTGTGATATGTAGAAATAGAAGGGAAGATGCGATAGTTGGTTTTGATAAATAAGCAGCAGCTAAGCATATAGAGAGTAGTAAGGGTAAGGATAACGAAAAGAAGAGGTCTACCAGGGGTTTGATAAGAAACTCTGACCATTGCCTTCGTAGTTTGTTTCTGAAAAGGCCTTAATGAAAAGGGAAGATTGATGACCCTAAAACATTATGAGAGCCTGAGATGGACATTGGCATAGTGTAATAATTTTAAAGTCTCTAGTGATATCGATTGATTCAGGCAAGACTTTGTGGAAGGAAGCCATCATACTGGAGGGAAGAAAAGACACTTGTACCCGTACCACATAAACTTTTTAATTAGCGACCATGGTTTTGACGTGTCGTATCATTTTCAGGCAAAATATTACAAAATTGTCAAGCTATATATACAGCTAAGAAGGGTTAGGGGAGGTGGGGTGGGGAGGGAGGAGAAGTCAGAGGAGAGAAATGGAGAAAGATGATCGTTTAGGATGGTAAGGTTGGGATGGCTACATGTTTTTAAGATCTCTAATTGTTCCAAGGAAGTCATTTTCCTTCCTTTTTCTTCAAAGTGGAGAAATTCCATTTCCCAACCACATTGATTGCCTGTTTCGAGGAGGTGGCGTGCCATTTGGGAAACCTCGGGCCGATTGTTATGGAAAGCACCCTGATGTTCTTTCCTCCTCTTAAGGAAACACCTTTTACATTGGCCGATGTAGTGGCCTTCACAACCACCACTCTTCAGACAGTATATGCCATCCTTGTAAGGCCATCAAAAATGTGAATGTGTGAATAGCAGTTGAGTCGGTCATATCTATAACTGTGGCAAATAAATCAAACTAAAGATTCTTTTCATCAATGTGTTAAACACTTATTTAAAAATTAATGAGACAACAAATCATTCCCTATTGTTTTAAGTAAGAAAGAAAAATATACCTAGATATTTATCACCCTGGTTATAATGCTATCCTGCTAACAACACAGTTTTCACTTTTTCCTATGAAAAGCATTTTGTCCAGTTTCACTGAATTATTAATACCTGTATTACATGACATGCCAATATTTTACAAATGATGTAAACATTATTTAAGGTTGGAACATAATGAAGTGTGCAGCAGTGACTTTAGCACTAATATTAAGCGTGAACCATCCTATGAAATTTAGGACATCTTTTAGGTTGCATATAAATAACTAGGAGTTACATTCATAAGTAAATTTCCCTTCAAATGTAAAAAAAATAACAGGAAGGGGGTCAGTGGAACTCTGAAGGGACAATAATCATAGGCTTGTTCCTCAGTAAGAGTATCATCTGTTGGGCATTCCATTCATATGTATTGCTTCAGTTTCTATCATGATAGTTATTTAAAATTTGAGGGATTATTTTTATTTTTGAAAATCAAGAAGGACCCAATATTTATACATATTTTATAAGTTAAATTTAGTCTTGTCTTCTTTCATGGGAAAATTAAATAGTACTGAATAAAATGTTTTCTTTATTAATTGGACGATCATAATGGATCATAATGATGGCCCTGTAATTATTCTTACAATAAAACACTTTGTTTTTGTAAAAGTGAAAATTAGGCTATCCATATGCTTAGTCCATTGTCAGAAGATGTCATCAAAGAATATCACCTGATTTTGCTGCTAATTGGACTCTTTAATGGCTATTTTGTAATATTTTTATATAATAACAAATTATTGAATTCTTTGTGGATCCTAAAAAGCGTACTGAAGAAAAATAGAATATTACTTATCACGTGAGATTTGTCAGAGTAAATAGAGACTATCAAAGTGGCTGATTTGGCAAAAGTGGTTACAACTCCAACGTTTATGAGATGAAAAGTCTAGAAGAAAACTTACCTAACTGAAAATAGCTGGATGGTGATATTTCTATGAATTGTGATAAACTGAAGGTGCCCAAGATGATTTAGAGAAAACTATTTTCAATTTCTAGGTAATTTAAATATTATTATTTAACATTTTACCTCAAAACCCCGCTATATTTACTGTTGAGATCATTTTAAAAATTAGCGTTCATAGGACCCAAGAAAAGATTAATCTAGTATATCTTCTATGGATTGAGTCTTGTTATTTTTGTTTGCTCTGATACTGTTTGTGGTTATGTTGGTTTGGGGTATTGATAAGTATGGGACTAGTATGTTAAGGAAGTGTATTATGCGAATCTTGCTTGACAATCTTTAGGGGCTGTCACCTGATTACTGGTCTTACTGCTGCATCTAATAATAATAATAATATTTCGAGGAGGAAAAAGTGCTACAGAAATAGAACAATTTGGAACTGGAACAGGATTCTGGATAAAGTCTGGATTCCTATGTATTGCCAAGTATGTATTATAATGTTTCACATCTGAGTAATAGCAACAGTAGCAAACAATGGAAGTGGACTGAGCCAAGTGACTATTTTTAATGCTTAGCACAGTTTGAAAACTGTACAAATTGTAGTTTGTTAGCATTGGGTGAACACTGAAGAGATGAGGCAGATATATACAAACATACTCCCTCCTTAATATGAAGAGACAATATCTGGAACTAAAAACATGATGAAGAACATAGTTACCGTAAACGTGGCAGTGTGAATGGGGTTGCATGAAACTTCTGCTTGATCATTAGTAATGCTGTAGGTGCTCCGTCTAATTGGTGTGGAAGGAACATTGCAAGGTGGCAAAAAGCCATCATCCACACTCACAAAATCAATGTTCTTCTGGCCAGGAGGACTGTTCTCCAATGAGTCCCTATCCATTGCCGATGACCGCTTTGGTGTCCTTTTCTCAATTGCCAATATTGGTTCTTTTTTGCTAATATTTTCTTTGCCTTTTCCATTTAGTGCAGGATGAGAATGACAGCAACCAGATCGTATATTTACCTTCAAAGACTTTGAAGATGACACATTCCGAGATCTTAGTGGTGCCATCTGACAGCATTTCTGAAAAAAGATGATAAGATGCTATAAATTTCCATATAAGATATGTCCATCTACTTCTACATATGTACTGCCTTTCAGCGTGTGGCAGGGGGTGCAAGCACCATGACTCTATTTTCCTAGTCAATTATTTTCGCGTATTGTTCTTGGAAAAAATGGATTCTTGAATCGACAGGTTTTAGCATCTATTTCTCTGATCTTTCTCGCTGTATCAGAACGGCCTATATAGCAAGGAGGGCGCATAATATCGGCTACATCTTCTATGAACATGCACTGTCTGAATTTATCTAGTAACTTGAATACTGATTGAGCCCTCTTTCTTCTAAAGATTCCTATCCTGCCTCCTGAAGCATCTGAGTAACACTTACCGATTTATCATAGCAATCTTTTACAAAGCGTATTGCCTTTCGTTGTATCTTTTCTATCTTGTGAATACAACACTTTTCAGCAGGGTCCCATACACTGCATGCATACTCGAGGTGAGGCCTAACTGGCGCCAAGTAACATCGCTCGCGGACTTTTTCTTCGCTTCTACCGACTATTCTTTTGACGAAGCCTAGTTTCTTAAGAGCTCGCCCACATATGTTATGGATGTGGGTACCCCAAGTTAAGTTATTCGTGAGGGTTATTCTGAGATATTTTACCGAATTGACAGTTGATAATGTTTTCTCTCGAAGGCTATATGAATTATGATTGGCAAAGGATTTTCTTTCGAAAAAATTAACTACTGAACATTTATCTACGTTGAGCTCCAATTGCCAGTCGTTGCACCATTTTACTATTTTATCTAAATCATTCGACAGGCTTACTCTATCGTCATTACTTTTTATTTCTCTGTAAATAACCGTCCACTTTTATGGTATTATACATAGGCTGATGTTTGTATTCCAAACTTCTCATTCCTTATTCTATGAACAGCTTACTTGTGTGATGACACTGTTTTAACTATATTTTGCTGAGCCAATTGGAAGGCTTCAGAATTCCTGGATGCCATGGATGGAAAACTGCTCTAATGTTAGTTATTGATCCCTGATTTCACCTTATAAGATATAGCATTAAGTTCCTTTGGAAATTAAGCGTTTAGCACTTGAATCAGTATATGCTACGTACAAAATTTCCTTTTCCAAATGCTGAGGTCCATGGACCACTGCCACTAGTCATCATATTTTTCAAAATGATCTTTTTTCAATTTCCTTAATATATGTAAGAAATATCTCTTAATTTAGCCAAAATATGTACAATATAATTTGCAAACCACTCTATTGAAGGAATCACCTTCTTTCTACGTAGGAGTTCTAGAGAAATCACCGAGTTTCTCATTTAAAACCTTTTTTCATAATAACAGAAATAAAACTCTTGTAAAATATCTTCCATTTCTAGATAATTGAACAATACCTAAGTTAAATACCAAACTCATTATGGAATATGATGAAATAATTATCTTATCATAAATACAAAAAGATTGACGTGAAAATCATGCAAAGTGTGCATTAGAAAGTAAACTTTTCCAAATCAATCATCATTGCCAAGGCACTACCTTTTATCTCCCTTCAACTGGGAAATAATTTGTAAAATTGAATATGAAATAAACAGTCAAATATTTTATAATGCATAATAGTCGTACAAATTCAATGCAACTTCTCTCTCACCATAAAATCAATCGAAGGGTTAAATCCATGACTGTGATTGTAACTAATAATTTGTTACAACAGAAGGAAAATTTGATGGAAAAATATAATACACAAGTGTGCTAACTCACTCTTTTAATTTTGGGAAGCACAGAGGTGAGATGCAAAATGAGTCTGAAGCAGAGGTGAGGAGGAGGAAGACCCCACACCTGGACCTGGACCACATCTCTCCAAGAGCCTTCGCAAGTTGGACACCACGTTACCTCTACCCTGAGACTGCCACCAGCTTCCAAAACAAATTCAAGGTCACTAAAAGACAAGCCTCTTTCGGCTGGTGGTAACTTTGCAAGAATTACCTATGGAGAAAGGAAGGATTTATAATTATGATATTCATTAGCAAACTAACAATGTTAGTTATACATACATTGAAAGGAAAATCTAACAAAAGGGGCCAATACAACCAAATTTAAAAATTAAAATTATTTATTCAGAACAAAAAACTGAAACTTCGGTTTTCCCAAACCTCAACTCAGTCAAGGAGATTAGATAGATGTCTATGACACCGATTTTCACATAAGTAATATTTCCTCCATGGAAAAATTAAAGTTAATTTTTAAGTTTGTCTTGATACTTCCTCTTACATCTCAGAAACAATGAATTAGATTGATATTAACTGTTGCTAATTACATAGCCATGTAAACGATTTTACAAAAGTTATGGCTCTTAAAAATAAATTTAAAGGAAATATATTTATTCAGTTCTCCATGGAATATTTTTAATAATCTAAAAACTAAACTCACTTTTTTCATAATGGGGTAATCATTTATCCACAACCGATAATGTATTTAACATCAAATTAAATGATTAATCTACTTTTAAATTCTTTCTCAGTTGTGATAAATTCCCTATAAAATCCAGTCTTGCAAAAAATTTGAAATCTCACTTCAGTGTTTACGATAGAGAAATAAAGACTCAACTCCAGAGGACCAAATATATAAACGCGAAAAATTGTATATTTGATTATTTCATACTCTAAGTACGTAAATTTTGACTTTCCATCCAATGTCATTTATTTGCTCTTGATTGACGCTAATTGTAAACAATGAAATGTTTCAACGCAGATACCTAACATTGAAATAACACCCGGATTTCAGTTCACGCACTGTTGTTCATTCACAGTATAAATCATATAACCAACTAGGAATTACTAAAGAATTTTGCACAATACCATAATTTAACATGAAAAAGTATTGAGTAATTCTTTTGGGAGTGGGAAATAACTTCCTTTGAAATAATGCTTAAACAGCTCAATTGATGAAGAAGAAATATCTCTAAGTTCCATGGGCTCCACAATTTATCCAAGTGGGAGCCGAGTCCAATTCCGAGCGGGGACTCATGCAAAGTTGCCTCAGCTGTTGAAGTACTTTTAACATTACTTGGCGTTAAGTAACCGAAAATACATAAATTTACAGGAAGGAGAATATTAATTTCTCTGCTATAAAAGTGTATCTCACAAAGAAAAAATTCATCACTGAAAATAATACCTATCGGAGAAAAAATTTCGTAATCGAAACTAGGAAACCGGAGTCACTTACTCAATGTAGTTAAATAAGAGAATAATGAATTTATCGCGGTAAGTTGACAACTTAAGAAAGAAGCGCATATCATAATCTTTCACGTGTGTTCTTTTATTAACCTAACTTTTCAATAACCAATAGAAATGATTAGAACCCGATGATGAACCCGCATCATCGGGTCAGAATCATCCTTAAATATAAGGGCTAATTAATTATCATGGTTGAAATACCTTGAAGGCTTCACATTATATAACGCACCGAGTAGGTCAAACAATTGTAATTCCTTCGATATCATTAACCTTATATTAGCACTGACATTCATTATTAATTGATTAATTAATCTACATTTTAAACTGTTATCATTTACTCTTACCGTTATGGTACAGTCATTTGGATTTTGTATCCAAAATCCTTTAGAGGCCGAAGATCCAACTTTAACATCTTTGAATAGCAGAGATGGACTCCCTTTAAATTTTTCTAATATAAGAATGGGAGAAGGTTCCAAGATAGGTTTTTTCTTGTATGGCGGTGTAACAGTTACCTGGAAAGATCGAGGGTATCTTTGTTATTGCATATGAATGTCTGAGCTACATATCTGACGAAATACAATAAATATAAGTCTCACTTCAAAACAAGTTTGATTTCTCGACATCATAACAAAGAGACAAGGTACACAAACATCTAGCAATTAAATGTCCAATGCAAATACGTTAGGGACGGTTGAACCGTGTTTGAAATTCTTCAAAAGTACTTGGTTGCGTTCACCAATCAGATAGGCTTACGTCCCTTACGTCATTATATAAGAGAAGTCCAATCGTCACTATCTCTACCTCCGGTGGGAGCCATGTTTTTTCCATTGGTATTAGTAATAAAATACATCCATGATTTTATGAATAATTATATATATATCTATATATATATTATATATAGCTAACTCTCCGGATATCTTCTATTATATATAGATAACTCTCCGGATATACCTATATAGATACGAGTAAAAGTTGCTTGCATACTGCAAGCTAATTGGTAAAAATTTACAATAAGTTCCCCTTACGGGTATCATCTTCGGAGCTTATCTAGCAAAATTCTTAAAAATTTCCGCAATACATTTCTTACGTGAGAAATTTTCATCCATGTGGCATCGAACTCACGGTCATATGCAACCTTTCTTCCACTGGTTCTATGGAAAACTACTTCAAACGCAAACGCTGTGACCTATATATATAACCTATATATATATATATATACACGAGTAAAAGTTGCTTGCATACTGCAAGCTATCCGTTGAATACCGTATCATACCAAGTACTGCCTCAGATCAAATTTAAAACTTCGCGCCAAAGACCGCCTGGCGACGAACTAAGAACCCGATCGTGAGAGAAGACAGCAAAATAATATTAGATAAGTGCCATCCTTACTTGTTCCAAAGTTTCGATTCAATATCTTATCGGGAAGGTCCCACGCCTCTGTCACCATTCCGGGTTTTATCTTTCCAGCTTATCGGGAAGCCATTTAAAAAAATCGTCCAATGCATTTCTTATGGAAGAATTTTGCATCCACCTGGCGTCGAACTCACTGTCATTTGGCTACATTTTTTCCATGAGAAGCATAGAAGACTACCTCAACTTCAACCTCCGAAATTTTGGTTACTCTATCTTACCGATAAGTGCCTCATCTTAATTTTCAAAAATCCGCGCAATGCATTCTTATGGGAAAATTGCGATTTTTGGGAATTTCTGGCATGGAACTCATGATAGCTAGCGTCGATGTCTGCATTATTCTGGCATCTACAGGGTGTGGCCAGTACGTCGAAAAATCTGACGTCGATGCCGCTTGTGGAACATGGTCAGAATTCGTATCCCCTATATCTATATCTATTATATATAGCTAACTCTCCGGATATACCTATATAGATATATAGATACGAGTAAAAGTTGCTTGCATACTGCAAGCTAATTGGTAAAAATTTAACAATAAGTCCCCTTACGGGTATCATCTTCGAACCTTATCCAGCAAAATTCTTAAAAATTGCAGCAAAACATTTCTTACGTGAGAATTTTTCATCCATCTGGCATCGAACTCTCGGTCAAAGGTAACCTTTCTTACACTGGTTCTATAGAAAACTACTTCAAACGCAAACGCTGTGATTTTGAATAGTTTCGTGCATAGAGAAAGGTCTTAAAACAATTTTTAAAAATTAGCGTAAATGACCGCCTGGCGTCGAACACAGGACCCGTTCGTGAGAGACAATGGCATACAAATGTTAGAGAAGTGCCACTCTGACGTGTTTCAAAGTTTCGAATCAATATCTTATCGGGAAGGTCCTAAAATAAGATTCCGTTTTCCCCGTTTGAAATGCATGGTAGAATCGGAATGACGCTCTAGCATCGAACCAAGGACCACAGGAGAAACGGCGAACCTCATTAAAAAAGAATGATCTCAAACGCCTCTGTCACCATTCCGGGTTTTATCTCTCTAGCTTATCGGGAAGGCATGAAAAAAAATCATCCAAGATTTCAGCAATGCATTTCTTACGGAAGCATTTGGAACCCACCTGGCGTCGAACTCACGGTCATTTGGAAATATTCCTTCCTTAAGTACTACGGAAGACCTACTTATCTGCAATCTCCGTGATTTTGATTGCTCTACCGCATCGAGAACGGCCTCAAAACAGATTGCAAATAATTGCGCAAAAGACCGCCTAGCGTCGAACTCAGGAGCATTCCGTGAGAGCAAATAGCAAATTAATATTAGATAAGTGCCATTCCGACTTCCTCCAAAGTTTCGATTCAATAGCTTATCGGGATGGTCCTAAAATAAGATTCCGTTTTCCCCGTTTGAAATGCATGGTAGAATCGGAATGACCCTCTCACATCGAACCAAGGACCGCTAGACGAACGGTGAACTTAATGAAAGAAGGATTTCAAACGTCTCTGTCACCATTCCGAGTTTTATCCTTCCAGCATATCTAGAAGGTATTGAAAAAAATCGTCCAAGATTCTAGCAATGCATTTCTTACGGAAGCATTTCGAGCCCACCTGGCATCGAACACACGGACATTTGGTAACACTTCTTCCTTTGGTACTATGGAAGACCATCTAATCTGCAAGCACCGTGATTTTGATTGCTCTAAAACATCGAGAACGGCCTCAAAACGGATAGCAAAATATCGAGCAAAAGACCGCCTGGCGTCGAACTCAGGACCCTTCTTTGAGAAAAAATACAATATTAATATTAGATAAGTGCCATTCTGACTTTTTTCAATGTTTCGCCTCAATATCTTATCGGGAAGGTCCCAAAATAAGATTCCGTTTTCCCCGTTTGTAATGCATGGTGGATTTGGAATGACCGTCTTGCATCGAACCAAGGACCACTAGACGAACGGTGAAATTCATGAAAGAATGTGTTCAAACGCCTCTCTCACCATTCCGGGTTTTATCCTTCCAGCTAATCGGGAAGGCATTTAAAAAAATCGTCAAAGAATTCAGCAATGCATTTCTTATGGAAGAATTTTGCATCCACCTGGCGTCGAACTAACGGTCATTTTGTAACATTTCTTCCATTCGTAATATAGAAGACAACCTCAACTTCAACCTCCGAGATTTTGGTTCCACTAACATACCGATAAGTGCCTCAAAAAAATTTTCAAATATCTGCGCAATGCATTCTTATGGGAAAATTGCGATTTTTGGGACATTCTAGTATCGAACCCATGATAGCTAGCGTCGATGTCTGAATTATTCTAGCATCTAGAGTGTGGGGCCAGTACGTCGAAAAAATCTGACATCGATGGCGCTCGTGGAACATGGTCAGAATTCGTATCCCCTATAAATATATATATAGGTATATCCGGAGAGTTAGCTATATATAATAGACGAGTAAAAGTTGCTTGCATACTGCAAGCTAATTGGTACAAATTTACAATGAGCTCCCCTTACGGGTGTCATCTTCGAAGTTTATCCAGCGAAATTCTTAAAAATTGCCGTAATGAACTTCGAACGTGAGAATTTTACATCCATCTGGCATCGAACTCACAGTCATAAGTAATCTTTCTTCCACTGGTTCTATAGAAAACTACTTCAAACGCAAACGCTGTGATTTTGAATAGTCTCCTGCATTGAGAAAGGCCTCAAAACAATTTAAAAAAATTTGCGTAAATGACCGCCTGGCGTCGAACACAGGACCCGTTCGTGAGAGACAATGGCATACGAATGTTAGAGAAGTGCCACTCTGACGTGTTTCAAAGTTTCAATTCAGTATCTTATCGGGAAGGTCCTAAATTAAGATTCCGTTATTCCTGTTTGAAATGCATGGTAGAATCGGAATGACGCTCTTGCATCGAACCAAGGACCACCGCAGAAACGGCGAATAACATGAAAGAATGTTCTCAAACGCCTCTGTCACCATACCGGGTTTTATCTTTCCAGCTTATCAGGAAGGCATTTTAAAAAATCGTCCAAGATTTCACCAATGCATTTCTTACGGAAGGATTTCGAACCCACCTGGCGTCGAACACACGGTCATTTGCTAACATTTCTTCCTTTGGTACTATGGAAGACCATCTCATCTACAAACACCGTAATTTTGATTGCTCTATCGCATCGAGAACGGCCTCAAAACAGATTGCAAAAGTTCAGGTAAAAGACCGCCTAGCATCGAACTCAGGACCCTTCCATGAGAGAAATTAGCAAATTAATATTAGATAAGTGCCATTACCACTAGTTCCAAAGTTTCGATTCAATATCTTATCGGGAAGGTCCTAAAATAAGATTCCGTTTTCCCCATTTGAAATGCATAGTGGAATCGGAATGACCCTATTGCATCGAACCAAGGACCACTAGACGAACGGTAAAATTTACGAAAGAATGCTTTCAAACTCCTTTGTCACCATTCCGGGTTTTATCTTTCCAGCTTATCGGTAAGGGATTGAAAAAAATCGTCAAAGATTTCAGCAATGCATTTCTTATGGAAGAATTTCGGACCCACCTGGCGTCGAACTCACGGTCATTTTGTAACATTTCTTCCATTCGTGATATAGAAGACTACCTTAACTTCAACCTCCGAGATTTTGATTACTCTGTCTTAACGATAAGTGCCTCAAAATAATTTTCAAAAATCCGCGCAATGCATTCTTATGGGAAAATTGCGATTTTTGGGAATTTCTGGCATCGAACCCATGATAGCTAGCGTCGAAGTCTGCATTATTCTGGCATCTAGAGTGTAGGGCCAGTACGTCGTAAAAATCTGACGTCGACGGCGGTTGTGGAACATGGTCAGAATTCGTATCCCCTATAAATATATATATATATATATATCTATATATATAGGTATATCCGGAGAGTTAGCTATATATAATAAGATATCTTCTATTATATATAGCTAACTCTCCGGATATACCTATATATATAGATATAAAGATATATATAGGGGATACGAATTCTGACCATATTCCACAAGCGGCATCGACGTCAGATTTTTTCGACGTATTGGCCACACCCTGTAGATGCCAGAATAATGCAGACATCGACGCTAGCTATCATGAGTTCCATGCCAGAAATTCCCAAAAATCGCAATTTTCCCATAAGAATGCATTGCGCGGATTTTTGAAAATTTTTATCGTTAAGATAGAGTAACCAAAATTTCGGAGGTTAAAGTTGAGGTAGTCTTCTATGCTTCTCATGGAAAAAATGTAGCCAAATGACAGTGAGTTCGACGCCAGGTGGATGCAAAATTCTTCCATATGAAATGCATTGGACTATTTTTTAAATGCCTTCCCGATAAGCTGGAAAGATAAAACCCAGAATGGTGACAGAGGCGTGGGACCTTCCCGATACGATATTGAATCGAAACTTTGGAACAAGTAAGGATGGCACTTATCTAATATTATTTTGCTATCTTCTCTCACGGAAGAGTCCTGAGTTCGACGCTAGGCGGTCTTTTGCGCGATTTTTTTCAATCTGTTCTGAGGCCGTTCTCGATGCGATATAGCAATCAAAATCTCGGTGTTTACAGATGAGATGGTCTTCCATCGTACCAAACGAAGAAATGTTACCAAATGTCCGTGTGTTCGACGCCAGGTGGGTCCGAAATGCCTCCGTAAGAAATGCATTGCTGATATCAGGGACGATTTTTTAAAATGCCTTCCCGATAAACTGGAAAGATAAAACCCAGAATGGTGACAGAGGCGTTTGAGAAGATTCCTTCATGACGTCCACTGCTTCTCTAGAGGTCCTTGGTTCGATGCTAGAGCGTCATTCCGATTCTACCATGCATTTCAAACGGGAATAACGGATCTTATTTTAGGACCTTCCAGATAAGATACTGAATTGAAACTTTGAAACACGTCAGAGTAGCACTTCTCTAACATTCATATGCCATTGTCTCTCACGAACGGGTCCTGTGTTCGACGCCAGGCGGTCATTTACGCAATTTTTTAAAAATTGTTTTGAGGCCTTTCTTTATGCAGGAGACTATTCAAAATCACAGCGTTTGCGTTTGAAGTAGTTTTCTATAGAACCAGTGGAAGAAAGGTTGCATATGACCGTGAGTTCGATGCCAGATGGATGAAAATTTCTAACGTAAGAAATGTATTGCGGCAATTTTAAAAATTTTGCTGGATAAGCTTCGAAGATGACACCCGTAAGGGGAACCTATTGTAAATTTTTACCAATTAGCTTGCAGTATGCAAGCAACTTTTACTCGTATCTATTATATATAGCTCACTCTCCGGATATACCTATATATATATATAGATATAGGGGATACGAATTCTGACCATGTTCCACTAGCGCCGTCGACGTCAGATTTTTTCGACGTACTGGCCACACCCTGTAGATGCCAGAATAATGCAGACTTCGACGCTAGCTGTCATGGGTTCGATGCCAGAAATTCCCAAAAATCGCAATTTTCCCATAAGAATGCATTGCGCGGATTTTTGAAAATTATTTTGAGGCTTTTAGCGTTAAGATAGAGTAACCAAAATTTCGGAGGTTGAAGCTGAGGTAGTCTTCTATGCTTCTCATGGAAAAAATGTAGCCAAATGACAGTGAGTTCGACGCCAGGTGGATGCAAAATTCTTCCATAAGAAATGCATTGCGGAAATCTTTTTAAATGCCTCCCGATAAGCTGGAAAGATAAGACCCGGAATGGTGACAGAGGCGTGGGACTTTCCCGATAAGATATTGAATCGAAACTTTGGAACAAGTAAGGATGGCACTTATCTAATATTATTTTGCTGTCTTCTCTCACGATCGGTTTCTTAGTTCGTCGCCAGGCGGTCTTTGGCGCGAAGTTTTAAATTTGAACTGAGGCAGTACTTGGTATGATACGGTATTCAACGGATAGCTTGCAGTATGCAAGCAACTTTTACTCGTATATCTATATAGGTATATCCGGAGAGTTAGCTATATATAATAGATTTATAGGGGATACGAATTCTGACCATGTTCCAAAGGCGCCGTCGACGTCAGATTTTTTCGACGTACTGGCCCCACACAGTAGATGCCAGAATAATTCAGACATCGACGCTAGCTAGTTCGACGCCAGGTGGGTGCGAAATTCTTCTATAAGAAATGTATTGCTGCAATTTTTGACATTTTTTTCAATGCCTTCCCGATAAGCTGGAAGGGTAAAACTCGGAATGGTGACAGAGGTGTTTGAAATCCTTCTTTCGTTAGGTTCACCGTTCATCTAGCGGGTCTTGGTTCGATGCAAGAGCGTTATTTTGATTCTACCATGCATTTCAAACGGAAAAATTGGAATCTTATTTTAGGACCTTCCGGATAAGCTATTGATTCGAAACTTTCGAAGACGTCATAATAGCACTTATCTTATATTAATTTGCTATTTTCTCTCACGGAAGGGTCCTGAGTTCGGCGCTAGGCGGTCTTTTGCGCGAATTTTTGCAATCTGTTTTGAGGCCGTTCTCGATGCGATAGAGCAATCAAAATTACGGTGTTTGCAGATGTGATGGTCTTCCATAGTACCAAAGGAAGAAATGTTAGCAAATGACTGTGTGTTCGACGCCAGGTGGGTTCGAAATGCTTCCGTAAGAAATGCATTGGTGAAATATTGGACGTTTTCTTTAAATGCCTTCCCGATAAGCTGGAAAGATAAAACCCGCTGTGGCGACGGAGGCGTTTGAAAACATTCTTTCACGAATTTCACCGTTCGTCTAGTGGTCTTTGGTTCGATGCAAGAGGGTCATTCCGATTCTACCATGCATTTCAAACTGGAATAACGGAATCTTATTTTAGGACCTTCCCGATAAGATACTGAATTGAAACTTCGAAACACGTCAGAGTGGCACTTTTCTAACATTTGTATGCCATTGTCTCTCACGAACGGGTCCTGTGTTCGACGCCAGGCGGTCATTTACGCAAATTTTTTAGAATTGTTTTGAGGCTTTTCTCTATGCAGGAGACTATTCAAAATCACAGCGTTTGAAGTAGTTTTATATATAGAACCAGTGGAAGAAAGGTTACATATGACCGTGAGTTCGTTGCCAGATGTATGAAAAATTCTTACGTTCAAAATGTATTGCGGCAATTTCTAAAAATTCTGCTGGATAAGCTTCGAAGATGATACCCGTAAGGGGAACTCATTTTTAAATATGTACCAATTAGCTTGCAGTATGCAAGGAAATTTTACTTGTATATATATATATATATATATATATATATATATATTTATATATTGGAATCAATATTTCCTCTTTCTTTTTGCTAAAGCATATTTGTGAATTCATTCTTTCTTAATCTTAATAAGTTTAATGATTGATAATATAGCTTCATTTTCTCTATCTGAACAATTTGATGAAATCCTTTGAATAACTATATTTTGCACAAAACTAATTTGTAAAAGTTTCTGAATTAAGCACTCATGCGTTTAAATAAGAATAATATTTGATGAACCATAACATTTTGATTAATTTTATCTTGCATAACTTTTTAAGGGCAAATTAAAATCTTTTCTAATTACTAACATTACGATAAATGCCATGCATAAGTTTATATTTTGCTTATATTCATTCTTACTATATTTTATAATTTAATTCACATAAATGATAATAATAAGGAAATTCATAGAAATAAAAGGGTAATAAGGTAGACATCTTGCAATATAATTACCACAAAACTAAAGGAGGTACCTTTTTACTCAATAAAATGCAAACAGAAGCATGATTAATGAAATGAACTACTTTTACAAGTTGATTGATTCTCAAAAAATAGGCTGATATGGATTTATTTTCTTCCTTAGAAAAATACATAAAGCAGTAAATTTATTTACAAATGATAGGATAATGGATGTAAAACATACAAAGCAAATTGAGATCAATTCTTCTCTCCTGTTATCAAAACTTGTGGTACATTACTGCTCTGGAGTGTGGAATCGATAAAATTTAAATTCCTTGGCACAATCTGTAATTAATAAATAACATTCAGTGAAACGTGTCATTTTTAAACATTTTCCTCTTTAGATTTTCCACAAAACCAGTACTTCTGGTAATAACACATTTTAGTAATATTTTACAACTAGTTGCCCCATGCGAAACTTTCGCAGACGACACTGATACTCAATTTCCCACCCAAATACATTTCAACAAACACTAATTGTTACAAACAAATACACAAGAACTAAAACATACCTAAAAATACACACCTTAATATTCTTTGTCAGTGTCTGTTTCCATATACCTCGTTTGTAGCGATAGATTTCGCTATCTACACATCCACTAACGAAACTCAATGGCCAAAATGACCAAAAAGTCTTGCGTTTTTTAACGCCTTAACGAGAGTATAAATGTTATCGAATATTTTAAAAATTTTCTTATAGTAGTATAGTCACGAATAGTGCACTTCATCACTATAATGATACATGTATCTTATCCTATACCAAACAATTCAATTCACTCAATGCATTTATGACTAAATGCATTATGGTAAAGATACAAAATATCACTGCCAGCTTTACCTAAACTCTGTCGTTATAAATACCACTTCTTTTTATACCGGAATTGATGTGTCAGTTAAAAAACAAAGATAAAACAACGAAACATACCTTCTGCAACCATGTTATTTATTCATTGTCTATGTTCTTCTCTTCATACCTGAAAAATTAAAATAACTACTACTCGTCTGCAGTGATCTGATCTGGGAGAGGAGAGCTAGAGGGGAAGCTAAATGTCACACTTTCATATGAACACACATTGTGTTACATTGTCAAAGCGAATAGCATTGTCCCCGCATTCATTGAAAGTCTCTAATAACTCGAAATTCTTTAAAGTAAGTTTTGCTAATAATAATTTTTAAAACACTTATCTTACATGTTTAATGAGGAAAAATAATACATTTTTGTGCTTCATAGATAGCGATTGGGAATAAAGCTTGGGCTTTCATTACGCTTGTATTCCTTGCTAGTGAGTTTTCTGAACTTGCAGGACACCCTTTTCTTTACTCAGAAATATGATTAAATGTTGAATATTATCTATTCAATTAGTGAAATATATACACTGAGAATCATTTGATATCAGGTTTAGATATATAGAAAATTTGCAACATACGAAAGTTTCACCAAAATAAATTTGAATACTCGGAAAACAACTTAATGACCTAATTATTTTGATCGTATGACTTGTAATTAATTTCTCTAATTTTTCTTTGAATACTCCAAAATCTAATCATAATACCCCAAATCTAATTTTAAATATTGTCGATCTTAAATTAAAACTACCGGGAAGTAATATGATCCAAAATTATTTAAACATACCACACGATAAAACCGTGATGCAAACTTTCATATTTCTTTGGCTGTCGTTCTGCTCCTGCAAGATGCAATATGACTAACTTATTAACCTGTGGTTGCATATGATGTCGCAGTTTTCGTTCATAGAGACTGTAATACAAATTGCGAATCATTCTATGACCGAGAATAGGTGCTTTATCCAATTTTAAAACTTGTTTACACTTGTCGTTAAGTAAACAAATTTAATCTGTAGATAGCAACCCGGGCATTTTTTCGTCCGGGAAGAAACGCGATGATTAAAATATTAATTCAATTTGTCTAACAAATGGTGGATTTTTCATTTGTCTAACTATTTTTACTAGGAACCTGACAACTTTTCCCTTCAAATGGTCATTCACTTATACGTATTGGTCTAGTAATAAGGAAGAAAAGCCCCGGTCACCAAAAAAGCATGTTTTAAAATAATATATAGAGGATAGTTGCAAGAATAACTAACCCCAAGTAACATCATTATGGATTAACAGGAAAATTGTGAGTAAATTTGAAGGCCTTGTGGAGGCATTGATTTCATAGTAATAACCCTCTTGCGCCTGTTATCATGTATACATAATAGAGCTTTTGTAAGCAGAAGACAGAGTGTACAGAAATGGCAGACTTATGTGGAATCATAAGTGAAGCTTCCAGTTATACTATTTTACTCTCTCTGACCTTAAGATGCCTGATAAGGGTTTCACTTTCATGCATATTCTAATTCATAGACCCTATTACCCTACTTAAGTCCTTTATTATTATTTGTTATCATTGTTACAGATTGGAAAACTAAATGTTATTGCATTCGTTTTGATAAAGAATTATTTTCTGCATAAATAGTCACTATTACCTTGGAAACAAAAATCTTATTTTCCTGATAATATATAACTTTGAAATCAAACTCTACTCTCAATATTAAGATTAGTATTAATGTTACCATTAATGTAGAATAGCTCTAACATCTTTCAAATCTCTCCCATAGTAGTGGACTAAAAATGATAATATTAACAGAAGTTTCATTTAAAAGTTTCATATTACCAGTGAAATTTTAATGGAAGTATTGACAGTGAATGCAAAAATTAATTATTTATCAAAATGACTAACATATTGTAAACTCATGAATAGCTGGAGAGAAGGGCCCAATATTACATTGACTGGCAAGTGCTTCAGAATGTGGATGCACATCTATAATGATTTTTCCAGCACATAAGGGTTAACAAGGAAAAAGAACTATAAATTTTGGAAGTCTAAGAATGAATAGTGCTATAAAGTCTTGACATCACCAATGCAAAATTCTTCCATCAGTTTTAATAGTTTTCATTCACTGACAATTCCTCCATATGAGATCATTTTCTTCCTTGAATCAGATTTGAATTCCACTACAATTTCATCAATTAGTTCAATATTCACCTTGTGACAGTTACTCAATCTCTATTATATAAAATGTACATGTTTCAAGTTACATTTTCAAATAGTTTGAATTAAAATCTAGGATCTACAATATGAAAAATTTATAGCAACGTTTATGTGAATTTTTATAAGCTTACTCATGACTTTTTTTAACATAAAAAAAGTCTTCTGCAGAAGATTAGCAAAAACTGCCTAATTTTGGAAGTTACTGAACTGGACACTCCTCTGAGAAATATTTCACCTAATTTGAAAAGTTAGCAATCAATAATGAAAAAGGCAAAACAAATGCAAATATATGTGGAAATTAGTGAACTAGAAAAGGCTCGTTCACAAACAATCTATTACATTGAGCTACACATCATTGATTCTGATGATTCGATTCTGAATAAATATTCACGTTATCATGAGTAATGTTCAGTAATGAGCTGAGCTAATTCTGCTGGCCTGAATTATAGTTAGGGGGATAGGCCTGGGTTCACCTAGTCTGAATTTTATAGTTAAGGAATGGTTGTGTGAGTTTGTCTATGTTTTACATTTTGCTACAAAGTTGCAAAGTTCTGATGAAAGAAATAAATACCATTTACCTCAAAGCAGGAATAAATGGGTGATAGGGTGTGGAGCCGTGTCACATTCAGCATTCTCATAAGAAGGCCATCACATTGCCTATATTCAAATGGTTAAACACTAAGATACTAAATAACAAATTCATTTGCTGAGTTAACTGTAAGGGAACATGTTCTATTTGCAGTAATATGCAAGACAGAAAAACAAAATTATTTAAATACTGGCATTTGTTTCCACACCTCTGCTTAGGACATGAACCAAGACAGTTTCACTTAGAAAATATTTTGAAATAGACTGAAAAGGCTCCTCTATCATCACCAATGGTGATCTGTTCTCCAAGAGACTTTTTTTGCAAAAATTAAAGATAGGAAATTGAATATTTTGTAAAAATACGTAGCATTTACTTACAGAATCAGCATTTTCATTTAAGGATCCCCTGGAAAATCTAACTCTTCTGTCATCGTAACATACTTTATAATGCTTGCAGTCATCAATAAGTTCTTTTTCGCTAGAGTAGAGCAATAATCTCAGCAGATCCTCGGCTGGGTAAGAAAGACTCTTGCTAGAATAAGCATGGGACATCACCTGAAAAGCTTTCCTATCATTAAAATTTACATTAATGCACATCATTTGATTCATTATATATATATATATATATATATATATATATATATATATATATATATATATATTTTACACTTAATATTTAACATGAATTTGATATAATTGGAATTAGGATTACATAATTTTTGCAAAATGACATAAATAATACTTTTCAAACTAATTATTTACTTATTGATATAGTACATTGTTTACATGATGATAATATAAAAATGAGCTGAATATATTGGGATGTTTGGGGCTGAATGGGTTCAATGGAAACCAACCATACGTTTCATTAGAATATCATCACAGTTTAGCACAACCAGTAATCCACCAATGCCAATAACAATCAATTTACTTTACTATCTAGCAAACTTCTTACTTTATGCGCAAATGTCAGTCTTGGTTTGTACCATTTCAGCAACAATTTTGAGGAACCTATCAACTGTACAAATCAAAATATCTTATAATTGCCTCCTACACATAGAAATGAGACCACTGCATCAGTGGTGTTAATTATTGACAAGAAGAGCAAAGCAATGTCAACACCTTGACTTGATTTCATCCACTTTATGAATCCTTAGATGATCACTCTTAGATCTCCATTTTTGTAAACAAAATGAGTACAAAACACTGATAACCCTAACCTTCTAATTTTGGGAATTTGTAGAGCTGCAGCACAGGAGAGCATCAGCGGACAAGCTTTGATCAGTTTCATAGCTTGAACATAATGTCCATTCCACACTGCAAAACTCATAGACAAAGCCATTTTCACCTCCTTTGTCCTGAAGTGCAGAAGGAAATCACTCAGCAGATAAACCCAGTTACATAAATATTAAGATATAAACTTGTACAAATCGTAAAATCAAAAATTATGAATTCCAGTAAAAAAATGGCTGACAAATATTAAATTGGTAATAAACTCAAAATGGAGAAAGCCAAGATAAATTTTAGTCATAAAATTGTTAATAATACAGTAGCAAAACATTCATATATTACATAGTATATGATATAACAATAATAGAATGAGGAAGAAAAAAATTGCCGTATAAAAAATAACTGTAGGAATGACTAATAATAAAGTAGCTACACATAAAAATATTGTAATATTAGTAACAAAATCAGAAAAATTATTGGATTTACATTAATAGAAAAATAGATTTATTGGATCTTTTAAAAGAGGAAGATTTTAGCAGAAAAAGTTAATGTCATTTGGAAATTCTTCAGCAGCTTCCACTATACTTGCAATAGGTTTGTTGTAGATGTAATGACTTTCATGATGCTCTCTGTAAAACAATCCTTTCTTATGTGTGTTGAAAATATTTAACATAATGTTAATTTAGTATAATGTCAAATTAAATGTATTCACAACTAACTTATCAATTATATGTGCTGCATCTTACTAGTCATTTTCTCATAATTTTGTCAAAACTCAAAATAGATTAATGGAAGTCTGTGCAATGGAGATATTTTCAACTCCAATGAATGAAGCGCATGATTTCACAATCTCCCAGAGAAACTGGCCTACCTGGTTGCATTTCAGGTAGTGAAGCAAAATTTTTGAATTCTAATATTTTAACATAAATGGTGAGCTATCTACCTAGACATCCGATTGTACTAATATAATTGAGACGAAAGAAAACGGCAAGTTACGTTTTACTGGAAACTGGAATTATTAAGAATTAGTATTAAATATAAAACAAAGTTTTACCAATATTTTTTTGGTATTGAAATTCCTCTTTGAAGAGCTGTCGAATCTCCCAAATTGTGAACAATATATAAGGCTTCCATCTGAGGCCGACTTCTACTGCTCGTGGAATATTCTGATTCATGATCATCATACATGCATAAAACTTTTTTTAAACATTCCTGAAGATGGTTCCTATTAATTACCGGGTCATATCTGGTTCTTGGCTCCATACATAATCTAAGTGAATTTTGCAAGCAAAAATTGTACATTTTTAGAATATTGACAGAATAATAACAAACAGAAGGTACGGAGTGGCATTATCAAAATCTTGAAAGGTAACTGTGTTTTACCTATAACCAGAATACACTAAAAATCTAGACATGCATTCGAATAAATGTTCTGCATCCTTGGATTTCAACCCTTGAATGACAGCATCTTGATGGACTGATCGCATGCGATCAAATATAAAATCATACTCGGTGACCCAATCCGTCGTTCGATCGAATATTGCCCTGTAAGATTGATTTATAAAAATAAAAATCTAGAAGAACTATGATCCATTATTCGAATAAATTACCCAATTGACTTCAAACTCACAATTCTAGCAGATAATGGACAGTTTTTTCGAGTACAGGCAACGGCCTTAGATCTGATGGAGATTGCGATCTTTTACCTGCAGCTGATCGACTGAATGCCTTCACTGTCTTTTCAGGATCAGCTAGAGGTAAAGAATAACGCTCTGTTCCATCCTGAATCTCGAGAGGATGCAGCAACTTTTCCGTTTGACGACTACAAGAGCGATAGTAAAGGTTAGTAGTATCTGAAGCATTTATTTTCTAAAACATTTCGATAAGACTTACAGATTACGTTCTTTCTTTGGGCACATATCTGTACAGGTACCAACTACATATGAATCAAACCGTGAATGAGACATACTTGACAAACTTACACTCCCGGTCTCCCGGGTAATAACATACGTAACCGTTTGTTTTCATTTGTCAACCAACTTGGTGAATTTCGTGTTTCGTTTTCTATAGGTTTATTCAGGCGAAGTAGCGGATCATGTGGATTACGCTCTCGTTTAAAGCGCGTGTCAATATTTGTTTCTCGATTTGAATGAAAAATTATTGCAATGAAAAGTATCTTAATCATTGTTAGGAGAAGGGAATAGCATATCAAGGACGAAAGTACGCTGCAGCAGTTTACATGTGACTTTTGTCTGTGATGTACCGGAGAACGAAGTTTTTTTACTGCTAACATACGTCGAAAGACTTTTTGATTTCTTAATAAGAATTATCGATTATGCGTGCTGTTACATTAGGTACTGCTTCAGCTTATCCTACTCCAAGTAGGGGCGTATCTTGCACTGCGGTAATGATTGAAGGTAAAGTATCATTTGTGATAAATAATTAAACCAAATATCGGCATAAGTACGTCAAATAGTCATACTCTCCATATGAGTTTTACGAGGATCACTGCAGTGAAGTAGAGCTGCTATTTTTAAGTTATCCTGATGCATTCTTCTGTTTATGCGGTGATTACAACCTGCCAAACTTACATAGGAATAACAATCAAACTTTTCATTCTTCCCTTCTTAGTGTGGAAAATCAAATGATGCTTGACCTAATTAACTTCCTCGACATCAAGCAAGTAAATAATGTTCTGAATGTTAATGATAGAATATTAAACCTGATTCTAACAAACATTCCTGATGTCAGGCTAAGTATAACTTTAGACTCTGTGGTTGATGTGGATCGTCACTATCCACGTTATATTGTAATATTATTGCAGATATATGGCAGATTTTGATGATATAATTAATTTTAATGCTGCTTGGCCTTCAATTATAAGAGGGCAAATTATAAAGGTATACTTGACTACTTATTGAGTGTTAATTGAAATACTTAATATTGATTTAGATTTTGCTACATCGCCCTCGATGGTTGCCGCTGTCGGCGCTTGGAGAACCTTTGTCTCTTAGTTAATTGAAGTCAATGAAAATTTTTACGTAAATACTACAAATGTTATTGTTTTTTTGATAGATGGAGACATTTGGCTTTTTGATTGTGGAGAAGGATCTCAAGTTCAGTTGCAAAAAAGTTCGATGAAGAGCAGTCGTGTGAATAAGATTTTCATCACTCACCTACATGGAGATCATGTACGTATCATATGTTGGCACGAAAGTCAATGTTTGCATAAAATTTGAATCTTGACAATTGAGTGACTGAGCCATTATTCCTCTTTCGCAACTCCATAATAAGCAGAATTATGGTAATTTAAATTTAGAAACAGCAAGGAAAGGTTTTTGTTTTAAATTTTTCTTCAGGATTGTCTTATAATGTGAGCAAGTGTATGCCTTTCATAACAGTCAGGAATAGTGTGGTTAATAGATCAGCATGTTTGTTCTAGCATATACCTTAAAGTATTTGAAAGATGATGTTTATTGATATTGCTACTTCATACTGGTTTGTTCTTTCTTAAGGGATTGTGAAACATTTATAATATATGTTTATCTATGTCACTGATTGTTAAAGTTTATTTGAAGGAGTTGAGATTTTGCTCATTTTATTGTTTTCTAGAATTATTTGTTATACCTTTAACATCAAAAAATTTTCATAAGGTTATTATGTATGTCAATGACGTAATGGCCAACTTATGTGTCAAAGATCATGTCTGTGATGAAGTCCTCCAAGCTATGATAAACTGGTAAAGCTCAAACCTTAAATATGCACAAAACTAATTAGTTAGTTCCAGTTATGACTTGAATCTACTAACTGGTGCAATAACCTTTTCAGATATTCACCTTGATATTCAGTTGAAGTAGTTAGTGCTCTTTGGTTATCTGTGAGAAAAATTCTGTTTCCTATATGTTTAATTCAGAAAAAATTAGGAATAATGCCCCTTTTGAGCTGTAATCCTCTTTTTAAAATATTAGGTATTTTAACCATTCCTCCTATTATGTTTTTACTCTGGTTTTACCAGACACAATATTTCTCTTTTTGAAAAATAATGATAATCATCGCCACTTCTTTAGATTGATCTCCATCCCCTTCAATATTTTAGTAATTTTCTCATAGGACTAAAGTTAGTGGAATTATATTTTATAATTTTTATTAATTAAGAATGTTATATGTTTTTATGCCATCAGTTCATAATTTTCTTCATGACAAATGCCTTTATGACCTAAGTGAATTTTTCAATTGCTTCAACTTGTTTGACTTACCTTTTATAGCTTTAGTATATCATTATCTTGATTTAATCTCTATATCTGGATGTTTTCAGTTCTTTTGTTACTTTTTCATGAGTGTTATTAATTACTGTGTAGATTCCTGTAGACAAAGAAAATTATTAATATTATACATTGGGAAATTAACTATATTAACTTTACAATTAGTTACAAAAACTTTAGTAATAAAAATGCTTGGATAGATTTAATTAACATGTGCCTGTGGCAGTTTGCAGGGCCTAAATGTGAGCTTGATTGCTAAATTAATTAGGGCAAACATAAATACTCATTAAGATTATTCTTTGGACCCAAGTTTAAATATTGATAATATATATCAGATACTTCCAGGTCATTGCTCTTATTTGGCACATTTGAAAACATTTTTCTTCATCTATCTCTCTATATGGAGCAATGTGTAGTAATAATAATATTTGCTTACTAGTTGTCCCGTGTAAAAATTTCACACAAATGGTCACTGGGGTGCATGAAAGTTAATTAAAAGTAAGTGATAGTTTGAATGAAATAACAATGTTAGATGCAAGTTTATGCCGGTTTATTAAAATGTTGTTATGGTTACATATTATGTCAAGGTGTTTATTTATGGAGACTGTAATATTACTTGTGAAAACTGTTTCGATCATTTTAAGACCGAGAATAAATATCACTGTCTGATGATAGAACAATTTATTTAGCAAGAAAAATCAAGAAAACAATAAACTCCAAACGACAATGCTGGTAACAACACATCCAGTAACGAAACTCAAGAATTCAAATTTTTAACTCAATTTTGGTGCCTTTTTCATTTCTTTGTCCATATCTAGCAGGAATTGGGAAACTTTTTCAATAACTTACTATATAGAAAACAATGACTAATATCAAGAAGAAAGAAATTTGCAATTTTGCAAAACATTTTATCAAGCAATAAATGTTTGCAAGTTAGAAAACGTAAAGTTAGAAATGAAGAGGTCCAACATAAACATTCTGGGACTAAGCGAAGTACGGTGGAAGGATGGGGGAGATTTTTGGAGCGATGGTGTGAGGGTCATATTCAGTGGAGGAAATGATAGTCAGAGAGGGGTTGCTATAGTGTTGGACAAGGGAGCGGGAAATGCTGTGATAGCCACCGAACTGATAAGCGACCGAGTAATGTCAGTAGAAATCAAGGCAGAGCCAGTAAACACTGTGATAGTGCAAGTGTACCTCCCTACTAGCGATTACACTGAGAATGAAGTAGATTTAGTTTATGAACAAATAGAAGAGATTATTGGAAGGGTGAAAGGCAATAAAAACCTTATTGTAATGGGGGACTGGAATGCTGTGGTTGGGCAGGGCAAAGATGGGGACGAAGTGGGAGAGTTCGGACTAGGAAAAAGAAACGACAGAGGACAAAAACTGGTAGATTTTTGCATAAGGAATAACCTCTGTATCACCAACACTCTTTTTCAGCACCATAACAGAAGGAGGTACACATGGAAAAAGCCGGGGGACACGGATAGGTACCAAATCGACTATATTCTGGTAAGGAAGAGGTTTAGAAATAGTGTTAAAAACTCGCGAAGTTATCCTGGTGCTGATGTAGACTCGGATCATAATTTAGTAATGATGAAGACCGAGCTTAGATTCAAAAAGATTTATAGGGCAAAAACCGCACCCAAATGGAACGTAGAAGCCCTCAGGGGTAGGAAAGCTAGAGAGTTTCAAGAGTCAGTAAACAGGGCTCTAGAAGATAAGGAAAGGGAACTCACTATAGATGAAAGATGGGAAATGATCAAAACTAGCATTAAAGATAGTGCCCAAAGAACCATCGGGAGGGTCACACAAAGCAAAATTAGGAAACCATGGGTGACGGTTGAAATGATAAATAAAATGGAGGAAAGAAGGAAATGGAAAAGTGTTAACACAGAACACGGGCGCAGAATGTACAGGGCCTTAAACAACGAACTGAGGAGGGTAACAAATAAAGCAAGAGAATCGTGGTGGAAAGGCCAGTGTAACGAAATAGAGAAGATGGCTGAAAGTGGGAGGGTCGACCTATTATACAGAAAAGTAAAACAATTAACGGGGAATAAAATTAGTAATAAAATGGTCACTATTAGGGACAACAAGGGAAACATCTTAAGGGAACCAGCTAGCATAAGAAGACGATGGAAAGAGTATGTAGAAGAATTGTATTCGAAAGACATGAAGCCTACCCACATAAACATTGAGGGCATACAAGAAGTAGAGGAAGATGATCTTGGGCCATATATACTAGATAGTGAACTTGATAGGGCATTGCTGGACATGAAAGGGAAGAAAGCAACGGGTGTGGACGAGATTCCTGTAGAATTTCTGAAGAATCTTGGGGGAAATGGTAAAAAACAATTCTATAATTTATGTAGGAAAATTTACGACGAAGGAAAGTGGCCAGAGGATTTTACCAAGTCTATCCTGATTCCGTTACAGAAAAAGAATAATGCCTTAGAATGCCGGGACTACCGAACAATTAGCTTAATATCTCATGCGGCAAAAGTTATTCTTAGGGTCTTGAATAGAAGAATCGAGGGAAAAACAAAGGAATTCATAGGGAATGATCAGTTCGGTTTTCAAAGAGGGAAAGGGACGAGGGATGCAATTGGGGTTATGAGGGCTCTCGTAGAACGAAGCTTAGAATTTAAAAGGGACGTTTGTGTATGTTTCGTTGATTTTGAAAAGGCCTTCGATAGAGTTCAATGGCCAAAACTGATGGTGATACTAAAGAAAATTGGGTTGGATTGGAAAGATAGGCGTTTAGTGCAAAATTTGTATTTAAATCAAACCGCAAGAGTAAGAGTTGCTAATGGGGAATCGGAATGGGCAGAGTTAGGAAGGGGAATAAGACAAGGTTGTCCGCTATCACCATCTCTTTTTAACTTATATGCAGAGGAAATGATCAAAGAAGCTTGGGATGAAATAGATAAGGGAATAAAGGTTGGTGGGGAACTTGTGAAGTCAGTAAGATATGCAGACGATAAAGCTATTGTGTGCGATTCGGAAAAGGGTTTGCAAAGCCTAGTAAATGCACTAAACGATAAAGCAAAGAAGTTTGGGATGAAAATCAATGTAAGAAAGACTAAGATTATGAGGTTCTCAAAGGGAAAGAATGCTAAGTTAACAATAAGGGTGGATGGGGAAAAACTAGAGCAAGTAGATCAATTTCCATACTTGGGTAGCCTTCTTTCGAAGGATGGAAGATGTTCGACAGAAATTAGAAAAAGGATAGCATTAGCAAAAGAAGCTTTCATGAAACGAAGGGAACTGATGACAAAGGGACTTGATAAAGGAATCAGGAAGAGATTGGTAAAATCCCTGGTGTGGAGTGTAATGTTGTACGGGTGTGAAACGTGGACGTTGAGAAAAGAGGATGTCAAAAGATTGGAGGCTTCTGAGATGTGGGTATGGCGTAGAATGGAGAAAGTTAGTTGGGTCGACAGAAAAACGAACGAGGAGGTTCTAGAGATGGTTGGGGAGAAAAGAGTAATGATTGATGTAATTAAAAATAGACAAAAGAAATGGGTGGGTCAAATATTGAGAGGGGAGGGATTGTTAAAGAAAGCGATCGAGGGAAGAATGCTAGGGAAAAGACAGAGGGGAAGACAAAGACAAAAATTATTAGACGAGTTAAGGGGTGGGATAAGTTACCGGGAATTGAAGGAGAGAGAATTAAATAGGGAATGTGGGGGCACATGAACCTACCGAAAGGTAGAACACTTTATATATATATAAATGTTTGCACTCATATTTAAAAGAAATATTTGATCTCACATTCTTGAGAACTGGAAGTCTGGACATAACAAGCCTGATTCCAAGACAAGTGAATTTGGTATGAATAGACTTGCAAATTATTAGCATTTCATGTAGTGTGGTTATGCACTTCTGGATTTATCAAAATCGAATAGTGTGGTCCGTGGTGCATAAGATGGAGGAGTTAAAAATTGAAGGACTTACCCCCAACACCCATCTTTCTATTACATCTTGGCAATGCCGGTTTATCCCCGTTCCTCATGGGACCTGCTGCAAGCAGAAGAGAGGGAAGGGTGGTATTTCGTAAAATTTTTCCCCATATTCGCTCTTAGGATTTTCTCAGTAGAATTGCTTCATTTGTCACGAAAGTTAGTCAAAACCATTAATCTATTGTGTTCTTGAGTTTTATAATGATTATTTACTCCATTTACCCTCAGATCTGTTAGAAAACAGTATATCCCTGCATTACTTCTAATTCATAATAAATGAAAAAGATTTTGATTGATGTAAGATCTTTCTCTCTCCAGACCAATGTGCAGTTCATATACCTTTCCATAAAATTCTTTCTTCTCTTCCATTCTTTGCCCACATGCTCAAATAGAGGGGAAGGCCCCAGATTCCGGCATTAGTTCCATAGTACAAAAGGAAGAAGTGTTACAAAATGAAAATACAAAAAACTAGAAGAAAACAAGAATAAATTCCAGTTGGAGCTAATAAAATTGATTCTCAGCACTTCAAGAAGAAGAACTAGAAACCAAAGTCATGCAAGCTGTTAAGGAAGCAGCAGAAGAAGTGGCAAGCTCACCAAGAAGAGTAAAAGATAGAAAGCTTAGTGACAGAAATACTATGGAATAATTGATGAACCACAACAACCAGTATTTGTTAATAGTAACAAACTATTCAACCTCCTTCATAACCCTAAGGACACTACGGCACCAATTCACAAATGTGGCATTTATGAAATTTCATGCCAAGATTGTGATAAAATATACCTAGGGCAATCAAAACGCAAAATAGAGAATAGATTCAAAGATCACTTAGCTCACTTCAGACACAACAAAATTAATAAATACAGTGTTGCGCAACACATACAAGAACACAATCATAGGATTTTAGACAATTTAAAATTAAAGAAATCGATAAGGAAAAACTCAAAACTAGATGCTTATGAGAGAATCTTCATACATCAAAACCAAGGAAAACTCAAGAATGCTGATGAAGGTCCCATCCCAACTTCATTATACTCTCTTTTAGAGACAGCTTCTTAAAAGGACTCAATCCTGGAATTTCCATTCCCCACCCTCTACCCATATGTCACCCCGAAAAACCCCTCCCACAACAAACAGTTCCTCACTTTCTTTTCATTCAGCGTTTGAGCCCCCTTGACGATGGGAGCATAGCTTCTGAAATGCGCATTAGGTACTTCTGAAAACTGTTGGCTGCCTGGGTGATAATATTTTTCCGAGGAATTGCCCTGGACAGTTGCCACTAACAGCACTTGGAGAATACCTTTGTCTCTTAATCATTCAATGCCGAGTTCCTTTTATTTTCTTTCAGCAACATGGCTCTCCGACCAAAGGATCTTAATTTATTTCATAAGTTACACACAAACATCCATACCGTTGGCGCCAACATTAAGTTTCTCAAGGATTGCAGAAATCTTAATATTTTTCCAAATTTTTATCAATATCTTTCCTGAAACAGAAAACAACTTAGTGAAAAAAGCTATAATCTCTGCTAAAAAACATTTTATAAACCTTGAGATAAACAAATTCTACAGCAAATGCTCTTACCTATCGTCCGTTTCAAGCTTCCAGTCAGCATTGTCTTATGGGAGAAAGGCAAAGCCTCGCGAGCCGGGTCGCCTTTATGCGGAGCTACGGATTCGGACGGATATAATTAAGATTTGTAGTTTACATTGACTGATTCAAACTTAAGTTCTGATAAAATTTGAATGAAAATAACTCTATTAACACAACAGTGAAATATGTGTTACTATATATTCTTGTTGAAGAGTACTCGTATTGGTTTATCCGTCTTCTAACTTCTTTTCATAATATTCGCTCTAAATCCTGACGAGAGATTGAGTACGTTTGATTATCGGATCATTATATTCTTCTATCATATATGTGCCACCACAAGTTTTGTGATTAGTGATTTTTACTTTTCGTGAGGTGACGTTGAAATTTCTGTAAAGCTATGAGGTTTCGAAGCGTCGGCGATTCGAAGAGGATTACGCTCTTTGATATAAAAGTCAAAAACTCAAGTTCTATTCAAGATATCGCATCGAAACAAACTACAAATGAAAATTACAGCATTTATCTCGATTTCTCTCGAGACAAGTTCTTCCTCACGTGAGAAACCAAAAAGTTTTAGGCGACGTATAAATTGGACTGCATGACGAATTTTTTCTTGAGTTACGTTCCAACTAAATAATTTTTTACCAAGATGTGGTTACTCTAAAATTATTCTCTTGTAATTTTTATGCAGTCAGATAATACTATAAGCAATTTTTGAAAAAAATCAGCATTTTATGTTGGATTGTAAGAGAGTATTGGCAGTTTCAAAAATGTTCATGTGTGAAAACTCGGCAATTCATTCAATTTTCGCTTTTAACTTTGTTGTTTCTGCTATAAATGCATAAAATTTTCACTGTTGTGTTGAGTTATTTTTATTCAAATTTCATCAGAACTTAAGTTTGAATCGGTCAATGTAAACTATAAATTTTAATTATAGCCTTCCGAATCCGTAGCTCCGCATAAAGGCAACCCGGCGCGAGGGTAACTTCTTCGCTTACGGCAAATTACATTGAGTTTTTCCCCCGTAAGTCCTCCATACTGACTGGAATCTTGAAACAGACAATAGAATCTCAAATAAAATTCCTACCAGAAAGCTCCAAAATTATCATCAGAAATTTATCTCTTCAACAGATCAAAAGAAATTTGGAATACAAAAACAGGAAATATACCAACACAAAAAACTCAAACAAGAAAGAGTACAACATTGTTAAAACACTTAACGAAAAAGGATGCTTTAAGGCCCAATAAGATCTGTTTCCATTCATTAGTCTTGTATCAATCTCTACTTCTTCATTATTCTTTTGATCAACTGTTATTCCTAGATATTTAAAATCTGTGCATCTCTTGAATTTTTGAGGGTCCATTTCTAAAAACTCTTCCCCTCTGGGTTTCTTCCTGCTGTTTGATACTTTTTTTCCTCATTTACTTCCAACCCTATTAGCTTTGTTTGTGTTACCATCTCTTTGACTAAATACCTGAGATCATTTTCACTTTCAGCTATTATTGCCACATCATCTGCAAAAGCTAGTACACACCCTGCTGCAAATTATTTGTTTTCCTCAGTGTGCATCTTCTAATACTGAGTAAAATAGTAAATGAGATATCTCCTAGTAAAGGAGTATCTCCTTGTTTAACTCCTGCGTTCACTTTTAAAGTTGATGTATATTTGTTATTAATTTTAACTTTGCATTTGGAATAGTTTATGGAGATCTCCACCATTCATACTAACTGCTCTGTAGCTCCACTATCTCTAAGCAGTTCCCATAACTTTTCCTGTATTATGTTTTCATATGCTGTTTTGGAGTCTGCAAAAAGGATATGAACTTCTTTGTAATATTCCCAGTATTTGAAGGACTTTGCTTCAAACTAAAGATTTGATCCATTGTGTTTATTCCTCTCTGGAAACTCTCTGATGATATTAGACGATTTCTTCTGGGTATTCTGTTAATCTTTGGGTTAGGAGTTTAGATTACACTTTACACATTGTATTTATTAGTGAAACTCTACAGTAGTTGTTACAGTTCTGCTTGTCCTATGGATTGGTAAAATAACTGTGACCTCTTCTGGTACATGCTCTTTTTTCCAAACTCTTAACAGCAGGGTGTGCATTCCACTAGATAACTCTTTTCCTCCACTTTTGAAAATTTTGGTTGTTGTAACAACTTCCCCAGGTGCTTCATCATTCTTCACTCATGCCAGGGCATCTTCTTTTAGAGAAGGTTCTCCTGTATTGGGTTGTACATTTTGAATTGAATTCTTTCCTCCTTATTACTACTGCTATAGGTGGAAATCGCAAAATCGCTGAAAATTTCAACTGTGGGACAATTACCCCCCTCTCTTCCATCTGGTAACAAATATTTAAACCGATATCGAAACTGTCAATGGTCAATAGATAAAACATATATAACAAAGACTCACTTTGCTTGAAGATTCAAAAGGCTGTGTTGCAATCCGACTTTGGAAAAGGCTGTGAAACCCAAAAGCAACATAATGGAAGTTACATTGTTACAGAATGGTCTTTTTGTGCAAAGAGAGTCTCTTAGTTATTTGATTTTGGTAATTTTTCACTCTAAAATGAAGCAGTTTAGACGATTATGGAAGAATAACAATATTTTTAATAATATATTAATTTAATAATTCAAGTTTATTTTTTAGTGTTGTGAATGGGTTTGTAATCATATAGGTTTTGTATAGGATTCTACTCAAAAGGAGTACCTGGTGGGCCAAGGGATAAACAAGTGGGCATTCACATATGATGAAAGCGGTTCCCCATGGGGTAATATATATGAATAAATAGAATATTTAAAATTAAATAGAAGATAATAAATGTATAATAATTTATAATAACTAAAGGATCAGCCATAAAATTATGATAATAAATAAAACTGAAGGGGAACATTATGACAGTACTTCACAACAAGCAGAGATTGGCTCAAGAATTTTAGAAAAGCATTAATTTGCATAATACCAGGGGAAGCTGCTTCAGCTAGTTTGGAGACAGCAAAATAGTTTCTAAATTAACTTCTGAAGGATAAGGAACATTAATCCGAACTAGTGTTTAATTGTGATCAAACCAGTAGAGGAAAAGATTCCAAAAGGAATTTATATTTCTGGAGAGGAGTGCATTGTATGTACCAATAATTAAGGATGATGAAGATAGAATGACTCTCCTTTTTCTGGGAGCACATTTTCACAATGTTGATTTAACAACACAGACTCCCCTCATTGTATTCTTTCATATGCTTCATGACAAGATTATTTACTACAATAAAATTAACATGGCCAATGTTCTGTAGCCAAACGTAATCTTAAGAAATGAAATAAGGTAACCAAAGACATAACACATTGGGTTGTGTTTATTTTATTGTGGTAAATCTTGTCATGAATGTCTGTATATGTAGCAGAGAATTCTCATATTTTAAATGGAAAATCTCTTTTACATGTATTCAGGAGATCCATTAATAATCAGTTACAGACAAATTGTTTGAAGACAAGTTGGAAATTTATTCTTCCAAGAAGTAAAAAGATACTTAAGGAAGAAAATTGTGTCATTTGTGGTCATTCTCCTTTTAGATAAGATATGTAGTTTTTATTGCAGAAGGCCAAGTTAGCATACCAGCAAACAGCCATACACTCCTACAGCATGTGAACCAAGTGGTCTAAGTCTTTTTACCTCTGCAGAAATTTCAGCTCTTCCTTGAGGCAATTAATACTAATTCATTGCAAAATTTTCATGAAGATCATTCGACATGCTGAAAGTTATGGAGTCATGAGATCCAATGAAGTTGTAAATTCAAGTATGAATGAAATTCAGCATGCCAGAAAGGATTCAAATTATCCAATTCAGAAAGTATCTCATGGTAACTCAATATGTACAATATGTGTGCATTGATTTCTTGGAAATATTTAAAAAGCGTTTGTGTACAGACCAAAATACCATTATTTTTATTCATTTGGTTTTGGTTTGAAACTTTCATACCTTATTTATTACACATTTGAATAATTAAATGAATAATAATATTTTTGTACGAACATGAGATAAGCTTAGTGTGAGGAACAGGTTTAAATTGTCCAATTGAGAAAGATTCATCAGAAAATAAGCAGAATCAATGAGTTAGAGAGAATGATTGGAGGAGAAGGAGTTTCATTGGGTTTGATCAGGATGCTCAAAACAGAAGCTTTGGTTGAGTGGCAGTAGAGGGAATACAAAGAAACAGCAAAATCAGAAATTGTGAAACAGTAGGTAAAGTAAAGGAAAAGTTATGGAGATACTGATGGGAGGAAGTTTAAAATTCAAAAGAGATGCTGCTTAATTGTCTCCTGTTGAAGTTTATAAGCATTGATTACACAGTTCTTACATCCACTTCGGTTGAAGTGGTCTTTATCTGTGTACAACACTCTCATTTCTATATGTCACCTATTCTGAAGCATTCTTTTAATATTGATGTTATAAAAGAGCTTTACTTCACACATTCCCATGATTCTTGCAGGATAGTCTTTTCCTCTCAAATTATTAACATTAAAAATTTCATCGATTTATCAATTAAGAATATTATTTCTTTTTACAATACAATTCTTACATCCACCATCTTAGTTTCATGACAAACAATGTTCTTCCTTTCCATCAGCATCATTTTTCAACGTCCAGCATAAGATTAAAACTTTCAGTTTTCCTATTTATTATATTTTATACACAATATTTTGTTTTATTTTCTGAATTCTCAGCTAAACCATCTTCTGTGAGTTAGACAGCAGGAGTTGACTTAAGTTCGATGCTAATTACTTTCTGAGTACTTTTATTCATCTCACATAAATTTGCTTTCCCTAATTTTAACCAATACAATGGAATCAATTTGGTCCATTGAAACCAAACCTTGATATTACTTCACAATTTTGTGTTTTTAAATATTTTTAGACTGCAACCATTGCAAAAGATGAATCCTGCTTGTATTCATGCTTTCTTGACTCTTTTGTTATAGTTTGATGAAGATTTTCATTCTTAATATTTTAAATTAATGATCTCAGTATTGTTCAGTGAATTATCTGGGCTGAATATCAGTGACGTTTGTGTTTCAGGTTTTTGGATTACCAGGACTGCTGTGCACAATTGGAATTCAATGGTCAAACAGATCTTCCAAAGGTGTGCATATTTATGGACCACAAGGACTGAGGAAGTATTTGAGGACAACTCTAAGTTTATCCTACTCTAACTTGCCGTTTACCTACACAGTTGAGTTGGTCTCTAATAAATCAAAATATCCGTTATTGAATTAAAATTGGATTCATCAGAAGGGCCATATCTTGGGCTGTTGAGCCTTTGAGTTGAATATTCTAAAAACAAAGAAATAAAGTTCTTTAAAATATTTTCATTAAATAGTTACTCAAGATGCTGTTAAAATTTACCAAGGTGTCATCGAAGCAAGCTTCAACTGTATAGGGTTATGTTTGCTTCTGTAGAACTTAAGCATGTTAGATTAATTTTTAATCTAAACTAATGGTTATTTTCGAGGTAGACTGATGAGTTTCATTCCAAAACTGCAGAACATATACTACTCCTTGTGAAACAGAGTAATGATTATTGCAATAGAAGGCAAGTGAAGAGAATGCTCATTGAGGTATTCCTCACTCGTGGCCAATTTCAACTACTACAATTCAGTCAGATAATCAATATGCTCTAGTACATATAACGTATACTACAGTAGACTTGGTAATTGGGATTGTAAATGCGCTACAGCATGTATGTTGATGAAAATTTAGGGTTCTTTAAACCTCAAATATTTAAATTAGGTTTGAAATCCAAAAGAGACAAAAAAATCTACTTTAGAATTAAAAAGTTGGAATTTGGAATATATATGAGTATATATGGAGTTTATAATGGTTTCCATGTCTCGATTGTATAATGCTTATTGCGTATATATTTCTGGTTTGATGTTTGAGAGGTAAATTTAATTTATGACGCTTTTGTCACAGGTGCATGAAATGATTCCTCATAAAAATGAGAATAGCGATTGGAATATTTCAAGGATTGCTGAAGGACCACCTCATCCTCAGGAAAATTTTGGTCAGGATATTCCTGCTGATCAAAATATATGGACTATGTAAGTAATTGGAATTGCAGCAGAAAGTTTAATCCAGGGTGCCCACCAAAGGACTGATGTTTGACATTTTATGCGATCTCTCAAAATATGGCCCATTTTAAAATTCCAGTCCATATGGAGAGGAGGAATAACTCAATGTAATCTGCAATGGAAGAAATTAGCCTCGTGCAGGTTCGCCTTTATGCAGAGTTACAAATTAGGATGAGTATAATTAAGATTCGTATCTGTCCGAATCCATAGCTCTGCATAAAGGTGACCCGGCATGAAGCTTTGCCTTTCTCTTCATAAGACAATACTAACTGGAATTTTGGAATAGGTCATAGTAACAATCAGTAATAGCAATTTCTATAATAATGTAACCTGTTGATGAAGATGCTTATTAAATTTATCTGCAATTAAGCTTCCTTTTCAGTGAGCCTATGTAAATAATCATGGTGCCTTATATATTTTCAAAGAATTAAGTATATATGAAAAATGGTCCTCCGTTGCTTTGAGAATTTCAAATGCAATTTTTGTTAATAATAAAACAGTTTCTCCTCGTAATAAAATACTAACAAAAGCAAATACATGTAAAGCAAATGAATTAATGAAATAACTCATCTGTTGCAAGTCACAAAATGGAGCATTTATGTGACATGTTCACATGTGACATGTCACTGCCATGCAGCATCACTTTACTTATTTAGTGATATTGTTTTAACCTACATGTTAGATCATGGGTCAGATCATTCACATGGCAGGAATTGGTGGGTGTTCTCCTTTATAAATCAGCTATCCATAATCTAAGTCTGACAAATTTAGGAATGTTACCATCACAGATTCCTTACTCAGTCAGCTGCTGTCTGTATATTTCTGTTGTATTCTATAACTCCCTCTTTAATCCTTTGTATTTCTTTTTCTATCACATTTTGCTTCTTTCACAGCCTCCTATAGAGAACAGCAGAGTTAAAGTGGGGTGACAAATCAAAAATATACAAATAAATACTGTAGTTTGGATGTGATCAAAATTATTCTTTATAGTTTAGACTCCCTATTTCTTGAAAAATGAAATAAAATTGAATCGATTTCTTTCATTCATTGGATGGATATAGTTCAAAAGAACTACTGTAAAACCTGTTTAAGACATTCTTGCTTAGGAAAGTATCCCACTTATGTGGTTTTCTCCTGGTCTATACAACATCTTTCAAATGATGCCTCCTTTTATTGTGGATGCACTGCAACCTGCTTTAGCCACCTCATTTGATGGGCCATTCATTTTTCACATTTTCTGTGTGGCTGTCCTCTTGCCTTGTCTTTGAAATTGTTCCTTGTGAATGTCTTTTTTGGAATGACCAATTTTGTGAGAATAAATTAAGATATTACAGAGCAGAACAATCTTTTTCCTACTGTCACAGCTAATACTTTATTAACTCAAAAATAATGCACCATCGAATGTAATGAGCACCCTAAAATTCCAGGGTCAAAAATTGTAAAATTGAAATGCACCTCAAGACTTGTGATCATGTCCTTAGCAGTACCATACATGTGTACATGAAACACTGGTGGCGAAACTTATAGCTGGTATGGGAAATTTATAAAAATTAATTAGATTAATGATCGCTTAAGTGTGCACATTAACCAATTACCAATATTTACGTGCACATAAATATTTACATTCAACATTATATTACATGATTGATATTACTTTCATCCGCACATTCACCAGTTTAAAATTGGCAAGTTAAAAATTTTGTTGGGCTTGCCAATTCCCTGTCAATTAAATATTATCAGCTGACTGTTTAGTCAGGAGTATGTTGGGGCTCTTACATGTAAAAGACAAGTAGTGCATGGGTGAAACGTTTGACAAATTACTTGGAACCAGGGTGAGCAGAGAATCCGACAGGCCGTGTGCTCGGTGCACGAGTAGCTTTGTGCCCAAATCTAATGTGCCATTGATTCTAATTTGTACTCCAATTTTGAGCTGAAAAAGGACCCAAAAGGGTGTGTTATTTTTGAGTATTAACTTTGATTGTAAGAAAAATGAGATCTACAGCCAGTTTTGTCTCTCTAAAACAAACAAAAGTTGCATGAGAGTATTTTCTTCATTGCTATCTCAATTAAATATATTGTATGAATCAGAAAGGGAGTATAGTGTTCTTTGGCTGTTGTGTGTACTCTTTGCAATATCTGCAACGACCTCTTATCTTAAAAGATTACTCTTTTTTCCTATGATTGTCAATCCCATGTGAAAAATTCATTTATTGTGGAGTGAAAAAGAACCAAAATGAATTAATTAATGAGTTCTTTGTCTGTCCTTCTTCTTTCTGTCATTCTTCAAAGATATGACAAGAAGGCAGCCAGTGTTACATATCCAGAAGTCACTTGACTAACCTTCTTCATCTGTGGCAAATAACACAAAATAAAGAAGTGCTGTTTTTGTTATAAGGCAGAAAGTACTTATTCCAATATTAGAGGGCTAATATATCCTTTTTGTTTTCGAGTGTATATGAAATTGTTTCCTTATAGACTAAACAATGACAAAAAATGCTCTCCTAGAGGCCAAGATGGGCTGTCATATAAATTTATTTATTTTGTTTTTAGCTACTTATTAATCACATACCAATGATTCAAAATGGAGCATATTTTTACTTCATTATATTTATTTATTTATTTGCTTTTACTTGATGCTTAAATCATTTTAATAAACTTCGAAATTTGATTTTATTAATGACTTAATTGCTATTCCTGTATAAAAAGCCCATCTTTTTTCTGAATACTTTGCCCCAAAACATGGATTAAGTCCAATTGGACCAGGTTCCATGGTAGAGTTTTCCCTTGAGGAAGTGAAGAAAATGCCTACAACTCTGTTGTTTACCATCTGCCAAATTCAAAGTCACAATACCTCTGCCCTGAGAAAGATAACTGAGTTAATCAATGAGATGTTGGCGACAGCAATGTTACCAGAATTATTCTGGTTAGAAACCTGAGAATCATTTTAAAGCTTTGGTTTGACGTCAGGGCACCATTTCTATTCTTCCATACATTTGAAGAAGGGACTTATGTTTGAGGACCTTCTTAATATGGAATCAACCTTAAATTCCACATAAACTTAGAGGAGATGCAATGTATTATACTAAACTCCCTGTGGAATAATGAGGGTCTCCAGAGAGGATCCACCCAGTTTTTTCTCTTTTCTGCTATACACAAGAAAGGCCAAAACCAAAATTTCAAGTCAATAACTCTTGTGGAACATGGTTAGAATTTGTACCCTATATCTGGAGCTATGTTATCTAATGGAGATACTCTGTTGGTGAGGCCATCTCTTCCTCTTAAAAGTTCATTTACAAAATATCTCAGAGAATAACCTTAACCCTAATCTCTTTATGTCCTCCAATTCAAAATGATTTTATTAATACTATGTAAACAGAAAAATGAAGAGTGGGTGACTTTGTCAAAATTCAAATGGGGAAATCCTCTGATATTATTTTGAATGGCACAAAAATAAAAGAGTGGTTGAAGTGATTCATTTATTCAGTTGAAAAAGTAATAAGTAAGTGAACTTATATTGTTATAAATAGGGGTACTTAATTAATACATCACCCAAAAGTAAGAGTAGAATTGACCCGATACCCTTTGCACTTGTTATTACAAATTTTCCTCTGCTCAAGATGATAACCTTTGGAAATATGGTTCTGAGCCATTTCCTTGCTTGAGTGGCTTTAGGTCAAATGTGTATCCAATTATGTATGTTTTAGAAAAATTCCTTTTGTACTTCAAGACATATGAAATGCATGTCTCTTTATATAGGGTGGGCCATCTGCCTTCTTCTTTTTAAATTACATTGTTAAATAATTTTAAAAAATATTGTATTGTTTATATTTTACTTATTATATATTATATTTTTTATTTATATTATAAATTTATTTATAAATTATTATCAAATAAAAATATTATAAATGGCCCACCCTTTATTCTTGGATATGAAGTACAATTTAAGATAAAAGATTTAACAAAATGGAGTTTGATGAAACTTGGAAATAATCTGCAGGGCAAATGGAAATAGCAATTGGGCCTGATTACTAGTGCCATAATTTGAAATTTGGGGGAAGTTCTCATTCATTGTATACTCTTAAATTTAAGATATTATATTTAACAAGAATATGTATTGCTTTAAGCATTATGAAGTGAGGAATATCACTTACTTTTTCACAGTTATGAAGATGAAAATATGATTGTTCAAGCAGGACCTGTTGAACATACTGTCCCTTGTGTTGGCTATGTATTGAAGAAGAAAGACAGTGTTGGGAAACTGAATACAAAACGTTTGATGGAATTGGGAATCCCTCCTGGACCACTTTATGGGCAGATCAAGGCAGGACACTCCATCCAACTGCCTGATGGATCACAAGTATCCTTTCTTATTTGACAGTTAAAATTATGGAATAGCCAAACCATTTGTTGACTCTCAATAGGCAGTAAAATTTGATAAATGCCATACTGATTGCAACTCTTATGAAAACAATAGATGGTCTAAGTTATATACCACTATGAGATATGCCAGATTGGGGAATTAGAGTCAATGAACTGAAATAGCATCTTAATAGATTTTAAATGTGTTTCTTACAGGACATATCTGGAATAGATGATGTGCTAAAAAGCAGCCTTTTATTGTGAGTAGGTCTGACCTGAGGAAAACAAATAAATGAAAGCCAGACTTCCAAAATATTTTAAGCAACATCTGGTTTTGGGTTATTATCTATGTAATCCTATATTTAAATATGCTCTTTAAGTTATTGATTCCTTAATTTCAATGGAAAGCTGAATCCAGAAGATGTGATAGGGGAATCCAAGAAAGGGTGGAAATTGACTATTTTAGGAGATACAAGTAACCCATATCAGATAGGACAAATTGCTCGGTAAAATATTTTCCTCTCCTCTGGTTTTGCAAAATTCAGTTTTAATTACCATTTTGTTGCTCAAAATATTTATAAATATTATCTTGTTAATATTATATTCAGTGGTGAATGCAGTAAAATATTTCAGGGGAGATATTGTTTTAAGTTTTATTTAATGGTAATTGTATAATTATAAATACCCTAGGGTGAGTTGTAAAAAAGAATTTCAGACACGTTATACAAATATATTCAGTAAATTTCAGTCACAAATAATTCTTCACAAAATATATTTTAAGTAAATTAATTTTAAATAGTAATGTTTTGGTGATTTTAAGTATTTTATATAAGATACAAATCATGGATGAGATGAATTGTGAATTTTCTTATTTAAGAGTAAAACTTACTTGCATACTGCAAGCTAATTGGGGAATAGTTTAAAGAAATACTAGCTTACTTTTTGAATATGATAATATATAATAACATCCCCAGCTCACTGTAGTGTATCACAAAGTGGATTATGTAATCATCCTGGTGTCAGACCGAGAACCATTTTGGAAGACATTGCACCGATAATCTTTCTGAAATGACCCCTCTAACCATATGCCAAACTTTAAGTCCATATCATTATGGAAATGTCCTCAGAGAAATCCATCTTCCCCATTCAATTCTATGGCAGAATTCGATGGTATTCTTCTAATTGATAAGGCATTTTAAACCATAGCCAAAGTTTCAGGTCATTATCATATTGGGAAGGTCCTCAAATTCTGTATTTCTCATTACAATATATGGTAGAAAGCAAATGGTCCCCTTGAGTCCAACCATGGACCATCAGGGGAATGCTAAACTGCATTTGTATAACTTATTCATGACTCCTGTTCACATGTGGATTTCTATCTTCTTGGGAAATGCCTCTTTAAAAAAATATTTGAATTTCCTGTTGTATATTTCATGTAGGTGATTTAGGACCAAATAAGACTGCTTGTTGTCAAACTCAGACCTCATTAGTGAAAGACAACTGCATATTAATATTAGGTAGTTACAACTGTTGCTGTTTCTAAAGTTTCAGTTCAATATCATTAAGTATTCAAATAATTTTTTTAAATTGCTAAAATCCATTCTAAAGGAGAGAAATTTGGCACCCACCTGGTGTCAAACTCATGCTCATTTGGTATAATTTCTTTTGCTAGTACGAGTGCTCTCGTATACTCGTAGTATAGAAGACCAGATCATCTGCAAATTCCGTGATTTTGAATCCTCTATCTTATGGAGAAATGCCTCAAAAATTTTTTCAAATATTTGCTCAGAAGATTGCCTGGTGTCAAACTAAGAACCTGTTTGCCAGATAATTGCCACTCTGACTAATAGTTCCAAAGTATAACTTCAACATCATTTATGGAAGGTCCTAAAATAAGTTATCCCCATGTGAACTGTATACTAGAATATAAATGACCCTCTGGTATCCAATGAAGGAACATCAGGGAACTGCAAAAACCATAGCTTTTTAAAAGCACTTTTCACTCAATGGGTTTTACGTTTCTATGTTGCCATGAATTGATTTAAAAAATTCTTATAAATTGCCACAATGAATTTTAAAGGGGAAAATTTTGTACTCACCAGGAGTCAAACCCACACTTATTTAGTGATATTTATTCCACTGGTACTATAGAAGACCATGTCATCTCCTACTTCTGTGATTTTGAATTCTCTACCCTACCAAGTAGTATCTCCATAAACTTACGAAATATCCCTGCAATGCATTCTTATGGGAAAATTCCTATTTTTGGTACCTTCTGGTATTGAACCAATGATAGCTAGCATCGAAGTCTGAATTATTCTAGTATTTACAGAGTAGGGCCAGTACGTGGTAAAAATTTCATGTCGACAGGACTTGTGGAATATGGTTAGTTTGTATCACCTATATACGAGTAAAAGTTGCTTGCATACTGCAAGCTATCAGTTGAATGCAGTATCGTACCAAGTAATGCCTCAGAACAATTTTGAAAACTTCGCGCAAAAGACCACCTGGCGTCGAACTAAGGACCCGATCGTGCAACACAGTTGCATATTAATATTAGATAAGTGTGATTCTGATCTGTTCCAAAGTTTCAATGCAATATCTTATCGAGAAGGTCCTAAAATAAGATTACGTTAACCCCGTTTGAAATGCATGGTAGAATTGGAATGACGCTCTTGCATCGAACCAAGGACCATTGGAGGAACGTTGAAACATGTGAAAGAATTTTTTCAAACGCCTCTGTTACTATTCCGGGTTTTATCTTTCCAGCTTATCGGTAAGGCATTCAAAAAAAATTTTCAAAAATTGTAGCAATGCAATTCTTTTGGAAGAATTTCGCACCCACCTGGCATCGAAGTCACGGTCATTTGGTAACTTTTCTTCCATTGATAATATAGAAGACTACCTCAACTTCAACGTCCGAGATTTTGGTTTCTATATCTTACCGATGAGTGCCTCAAAATAATTTTCAAAAATCCACACAATGCATTCTTGCACTCATTTGTACTAGTGCTCAGTTGTCATAGCATTCAGTAGTCCTAGCGCTTAAGCTGCTTCTCCATCATTCAAACCATCAGCAGCTTCTCCATCTTTTCATGGACAGAGCTCCGGAGCTTAGAAATTATTTTAACGCCCTTAGCTGGCGTTATACCCTGTATTGACTCCTTCTGTTTAAGCACAGTACATATCGTTGAAGTACTACGCCCGTACTACCTCCCCAAGTAAGCTACTCGCACATCTCGCTCATTTTTTCTATGATTTCACGCTTTAACTCTATAGACGTCATCTTCTTCTGAGCATTGACCTTTCCACTCACTTTCTTCGTACCCAAGGTTATAAAAAGAAATGTGATAAAGTATTTAATTGCACAAAAAGCACAAAGCCCTTGAAAAACTTATCAAAGATGCTTCGACAGTGAGGTAAACATGCATACTGGGGGGATGCGTGGGATAATGCGAGACGCACGAGGCACAGTAAACTGTTGGGTCGTTCCTCGTATCTCAAATGTTGCTCGTATTTCAAAGCAAAATTTCGCTCACTCGACGGCTCATATCTCAAATATCTCGTATGTTAGGGCACTCGTATCTCAAGGTACCACTGTATAGGTATATCTGGAGAGTTAGCTATATATAATGGACATGTAGGGGATACAAACTGACTGTGTTCCACAGGTATGTACCATCAGCATGAAATTTTTACAATGTATTGGCCCCATCCTGTAGCAGCCGGAATAATGCTATCAAATGCTAGCTATCATGGATTTGATTCCAGAAAGCCCTAAAAATCGGAAAAGCTAAAGGTACCCCTCTTGCTATATGCTGAATTTAGAGTTGATATCATATCAGGAGGGTCTTCAAATTTAATTCCGAATTTCCAATTTAATTGTATGGTAGAATGCAGATGGTATCCTGCATTGAACCAAGGACCATCAGGAAAACAGTTTTTGTAAAACAAATCCACGGCTGCTTTTCACATGCAGGGTAACAGACTTTCATGTTCTCCTGAATAGCCTCATAAATAGTTTTCATTTTCCCACCACATATTTCTTATAAGAGAATTAGGAATTCCTAGAGCTGAAGCCAGGACCTTCTCTTAAAATAAGATTTCATATAACCATTTGGTAGGGGCAACACTGACCATTTCTAAAATTTCAAGTTCCTAACTTATCGGGATGTCCTGAAGTAAGATTCCATTATCACCTTTAGAAATGTATTGTTAAGAGTAAATAGAATTGGATCTCCCTGGAATTGAAAAATTGATCATTAGGGAAACAGTGAACTGTATATATTTATTGCCTCTGTTCACATACTGGGTTTAACATTTCCATATTATTGGAATGGATCCAAAAAATTCTTAGAAAATCGCTGCTATGCATTTTAAAGGGGAGAATTTGGCACCCAAGTAATTGATCCAAAGCTCGTTCGTTGACATATCTTGCATTGGTACAATAGAAGACCACCTCATCTGCAAACTCCATGACTGCTTTATTGCTCCAAGAAAGCCCTCAAAACAATTTTCAAAAATATGTGCAAAAGACCACCTGGCATCAAACTCAGGACCCGTTTGTGAGAGAAAATAGCAAATTAATATTAGATAAGTGCCATTCTGACCTGTTCCAATGTTTCAATTCAATATCTTATCAGGAAGGTCCGAAAATAAGATTCTGTTAACCCCATTTGAAGTGCATGGTAGAATTGAAATGATGCTCTGGCATCAAACCAATAGAGAAATGGCAAACTGCATATATAATATTTATCAATCACCTCGGTTTGCATTACAGGTCTTACCTTTCAAGGGTACTGGGAAAGCATTCAAAAAATTCTTAAAAATCGCCGCAATGCATTTTAAAGGGGAGAATTTTGCACCCACCTGGTGTTGGACCCAGGCTCATTTAGGGAAGCAATGGCAAAGACTTCCAGAATGTACCAAAAGAGTACATTTGACAGTCTACATTAATGTACAATTACTTTGGAAGCGTTGGTTTTGGAAAACAAATTGTAATTCTTAGGATCCTCTGTTGTTCCACATCTAAAATTTTATATATACAGTGGAAACATTTTTTTTTGTTCTGCTTAGCTGCGCCTTGCTTGCTGTGATATACATGGGGAATTTTTGAAATAGCTATAGTGTTACTCAATGCTAACTAAATGAATGTAATATTTTAATTCCATGATTTGCAAATCACAAGAATTTGCTCTGAATGAAGAGATACATCCAAAGAGACTACTCATTGTATTGTTGCAACATGTTTCTTTCCTAATATAAATTCTGTGTATTTTACCTATATAATAATTTTTGTGTGAACCTTATTGGGGGTTTAAATCATTTTACCCATCTTTTCATATTTTGTTTCTGTGTTTTAAAGTTGTGTTTCAAGTTGAATCAATTTTTGAAGGTATGAAATTTTGTTGGTATTAATAAATTTGTGGATTTAGTTATCTAAGGTTTGAAGTACCAGTCCTTTTATATCAAAATATATAATATACAAAAAATTATACGCAGATGCATTTATACTTGTACTTGTAAATAGGTTAATTCTTTAGCAGAGAATAAAGATAAGTCTTGGCATTCAATAGGTAAGTTTAAATAGAATTTACTGAAGGAAAAGGAAAGAAGTATTCTCCACCAAGCCTTACACTTGACTATGTGGTTGGAGGTGAGCAAAATTTTAAGAATGAGCTAAAAAAAAAAGAATATTGTTTTTATATGTACAGAAGACAACCTTCCTTGGAACAAAGCAAATACTCATCCAACAACTTTCTGTTGTTGCCAATAAATATTTTCCCCCCTCCTCTTATTTGTTTCTCTCTTTTTTCTGTTCCCTCTCTTAAAACATGTTTACTTTGTATGAGTGGGTTGTGAATGAGTTGTTTTCAAACAACTTCTAATTTCCTTTGCTGCCATTTTCTCTCACCTGAGGATGGCTAAACAAGCCAAACCTGTGGTGTAATTGTGTGGAAGTTTTTATTTATTTTTGTGAAATTAATATTCATTTTGAAAACCACCACATTGTGAAGTCTGAAATTATTGAATTTTATGCACTGAACGTAAAAAATCCTTCTTCACTTGCACTCTGCAATAAGTGCTGAAAATTACTTGGCAGTTGATTTTAACCGCAAAATTAATTTGTACTGAAATACCTTCTTCTACTGAAGAGCAAAAGTTAATTTGTAGAGAAAAGCTTACATCCTGCCTTGATTTAATTATAAATGTTTCTTTGTTTGTCAGGTTGTTTGGTTTGCTTTGTTTTTCTCCAGGGAAAGTGATATTCTATTTCACGAGGCCACCTTTCTCAAGGATTTGAAGGACAAAGCCATAGAATATGGACATTCTACTCCATCGATGGCAGCTCAATTTGCACTGGACATTGGAGCAAGAAAGTTGGTCTTGTTTCATTACAGCCACAGATACAATGATCATTCTGAGAAAAATAAAGACAAGGTTAGTTTCCCCCATTCACTTGAAGATACTTGCTAGAATATTGGTCTTAATATTAATGATAATAATATACTTAATTATGAGCATATTTGTTAATACATTTTACAAGCAATTGACATGAAAGCAGAGAATTGACAAGAGGAAAAGAATGCATACCTTTACATAAAGTAAAAAAATTATAGTGTGTATATATATATATATATATATATATATATATATATATATATATATATATATATATATATATATATATATATATATGAGTAAAAATAGCTTGCATACTGCAAGCTATCAGTTGAATGCTGTAACGTACCAAGAAAGGCCTCAAAACAATGTTCAAAACTTCGCGCAAAAGATCTCCTGGCGTCGAACTAAGGACCCGATCGTGTGAAACAATAGCATATTAATGTTACATAATTGCCATACTGACCTGTTCCAAAGTTTCAATTCAATATCTTATCGGGAAGGTCCTAAAATAAAATTACGTTTTCCCCCTTTGAAATACGTGGTAGAATAGAAATGACGCTCAGGCATCGAACCAACCATCAGAGGAACGGCGAACAGCGCATATGAAACATATGAATTGCCTCTATGTACATTCCATTTTATATTATTCCTGGTAATCGGATATGCATTCAAAATAATTGTAAAAATTGACCGCCATGCATTTTATACTGGAGAATTTTGCACCCAATTGGTGTCGAACTCACGGTCATTTGGTAGCATTTCTTCCTTTCGTACTATGGAAGACCATCTCCTCTGCAAACACCATAATTTTTATTGCTCTATCGCATCGAGAACGGCCTCAAAACAGATTGCAAAAATTCGCGTAAAAGACCGTCTAGCGTCGAACTCAGGACCCTTCTGTGAGAGAAAATAACGAATTAATATTAGATAAGTGCCATTATGACTTGTTCCAAAGTTTCGATTCAATATCTTATTGGGAAGGTCCCAAAATAAGATTCCGTTTTTCCCGTTTGAAATGCATGGTAGAATCAGAATGACGCCCTTGCATTGAACCAAGGACCACTAGACGAACGGTGAAATTCATGAAAGAATGTTTTCAAACGCCTCTGTCACCATTCCGGGTTTTATCCTTCCAGCTTATCGGGAAGGCATTTAAAAAAAATTTCAAATATTGCAGCAATGCATTTCTTATGGAAGAATTTCGCACCCACCTGGCGTCGAACTCACGTTCATTTGGCAACATTTCTTCCATATGAACCATAGAAGTCTACCTCAACTTCAACCTTCGAGATTTTGGTTCCTCTATCTTATTCTTATGGGAAAATTGCAATTTTCCGGACATTCTGGTATCGAACCCGTGACTGCTAGGGTCGATGTCTGAATTATTCTGGCATCTACAGGGTGGGGCCAGTACATCGAAAAAATCTGACGTCAACGGCGCTTGTGGAACATGGTTAGAATTCTTATCCCCTATAAATATATATATATATACAGGTATATCCGGAGAGTTAGCTATATGTAATAGATATATAGATTCACTCTGTCACATACAATAGTACCTGAAATATATATTGTACCAGTAAGAAAATTAGATAAGATATTCAAATAACAGCTTCATTTTTAAATGTGGCCCTCCTTTTCTCCTTATCGCAATCGTTGAATGCCATTTTTATGCCTTTTAAGGAATAAGCTATTTCAAGTCTGCATGCTATGCAATGCAGCCATTCATCAGAGCATTTAATGGTTTGGCCAAAGGCTGCTCCCTGAATGGATTGTGATTTTGCACAAGATGGTGTGCACCTAGGAAAAATCCCAAGGAAGAATAGACAGGAAAAAAGTCCTACGGGACTGAGAATCTGGTCTCGGTCCTGTCATACTTTTTTCAAGTTTATTCTTCCTTGGGAGTGTCTTTCCCTGCAAAAATTAAAAATTTTCAATTTAGATTAACAATTGATTTCCTATAAATACTAATGACATAAATGCACATTTTCTTGCTTTTGAAGGCATGCACTATATACTTTGCATACTCTGATTGCATGCCAATGGTATAAAGTAGAAAGTAATACAAAATTAAAGTATATTAAGTTATAATGCATAATTGCAAATTATTGGGCCTATAGCATAATATTTGGCATCTTGGTATCTAAAAATTGTAGGAATGAATAGAAAATATGTAAATAGTAAATATTAATAGTAATATTCAAAATAACTACCGAATAATTCAAAATTATGATGAAATAGATTAATAATTTTATTCAAAATTAATTACATAGTAAGAAGAAATACAATATAGAATCCATCAGCTTTATGATTCAATAAGAAATTAATTTGCAATGATAGTTTACTTGGCTGGTAAACAATTGTTTTAAGGAAAAAGGGTTTTTGCAAATAGTTATGATAATAATATCAATTTTTTCTTTAACAATAAATATTCCTATTTTATCCCCTAAATAATTATAATATCTCATTGCAATTAATATAGGTGGGAAGAAGATGTAATTTCTCTTTCTCTCCATATATGAAAATAGTAGGCTATTTCTTGTGTTTTTTGGAAATTTAACATATTTATTAAATAATTTTGGTCTAAGTTATTATGAAGTAGATTGTACAGTAATTTAATACTAGATTGGACATTGCCTTGTACTGACTTTTGTTATTACATCAGGCTGATGTGAGAGATCTTTTGCAAGAAGCCGAAGAAACATTGTCCAAGAAGAATACTTCACATTGTGTTGTTGAAATTGCTAAAGACCTAATGGAATTTTGTATACCTTAATATTAATGGTTTTTGATGAATGCTTGATAAAGAATATGAATTAACATCAAAATGTTTTACCCAGCATGTAATGTATATTTTCATTGTGTATTACTATTTTTTACATGAAAATTATGAATGTAAACTGATTAAATTATGAATTTTCTAAATCTGTATTTCATTCACCAACTATTAATAGAATGATTCCACTAATTAGCTTCACAAAGATCAATTAACACTACGATAAATAATTGGGCCAAGCTCAACTTTATAGAAGGGAGCCATACTGAAGCATGAAAAAAATCTTGTAATTTCCACAGACTATGAATTTATTTATAACAACTACTTTCATCTAAAACAAGTGTATGAAACTAATTGTCATAAATAAATTAACTGTCTACAACAAGTAGACGAAACTAGTCATCTTTAGTCAAAATAAATTTTAATGCCTGTGGAAATTACAAGATTATATTTTCAATTCATTACCATGATAATTGTCAAGGTCAAATGTTGATAGCAAAATATAACTCAGTTTTGTAATAAACAAATTCTATCAATTGCTTCAGGCTTGACTTTGTTTTAGGTTTTCATCATGACTAGGATAAATGACAACACTTATACCCATACCACTCAACTTTTAATAAGCAACCATGGTTTTGACGCGTCGCGTCATCATCAGGCAAAGTTACAAAGATTGTTTGTAATATATAGGCAGCGTGCGGGAGGGGAAGGTACAGAGAATAAGGAGGGGAAGGAGGAGGGGTTAAGGTATGGGAATTACAATTACATTGTAACTTTAATGGAGGTGAGTGATTTCACTACGGAGGAAAGGATTGGAGAAGGAAATGGGGAAAGGTATTCATTTAAGATTTGGGAATTGGGGGTGGCAAGGGTTTTGTCATTTATCCTTGTCATGATAAACAAATTCTGTTTTCTGTCACTTTCAGTAATAATTGGAAACAGATTATCCAAAAAATGAAAGTGTAGTTCCACTAAAAATGAATAAAAACTATTGAGAGGAATAATTAATTTAATGGTTCAGCAAAATGTTCCTGAAACCCTTTTCTAGGGTGTGAAAAGGTATTTTTTGTAAGACCTTATGCAAAATCGTCTAGCTGTCCTTTCATAATCCTTGCCTACATTTAAATAATGCTGCATCAAAATTATGTGAAAGAAAGTAAATTTGACTGTTCAGTGAATGTGGCATTATATACAGTGAAACTTGTGTTAACGGACACCTTCAAAGTGCAGACAACTCCTATCAACTGACAGTTTTTTCAATCCCTGGCAGCAGAACATGATAACTCATGGAGCTAACACCTCCACTCTCAATAACAGATGTGGACATCAGAAAGTAAAGATTTCTCCTTCAAAAACCTCCAGACACTTAAAGAGCTACAAAGTGTACACATTCCCCTTTTCTGAAGTACATACATCAAAGAACTTTGGATATAGCAGTGGGTAATGGATAATAAATAATAGGCACCTTAGTGGAAATGAATAAGGGCCAGGAGCATATTCTCAACCCTCCTGCTCATGGGAAAACTCAGCTTGTAGACCTCCCTTTTTTGGGTAGCATCTCTTACCGGTTAGAAAACACACTGCCATTGGACTTAGAAGTGAACTATTATAGCATAGGCAGCGTGGGAAACCTTTTATTTTTGCTTGGGATAATATATGGGATTTTGATATGGAAAAAATGTTTTGTTTCTACGTGCCGTAAATTTTTGAAAAAATTATATATTTTGCAATATTTATAAATAAAAGCTTCATGTTACATATTGAAAGCATATATATTTTAATTTACCAAAGTGGTTAATGCATAGAAAAGTGTGTAGGATTCCCTCCGAATAGCGGACACTTCTCATTAGCAGCCGATATTTCTGAACAAAACATGTCCGCTATTGGGAGGTTTGTCTGTATTAGTCTTAGACTACTAGTACTATCTCAAACTTTCTTTCAAGGAAAAGATTGCAAAGAATCAAAAAAAATCATCATTTAAAAAATGTAACCATAATATTATGGTTTCCCCAAATGACTATTGGTTCAGGAAAGGCTGAGTAATTGATGATATATTTAACCTTAATATGGTCCTCTTTTCCTTGATCATTATAACAATACAATCATTTATGGTCATAATCATAGGCTGATGAGCCATTATTCCCAATTCTTAAGCATTTTATAATTCCTTCAAAACATTGCTTCCAATTGGTTTAGTAAATGAACATTAACCTGTTTTAATAACTTTCATGCTGACTTCATCATACAATAGTTCAGCAGTTCAATCTGAATAAACCACTGAAACCAAATGACACTTGTAGACCTTGAAGATGTTTCTCCATACATTTAATTATTTCTATACAAGTGATATGTTATGTCTTTCTGTTAACAGTTCCTTCTATATTTATTTAAATTTATTGTTGCAATTTGGTTGGCTGTCTGACCAAGTGTCAATGCTGGAGGGGAACATATTGTTTTAATTTTAAAAAAGTAGGAAGGAAAATCTCTCCAAAAAACTCCTGTAGGCAATACATTATGCAAAACCTAATAAACTAGATACATATGGTTTTATGACAATTTTAATACTGTAAAATGTAGTATTTACAGAAGAGGTGATAGGTGTTAGAAACTCTGATGCATGCAACTGACAAACATTAAGGGAAAGAATTATCAATTGATTCTGTTCCAAAAATACCAAGTTATGTTATATATATAAAAAATTATATATAGAAAATTATCATAACCGTTTGAGCTCTTTTTATTAAAAATTTCACTTAATAAAAAATAAAATCCCAATCTTCTCCATTGAATATAATATGAGATAGATTAATGAACTTATCATGTTTTTACCTTTCCTGCATCACTTCCTATCCATATTTTTTAAAATTTAATGTATATCTATTTATTTTATCTATCCCCATTTAATAATTATTAGTCATAAAATTCTTATTTTGTGAATAAAACTTCAAAGCTCAATTATGTAGACAGTAAACTTAAATACAAAATAGGATTCAACACTATGTAAAAAAATTAATCTTTTTATTGGTGACATTTATAAAACCCAGAATTCCGGAAAAGTATTAGCTCTGGTAGTTCTTGACAAAATTATTTTCTCTAAGTTGCAATCCCCGAGATCTCTAGTGCTTAGTTCTACCGAACGCCACTAGAGCGCTGTTGTATGTAATATACCGAGTCAATTTATCTAGATGTGATTCTTATAAGTTCTCTGTGGTTTCACCCAAGAAGGAGGAGGTCGCCGGTATTCGGAAGCTAAGGCAGTGTTGGAAATAACCGATTAATTAATTTCAATTGACATTGTGGGTTAGATAACATGGCATCCAGTGAAGTAAAAATTGTCAAGGCAGAAGCCGATGTTATCACCGAATTGTGCTCATTACTTGAAGAACGATCCAAAGCTGCAATTGAACGAGAGGATGTCTTCAAAGTTGGATTATCAGGTTGATTACTTATAGTAATTCATTTTGTAGAAATTAAGTAACGTAATGTCATAAATGTTTGGAATGATTGTAATTTAGTTAGATCAGGCCATACGCATCGCATCTCATTCCGGTTTTGTCCGGTATCCTCCCTTCACTTCATCACCGTTAAGTTAATTAGAGTTAATTTATAGCTACTATGTAAATGATTTGAGGATTAAGCTTAGGATCTCCTTAAATAAATTTGATACCCACAGGTGGATCTTTGGTCAAATTTCTTTCTGAGGGGCTTCCGAATATTGAAACCGACTGGTCCAAATGGAGACTTTTTTTTTGCGACGAAAGAGTTGTTCCCACAGATAGTGCTGATTCGACGTTTGGTGAATACAAAAACAAGCTGATAGGAACAGTTCCAATAACGGAGGACCAATTCATAAAAATAGATCCCGAATTATCTGGTGCGTATTACTGCAACTTTTACCCTTAAATTGATCGTTAGAAATCTTACTTTCGACATTTCCGTATTTATATCGGATCAAGTACCATTATCTATTATACCTCTGAGAAATTCAACTGTGATAATTGCTTTTATTTGCGAAACAATGAATTATATTATTCACAAGACACGAGTTTTGTAGTAATTTATATTTACCTCTAATTTGTTTATTTATTGCATTCCCTCGATAATTTTTGCATAATAATTTCAATAGAGTAAATTCTTATGTTCGGGGATGATCTGATATCCATGGTCATTTAGAAATTTATTAAATTGATACGCGAAGTTTATGACTTTGACATTATTCAAATTTCTATCTTTGATCCTCTGATTTTCAGCCGAAGCTGCAGCAAAAGATTACATTCAAAAGATGGCAGTTTGGTTTCCTCCAGATTCTCTGCCGCGATTTCACATGCTACTTCTTGGGATGGGTCCTGATGGCCATACATGCTCTCTCTTCCCCAATCATCGTCTCCTTGATGAAACGTCTGTTTGGGTTTCTCCTGTAACAGACTCTCCAAAACCACCTCCAAGTCGCATCACTTTAACATTTCCAGTTGTTAATAATGCCGAATGCTGTGTGTTTGCAGTAACTGGAGCTGCAAAAGCAGACATGGTTAAGGTAAAAAGGATTTTCACTTAGAGGAAGATTTTAAATTTCTTTCATTGAAGTGTTTCAGAGATCTTTCAATCTGTTCCTCATCATTTTCTTACATTTATACTTTTGATCATTGTGGATGTATTTATATGGAATCAGGCAAATCCAGGCACCAAATCTCACAGATTTGGGATATCCTTATGATTGATTGGTGGTTGTTAAGAAGAATGACTATCTCACAATTTGACATTAATCAGTCATCGTTGAGTTGCGAGACCCAAATTTTAAATCGATTCACCATCATCAGTCATCTATTCACTAACAATATTTAACCAAAATTAGCATTGTCCAATTGCAAGGCACCTTTGTGTCATGTTGTTGAATTACTAGCTCAGTTAATTTCATAGATTCAATAACTACTCTTCCCAGGTATTTTAGAATCCGTTTGTCCTGATTATTTGTAATGTATTACTTTCTTTGAACCGGTACGTCTACTTTATTTGCTTTCCTAATCTTTGTGTGCATATTCACAGTATTGCAATCAACTGTGAATGGGCTATAAATTAAAAACCACTGTAAGTAACTTTTCATCTGCTGAAGCTTGTTTTTGCCGTTATTTAACATGAAATTAAAAGCAGAATATGATTAATTAAACAATTAGGATAATATTAGAGGAAAATTGTAATTACTATGCACTTCCACCAATAAAGGATATTTCAAATGGTTGCCTCCCAGTAAGATTTTGTTTACTTTGTAAACTAGTTTAACATTTAAATTATCTCAGGATTAAGAAAATAGATTTATAAATGTTTAAGGAAGAGTTCCATAATTTTTAAATTTATCATTTCAATATTTTGCCTTGATGAAATTCTGTGTTATCACTCTGTGTGAATCCATATAGCAAAAAGTTGCAATATTTGGCTCAAATCTTTTCTTTTTGTTCTAACAATGATTACTTTGCATTTGCTAAGAAGAATGCTTGTCAAAGGGATGAAGCAATATAATTCAGAAAATTGTCTTCTCTTGACTCAGAAACTGAGTTTTGCCGAGTGTGTCCTGAACGTTTGTGAGGAAGTAAAGGCAAATGTAGTTTGAATTTACTGAGATTATAGTGGGCAATTACCATAAGCTAATGATGAACACCCTTATATCTACTCATGATATCTTAAAACATCTCAGCTCCTCCTTAGTAAAACCCAATTATGGTGTGCCTCTCTTTATCAAGGTTTTGAATATACCATAGGTCTCACCCCCCAAAAAATGATTAAATTGACAATTTTCTTTATAGTAACTTTATAATGAATTTTATCTTGATGTTCCTACCAACATGGTGCAACTATGAGTTGACACATCAGTGAAATTTGTGGCATATTCAGTGCACAATTGGATAAGAAAGAGATGCAACTGTGAGAATGTAACTTTCACAATTACAAAACAAGAAATGCTATCATTTATTGCCTTGTTACCGAAGTGTTACAGTTTTGTTAAGGTAATGCATGCATTTAAATCCGAAGACATAAATTCTTGCAGTTTACCAAAAATTCAGTTTTACAGGTTTTTCACTTTTTCCTGTAATAAGGTAGGTTGTCAATAACAAGGGTGTTATCTCCCTTGAACTGCATTATAACATATTTTACTGCATTTTTAACATATATCAAGGTCACAATTGGAGTACTGCTCAATTATGTGGAATCACATTTTAGCCATTTGGCTTGTTTGAACAAGGGGAGGTTTTTTCCCTGACCTTCTCCCCACACCTTTGGGTTTTTGAAGTATGAGTGGCAAATGGCCGACAAGCTTCAAGAAGACTAACCTCAACATAACTTGAAAGCTTCCAAAAAAATTTCTCAGGAAATCAGGATTTTCTCAAATTTCTCTGGTTTCTTTCAAATTCAACATAGAAATGGGTCATTATGAATACATGTCATTGATATGTTTTGATTAAGTGTAAATGGAGAGAAGTGCTGGTTGCCAGAAAAGAATGTTTGGAAATAATATATAAGGATTATAGAGTTATATTTTTTGATTGGTTGCTTATTGTGTCTGTTACAGAGGATCTTAAAAGACAAGGAGGAATGTCTGCCTGCAAGTCGTGTTCGTCCATCTGATGGCAAACTGATTTGGATTGTTGACAAGGCAGCTGCATCCAAGATGTAGTCATTGCCATCCATGTTGTGGAATGGACATTTGGGCTATAGAAAGTGCACTGATCAAATCACTATGCATTTTAGTTGTGGCCCCTGCTGTAAATATGGAAATGGCTACGAGTCAATCAACTCTTCATTTGTTCTTCACTTAAAAAATAAAAAGTGAAAGTATCCTCTCCCGAAATTAAAAATTGTTCGGGTGCACAATTGATTCACCTTTTTTCTGTGATTTTTTTAATCGAAGGAAGATCCTTATTGGCATTTAAAGAAATGTTGTAAATTTATATCATTGACATTGTGATTGTAACTGATGATCTATTTGATACACTATTGCATTCATTCCAAACCTGATTATTGTTATAGTGATGAAAATATCTTTGTGATTTATCGTCTAGAGATGTGTGCGAGCATACACTGTGATAAGGTTTGTGGGTCTCCAGGAATAGGCTTGGTGCATGGCCATATATTATGCTCCAGGTGCTGCCAGTCGGCTCGAGTTGGGCTATTAAATTTCATCCACAGTTGGATTATTGAAGTGATCTGAATTGCTTTCCTTTAATGGCATTTAGATGCATTCCAATGGTTATTCTGAATTTGGAACTACTATTTTGCTATCTCTTTTGTCAACGTTCAGGTTGATCACAAGACTGGACTTACATAGATGTTTAGATGATTTAACTATACTGGATGATGTTGAATTTTCGCAGATGAATTAAATTGTGGTTTATTTATTGTTCGAAGGGAAGATTGCTCTGCATTTTATCAGTCTTGGTTTTAGTGTCTCTTGATTGATCAAGTTTAGCCTACTGTGCCATCGTGAGTCCTTTTCTAATATTATGTTCTAATGCTGGATTTTTATTTTTGCTTATCGTATTTTTGCAAAATAAGAATTGAAAATGGGTATGTGCATAAAAATGTTCCTATTGTCATCATAAAAATTTAGTTGTCCAGAGTATTGACATAAAAAGGCCTCTTCAACCTATGAATAAATGGTCTTGAGTTGATGAAATAGTAGTTTGACATTCTATACTTGCTGTGCTCTTATCAATCACTTGCTTCACAAAACCTTTGGATAATGCTAACTGGAATGTAATGTGATTTTGTATGAATATTTTGATTGAAATACATTGTATGTATAAATTTAAGTATATTTTTGGGATCTTGCATGTCTTTTCCAGGAAATCTATTTCCTTGCTGGAGACATGATCATCGTTGCACATTTAAGTTATTAAATGCCACAAACCAGTTGTAAAAAGAAATACATATTACTTGGTACTTTGCTATGAAATTGCTTAAATTTAGTTGTCTTAAAAGACCTGGAAGTTCTTGATGTACATAAGTGATCCTCTGTTAGTGATTCAGGTGACAAACTTTTTGGAGCACCCAATCCAATAACTAAATCCTATTTCATGGAATTCATGAGAGATAGTAAAATATCAAATGCTATCATTTCTAAACTATATGGTAGAGCTGTCAAATTGTAAGTTGCAATGATCATATTAAAAATTCGGTAAGAGTCTGTAGGAACAAGCTGACTTATGTGATGTTCAATTTATATTTTCTCTTTTAATATACATATTTTATGTGTTAGTTTGAAACCTCACTCGTGATTTAATATTTGTTGAGAGTAAATAATTGTGTAAAATATAGCAGTAACTAGTATGAGGCCAACTTTTTTCCAATTTCTTTCCTATGACTTTTTGTCTGGGTTCGACTTCTATACATCGTTTATTTGTATTCTGAAAGTAATATGACTGAATTTCACATTTAAAAATATATTAAGTCTGTTTGAAAAGTGGAAATATTTTAAAAGTTTCATTTTCTTGATGAATAAGGAATTTTTGGTTTCAAATAGCCTGTTATGGGAAGAACTCAGAAAAGAAAGAGTATTTATTATGGTTATTATATAATTTATTTTTAAATTTTTTATTTAGAGCTGACTTGCATGATGTGCAATTTATTTTCCCTTTCAATACATGGATTAATACATTACTTTAAACCTCACTTGGTGATTTAATATTTGGTGAGAGTATATAATTGTGTAAAATGTAGCTGTAACTAGTATGAGGGCCATGAGCTCTTCACTCAGTTGCATAAAATTCTTTTTATCTAAGCAATTACAAAGAGAATACTCTTATTTTTGGTAAACATCTTATTTTTGGTGGTATAAAATGAGGTATTTGCTGCTTAGTAATGAGGTGTAAATTCAGTCCACTTGAAGCCTTCTGAAACTGCCAGGAAGGCTATGCATGGTCTTAGGTACGTTGCTTCTCCACCCATTTGCTTCTTTATCATACTTAAGCTTGTCCAGTGAAGCAACTTTCTCTCTCTTCCCTGAAATTTCTTTCATTGACCACTCTGTAAAAGAAAAACCTTCATTCTCATCTTCGAAAAATAGATCAACTCAAAATTCTACTTACAGTATTTTGATTAAAAAATTCAGGCAAAGATGTATATAAATTACCGATCATTTGAGCTATAGGAATGGATCCGCCATATTCCTGGGGTAAAATATTCGGGTCCACTGACTGATGCAGTTCTGCTAATGAGGAATGCATCTACATCAACAAAAGATTTCAACGTTAATGATATAAAATTTTATTTTGCTGTGCTATTAAATACTCTTAGAACTACTCCCTTTTTCATTTAGTAAACCCAGTCAGTCCCATTTATAATTCTGTATAGTTTGTTTGTGAAGGCCAAAATTTAAGAAAAAATGAAGCTAAAGCAATGTGAGATAAATTAAGGGTGTATTGTGGCTCATTGTGTTTCATGAATAGTGATTTCAAATAGAGCAGTGTTTGGCATGGGGTTTGGGATGCATTAATTTCTAAGGAATTGTAATGTTTTATATACCTCAGGAATAGCAGCCCATAAATTTTCAATTAAAGTTTATTTTTGATAGACATTTATTCATGTATATTTTGAGTTATCTGTTGATTCTTAACATATAAAAAAGATGTTTGTTAAGAATGTTAAAATATGTCTTTGAGATGTTTGTACAGGAAAACATCCAATTAGCAAAATTATGTGATGAGTGTTAATCAAGTGATCAAATGTAATAGTATTTATTTATAACAGATGGCTTGGGTGCACATCTTTGTAAAGTGTAAAATACAGAAATTTTAAGCAACATTTCTGGGGTCAACCTACCAAATGTTTACCTAAACAAACACATAAATATACGGTAGTTAAAATTTACCTTAAAGTATATTTTGATGTCTGAGTATGTGAAATGTTTCATACTTTAGGATTATTGATTTAATACATTGTTATAACTGTAAAAAACCTTAAAGTTCGATTTAGCTGTTGAAGAATCATTAAAATTGACTCAAATTAGGTCAGCATTCATTCTTAAACTAACATTCTTGCAGTTGGAATTTTTCAAATGATATTCCACACTACAGCCATCTTAAGGATGTTGAGCATAATATATTGAATAATTTGACTTTAAATCCTAACTGCCAAGATTAACCTTTAACATATGAACAGAACTTTTAGAAATAATTATGTTGTCATTATTATCAAATATCATTGATTCATCAATTTTTTTAACTCAAAGTACATACATTGTCAATGGTTAACCAATACAAAATGTTCATAAATGAAACATGTTTCAGTTCTAGTGAAATAATATTTCTTTCAATCTTCTCTGTTAAGCCAATGAACACTAGAAATGATTTGTACAAAAGATTAGGAAAATAGTAGCATTATTCATATTGTATGCATACTTACATTTAATCTATTTCTTATCTTTTCAGATAGTAAACCTTTGCAAAAATCATAAGCAACCTTGAAACCTGTTGGCATGTTTATCAGATGAATTTCTTTGTGTCTCATTGGAACTGCTTGCTAGAGAAAAGAATAAGAAAGGATGAAATGTCTTTCAAATCAGAGCAAGCAAATCTCAAATGATAAACATACCTCCCCTAGTTTAACTATAGATGCAAATTCTGATGGTGACCACAAAGTAAGATGTGCTGCACATATCCCTTTAAGGTCCCCTATGTGAGTGAATCCCAGCACTTGATTTTCTTCTTCTTCTAACATTGATTCATATACTAACAAATGTGCTTTGGCCATATCTGAGTTGCTGTATTTGAATGGGTCTAGTTTACCTGAAGAAAATTCAAATTACAGCATTTATGTTTCCCAGATTTTAACATAAAATGCCTGCCACTGCCTGTTTGCAAATGTTTATAATTCTGTCCAATTTAACACGCTTTTCAGATATCAAAAGCTTTTTTTTTAAATATTGATAAGTGTGTAAATTTATTAATTATTATATTAGTTAAAAATTAGAAATCTCAAAGGATATTATCTCAAAGATAACAAAAGCTTTGACAACCATTGTTGATAAAACTATCATCAGGTGTGATTAGGAAGAATTATTTAATGATAATAAATATGTTCACATAAGGTGTGTATTTCCAAAATTTGAATCAGACTAACTTTAAAAAATTAATGGGGTGTTTCACCAGATGTTAGACTGTAGTTATCTGCATTTCAAATTGCCAGTAGCTTAAATGTAATTAGGCATTCTGTTTCTATTCCATTCCATAAATATTGTGATCACCTCTAAAGATATAACATTATAGTTAAAAAGTTATGCAAACTTAATTTATTTGAATTTTTGAGTTGACTAATATTTATTATTTCTTTATTAGCACTGAATTTGTTATATGATTTACATTAAGCTTTTCAATCTTTCTAAAATTTTAAAATCTCTGAAGTAACAATATATATTAATTTAAAGCTGTTGTTGTTCTGTTTATTTTAAATATTAATTATTTTCATGTTGGCACTATTGCAAGGAAAAAGTCTTGGGAGTTGACAATGAAAAGAATGTTAATGCTTCTGATTCTGGTTGAGGTTCAAATTCTGTTTCTATTTAATTTACAATTAAGAAAGGAAGCAAAATGAAACATACTTGCATCTGCAAAAATTACTCTTCTGCCAAACCTGTCCCTTTGAGGTAAAGAAAACATATATCTGAAATTAAGGATTAACAGTTGTTATTAGAATTTGAAACATAATTATGTAGTACTGAAAAGTCTGTGTGGTACTAAAAAAAGGATGTAATTTCAAGATTAATAGTATCTGTCAAATAGGAAATGTAAAAATTCTTCATCAAAATCAATTAAAATACTGTAATAATATGCCAAAGTTCTAATCTATTCCAACTGAATTTTAGCTGTTGAAAATTTGAAAACCCCTATGGAATATTTTAGCTCAGTTGGAGTGGAGAATGCACTCATTTTTGGATAAATTCATTTCAATAGCAATCATATTCCACATCAGAAATGATCTTAATTCTGGGGAGACCTACCAAACCTGGTTGTCTATTTTGTTGGATAAATGCTACATTGCATATTCACACAGAATTGAGGACATCTGTACCAAATTTTGATTGATAATTAGTAATATCTTTCCACATTCATTTATCTTATCATTTGCACATCTAACTGAAACAAATATATATCTAACATAAAAAGAAATATGCCAGAAATGTTATTTTAAATTATATTTTGAAAATGTTCTCTATCATACGATAACTCAAGATTGGCCTCATATGGATCCAATTTGAGATGAGTCTTTAGGTATCTTTATCTTCCAAAAAACAGCATAATAGAAAGAATCATATAGAATGGAAGTAAATGGAATCTTCTGGCCACAGAAATTGAATTTACCTTTTTACCTCTTTAAAGCATAAAAATTGGATATTTACCAACATGAACAAATATATTAATGAATAAATGTTTTACATACCCACTTTTGAGAAGCTCATAAACGGTTGGTTGCATATTAGCTAGGCCCAAACATAGGTGAGAGTAAACATTTCTGAAGTGAAGATATTTAAGAAGCATTTGCTGTGCCATAGGAACACTAAATTTCTTCACCCTAAGAAACCTCAGTAGGAAACTGTCATCTGAAAAGAAATGGAACAACATTCAGCTCACAAATTTAAGATAAACACTGAGATAAATTTTGTATTTACTATTCCATTAGTTATTATTTTATAACAACTTTTTATGAAACTAATCTTCTATCAAGCAATATTTATACTTTATATAGAGTTAATAATTAAATAAATGAATCTTCAAAGACTAGGTTAGGTGGTCCAAAACGTGATAAGCAGATGCTCTCAGACGACTCTGATTTGTTTTAGAGTTATCCTTTTGGGAATTTGTAGAAGGGCGCCTTTTCCCAGAGGCAGCTTTGCAACAAAGATTTGTTTTCTATTACTTTTTGAACACTCCTGATCAGACGATTCATTAATGTAGAAATATAAAAATTGCCATCAGTTAACAAAAATTGTTCTACATTTTGACTAACGCTGATATTGTCGAGAGTTTTTACAAGAAAAATGGAAATTTCAGTCAAAAAATAACTTTTCTCAGCAAACATTGATTTTAAGATTATTTACATTAAAAATCCATTTTTAGATTGAAAATAGAACAAACTATTCACGAATAAGAAGAAAAATAATAATAATTTGGCTTAATTTGTTGCTGCCTAGTGGAGAATTTTCTTGGAACTAATTCAGGCATGATTAGCCAAAAGAAAGCAGAGGAATTTACCAAATGTTCCATCCTTAATACATGGATTCTTCATTGCCCAGTCCCTCATCAGCTCAAGAGTCTGTCCTCTGCTTGAGGAGTCTTCTCTAAGCTCCTTCAACGCTACAATTGCTACTTTTTCTCGTAGAACAATGCTGTCTCCAACACCTTCACTGCCCATCCACACTCTTACAGCCATTGTACCTGAAATCACATTATTCATTTGAGATGAGTGGGGAAATACCAACAAGTTGCCAATAGATTGTAGCAAAACCTGTTCATCATATATCATCCTGGTGTCGAACCATTTTGGAAGATTTTGTTGTATACCGAGTTACGGAAATGTACTAACTATTAGCAAAATTTCATGTCCATGTCATTCCAGAAAGGTCTTCAAACATATATCCAAATTCCCCATTTAAGGATATGGTAGATTGAAAACGATGTCCTGGAGTCGAACCAAGGACTATTTGAGAAACAATAAACTGTAAACTATAATAAATATTTACAATCTTCATCCTACTTCTTAAATAGGAACATTAAGATTGCCTGGAGTCGAACCTAGAGCCGTTAACTAAAATGCGATGGTATATTTCTTATTTGTAAGGGCATCTTAAACCGTGTCTTAAGTTTCAGGTCGAAATCATATCGAGAAGGTCCCAAAACGAAATTCCATATTCCCCTTTGAAATGCATCGTCGAATTTCGAAATGGTCATCTTTCCTCGAATCATTACGGGAACAGAAAACTGCTTTATTAAAACGTATTTTTGACTACAGTTCATGTGCCGGGTTACGAAATTTTCTCGGGAAATTTCTTATAAAAAGATTTTCCCGCCCTAAATTACTTATGGGAGCATTAAGACCGCCTGGTGTCGAACCGGGAACCATTTTGGAGGATGCTTTCGGAAAGGACCCCTCTAATCGAATTTCAAGTCCATCTCATACAAGGAAGTCATCAAACGTAATTCCGTATTCTCCATTTCTCGGCACGGTAGAATGAATTGTTGCCCTGGCATCGAACCAAGGACCATTAGAGAAACGATATACTAAATTTTCAAAACATGATCATGACTGTTGATCACATGCCGAAATAAATAATTCTATCTTCTCGGAAAATGCTTGTACAATATATTTATTATCCCCGCCATACATATTATATTATATACCGCCTGTTATCGAACTCGAAACTTTTTGGAAGAGCTGAATGCATATTGATATTAGATACAAAAAATTCTTACCGATTCCAAAGTTTCAGTTCAATATCACATCAGGAAGGACCTAATATAAGATTCTTTTATCCCTATTTACATTTACATATAGACCCAGCAAACCGCCACTGGCGCATGGCAGGGGGTGTAAAACACCGAAAACCCTATCTACCTTTGACTGCTGTTGGCTTCTGTAATACTTCGCGGAGAAAATGACCAGAAATAACTATCAGTCCTGGCAACTTTTTCCTTGTAACGCTTCATCGTTTTGTCTCGAAGATCAAGTACGCTACTAACTGGTATAACAATATCAACTCGTATAACAATATCAACTTATCACTACGGATCTCCTCCCCGAGATCCGTAGTGATAAATTTATTAAAAAGCTTCCTACGGTAATCAAGTCTTTTATCACTAAGCAAATCCCAACCGAGGGATTCTGTCATAGCTGAAACACTGCTGTCGAATCTGAAATCCCCCTTAACAAATCTAGCTGCCCTACGTTGAACCATCTCAAGGCTGGAAGTTAATCCCACTTCGTGCGGATCCCAAATCGCGCAGCAGTACTCAAGGAGAGGTCGAATCAGGGAGAAGTACGCTATACTAGCACGTTCCACGTTAAGTTGACAGTACAGCGTTCTTATCGTTTCCCGTGTATTTCCCCGTAAGGAGCAAGGCGCAATGTTGTCAAACGTTGCGAAAAATTGCTTTTATCATTTAAAAATTCTTTACTAATGCAGGAGTAAAGGATGCATCGAGTGGTGGAATTTATTTTTCAATATTTATAAAAATAAAATTGATACGAATTGTTTCTCTACATTTTCGCGTAGAAAGACGAATTTTTTAATTTTATCTTTATCACGCTGTTGTGAGCATAACGTTCTTCCATTCGGCACAAAATTAACAAAATTAAGAAATATCTTCATACCTTACTTTTTGTATCGGTAAACCTACAGTTTTACATTAGTTCGTTTTAACGCCTCTTATTAAATGTTTAAGATTCTTTGAACCGAAATTTTCGAATTTTTCAAGCCAAAAATCCATCGCCAGCTAACTCTCGTTTTGTAAGAGATACCCACCAACATTCTGCGTAAGAAATTTGAATATAAGTGTAAATATATATTTTTAGTGAAGGAATGAGGACTTTATCTTGATGACAAAGGGATTTGTGAATTTTTCAGTTTGTTGATTTTTTCCGCGCGCCAAAATTTGACAGTACTGCCCGTAGATGCCCGCTTTCAGTCATAGGTGTGAAGGAGGAATAGGCCATATCATGGAGAATCGAAAAGAAAACCTATCATTTTAAGTTTTAAAAATGTGAACATTTCAATCAAGCCATCCTGCGGGAAAATATGCAATCCAGAAAAAACTTTTGTTTAGTTATTAATCCTCCAACTCGTAATTTTCGCGAAATTCGGCGAACATGGATTATTTTGAAGGGTCCTAACTTAAGATCAGAGTAAGAGATATAGTTATTTCAGTAATTGATATGGACTTAATTTTTCATATAATATGTATTCATCAAAGTTCAGAATTTTTTAAAAGTTCTTAAAAATTTTCAATTACTTGTTTAATACAGCAGAAAATTTCGCGTGCTTGGAAGATGTAACACTTCATCTCATATGGGGCGAAGCTTCATAGGATAGTTTGTGAGAGAGAGAGGCTACAAAACTCTGATATAGGAAGGCTCTTGAGCCATAAGACATCTGAGCAAACGTAGTGGCTCTTCAATTTAAGGAATTCAGGATTAGAGTTCTTGTTTAGTTTGTCTTCGGATTCTCGGAGCATAGAAGTGGAGTGGCGTCATAACTTATTGAACGTTGTTGTGGAGATTTTTCCCAAGTGGTTTATTTTGATGTTTATGCGATCATCGTGTCCAAAGAGAAAATAAGTCTAAAAGAGGCAAGCTGTGAAGTAAACAGTTTACTTTTTTACCTATTTCAGCAAGTCTCTCGGTGCTATCGAATTCCGTGAAGAGGCCGCAAATGGAATTCAAAATAATCAATGGAGATGGAAAAATGCACTCTGAGGCACATTCTTAATTGAATTGCTCGACGAGAAACTAAAAAGGTTACCTCCTTATAAATACCGTCCTTTTCTTAAACATTACTTTAGGAACTTTTTAATGTGCTTTCTCTAAACACATCCGGTAGCTAATTCAAATTTGGCGCGGGAATCACGAGGCGAGTAGACTGAGAGTACGTCCTTACGGCAACAGCGTTCGCCGTAAGGACAATACTGTCAGCTTAATGTGGAACGGCCTATATTTCTTTTACTCTCCATGAGCAACCCCTTTGGATTCTACTAGCTAAACTTTGCATCCTGTTCGCTTTACCTACTACGTTTTGAATATGCTCTTTGAAGGAAAAATTACTACTGAGCGTAATACCAAGATGTTTATGATGCTTCACGAACTGCAACGGATATCCTGAAATATTATACGGTATGCGAAAAACATTAGTGGAACGTGTAAAATTCACAGTTGGCTACGCACTTTTTAACGTTCAAATCTAACTGCCAATCCCTGCACCAACCTGAAATAAGATTCAAATCGTTCTGTAAGCAAACAGTGTCTTCTGCGCTTGCAATCTCTCTATAAATAACAGTATCATCTGCAAATAGCCTAACCTTACATCGAACATTATCCACTATATCGATGATATAAATTAGGAACAGAATAGAACCACCGGACACATAGACACCGGATGTGACGCAAACCTCATCAGAAATTATTCCGTCCAACGCAACTCGCAGCGATCTGTTTCCTAGAAAACATTTTATCCACTCAATAACTTGCTGATTAATCCCCTAAGCCATCAATTTATGAATTATTTTTACATGTGACACTATCTTTTATTGTAAAAGCTTTTCTAAAATCTAAAAATACGGCTTCTGTGCTAATACCCTTACCCGCAGCCTTAACTAAGTCGTTCACAAAAAGGGCTAACTGTGTATCGCATGACCTACCCTTACAAAAACCATGTTGGCATTCACTAATTGCCCCCTTATCACCTAGAAAACGCATTATTGAACTGGCAATAAAATGTTCAATTATCTTGCAAAAAATTAAGATAAAGACGACAGTCTTCCGGTTTAGAGCCCTTTCTTAGGAATTGGGGTGATATGCGCTCTTCTCCATGATGTTGGTACGACGCCTTCATCCAAAGTTTTCTTATAAAGAAGGAAAAGAAAAGGAGAAAGCTCGTCCACCAGCGTTGTAATAACCAGCGATGGTGTACCTTCCGGTCCGGGCGCTTTCTTCTTGTCAATCTGTCGCAACAGCTTTCCTATTCCATCCCATGACAACTCTATCGGCCCCATCTTTGAGACAACCCTCATAGAAAAATCGTGCGTGCGTCCATTGTCTAAAGTAAAGCTTTCCTGGTAATGTCGATTAAGTAAGTTCGCTTTACCTACCGAATCACTAACTGTTAGTCTCTCGTCATTAACAAGGCTAGATACTGAAGACTAACCTCCTCGAGATTCTCGGACGTATGACCAAAACTCCTTCTGGTCGCTTCATAAAGACTCAAAAAGGGTTTTAGATCTATATTCCTGAAACTCATTCTGCGATTCCTCCTTAACCAATTTTCGTACCTCCGCGTATTTCTGTCTCTCAATTTCAAAGTCAACTCCGATCTTCTCCAGCCTCTTCATCCGTGCGTGTAAAAACCTTTGCCTCCTATGCAATGCCCGCAATTTAGGTTTCATCTAACGTGGTTCCTTACGCTCCCTCACGGTTTAATTGGGACGAACCTAGCTAAGCCTTCTTTAAGTATACGAAGGAACTCTAAATAGCTATCCTCAACGCTATTACTACTCACAAAATTATAAAAGTCGTCCCTGTTAACGTTGATATAATCCCTTAATTCCGAAAATTCGCCTTACAAAACATATAAACCTGCCGAGGCGGCTTGAGTGATTTTACTATATCCGTTTTAATTACTGCAGTAATAATATCGTGGTCTGAAATTCCTTCTATTATATTTATCTCATCAAAAAGGTGCGAATGAGACTTAGCTAGTAAGTCCAATAAACTCCCTCGACCTTCGCGAATCGTCCTCGTAACCTTCTCATTAAGTTGATCTAAATCAGTGATTCCCAAACTTTTTCGAGCCACCGCCCCCTTGGATCCATAAAACAATACTCAACGCCCCCAAGCGGTTACTTTATAATAATAATCAGAATCATAGACTAAATAACCAAACGAGGAACATTGTAATAATTAAATTAAAAACAATGACTAATCAAATGTTTACATAGAATCCAATAAATGTATAGTTTTCAAAGCACATTTATGCAAAAGGCATAATACACAATAAAAGGAACTTAGGTGGGAATATAATTTTTACATAAAAAGAAATTATCGAAACAAATAACTTTAAGAAAGCTTTTGTTAGAAGTTTACATGTTATTTTGTACTTAAATTAAGCAATTATATAATATGAAAATTTATAATTTATGGAAATAGGATATCCAACCATGTTTTGTTAAAATTAGTTAAACAATTAAGTGACTAAATAGTGACTCATAGTTTTTCATGGTCTAGAAGTCATTTAAGGAGATTCTGTCGCCGAATTTAATAACATATTTCCATCAAATAATATTTTAATGGGATGGACGGGCTTGATGATATGATATCAGTTTTCCAGCGTCCGGTTTCATGTTTAATGGGTATTTTTGAAGCATTACACAACATACTTGAAAGTGTTGGACGATTTTGGACTCTGTCACGAAGTGATTGAAAAAAATGTTAGTCTTTTCATTTGAAGGTGACTCTATAAATCCGTACTTAAGATAATCCACATTACATGGTTCTACATTTCTTCTTTGATGAGTTAATTCCTGCCATTCTGTTTCTACAACAAAGGTTTAAATGTTAAATTTTTTAAAAATAAAATTTAATATACTCGTATATTAACAAAAAAGAATACGGGTTAAGTATGTGTTAATGACGACGACAACGATAAGACGTGGATTCGTGGATCTTTAAGTAGTTTCTTTTTAAAATGAAATTACTTATAACCGTATGAAAAACATCAAAACAAAATATTTATGTGTTTGCGGCATAATTTCAAACATACAAAAGCAAGGCTGAATATATACAATCCTGTTATAGAACTGGATTTATATACACGTTATCTTGCTCTGGAACGGTAGTAGTTTTACTTTGGGTAAACTGAAAATATTAATACAGTTTATATATTTTATATGAAAATTGTACATTTCATATCCAAATGCAATATATTTATCACGCGAGCGTGAATTTGAAAATGGTGTGTAGGGAGTTTGGGTGTGTGGAGGTCTGCACATGCACCTTTGCCGTATTTCATAGAGAAACCAAACAACTCGGCAGACAAAGTAAGTTCCTCTCGAATTCAATTTATAATATTGGTCTAGTCAGTTGAGGGTGAAGTAATATTTGTTTGGCTCCTATTCTGTCGTTATGAATCATATTAGTTCATGCAATTCCCTAAATTGTATTCATAAGAAAGGCAGTTCAAGGGACTGTTGCGGTGAAATTAACTTAGATACAATTTTTGGATACTTGTGTTAGTGTTGCTTCAACTAAAGCTTTTTCAATAGCGAGGCCACCTTTTCATTTGATGATATATCATTAAGAATAACTTTGTGAAGAAGTATGTTTACTACTCAATTTACTCGTGAAGGCGAATTATGCCCAAATTGTTCTTTTAATTTAAAGATTTATTGTGAATATTATCGATTGTGCGAAAAAAGCTATGCTCCAAGGAAATGTACAATGCCAGCAAAACCGTAACTTAGATCAGTAAACCGAGAAGTTATTGAATTGATATCCAACCGGCAAAGGGGAAATTTAATCGTATATATATTCGGAGTATGAGAGCAAAGGTCCTCGTTTTGTACAATCTATTAACATTTCATGAAAACATACTGGATATACTTCTCCATCATAAATAATAATAGAAAATATTATATAATAGTGCTATAACAAGAATGATATCATGCGATGAATGAAAAATAACTTACCAATATAGCCTTGATAAATTTAGTTGGAACCGACTTGTTTGGAAAATGGTTATTCAGGTAAATATTTGATGTGAAACCACCGAATCTAATTATTAGATGACCTGATTCCTCTCCAGATTCACACCCGTTTTATTCACACTGAACCTTACTGCCGAAGTTCTCAGTGTCGTGAAGTTGTGCCAACGATAGACCAAATGAGACTAAACCCCTTCAAATGTTTCCCTTGTGCGAGAAAGGCTTGGAAATATTTTTCAACCGTTCTTACTTTAAAATCTAAGGAAACACTTGGTTTAAATTGCTTGCAGATGTGGAAAACAATGTAAACTTAAAAAACGAAACCTGAAAACGAAGACAAAAGGAAGGTTACCGAGCCTTGACATTTGTCACATTGTCAGGATCCTCCAGCGCCCCCTGCCGTCCCCTTGGCTCTTTTCGCTCCCCTAGACTAGAGCACCACTTTGGGATCCACTGATCTAAAGCATGGATCGTAAAAGTATCTATTAATGTCTGCGATATACTCTTCTCCCGACCTGAATATGAACTCGATAAATTATCCCATTTAATATGGGGAAGGTTAAAATCCCCTCCTACAACGATGATAGGATCCCTCATTTTCTTCCGAATGATCTCAAGTGATTCGGCTAGTTCCTGTATACATTCAATGTTACTATCTGGGGGCCGATAAAACGAACAAAAGAGTACCTTCCTTCCGTTCCGTCCAAAAACCGAACTCCATACCAATTTACTTGTACCGTTTCCTAGAAAGTCGACGCGCTGACTCTTCAAATATACTTTTACAGCGATAAATACCCCTCCGCCTATCCTACTGAGTCTATCTTTACGATATACAACATAATCTGGAGGAAATATCTCACTCGATTAAACATCTTCGCTTAAGCTATCACAATATTCGCGCAGGTTGAATTTTATGGCAGAATATAAACGACTCTCTGGCATCGAACCAAGGATCACTAGATAAACGAATACTATGAATATAAAATTTATCAATCTCCTCTGTTCAAATTCCGAGTTTCATCGTTCTAGCTTATTGGGAAAGCATTTAAAAATAAAACTTAAAATTTACCGCTGTGCGTTTTAAAGGGGAGCAATTCGCGCCCACCTAACGTCGAATTCACGCTCATTTGGTGATATATATTTCACTGTTATTATAGAAGAGAACGGCATATCCAACCTCCGTGATTTTGGTTCCCCTATCTTACCGTCCCCCAAAGTACTGGAGAGGATGGGAAATGCCGTTAAGGTCCCAGACCTCAAGGAAGGGAAATATCCAACCGCACCTCCTCGTGGTGGGGGATGGGCACCTAATGGTGGCTAACGCGGCACTGGAGACCGAGTAAAGGCCGGGATAAGCCTCCCCCCATCTTAGGATGGGACTGGGCATCCTCTTGTCCATGGATCTAGAAATGGATCCTAAAGGCGGACGAGCTACATGGTTGGCCAACGGCAGAGGGTGCGGAAGGCAAAAGGGAAACCACCGCACTAATGAACCATATGGTTTCCCTAGTTGTACGAATTTATGTTTTTGCAGCATGACGAGTTCTATAATGAAATATTCCGGAGGTAAAAATTACCCACAATCGGATCTCCGGGTGGGTAACACTATGGGACAGTTGTGGAGCAAGGAGAAGAAAAGCAAGAGGATGAATAATAAAAATTCAATGAGAATAGGAACCTGGAATGTAAGGACAATGAATAGAAAAGGTAAATTAGAAAACTTAAAAGTAGAAATGGAAAGGAATAAAATAGATCTAATGGGAATTAGCGAAGTTAGGTGGGAAGGAGAGGGAGATATCATGTATGAGGGATACAAAATGATTTACAAGGGTGGAAGCAACAAGAATAGAGGAGTTGGATTCATCATGAAAAAGAAAATTGCGGATAGGATAAGCAAGGTAATAGCATGTTCTGAAAGAGTAATTGCTTTAAAAATAAGGAGTGAACCAGTAGATACCTTGGTAGTTCAAGTGTATATGCCTACGACAACAGCAGAAGACGAGGAGGTCGAAGAGGTATATGAACAAATCTTGCAAGTGTATAAAGAGAATGGAAAAGGGCAGGTGAGAACAGTTATAATGGGAGATTGGAATAGCGTAGTAGGAAATGGAAAGAAAGGAAAAAGTGTGGGAGCATACGGCCTTGGAACACGTAACGAAAGAGGTGAGAAATTGGTAGAATTCTGTGAACAACAACAGTTTTGGATAGCCAATACGTGGTTCCAGAATCATAAGAGAAGGCTGTACACGTGGAAAGCCCCAGGTGATAACAAGCGTTATCAAATCGATTACATAATAATAAACCAAAGGTTTAAAAATAGTGTTATTAACGCAAAGACACTACCTGGAGCAGATGCAGACACAGACCATAATCTGCTGATAATTGACATACTCACTAGGCTTAAGCATGTGAAGAGGAAAAGTCATCCAGCAAAGAAGTGGAACATGATGAAGTTAAAAGATCATAAAAAGAAAATTGCTGAAATTCTAGAAGAGAAGCTGAAGAATGGAGAAGAGCAGAAAAGTATTCAGGAAGAATGGACAGATCTGAAGAAATGCATATTAACAGTGCTTGAACAGGAGGTTGGAACTACAAACAAGAAAGAAGCTAGAAAAAGCAGGATAAATCTAGATAGTTTGGAAAAAATGGAAGAAAGGCGGAAGTGGAAGGGAGTCAGCTCGGAAGAAGGAAGGAGGCAATATAGAAAGATTAATAATGAATTGAGGAGAACGACTGACAAGGCTCGAGAAGAGTGGATGAAGGAACAGTGCCAGTTAATCGAAAAACTGGAAAAAGAAGGAAAATTAGAGGAAATGTACAATACCGTGAAAAGGCTGACTATGAGAAAAATAAGAGCTATATCAAAGAAAGGTATGAAAGATGAGCAGAGAAGGATTAGAACAGAGGACGAAGACATAAAGTAAATATGGGAGAAATATATAAAGGATCTATACTGTACAAATGACAGAGGAAGAGAAATAGAGCTAGAATTGAGGAATTATGAGGAAAGAGAGAGGGACAATGAAGGTCAAAAAGTAATGAAAGAGGAGATAGAGATGGCAATTAAAAGAATGAAGAATGGGAAGGCAGTTGGAGGAGATCAAATACCAGTGGAAATTCTGAAGTCCTTGGGGAAGAATGGTATTGATCGGCTTACTAATCTAATTAATAAAATCTATGATACGGGGGAGAGGCCAGAAGATTTACTTAAAACGATAATGGTGCCGATACCAAAGAAAGGTAATGCACAGGAATGTAAAGACTACAGAACTATAAGTCTTATTTCACACGTGGGAAAACTTATTACCAACGTTATACTAGACAGAATGAGAAGGAAAATAGAAGAAAACTTGAAGGATGACCAGTTCGGTTTCCGCAAGGGTAGAGGAACGAGAGATGCGATTGGATGTATGAGGATGTTATCGGAGAGGGTGCTAGAGTTGAACCGCGAGATGTGTGTCTGCTTTATTGACTATGAAAAAGCTTTTGATAGGGTAAGATGGGATGTCTTGTTAAGAATCTTGAGAGAAATAGGCATAGACTGGAAAGACAGAAGATTAATTAAGCAAATGTACGTAAACCAGAAAATAGTTGTAAGAATAGGGGACAAGGAAACAAAGGAAACTACCATAGGAAGAGGAGTCAGGCAAGGATGCTGTCTTTCACCATGTTTGTTCAACTTATATGCAGACAAATTACTGTCAGAAGCTCTGGAAGACACAGGTGGGGTAAAAGTTGGAGGAGAGAGAATAAAATCCATCAAATACGCGGATGATCAGGCTATCATAGCAACCAATCAAGAAGAACTTCAAAATATGATGGAAAGGATATGGAATAAGAGCGAAGAATATGGAATGAGGATAAATATAAGGAAAACAAAAGTAATGAGGATATCCAAGTCAGAAGGACCCTTAAATATATGGTTAGCAGAAGAAAAGCTAACACAAGTAAGTTCATTCCAGTATTTAGGAAGTTTAATTGAACAAAATGGTAGTTGCACAGCAGAAATAAAAAGCAGAATTGGGCAAGGAAAAGTAGCATTCAATAAAATTAAAAAAACTGCTAACAGCAAAGAAAATCAATGTGGCCACTAGGAAAAGATTTGCGAAATGCTTCATATGGAGCATTGTACTGTATGGAGCCGAAACGTGGACCTTGAAAAAGAGAGAAGAAAAGTACATAGAAAGCTTTGAAACATGGCTTTGGCGAAGACTGGAAAAGATTAGTTGGAAAGATAAAATTAGTAATGAAGAGGTACTGAGGAGGATTGGGGAAGAAAGAAGTATTCTAAAAAAATTAGAAAAAGGAAGGCAAATTGGATAGGACATATTTTAAGGAGGAACGGAATACAGAAAGTGATAATAGAAGGGAAAATAGAAGGGAAGAGAGGAAGAGGACGGAGGAAGTATGGAATGCTAACAGACATCAAAGAAGGAAGGAAATATGTCGAGATGAAGAGAGATACGCAAAACCGAATGCTGTGGAGACAAAAATTTCGTTGAAACCTGTCCTAGGACAGAAAGAACAAAGAAGAAGAAGATCTTACCGGGAATCGACTCAAAATAATTTCCAAAAATCCGCGCATTTTTATGGGAAATTCCGATTCAGACTTCGACGCTGTCATGGATTCGATACCAAAAGGTCCCAAAAATGGGAATTTTCCCACACAAATGCATTAGTCGGATTTTTGAAAATTATTTTGAGGATCTTTTTGGTAACGTAGAGGAATCAAAATCACGGAGGCTTACAATGATGCGGTCTACTATAGCAGCAGTGAAAGAAATGTCAGTAAATGAGCGTGGATTCGTAACCAGGTGGGTGGAGAATTTTCTCATTTAAAATGCATTGCGGCAATTTTTAAGATATTTTTAATGTTTTCCCGATAAGCGCTAGGACTACCGAACGCTATGACAACTGAGCGCAAGAATGCATTGCGCGCATTTTTGAAAATTATTTTGAAGCACTTATCGATAAGATAGAGGAACCAATATCTCGGAGGTTGAAGTTGAGGTAGTCTTCTATGGTTCATATGGAAGAAATGTTACAAAAAGACCGTGAGTTCAACGGCAGGTGGGCGAGAAATTCCTCTGTAAGAAATGCATTGCTATAATTTTAGAAAAGTTTTTTGAATGCCTTAAGCTGGAATGATAAAACCAGGAATGGTGACAGAGGCGTTTGAAAACATTCTTTCACGCGTTTTTCACCGTTCTTCTAATGGTCCTTGGTTCGATGCAAGAGCGTCATTTCGGTTATACCATGCATTTCAAACTGGGATAACGGAGTCTTATTTTAGAACCTTCCAGATAAGATATTGAATCGAAACTTTGAGACTGGTCAGTATTGGACTTATCTGATATTAATACGAGGCGTGGCTATTAAATAAGGAGACTGACGCTGTAAAACAATTGATTTTGATTTGATACATATTTAATTATTATCACCTTCAATATACACCCCTCCTCTATCCCTACAAAGCTCCATACGAATCTTCCATTGTTCGAAACAGTGCTGGAAGTCTTTTTCTGTCAGCTCCTTGAGGACGCTTGCCGTTTTCTTTTTCAGAGCTTTAACGGACTCAAATCTTGTTCCTTTTAATGCAGATTTTACCTTAAGAAACAGATAGAAGTGGCACGGCGCAAGATCTTGCGAATAATGCGAATGGTCTAACACTGGGATGCTGTACTTGGCCTCTTCACCTCTTCACAGACAACGCTGAATGAGCCGGCACATTGTCTTTATGGAGAACCCATTACTTGTCCTTCCACAAATTGTTTTTAAAATATAGTGAGGCGATTTTTAAGGATTCTTTTGAATACTTTTTCGATAACCTGGAAAGGTACAACCCAGAATGTAGACGGCGGTTATGATAATCTTTCATATGCGCTGTTTACAGTTTCCCAGATGAGCCTTAGTTCGACGCCAGGGCATCATTTCGATTCTATCGTGGACTTCAAACGGGGAATCCCAAATTACGTCTTGGAAACTTACCGATATCTAATGGACTTGTAATTTTAAAACGGTCGGTGTTGCCACTACCAAACAGTCATGTGATATCTTCTTTTCCGAGAAGGTCCTGGGTTCGGCTCCAGGCGCTCCTAAATCTCCCATAAGATATGTATGGCGGAATGCTGAAATTTCTTATTGAGACATTTCCAAAGAAGATAAAACTCTGTAGCCCGGTATGTGAGTAGCAGTCAAGAGTACGTTTTACAAATGCAGTATACATGCAGTATATATGGATGAATAATTCTCACGTTCGAAATGCATTGCGGCAATTTTTAAGAATTTTGCTGGATAAGCTTCGAAGATGACACCCGTAAGGGGAGCTCATTGTAAATTTTCACCAATTAGCTTGCAGTATGCAAGCAACATTTACTCGTATATATATAGATATAGGGGATACGAATTCTGACCATGTTCCACAAGCGCCGTCCACGTCAGATTTTTACGACGTACTGGCCCCACACTCTAGATGCCAGAATAATTCAGACATCGACGCTAGGTGTCATGGGTTCGATACTAGAATGTCCCAAAAATCGCAATTTTCCCATAAGAATGCATTGCGTGGATTTTTGAAAAATATTTTGAGGCACTTATCGGTAAGATAGTGGAACCAAAATCTCGGAGGTTAAAGTTGAGGTAGTCTTCTATATTACGAATGGAAGAAATGTTACAAAAAGACCGTGAGTTCGACGTCAGGTGGTTGCAAAACTCTTCCATAAGAAATGCATTGCTGAAATCTTTGACGATTTTTCTAAATGCCTTCCCGATAAGCTGGAAAGATAAAACCCGAAATGGTGACAAAGGCGCGTCAGAACATTCTTTTATAACGTTCAAAGTTTCCCTAGTGGTCCTTGGTTCGATGCAAGAGTGTCATTCCGATTCCACCATGCATTTCGAACGGGGAAAACGGAATCTCATTTTGGGACCTTCCCGATAAGATATTGAATTGAAACTTTGAAACACGTGAGAGTGGCACTTATCTAACATTCGCATGCCATTATCTCTCAGGAAAGGGTCCTGAGTTCGACGCTACGCGGTCTTTTGCGCGATTTTTTGCAATCTGTTTCGAGGCCGTTCTCGATGCGATAGAGCATGCAAAATCACAGTGTTTGCAGATGAGATAAATATCTATTGTACCGGAAGAATTGTTACCAAATGACCGTTTGTTCGACGCCAAGTGGGTGCAAAATTTTGGAACAAATCATCTAATATGATATAACAATTATCTAATATGATGGAACAATTATCTAATATTAATATGCAATTGTGTCGCACGATCGGGACCTTAGTTCGACGCCAGGCGGCCTTTTGCGCGAAGTTTGGAAGATACTTTTGTTGCCTTTCTTGGTACGGTAATGCATTCAACTGATAGCTTGCAGTATGCAAGCCACTTTTACTCGTATATATATATATATATATATATATATATATATATATATATATATATATATATATATATATATTGTGACGGAACACATCGGAATGTGGGTTCGGGGAGGACTCGAAGGAGGGGCCCCTACCTGCAAAAGGGAAAGCCAGGGAAGAGGACGGTGCCGGGAGGGCATTCGGTGGCCGGTCGCTGTGGTGTACGATAGCTGTGTATAACCCGTTGTACAATTAAAGAAGCTGGAAGAGACATATTTGTTCTTATTTAATTCCGAACGGAATTTGTGACGCTCGGAAGGTAACGTTGACATCCGGGATCGTTACAATTGGCGCCCGAACTGGGACAACCTGATCTGCCATGGCAGATACTGACGGGAGATCATCAGCCTTCGATAAGTATCGTGAGGTTACGGCCGACGTGGAATCAGATGAACGAAGTGAGCATTCTGAGACGGATGGTCTAACCAGTGCATTTCGGGGGATCGTTACAATTGGCGCCCGTAAGTGCATCTGCAGTGAGTCAGGTAGAGGATAGTCTGCATAAAGATGAGAGTACAACTGAATGCAGCTCAATGCTGACTCCAGTGCAACGCAGTGCAACTGTCTGAGTCCGTGCATCGCTCGTCTTGCAGAAACCACACGTTTCCTTTCCAACGACCTCCGAGCAATCGGACCAGCTGGTCCGGAACCTCCCTCTTTGCCTAATATTATAGTACAAATGACAAGACCAATACACATTATAGGTACAAAGTACCTGTCCTCCTCTAAAAAAAACAAGCCGACGGAGATTTCGTGGTGGATCGCGAAACACCAAAGTCAAAATGCCGGGCGGGCGTCGAACGACCCTCCACCAGCCATGACGTGGTGATGCCATTAAACTAAGTTCGTCTGGTTCGATCCACCTTCGCGAACCGGACGAGGAAGGAAGCATGGAGGTGCTATGCACAATCGTCTCGACTTGCGAACTTTCCGGGGACGATTGGGCCGGGGAGAGACCGGAACATTCGATCACAAAAAAGCGAGTGTGTCCTGAGGTTTGTTTGACGCACGGAATTCGTGGTAGGGCGTTGTTGGATACAGGTAGCGAAATTTCTGCTGTCTCAGATACGTTTTTGAAAGACCTGGAGGCCAGGGGGGCGGTGCCCTCCTTTCCTTTAAATCGTTCGCGCATAATTTGTGCCGACAACCGCAAATCGTTACCTATCACCCAACAGGTTCTACTAACGATTCAAATGGAAGGCAAAGAATTCGAAGTTCTATGTTTGGTGATTAAAAACTTAATCAAACCCTTGATACTTGGAGTTGATTTTTTAATTGACAATAAGATTGTTATTGATTTCGAGGAAAATATGGTGAAGATGCGATGTTCAGAATCGGCCATCATATCGGTTCCTATCGAAAGTCAAAAAAATCAGCGACGAATCAGCTATCTTAGCAGTGAAGAGCGAAATCCGCGAAGAGGAGATCGAAGATGCGGTTAAGTGCGCAAATCAGTTGAATGATGAAGAAAAAGGTTCTTTAAATCAATTGTTAATAAGACACAAATCGTTATTTTCCTCGACTCCGGACCGAATAATAGGGTTCCTTCAAAGGATAAAGCTGTTTGATGATCGTCCGTTTGCACAAAAATCATACCCGATTCCATTTGCTTATCGACAAAAGGTGCAAGAAAAAATCGATGAAATGCTCGCTCACGGAGTAATTCGCAAGGAAAAAACTGCGTACATAAATCCTCTGTTGGTCGTGAAGAAGAAAGATGGTGCAGTGCGCCTCTGTTTGGACGCCAGGCGATTAAACAGCCTCACCATTCCCGAAAACGACGTTCCGCCGAGGATTGACGAGATTCTGCAGAGTTTTCATGGAGCCAAGTACTTCACGAGCATCGATTTCACCGCGTCTTATTATCAAATGGAATTGCATCCAGAGGATAGAAAATACACTGGATTCATCTACAACTCCTGCAGCTACGTGTTTCAACGCGCTGCGTTCGGATTGAAGAATAGTGGTGCCGGATAAATACGATGTTTGGACGACGTTATTGGTCCCGAACTTCGTCATTGCCTTACAATATATGTTGACGATATACTTGTTGCTTCCTCGGACTTTCAAGAACACTGTGAGCACTTAGATATGCTTTCTCATAAGCTCGCCGAGGCAAATATTTCGCTGAATCTCGCGAAATCGCAATTTTGCCGTAGCGAAATAAAATTTTTGGGGTATATTATTTCAAGAAAAGGCGTAAAGCCGGATCCTGAGAAAATAAAGGCAATAGAAAACGCTCCGCCTCCTGCTAATATAAAGCAGCTTAGAGGTTTTTTAGGCCTGTGCAACTTTTACACAAAATTTGTGGAGAAATATCCTTATTTAACAGTTCCTTTGTTGCGATTGCTGAAAAAGGGCGTTCCTTGGAAATGGGGGGACGAACAGCGGGAATCTTTCAAGAGGATTAAGAAGGGTTTTTCAGATATGGTTTTTGTTTTCGTTTTCCTTTCTGTTTTCTGTTTACCTTTCTAATTGTGTTTATGGTTTCAGCGCAAATGCGTGAACTCCTTTTCGTTATCCTAAAACTCGTTCACGCAGGGGGGCAGCTGTGACGGAACACATCGGAATGTGGGTTCGGGGAGGACTCGAAGGAGGGGCCCCTACCTGCAAAAGGGAAAGCCAGGGAAGAGGACGGTGCCGGGAGGGCATTCGGTGGCCGGTCGCTGTGGTGTACGATAGCTGTGTATAACCCGTTGTACAATTAAAGAAGCTGGAAGAGACATATTTGTTCTTATTTAATTCCGAACGGAATTTGTGACGCTCGGAAGGTAACGTTGACATCCGGGATCGTTACAATATATATATATATATATATCTGATTATTCTCCGATATGTATATGTCCCTGTTCACATCCTGGATTTCATCTTTCCATGTTATCGCGAAAGCATTCCAAAGAATTCTTAAATATCACAAAAATAAATATTAAAAGGGAGAATTTTGCATCCACATGGCGTCTAAACAGTACTCATTCGGAAACATTTCTTCTTTTGTTACTATGAGGTAAGACCACCTCATCTGCAAACATGATTTTCATTGCTCTATCGCACCGAGAAGGGCATCCAAACATTTTTCAAAAAATCGCGCAAAGACCGCCTGTCGTCGAACTCAGAACCCTTTCGTGGGTGAGAATTGCATATTAATATTAGATCAGTACAATTCTGACTTTTTCCAAAGTTTCGATTTCATATCTTATCGGTAAGGTCCAAAATAAGATTCTGTTATCCCCGTTTGAAATGCATGTTATAACCGAAATGACGCTCCCGGTCATTTGGTAACATTTCTTCCATTAGTACTGTAGATTTTGGTTCCCCTATCTTACTGATAAGTGCCTCAAAATAATTTTTAAAAATCCACGCAATGCATTCTTATGGGAAAATTGCGATATTTGGGACCTTCTGGTAACGAACCCATGATAGCTAGCGTCGAAGTCTGAATTATTCTGGTATCTAGAGAGTGGGGACAGTACGTCGTAAAAATTTCACGTCGATGATATTTGCGGAACATGCTTAGAATTCGTATGCCCTATATATGTATATGAATATTGAGGTATATCCGGAGAAGTAGCACTTGAAATGAAATTTACAACATTTACCTCGTTTTCTCTCGCGACGTGTTCTTCCTCACCTGAGAAACCAAAAAGTTTTAGGCGACGCATAAATTGGACTACACGACGAATTTTTTCTGGAGCTACGTTCCAACTAAATAATTTTTTACCAAGATGTGGTTACTGTAAAATTATTCTCTTGTAATTTTTATGCAGTCAGATGATACTATAAGCAATTTTTGAAACAATCAGCATTATATGTATGTTGGATTGTAGGAGAGTAATGGTAGTTCCAAAATGTTAAAGGGTGAAAACTCGGCAATTCATTAAATTTTCGCTTTTAACTTTGTTGTTTTTGCTATAAAAGCGTAAAAGTTTCACTGTTGTGTTGATAAAGTTATATTCTATCGAATTTGTTTAGAACTGAAGTTTGAATCGATCAATGCAAACTACAAATCTTAATTATATCCGTCCGAATCCATGTAAAGGCTTCCACCCGGCTTTGCCTTTCTCCCATAAGACAATACTGATTGGAAGCTTGAGACGGAGATTAGACGCTTTCCGATAACTAAGGAACGATCTTAACCTGTGCATATACAGACTGCCCCAAAATTTAATTTAATAAAACGATAGAAGTGCTTCGATAAGTGCATTTTTCATGGGTGAAACCAATAAATTTTCCGGCGCATTGCTTCAAAATTACTTCAGATGTTTGCCAACAAATGGCGTTGATAAACGGGAAAACTAAAAGGAATCCGGCATGAACATGCTGCGACGAGGTTTGCAAAAACTAAGTAAAACAATTTCAAAACATCCTCCCTTTGCAGCTGTGACATTTAATTCGCAGAAGCTAATGTTCCAGCCGTAACGGTTTCCGCGGACATTTTACTGCAGCTCATTTCCCTTTTAGAACTCAATTTGCGGAATCTTAGTTCATTTTGACCCATTTTCTTGAGGACTTTCGCTTTATATTGTGACCATGAAGCAATCTTGGGACGCAACGAGAACTCACCTAGTTTCTGGAAAAAGTGTGTACTTTAATGGTAGAAGCAAGGTCGTGGAAGATCTTTCGAAATCCGAACAACCTGGACTCCTTTCCTTAAAATCTTTTCGGAAGAGATGTGCTTCTATTAGTTGCTTCCAATATTAAATATACAATGCTATTGAACGTGATCGAGAAGATCGGAAAGTTTCTTCAAATACGTCACCCTCTTCCATCAACTGCAATGAGCTAAATTTTTCGTCCCGAGATATTTCCAAGTTCCTTCGACCAAACCTTTCCAGAAATATTTATGAATATCCTTTTCTTTTTATCTTTGGTATGACACTTTTGCCTATTATTACATGTTCTCTTTTGTGTTTTTATTTCCCTTAATCTTTCATAAGCACTATTTGTATCAAATACTCCTTTATCGATTTTAATATTTAGATAATTATTAGTTTGTTTAAAAGGATAATTTCTTTCACGTTTATTGTTTCCTTTTTATTAGCGAATGATTGCAACTTGTCTATTTATTGATTTCATTGTATTCAGTTTTTGTCATGTTAATTACTTTTGTGTTACGCACAGTTTCCCTTTCAGATTATACTATCGGTAGGATTTTCACGCGCCTTCTTTTTTCTTGTGAATCTTTCTTCCTTCTAAATTATAACACCCTCCTTTACTCTCTATTACCATTTACATAATTATTTACCTTTTAATTAATATCATTGACGACAGATGGGAAGAGAGAGAGTCCCTTTAATGTCTAAATAAAGACCTCTTAGAAACTGAACTGATCAATTGGATATTCTAGCCTTGCTTCAATTCCCTCCTATTATTTCCCTTATTAGTGATATCTTCACATATTTATCGTCATCCCTCGTTTCTCCTCCAATGCCTTCATACGTACCTTCGACTTAAGATACGCCATAACTCTACTTTCCTAATCCATTATTTTCGTGTCTCGTACTCGGAAAACATGAATTCTTGTCTCTTCCTCTTCAGATCGGCCTATATGAGGACATTTCGACTGCATTTTTTAAAATATGTATAGTCTGCAGTGTGCAAGCAACTTTTACTCGTATTTTCGGAGAGTAATAATAGATATGGAATGCGTGGAATGGTCACGTGAGACTGGATTTTTAGCATCTTTGTCTGTAAATATGCTGTACACATCGCTTTAGCTGTACGTTTTCGTTTTCAATTTGCAAGTATAATTACAATCATTATAATTCTGTTGCAATCTTTACTCCAAAGTTAGAAGATGATGAGCCACTACTAGTATTCTGTAGAATTCACCGGTTTTATATAACTTAGAATAAGTTTGGGATATTAATTCGAATGTAAAACAGCAGAAACTGTAAACAATATTTACGAAGGTTATACTCATTGTTATAGAACATGCTTTTTTATGATACAGATACGTTAGCGGGATCTCAAAAGTCATGAACTCTTTTATCAACTGAATAGTACTGGAAACGATGGAAATGAATTTTAACATTAAGTTGTGCGACCAAACCCAAGGTTATACAAGAAGTGAAAAAAGTTTCTTGTATAAGAATAGTACTGGCTAAGATGTTAGAAGTATGTATGTGTCATAGATTTACATTGATGTTACGGAAATATTTAGTTTTGCATTAAAATGACATTCATTGTAAGAAATGATAAAAAGTGCCCACGCATACATTCGTATCGAATCATACAGATCGGTTGGATGCATGGAATCGGGTCAAAAGATCGATTTTAATTGATGGTTTGAAAATAATTTAGAATCGGGTTAAAAGAATCAATCTTGAAGTAAATCGGATCGGTTATGGAAAAATAACACAGTAAACCTCCACAGTGTTGAAGTCAACCGGCCATTCTCAAGACCTCTTTGCGATGAACTCTGCAAGATCGACAATGTTTAAACTGGTACAATCAATAACTTTTATGTACTAATTGGTATTGCTGTCATTCTTACGGTCATAACGGTCATTTATGTACATCTATTTCCATTTTATCTTTTAAGTGTGCATGCACTTCTTCATTTTTGACGCCTTCTATTTCCGTAAAATCATAGTTATTCTATCTGCAGGTTTTTCGCACCCTCTTTCTTATGGGTGTTTCCTGCAGTATGGTTTATTTCTCTTCAGGAAAACTTAGGTTTTTGAACCAACAATATATATTTCTTTCGTTTTTTATGCTCTTTCTTACAAATTGACGAAGGGTTACATGTAAGAGGAGACTTTCTAGTCTCAATCTCGCCCTAATAAAGACTATTTATTATTATTATTATTATTTTAACGATTCTCCTGTTTTAATTATTAGTATTTATAACCTCTACTACCACATGTTCATGAATCTCTTGTCTTTTGGTGATAAAGGAAAACGCTTCACGACCTCTCCTCTATTAGATGAATTCGAGTACAGTACCAACATTAAGGAAGGATGAATCATGAGATTTTTAGATAATAACCGTTTCCTTAGTAAGAACCAATACGGTTTCAGAAAGTCGCGATCATGCGAAACACAACTTGCGCTATTCGTTCACGACATCTTAAAGTCTGCCGAGAGTAGAAAGCAAGTTGACTCAATTTATCTCGATTTCAAGAAGGCTTTCGACAGAGTATAAATTAGTTTACAAATTAAAATTATCGGGAATTAATAAAGAAGTAATTGACTGGGTTAAGGATTTTATTTACGAACGGGAACAACAGGTAGTACTTGATGACGAGCTGAGTCAAAGTTACCTCAAGCGTACCTCAGGGAAGCATAATTGGACCTCTTCCATTCCTAATATACATATACAATACTTGAGTGAAGAGATAAATGGAGATTAGAAGATAGGTTGCGACTGCTTGACAAATTTAGAGAGAGCACGTTTTCTGAGGATGTAGTTGATATTATGCGACCCCCCTGCTACTTCGGCAGATCCCATAATAAGAACAAAATAAGAGAAATAGACGATAGAACAGGTTGTTTTAAGGACTCATTCTTTCCGCGAACTAAAAGGGGGCTCAATGTGTTTACACCCCCTGCCACACTCCGAAACTACGGCTATCCTACCCTACGACTTGTATGGTATTTATGTAGATGTAGAAGCTCCATGTGAGAAGCGCTTCGACCGGGTTACACGTGCGAAATTAATTCAGCTGTCGAAGCACTTTTAACCAATACTATTACCGATTACAAGTAATCCATTTCTCTCTGCATCTGAATCAGATTATGAGAGTTCAACTTTATCTTTAATGAGGTGAATAAGAAGCTATTAGTAAAATCTCTCCATCAAGTACCATTTCATACTACCATGAAATTCATTTTATTAATCAACAAACTTTTCTTTCAAGGTAGATTTTGTCACATCCGGATTGTTGCAATGTTTTCTTTGGTCATTCTGTATTTACTTTCTTTTGTTTCTCTCAGCAAAGACCAACAATATCACCTGGAGAATCGTTTATCCTTGATGGAAATGTCTTGGTTCGCCATGTTCATCACTGGTTAGGTTTGCAGGGAACCATTTTAGGTATCAATCAAGAAAGATCACTTTTGGAGACTTTTTGCACTTCAATTCTTGAAAACAGTTTATCATATTATTTAGACTTCGTTGGTAGCTTCTACTTTAATGGTTCCCAAGAAATTCAGGGCACATTGTCTTAAATACCTTCCAAGTTTTTCTATAGTATTCAATTTGTTCTCAAAATTTGAATCTTGCATAGTTTCTCTGACCTGATAAATACTCCCTCTTTGACGTTGGCTTCACTGATTTTGGGGATTTTTTCTCTCAGCTATGCAGAAGCCCCCCTCCTTTTTCCAAGGCTTTGACAGAAATCTCCCTATTTTAATGTATGAAGGAGACTCGTGTTCAGTTTTCACCAAAAGCATACAAGACATTATTTTCTCCAGGGGTGAAAGTATTTCTCTGAATATAGTGTTCACTTTTATTTAGACTATCCCACGAAGACCGGAAGCAGAAGAGCTTAGAGTAACTTTGCTGCATACCACATCACAAATTCCCTTCAAATCTCCACACATTTATCATAACACAGTCAAGCAAGATACACATAGTTTCATAAGTTTCTTTCTTGTGAACTGAGTAGGCTATCGAATCGGCAGTTAAATGAACTATCAAAATCGAATAAATTTTGATAGTTCTTTTAACTACCGATTCAACTTTTTCGAATCTAAAGTGACCAATTTTTAGTCTTATTTGTGATTTTATGATCAGGCTGAAGAGTCTCCCCTAAACAAAAGTTTCATTCGGAAGTCCATTCTGTTGAACAAGAGATCGGATTACACTCAAATCCTACGCCCGGACCAATCTTTTTTTCTGGGTAAGATCGGTTTTCGCTTAAGACAGGCTTCTCTGTGCTTCTAAGTTATCCGCGATGGTAGAACAATTATTTGCGAATGAACATGTATCTTTGGATTCATCCGACGCAGGGAAGGAAAAATATGATGGAAAATGAAATCCGGGAGATTCAGCTTTGTTTTGAAAAGGACTTTCTCAACGCTTGTACACAACTTTCTCTGGAAATATGAAGCAGAAATTTCCTTTGAAATGAAACCAGATTTCTCGTAATCGCCGCCATTTTTGCAGAGAAACAATTGACGCGTGTATAGCGCACTTCCGGTTACAAATGCGAAAATAAGAAAGTCATAGCGTAGGGAGCAATGATCACATGTTCTTACAAGGCGGATTTTCCTTAGATATACCCTCAGTCGCAGCCCTGAGGAAGATGTGTCATCGAAACGACAGCAATGTCACCAGAATTAACCTGGTTGGAAACCCGAGAACGATACTTACAAGCAATCCACCAGGAAAGTCTGAAATCACAACATCTCCTTAATCTTCCTCTTGTAGAAAAACAATCTCGCTCGAATCTCATTTAAGCCTATTAATCCACCAATTTGTGGGAAAGGAAAGATTTAAAACTTAGAATCTGAGGAGTAAAATTAATTTTTTTTTAATTCCGATGAAAATCTTTCTTCAGAATTTCCATAACAGAACGGGTTAATGAATAAGTGGAAAAGCGAGCTCCGGTCGAGGCATTTATGTTTGTGAACTGAAACTGCTTAGCAGGGATGGCCTGAATAAGTGCACCTAAAGTTATCAGACTTACTTTCTTTGGCACAATTAAATTAGTAATAACAGTCCCAAAAAACCGAGACGAGTATCAAAAGAAATGAGATTGAATGAAAAATCTTATTTTGTCGTGGAATATCAATTTAGATTCCAATTTGCGGGGACAAAAAGACAAAAATATTGCGCGTATAAACCACTGAATCGTATGTAGATTTTACGAATTTCTAAATTTTATTATCCAATCTCGTCTGGAAATTAATGTCTTAATTTGCTTCCTTGTATTTCTTACAGGGGGTTCTAACATCGGATAAACAAGTATATAAATTTATAAATATATGTGGAGAAGTAAATATATACACCATGGCGATTATTATATAATATTATGATTTACGCTAGATTTACGAATCGGTTTGACTTTTCTCAAGTTGAAAAGACTCCAAAGGAAAACAAAAGAGTTATTTGATAGCATATTTTAAGACGGAGATTGAGACAATCTCATTCCCAAAGCGAAAGTCATAGCGCACGTTCGGCAAAGGAACTTCAATGTTGCTGTTTCGATGTAATTGAAGAGAAAATCCTGCAGGAATTAATTGGTAGCAAATTCATTGAAATGGAAAACGTATACGGTGATAGTTCGACTTAATTTGATCGTATCTCTAAGACCAGTTCGCCATTGTATCCTATCCTCTATCAAATGGTACTTTCGGAAATTAAAAACAATAATGCAATTATTTTATACAATAAGTCAATTATTTTATACGATAATATAATTATTTTGATTTTGCAGACTTTCTTGTAAATATTTGCTTTCCTTACAATTGTTGCTATGGTGGATTAGACCAGTTACGATTTGCATGCAAATTAATTTTTCTGATCACTTTTTAATATGTTCCCACGATAATTCTATTCTGATCTTTTCTTCACTTCTAGATAAGGATTACGGCACGTAAATTTTGTCAGTTGTTTTCAATTTTGTCAAAAATATTTGTTTATTGATCAGTATAATATATTACATATACATTTATACTAGAGTACTCGGAATTATAAAAGCAGCTCGTATTTCCAAATTGTATCTCAACGTTAAAATGGAATACGAAAAGCGGTTGGTAAATCGAGATACCACCTGAGGTAAATGGAGTTTAATTTTATGGCTCTGCGATATGAATTCAACATATGACTGATGTGATTCGATTGCAGAATGGAATTCATGAGTGAGCGCACTTTAGAAAGCATAATCATTCCACTGAAGCCAACATTCCGTTTGTCCTAGTGAACCAATACAAACAGTTTAAAAAGTTCCTCGGGCGGTTTTCTCTAAACAACATGGTAATAAAGACACCTGCAGGAACCCCATTCAAACGATCCACTTTATTCTTCCTTAATTGACCGCGTGGTAACAATTGCTTCATTTTTTAGTGGAAATGTCCAAAATTAAGAAAAGCGCTCTGTTTGTCTTAAAAGTATTAAAAAATATATCGAGAAGTATTATGCAACGGGGACTCTAGATATATAGATAGCCATGGAAAGTAAATCAAACTAAAGAAGATTCGTAAAGAACTTATTTAAGAGCCAAATAACCCTTTATGACGCAGATTTCACTCGATTGCCTGAGAAGTGGGTCTTATTGAAGGGAAATATATAACGAAATCCCAGACCGACCACTTGTTTACGTAAAATAACTGACTGTCGAAAATTCCTGCGTTCTATATAACATTTAATTAGTGCGATGAAGACTGATTTCTGTTAACCGAAATTGTGAACATGTTTGTGTGAGGTTTTTACAGCAGAATGAATGGGAAACATCTTCTCCCTTTGAAAATGCTCCTGAGAAGCGTCTTTCATGGCACGGATATTCTATTCCGTAATGAGTAAGCGCAATTGCTGAATATATGCAAATTTCTTTGACTGTGCAAATGAGACAGTTTGCGATTTGTTTATCTTTAGGATGAAAAGTAGAATTCCTCATGACCACCACGCATAAATTTAACATCGAAATTAGTTATACATTTGTCTGGTGGCAGTTTTTTTTACCAAAATACAATATACAAAATGTTTACACGATATAGATGGTACGTCTGTAGAATTAATTTTTGATATATACATACGTAATAATGACTGAGACATAAGTATTGCAAATATAACAATTGCTAACATGTAAACTGAGAGATAGAATCCCACCACTGACAACAACACATCGAAACATATGCATACGAAAGATTTTGTATTTTAAGGCCATAGGAATATTCAAGTAACTTTTTACATTCAAAATACATTAAAACTCGTCCAAAACTGCTTAATACATGGTTTACTCACAAAACATCGCTCTGCAACCCGATAGATTCGATAGAACAAAAAGTTTTCACATTATCTGCGTCCTTGCCTATAAATGTATCTCTTGTTTTGAATTATCCCTAAAACAGAAAGGATTTTGAGCGTGGTCTCAGAGAGAGCGTCATTTCATCACTGCTATTATAAAATTCATTATTCTTCATTAATTGTCTCTATAGGTGAAATCTGCTTCTTTGCAGTGAAAATTGACCAAAATTAAGTAACTAAGACGTTCTCTTTGTGCAAAAACTATGTTTAAAAATATCATGAAATGCAACCAGTATTAGAAACCCGGTTAAGACGCGCTTGGAAAAGCGTCTTCGGTGGTGATTCACGTTCTCTATTCTCTCTATTTCCGTTCTTCAAAAAATTCCGGTTTTGCTTAAGATTCGAGTGAAACAGATTTACGTAAGTTGAATATTTATGGCTCCAAATTATTTATGGGAAATATCGCTGCTGTAAACGAAAAGATAAATATGTTTGATTGATGAATCTTTAAATACAGTAACCCGCTTAATATCTAGTTTTCCCCAAACTCATTACCCACTATAGGAATAAAGGAATGGATTTTTCCAAATAGTAACAAAGGAAGTCGTTCGAAAAGCTGATCATTCTTCAAAAATTTGTTCAAAAAGAAAAGATTAAAACATATATCCGGAGAGTTAGCTATATATAATAGATATATATATATATATATATATATATATATATATATATATATATATTAGATTTCTAAAACGTAATTCAATGATACACTGCTCCTAGATATTTTATATTAACTCTCAGCTTTTTATTCTTAAAGACTGCATTCCGATGAAGGTGTCCCAAAATTAACGGAGAATTGAATTAATGGAAATAGAAAAACATCTCAAACGGGTGTTTAAGACGCTCTTAAGTGTTTTATCTATTTTAAAAGTATTGCGATATTTCTCAAAAATGAAAATGCACTTACAGAATGATGCGTGTTGTGTGCAAGGCAGCTGATTCTTGACTGAATCACTTTCTCACTCTCCACTTGAGGTAGGTCAAGGTGCTTCCACTGAGGAAAAGTTGCTTATTGCTAGTGAATAGTTTTTAAAATATCCTATTACTTTTTCTATATCTGTACTATGACATCCTTCAGCAAACTGATCATTCGGAGATTGTCCGTGTCTTCGCTCTATGATAAAATTTTTAAATGAAAACATCCGGAAATGTGATATTACATGAAACGGGCGACACTATAGTTATTTTCATATGAAAACCATATTCTCGTGCTTCAGATCTCCAATATTCCTGGAAAGAGCGACGGAAGAGTGGGACACACGCATTTCTCATATCGACATTTCCGAATCTAAAAATATCCTGTTTAAATTGACTTTGTGTGTGATCGTTAGAACTTTGATTTGTCCTTTCTTTGAAAGTTTCCATTTCTGTGTTTCGGTTAGAGATCTTTTTCGTGAAAGGGATTTTTAAAGGCATATTCCAACAGTAGATCTTAAATTGCATTGCAAAGACGCTTTAGAAATGCTTCTTAGATTGTCTAGGTTGCACGTTTGTTATCTTTGTTCTCCGTTATTTTTAGTGAAATGCATTCTACGGTTCAATGGTTTTGTTCTAAAGGAGGAAAATATTCTCGGAAGGAAAGGAATCTGGGATCCATAATTGCTCTCTGATGCACTGTTGATTTCGTAATTCCCTGAATGGAATAAGGCTTACCGTTTTGAAAATTTTTATTCTAGGTAATAACCCAACCCAATTTAGTTGTTAGACGAATTAAGGGGTGGGATAAGTTACCGGGAATTGAAGGAGAGGGAAATAAATAGGGAATGTGGGGGCACATGAACCTACCGAAAGGTAGAACACTTTATATACATCAACCCCATGGAGGTTATTACTGCATCATCAGCTTTACTATGGCTGATTTGTCTCTTCAAAATAGTGTGGACTTCGAGTTCCCTTATAAGGACACTGTATTCCATAATAATAGGCACCTTGTGTTTCCCCTCTCAGTTGGAACGACATCAATTATTATTATGCTATTAGGAAAGCACTTTTCACAATAGTATTGCTTTCACACATGCTATTATCAGTGACCGGAGTAATTTGATGGATATTCGGAGCCCCCGAATGGCCATGGGAAGACAATTTATAGCCTCTCCTCGTTGGATTTTCCTTTCCTTTTTTCTTTGCTTGATTTGTGGAGAAGTGTGCATTTTTGGCCTCCTTCGAGGTGCACATGGATTTCCATTATGTCTTTTGCAATGTGACCACTCGTTTCTTGCGTTAAATTAGTCCAAACGTGGTCATTACGCCCGCACCTCATTTAATAATTCTTGCGCTGGTCTTCCTCTGTGGTCGCTCGCACTTGCATTGAGAATTTTTCATACTTGAATAGGCTTGTCACTGTTTTGAAAATGTTGCGAATTTTCCGGATTCCATCACGATATGATGCATTGATTTACTCTTAGAAAAACTTTATTCTTTAACGTGACTTTCGTTGGATTTTTAGATGACTGGATCTTCTGATTTCTATCTGGAAAAGTTGCTCCTCTATGGTTTATTGACGCAGTGAGTTACGCATGAAAAATTGGACAAATATATTTGGTGGAATCCAAAATATTCAACAGATTAAATAAAACATTTACAATCGCTGTAATCCAACTTACATCGTCTCTCTGAAGAGTAGGTTTTACCGACGAAAAATCATGGATTGAATCAAATTTTACAACTCTTTTGTTTTTTTTAAATCATAGCTATTGGACTTTGTTTCTATGCCCAATGCATTCTTGAATTGAAGCGAATTTCTTAAATCGGAAGAGAAAATGTTACAAATAAACTGTTTATTTTATTCCCAGGAGATATTTATATTCCGAAGAAAACGTCTTTTTATTATTATTTTCGTCCTTAAGTATTTTAAATGAGAAATGGAATGGTATCGACCTGAATTTAGGATGCCTTATAAATACCCTGCAAGCCGCCTTTCGGTATGTGGCAGGGGGTGTGAACACCACACGTTTCACTTCTTTAACTTGATATCATCACCCGTCGTTTGCGGAAAGAATGAGTCCATAAAACGACTTTTCTCAGCATATATTTCTCTTATTTTATGTGGGGAGTTGCATGACATCCTCTGGAAAATCTCTGAATTTATCAACCAATCGCATCTCTTCGTACGCCTGCCTAATGTGCTATACTTAATTTTCATCCGCTAGTTCCCGTATACTTGCCGCCTATTCAAGATGGACATCGCTCTTCAATCTCTTTATGTCGATACTATCTTTTATAAATCTGAGCTTTTTATTTGCTTTCTACCACAGATTTTTTGGACGAGTGCGCTCCATCTGTTCGAATAAACCAACCAGATAAACATACATTCGTTAGAATAAACAAAGTAATAAGTAAATCATATCGGACAAGCGCATGCCGCTTAAGAAAGCACCAAAGACATGACTCAGAGTATTGGGAAACCAAAAACTAGACGAACTAATGAATGTCCGTTGAAGACGAAATGCGGTAGGACATCATACGTGTACGATTATTCAGGAATTGGATTCGCGAATAGTAGGTCGAGGTGTTCATAAAGTCAAGGAGATTGAATTCAGAGACAGAAATCACTTCACATCACTCTTCTATTGTCTGTTTCAAGCTTCCAGTCAGTACTGTCTTACGGGAGAAAGGCAAAGCCTTTACGCGGAGCTACGGATTCGGACGGGTATAATTAAGATTTGTAGTGTACATTGACCGATTCAAACTTAAGTTCTGATGAAATTTAAATGAAAATAACTCTATCAACACAACAGTGAAAACTTTATGCATTAATAGCTGAAACAACAAAGTTAAAAGCGAAAATTGAATGAATTGCCGAGTTTTCACCCGTGAGCATTTTTGAAACTGCCATTACTCTCTTACAATCCAACATAAAATGCTGATTTTTCTTCCATTGCTCATTGTATCATCTGAATGCATAAAAGCTACATGAGATTAATTATAGAGCAACCAAATCTTAGTAAGAAATTATTTAGTTGAAATGTAACTCAAGAAAAAATTCGTCGTGCAGTCCAATTTATGCGTCGCCTAAAACTTTATGGTTTCTCACGTGAGGAAGAACTTGTCTCGAGAGAAATCGAGATAAATATTGTAATTTTCATTTGCAGTTTGTTTCGATGCGATATCTTGAGTAGAACTTGAGTTTTTGACTTTTATATTAAAGAGAGTAAACCGCTTCGCGCTTCGAATCGCCGACGCTTCGAAACATCACAGCCTTACAGAAATTTCAACGTCACCTCACGTAAAGTAATAGTGATAATTTAGACTTCAATTTTTTTGATAAAAAATTAAGTAAATAACTTAGTAATTTATTTTAAGTGAATAAATTTTGAGTTGATATTGAATAATTAATTTCAGTCACGTGAGGGTCCCCTTTGACACGTACCATTGATTTGCCCTGGTCAGTTTAGATCGTTAATCTTATACTTGTTGTTGCAGTAATTTTATGAGCTTAAGGAAATATATATTAACAAGGAAGATTTTATCCCAGCATTCTGTTTAAAGATATTTATTTAACTTAAGAAGAAATTGAAAATTTAGGTCCTCGAGCGACCGAACTGGATAATTAGAGTTCCGATGTGCTAGAGCGTATGACGGTTGTATGAGTGTAATAAAGTAGGATATGTACCTACTTAATACGTGTGCAAATTTCGTCCGAAAAATTATCGTAACAGACCCATTTTCCTTCGGAGAAAAAGATAATGGAGTGGGAGTGATGACGAAGAACGTCAAATCTCTGCTGAGTGCTCTCGTTTCCATCACTTCAAGCTATGAGGGATTAAGAATGGCAATCCTCAGATTTCCTCGATGCCTTTCTTAAGACAACTGCATTGTGTACTCCTTCTTTTTCTGGAAACATACGTGTGGTAAGGATTAGTCGTCCGAAGAATTCTATCGGCTTCCCCTTTATATTACTCTTCTGCCGTTATTTGTACTTTCTTGATATTTTTAGCTAAAATAGAGCTCAGTTTTCCTGTTCCATTCGTTCGGAGGAGTCAAATCAGCGTTTTGTGCTAATTTTCAGCGAAAAAAAGTAGTTAATTTTTGCAGTCGTTTTTTGAGTCCCGCACAAGTGTTACTATATATTCTTGTTGAAGAGTACTCATATTGGTTATTCCGCCTTCTAACTTCTTTTCATAATATTTGCTCTAAATCCTGACGAGCAATTGAGTACGTTTGATCATCGGATCATTATATTCTTCTATCATATATATAACGGAGAGTTTGCATACTGCACACTATCCAGTACGTCGTAATAATCTGACGTCGACGGCGTTTGTGGAACATGGTCAGAATTCGTATCCCCTATAAATATCTATTATATATAGCTACCTCTCCGGATATACCTATATATATATATATATATATATATATATATATACCAGTAAAAGTTGCTTGCATACTGCAAGCTATCCGTTGAATACAATATCATACCAAGTACTGCCTCAAATCAAATTTGAAAACTTCGCGCAAAAACCCACCTGGCGTCGAACTAAGGAACCGATTGTGTGAAACAATAGCATATTAATGTTTGATAAGTGCCATACTGACCTGTTCCAAAGTTTCAATTCAATATCTTATCGGGAAGTTCCTAAAATAAGATTACGCTATCCCCCATTGAAATACATGGTAGAATGGAAATGACTCTCAGGCATCGAACCAAGAACCGTCAGAGGATCGGCGAACATTGTATATGAATTTATATGAATTGCCTCTATGTACATTCCATATTCTATCATTCCCGGTTATCGGATAACCATTAAAAGAAAATGTCATAATTGCCCGAGATGCATTTTATACCGGGAGATTTTGCTCCCACTTGGCGTTGAACTAACGGTCATTTTGTAACATTCCTTCAGTGAGTATAATAGATAACCATCTCATCTGCAAACCCCGTAATTTTGATTGCTCTATCGCACCTAGAACGGCCTCAAAACAGTTTGTAAAAAATGCTCAAAAGACCGGCTAGCGTCGAACTCAGGACCCATTCGTGAGAGACAATGGCATGGGAATGTTAGATAAGTGCCACTCTGACGTGTTTCAAAGTTTCAATTCAGTATCTTATCGGGAAGGTCCTAAAATAAAATTCCGTTATTCCCGTTTGAAATGCATGGTAGAATCGGAATGACACTCTTGCATCGAACCAAGGACCACTGCAGAAAAGGCGAACCTCATGAAAGAATGCTCTCAAACGCCTCTGTCACCATCCCGGGTTTTATCTTTCCAGCTTATCGGGAAAGCATTTAAACCAATCGTCAAAGATTTCAGCAATGCATTTCTTACGGAAGCATTTCGGACCCACCTGGCGTCGAACACACGGACATTTGGTAACATTTCTTCCTTTGGTACAATGGAAGACCATCTCATCTGCAAACACCGAGATTTTGATTGCTCTATCGCATCGAGAACGGCCTCAATACTGATTGCAAAAAATCGCGCAAAAGACCGCCTAGCGTCGAACTCAGGACCCTTCCGTGAGAGAAAATAGCAAATTAATATAAGGTAAGTGCCATTATGACGTCTTCCAAAGTTTCGAGTCAATAGCTTATCGGGATGGTCCTAAAATAAGATTCCAATTTTCCCGTTTGAAATGCATGGTGAAATCGGAATGACTATACTAGACTAACTAATTGAAGAAATGCTACCAAAAGAGTTCGACGCCAAGTGGGTGCAAAATTCTCCAGTATATAATGCATGGCGATCAATTTTTACAATTATTTTGAATCCATATCCGACTGCCGGGAATGATATAAAATGGAATGTACATACATAGAGGCAATTCATATAAATTCATATACAATGTTCGCCGATCCTCTGACGGTTCTTGGTTCGATGCCTGAACGTCATTTCTATTCTACCGTGTATTTCAAAGGGGGATGGCGTATCCTTATTTTAGGAACTTCCTCATAAGATATTGAATCGAAACCTTGGAACTGATCAGAATGGCACTTATCTAATATTAATATGCAATTGTGACCGCCGATCGGGTCCTTAGTTCGACGCCAGGCGGTCATTTGTGCGAAGTTTTGAACATTGTTTTAAGGCAACCCTTGGTACGATACTGCATTCAACTTTTAGCTTGCAGTATGCAAGCAACTTTTACTCGTGTGGGTATCTATTATATATAGCTAACTCTCCGGATATACCTATATCTATTATATATAGCTAACTCTCCGGATATACCTATATATATACAAGTTCATTCAACTTTTCGACATTTTTTGTACAGATGCCCCATTGATTACTACGTCCTGGAATGTTACCACTTTAACTTACTGTACGATATGTACTCTTGCTTACTGTATCCACCGAATTCAACCCCTTTCGGTCCTTTCTAATTAGAAATTGATTCTTAACTTATAATTTCATGAAAATTCTACCCTTAACCTTGATTTCTGAAATAAAAGAAGTAGCATTTCTCTAAAACTCCCTTTACATAAAATTGAGAAGATATATCAAGACATTCGAATAGACAAATATATAAGAGACACTGCCTATTTATTCTTTCTATGGAGCGTTCCAATTTTTCTAGTCGGCTATGGTGATTAAGCGGAAATTAAATCCTGTGTATTTTCTCCGTTTTATAAAAATATGCGGTATATAAAACTCATGCGGTATATCTCGATCTTACGATTAAAACTACTTTTCGTAGCTTACATTAGAAGATTTCAGGAACAGTTTTCAGCTATCACTACTAGAAAGACTAGAAAGTAGTATGGTAGGGGGTTGTGGTACATTGCTAAATTTTTAGAGTTAAGGATCATACATTTTTAATTCTTTTTATATATTTTTAATTATTTTTATGTATTTTTAATTATTTTTATATAAATTTAATTATTTTTATATATTTTAATTATTTTATAGATTTTAATTATTTTTATATATTTTAATTATTTTATATAATTTAAATATTTTTATATATTTTAATTATTTTATATATTTTAATTATTTTTATATATTTTTAATTATTCTTGTATTTAGATGTAATTTAGGAATTGACAACTTATATAACACCGCTATTCGGCTAACTAATCCCGAGACGAAATATCTTCATTACCCACGGAATCACTGTTAACTACAAAATAAAAAGATAAAGAACTGATTACGTTCATACTTATGATATTCAATTAAACAATCATTGTTTGAAGGATCACAGTCCGTCTTCATTAACTTCTAATGCATTGCTATGCTATCAATAAAACTTATTCTTGTATTAAAATATTAATTTTTATCGTAATATTATATCTAATTGTGAAATACTAACAAACGATAGACCTTGCGGGAAATGGATCGGCCTTCTTCCTTCAGTTTTTTATCTCTCTATATAATATTCTAATGAATGATTCGACGGATGGATGACGTATGAGAAATCATCTCAGACTTTCAGGAAACGTGCTATGCGTCACATACTCTGCCGGGAGCAGAGCCTTGATGATATCAATTTCGAAACAGCATTTTACTCTATGTTATACGAGTAAAAGTTGCTTGCATACTGAAAGCTATCCGTTGAATACAGTATCATACCAAGTACTGCCTCAGTTCAAATTTAAAAATTAGCGCCAAAGACCGCCTGGCGACGAACTAAGAACCCGATCGTGAGAGAAGACAGCAAAATAATATTAGATAAGTGCCATCCTTACTTGTTCCAAAGTTTCGATTCAATATCTTATCGGGAAGGTCCCACGCCTCTGTCACCATTCCGGGTCTTATCTTTCCAGCTTATCGGGAGGCATTTAAAAAGATTTCCGCAATGCATTTCTTATGGAAGAATTTTGCATCCACCTGGCGTCGAACTCACTGTCATTTGGCTACATTTTTTCCATGAGAAGCATAGAAGACAACCTCAACTTCAACCTCCGAAATTTTGGTTACTCTATCTTACCGATAAGTGCCTCAAAATAATTTTCAAAAATCCGCGCAATGCATTCTTATAGGAAAATTGCGATTTTTGGGAATTTCTGGCATCGAACCCATGATAGCTAGCGTCGAAGTCTGCATTATTCTGGCATCTAGAGTGTAGGGCCAGTACGTCGAAAATATCTGATGTCGATGGCGCTTGTGGAACATGGTCAGAATTCGTATCCCCTATATATATCTATATATATATAGGTATATCCGGAGAGTTATATCTATCTATTATATCTATTATATATAGCTAACTCTCCGGATATACCTATATAGATATACGAGTAAAAGTTGCTTGCATACTGCAAGCTAATTGGTGAAAATTTAGAATAAGTTTCCCTTACGGGTATCATTTTCAAAGCTTATCCAGCAAAAATCTTAAAAATTGCCGCAATGCATTTCGAACGTGAGAATTTTTCATCCATCTGGCATCGAACTCACAGTCATATCTAACCTTTCTTCCACTGGTTCTATAGAAAACTACTTCAAACGCAAAGGCTGTGATTTTGAATACTCTCCTGCATTGAAAAAGGCCTCAAAACAATTTTTAAAAATTTGCGTAAATGACCGCCTGGCGTCGAACACAGGACCCATTTGTGAGAGACAATGGCATACGAATAATAGATAAGCGCCACTCTGACGTGTTTCAAAGTTTCAATTCAGTATCTTATCGGGAAGGTCATAAAATAAGATTCCGTTATACCCGTTTGAAATGCATGGTAGAATCGGAATGACACTCTTGCATCGAACCAAGGACCACTGCAGAAACTGCAAATAACATGAAAGAATGTTCTCAAATGCCTCTGTCACCATTCCGGGTTTTATCTTTCCAGCTTATCGGGAAGGATTTTTAAAAAATCATCCAAGATTTCACCAATGCATTTCTTACGGAAGCATTTCGAACCCACCTGGCGTCGAACACAGGGTCATTTGCTAACATTTCTTCCTTTGGTACTATGGAAGACCATCTCATCTGCAAACACCGTAATTTTGATTGCTCTATCGCATCGAGAACGGTCTCAAAACAGATTGAAAATATTCGCGCTAATGACCGCCTAGCGTCGAACTCAGGACCCTTCTGTGAGAGAAAATAGCGAATTAATATTAGGTAAGTGCCATTATGACTTATTCCAAAGTTTCGATTCAATATCTTATCGGGAAGGTCCTAAAATAAGATTCCGTTTTCCCCGTTTGAAATGCATGGTGGAATCGGAATGACCCCGTTGCATCGAACCAAGGACCACTAGACGAACTGTGAAATTCATGAAAGAATGTTTTCAAACGCCTCCGTCGCCACACGGAGTTTGATCTTTCCAGCGTATCACGAAGGCATTGAAAAAAACGACAAAAATTGCAGCAATGCATTTCTTATGGAAGAATTTCGGACCCTCCTGGAGTCGAAGTCACGGTCATTTGGCAACATTTATACCATAAGAACCATAGAAGACTACCTCAACTTCAACCTCCGAGATTTTTGTTCCGCTATCTTACCGATAAGTGCCTCAAAATAATTTTTTAAAATCCACGCAATGCATTCTTATGGGAAAATTGCGATTTTTGGGAATTTCTGATATCGAACCCATGACACCTAGCGTCGATGTCTGCATTATTCTGGCGTCTAGATTGTAGGGCCAGTACGTCGAAAAAACCTGACGTCGATGGCGCTTGTGGAACATGGTCAGAATTCGTATCCCCTATATATATATATCTATATATATCTATTATATATAGGTATATCCGGAGAGTTAGCTATATATAATAGATATAGATATATATATATATATAGGGGATACGAATTCTGACCATGTTCCACGAGCGCCGTCGACGTCAGATTTTTTCGACGTACTGGCCCCGCACTCTAGATGCCAGAATAATGCAGACATCGACGCTAGGTGCCATGGGTTCGATACTAGAATGTCCCAAAAATCGCAATTTTCCCATAAGAATGCATTGCGTGGATTTTTGAAAATTATTTTGAGGCACTTATCGGTAAGATAGAGGAACCAAAATCTCGGAGGTTGAAGCTGAGGTAGTCTTCTATGGTTCTTATGGTAGAAATGTTGCCAAATGACCGTGACTTCGACTCCAGGTGGGTCCGAAATTCTTCCATAAGAAATGCATTGCTGCAATTTTTGTCATTTTTTTTCAATGCCTTCCCGATAACCTGGAAAGATTAAACTCCGTGTGGCGACGGAGGCGTTTGAAAACATTCTTTCATGAATTTCACAGTTCGTCTAGTGGTCCTTGGTTCGATGCAACGGGGTCATTCCGATTCCACCATGCATTTCAAACGGGGAAAACGGAATCTTATTTTAGGACCTTCCCGATAAGATATTCAATCGAAACTTTGGAATAAGTCATAATGGCACTTATCTAATATTAATTCGCTATTTTCTCTCTCAGAAGGGTCCTGAGTTCGACGCTAGGCGGGCTTTTACGCGAATTTTCGCAATCTGTTTTGAGACCGTTCTCGATGCGATAGAGCAATCAAAATTACGGTGTTTGCAGATGAGATGGTCTTCCATAGTATCAAAGGAAGAAATGTTAGCAAATGACCGTGTGTTCGATGTCAGGTGGGTTCGAAATGCTTCCGTAAGAAATGCATTGGTGAAATATTGGATGATTTTTTTTAAATCCTTCCCGATAAGCTGGAAAGATAAAACCCGGAATGGTGACAGAGGCGTTTGAGAAGATTCTTTCATGATGTCCACTGCTTCTCTAGTGGTCCTTGCTTCGATGCTAGAGCGTCATTCCGATTCTACGATGCATTTCAAGCGGGAAGAACGGAATCTCATTTTAGGACCTTCCCGATAAGATACTGAATTGAAACTTTGAAACACGTCAGAGTAGCACTTCTCTAACATTCGTATGCCATTGTCACTCACTAACGGGTCCTGTGATCGACGCCAGGCGGTCATTTGCCACTCTGACGTGTTTCAAAGTTTCAATTCAGTATCTTATCGGGAAGGTCCTAAATTAAGATTCCGTTCTTCCCGTTTGAAATGCATGGTAAAATCGGAATGACGCTCTTGCATCGAACCAAGGACCACTAGAGAAACAGCGGACGTCATGAAAGAATGTTCTCAAACGCCTCTGTCACCATTCCGGGTTTTATCTTTTTAGCTTATCGATATGGCATTTAAAAAAATCGTCCAAGATTTCACCAATGCATTTCTTATGGAAGAATTCCGAACCCACCTGGCGTCGAACACACGGTCATTGGGTAACGTTTCTTCCTTTGGTACTATGGAAGACCATCTCATCTGCAAACACTGTTATTTTGATTCCTCTATCACATCGAGAACGGTCTCAAAACAGATTGCAAAAATTCGCGCAAAAGACCGCCTAGCGTCGAACTCAGGACCCTTACGTAAGATAAAATAGAAAAATAATATTAGATATGTGCCATTCTGACTTCTTCCAAAGTTTCGATTCAATATCTTATCGGGAAGGTCCTAAAATAAGATTCCGTTTTCCCGGTTTGAAATGCATGGTAGAATCGGAATGACCGTCTTGCATCGAACCAAGGACCACTAGACGAACGATGAAATTCATGAAAGAAAGTTTTCCAACGACTCCGTCGCCACACCGGGTTTTATCTTTCCAGCTTATCGGGAAGGCATTGAAAAAAAAATTTTAAAAACGCAGCAATGCATTTCTTATGGAAGAATTTTGCATCCACCTGGCGTCGAACTCACTGTCATTTGGCTACATTTTTTCCATGAGAAGCATAGAAGACTACCTCAACTTCAACCTCCGAAATTTTGGTTACTCTATCTTACCGATAAGTGCCTCAAAATAATTTTCAAAAATCCGCGCAATGCATTCTTATGGGAAAATTGCGATTTTTGGGAATTTCTGGCATCGAACTCATGATAGCTAGTGTCGATGTCTGAATTATTCTGGCGTCTAGAGTGTAGGGCCAGTACGTCGAAAAAATCTGACGTCGACGTCGCTCGTGGAACATGGTCAGAATTCGTATCCCCTATATCTATATCTATTATATATAGCTAACTCTCCGGATATACCTATATATATAGGGGTCCTGAGTTCGACGCTAGGCGGTCATTAGCGCGAATATTTGCAATCTGTTTTGAGACCGTTCTCGATGCGATAGAGCAATCAAAATTACGGTGTTTGCAGATGAGATGGTCTTCCATAGTATCAAAGAAAGAAATGTTAGCAAATGACCGTGTGTTCGACGCCAGGTGGGTTCGAAATGCTTTCGTAAGAAATGCATTGGTGAAATCTTGGATGATTTTTTAAAAATCCTTCCCGATAAGCTGGAAAGATAAAACCCGGAATGGTGACAGAGGCGTTTGAGAACATTCTTTCACGTTATTCGCCGTCTATACAGTGGTCCTTGGTTCGATGCAAGAGTGTCATTCCGATTCTACTATGCATTTCAAGCGGGAAGAACGGAATCTCATTTTAGGACCTTCCCGATAAGATACTGAATTGAAACTTTGAAACACGTCAGAGTGGTGCTTATCTATTATTCGTATGCCATTGTCTCTCACAAATGGGTCCTGTGTTCGACGGCAGGCGATCATTTACGCAAATTTTTAAAAATTGTTTTGAGGCCTTTCTCAATGCAGGAGACTATTCAAAATCACAGCGTTTGCGTTTGAAGTAGTTTTCTATAGAACCAGTGGAAGAAAGGTTACATATGACCGTGAGTTCGATGCCAGATGGATGAAAAATTCTCACGTTCGAAATGCATTGCGGCAATTTTTAAGATTTTTGCTGGATAAGCCTCGAAAATGATACCCATAAGGGAAACTTATTGTAAATTTTCACCAATTAGCTTGCAGTATGCAAGCAACTTTTACTCGTAATAGATATAGCTAACTCTCCGGATATACCTATATAGATATATATATATATATATATATATATAGATATAGGGGATACGAATTCTGACCATGTTCCACAAGCGCCATCGACGTCAGATTTTTTCGACGTACTGGCCCTACACTCTAGACGCCAGAATAATGCAGACATCGACGCTAGCTATCATGGGTTCGATATCAGAAATTCCCAAAAATCGCAATTTTCCCATAAGAATGCATTGCGCGGTTTTTTTGGAAATTATTTTGAGGCACTTATCGTTAAGATAGGGGAACCAAAATCTCGGAGGTTGAAGTTGAGGTAGTCTTCTATATTACGAATGGAAGAAATGTTATAAAATGACCGTGAGTTCGACGCCAGGTGGATGCAAAATTCTTCCATAAGTGATGCATTGCTGAAATCTTTGAAGATTTTTTTAAATGCCTTCCCGATAAGCTGGAAAGATAAAACCCTGAATGGTGACAGAAGCGTTTGAAAACTTTCTTCCATGAATATCATCGTTCGTCTAGTGGTCCTTGGTTCGATGCAAGAGGGTCATTCCGATTCCTCCATGTGTTTCAAATGGGGAAAGCGGAATCTCATTTTGGGACCTTCCCGATAAGATATTGAATCGAAACTTTGGAACAAGTAAGGATGGCACTTATCTAATATTATTTTGCTATCTTCTCTCACGGAAGAGTCCTGAGTTCGACACTAGGCGGTCTTTTGCACGAAATTTTTCAATCTGTTTTGAGACCGTTCTCGATGCGATAGAGCAATCAAAATCTCGGTGTTTACAGATGAGATGGTCTTCCATCGTACCAAACAGAGAAATGTTACCAAATGTCCGTGTGTTCGACGCCAGGTGGGTCCGAAATGCCTCCGTAAGAAATGCATTGCTGATATCAGGGACGATTTTTTAAAATGCCTTCACGATAAACTGGAAAGATAAAACCCGGAATGGTGACAGAGGCGTTTGAGAAGATTCTTTCATGACGTCCACTGCTTCTCTAGTGGTCCTTGGTTCGATGCTAGAGCGTCATTCCGATTCTACCATGCATTTCAAACGGGAATATCGGATCTTATTTTAGGACCTTCCCGATAAGATACTGAATTGAAACTTTGAAACACGTCAGAGTGGCACTTCTCTAACATTCCCATGCCATTGTATCTCACGAACAGGTCCTGTGTTCGACGCCAGGCGGTCATTTACGCAATTTTTTAAAAATTGTTTTGAGGCCTTTCTTTATGCAGGAGACTATTCAAAATCACAGCGTTTGCGTTTTAAGTAGTTTTCTATAGGACCAGTGGAAGAAAGGATGCAAATGACCGTGAGTTCGATGCCAGATGGATGAATATTTCTAACGTTAGAAATGTATTACGGCAATTTTAAAAATTTTGCTGGATAAGCTTCGAAGATGACACCCGTAAGGGGAACTTATTGTAAATTTTTACCAATTAGCTTGCAGTATGCAAGCAACTTTTACTCGTATATATATATAACTCTCCGGATCTATATATAATAGATATAACGGAGCTATATATAATAGATATATTTATAGGGGATACGAATTCTGACCATGTTCCACGAGCGCCGTCGACGTCAGATTTTTTCGATGTACTGGCCCTACACTCTAGATGCCAGAATAATGCAGACATCGACGCTAGGTGTCATGGGTTCGATATCAGAAATTCCCAAAAATCGCAATTTTCCCATAAGAATGCATTGCGTGGATTTTAAAAAATTATTTTGAGGCACTTATCGGTAAGATAGCGGAACAAAAATCTCGGAGGTTGAAGTTGAGGTAGTCTTCTATGGTTCTTATGGTATAAATGTTGCCAAATGACCGTGACTTCGACTCCAGGAGGGTCCGAAATTCTTCCATAAGAAATGCATTGCTGCAATTTTTGTCGTTTTTTTCAATGCCTTCCCGATAAGCTGGAGAGATCAAACCCCGTGTGGCGACGGAGACATTTGAGAACATTCTTTCATGAATTTTACCGTTCGTCTAGTGGTCCTTGGTTCGATGCAAGAGGGTCATTCCGATTCCACCATGCATTTCAAACGTGGAAAACGGAATCTTATTTTAGGACCTTCCCGATAAGATACTGAATCGAAACTTGGAAACACGTCATAATGGCACTTATCTAATATTAATTCGCTAATTTCTCTCACAGAAGGGTCCTGAGTTCGACGCTAGGCGGTCATTTGCGCAAATTTTCGCAACCTTTTTCGAGGCCGTTCTGGATGCGTTAGGGCAATCAAAATCTCGGTATTTGCAGATGAGATGGTCTTCCATAGTACTTTAGGAAGAAATGTTACCAATGGCCGTATGTTCGACGCCAGGTGGGTCCGAAATGCTTCCGTAAGAAATGCATTGCTGATATCATGGGCTATCTTTTAAAATGCCTTCCCGATAAGCTAAAAAGATGAAAACCGGAATGGTGACAGAGGCGTTTGAGAAGATTCTTTCATGACGTCCACTGCTTCTCTAGTGGTCCTTGGTTCGATGCTAGAGCGTCATTCCGATTCTACCATGCATTTCAAACGGGAATATCGGATCTTATTTTAGGACCTTCCCGATAAGATACTGAATTGAAACTTTGAAACACGTCAGAGTGGCACTTCTCTAACATTCCCATGCCATTGTATCTCACGAACAGGTCCTGTGTTCGACGCCAGGCGGTCATTTACGCTAATTTTTTAAAAATTGTTTTAAGGCCTTTCTCTATGCAGGAGACTATTCAAAAATCACAGCGTTTGCGTTTGAAGTAGTTTTCTATAGAACCAGTGGAAGAAAGGATGCAAATGACCGTGAGTTCGATGCCAGATGGATGAATATTTCTAACGAAAGAAATGTATTGCGGCAATTTTTAAAAATTATGCTTGATAAGCTTCGAAGATGACACCCGTAAGGGGAACTTATTGAAAATTTTTACCAATTAGCTTGCAATATGCAAGCAACTTTTACTCGTATATAAATATATATATATATATGTACTATATGTACTATATGTATATGTATATATGTACTATGTAAGACCATGTCATCTGCAAAGACTGTAATTTTGATTGCTCTATCTCATCGAGAACGGCCTCAAAACAGATTACAAAAATACGCGCAAAAGACCGCCCAGCGTCGAACTCAGGACCCTTCCGTGAGAGAAGATAGCAAAATAATATTAGATAAGTGCCATCCTTACTTGTTCCAAAGTTTCGATTCAATATCTTATCGGGAAGGTCCCACGCCTCTGTCACCATTCCGAGTTTTATCTTTCCAGCTTATCGGGAAGGCATTTAAAAATGTCGTCAAACATTTCAGCAATGCATTTCTTATGGAAGAATTTTGCATCCACCTGGCGTCGAACTCACGGTCATTTTGTAACATTTCTCCCATTCATATTATAGAAAACTACCTCAACTTCAACCTCCGAGATTTTTGTTCCTCTATCTTACCGTTAAGTGCCTCAAAATAATTTTCAAAAATCTGCGCAATGCATTCTTATGGGAAAATTGCGATTTTTGGGACATTCTTGTATCGAACCCATGACACCTAGCGTCGATGTCTGAATTATTCTGGCATCTAGAGTGTGGGGCCAGTACGTCGTAAAAATCTGACGTGGAGGGCGCTTGTGGAACATGGTCAGAATTTGTAACAGCGATACACGACATCCCTGAAGATGGTGACAGAGTACTTCACCAAAACGTCGATTTACACAAAAGAGCTGACCCGGTTGTCTAACCGAGAATGCTTCCTTAGCAAGATATTCCATGTTTTCCAGAACCAAAAGCATTTATTATTTGAAATTCATTCACTAAGAATGATTGTACATTGTAGAAGGTGATTTTAATTCTGAAATGCATTACTGAATTTCGAATTGCAAAGATTCCTAATGCTGTCCTCACCGTGGACTGTTGGCTCTACTACCCCATACATTTCATCTTCCCTGTATATTCATATGAGAGTCAAGCTAAGCAATCACCTAAATCGTCAAGGAGGCTGGTCGTTTATAATGAAAATATTGTACGAATTTCTCGTCTTCTTTGTCATACTTCTTGCAATTTCAGATCCAAAGCACAGAGTATGTTTCGAGATAGAGTAAGTGTATCTAACTCTATGGTTGAGACCATATAACACAATCATTACTCAGTCATAATGGCTTATTCATTCCATTATTAACCCTGGTTGAAATCCTCCTAGGAATGCCAGGAGGGTTTGTTTGAGAGAGATCAACATAATAGCTTGGACTATTGATAAACTGTGGCTACATTAATACAGCTAGAAGAATTAACATCAACTGTTGGAACATCACTGATGGAGTCAGATGCAGCAAATGTATGAATTGCATCTTTGTTCTATATTGCAACAGAAACATTTAGTACAGACTTCTTGGGTGTAACTACTTTGACATTATCAAGCCACAGTGATCTAGTAAGAATTCCTTCACAAAGGTATATTTACTCTAAAGCAAGTGAGACTGGATTTAGAAACTATATTATTATACTGAATACAGATTTTTACTTTTCCACAAAAATGTTTTTATTCAAGAACTACCGGTTTCGGTGTACTACCATCTTCAGGTTCGAACAGACTGAATCCTCAAAATGCCGAGACTTACATTGTAATTTGGGTGATGATAGACAAAAACACAATGTAGAAGAGTTGGAAATTAATGTACAACAATAATAATCAATTAGGAGGGGTAGTGGGAGGGGAAATTTACTGGTACTATGGGATGGGGGAGAGGGCGGATTCCAAGATGGGGAGGGAGAAAGAAAAAGATACTCACTAGTAAGGAAACAATTGGGGTAGGAGAGGTGACGTTTAATTTCAAGCTGATCTAGGGCATTGAGTCGAGGACTTTTACTTTGACAGTGAAGGATTTCTGGGGAAAAATCACTTGAATGACCGTTTTCAAAGATAAATTCAAAGCTTTAGATAGACTGGGAATATATAAACTAAATTGTAACAATTGTGATGGAATTTATATTGGAATGACAACACAAAATTTTAAAATCAAAACACAAGAACACCATAGAGCTTTCCTCCGTAAATCTCCCTACTCCCACTTTGCAAAACACCTCTATGTGCTATATTGGTGAAAACATTGTGAATAATGTTTTAGAGGAAAGTACTTATCACGTGATACCCTAGTTGGGTCAGTGTAAAAGAATTTGTTGATTGTAAGAATTGAGTTTATTAGAGATGTCTTTTGAAAAGTCGATGTTGAAATCACCTCAAAATAAAAAAAAATCTCTTACTATCAGGTTGAATGAATGTTCATCAAGTTGCTCTGTCTCACTTCTACACATGTTTAGCTTCATTTAAATTCACAAATGTAATATATTTACCTACGGTACACTTTTATCTTGAACTACTATGGCAGTATGCAGATGTGTACTATAATGTAATATTTAACAATGTAAAACAATAAAATTGAACAATAAAATTCATATATATGAAATTAATGTAATTAAATATTTCCAATAATATTAATACTATCCATCATGAATTTAGTTACTAATAATTTATCCAAAAATTTAAAGTTAATTAAGAACTATTCTCTTTACAATTTACAATTGTCGTGTCAATCCTTTTGTTCATTTTCACATCTTGATGTGACATTATCCAACTTTTCGTTCATTTTACATTAATTATCAGCTTTAATACTGCAAAACTTAGTCATTGCGACTAGATTTTGCAGTGACTAGTGCAACAAATTATCACGTTGCGCGATTAAAAAAACAATAAATTTAATGTTTATTAGATCTTATATGAAAATCCCGGGAAATGATGTTGGTTCGCGTTGTCAGCGCCATCTATCAAATGGTTTTAGAACTACAGCGCTAAGGGGAAATAAAGGAGTCGATCCCTATTTGCCCTAAGCAAATGTGCGATTTCAGTCGACTGTCGAATATAAAGCCGGAAACATGGCGTCTTTGGTTATTACTAGAATTTTCTGTAACTCAGGTATTTCATTCTTAAGCACTTGATATTTTATATATGTATCTCCGTTAATTACATTTAAGACATTTCCTTCGAGCTACAATAGTAATAGTTATTGCCTGCTTTGTTAAGTTTACAATGATAAATGCACGTGAGTCCCACATCTTTACCTGTTTCATCAGTGTAAAATTTTGAACTCGAATTCAGTTATGCATCATATGTTAGCTGTTCTTATTGCATTCATTGTAGTAAGCTGACGAAGGGAATCAATTCCCCGAGAATAATACTTTTTCTTTGCTTTACCGTTCAATTTCCTAGTATTACCTAAGGCTGTCCGGCAGAGCGTTAAACTAAGGCAGTTATCTAATTTTGTAAGTATCATTTTGCAATAGATTACACTTAACATCCATTGGCATACTTCGTTCTATTCATTAATTTTATAACGATGGTACATTATAAGATGTTTACCTTACGATGGGTATCTTTGTAGACAAATCATCTCAGAATTCAGGCAGTACTATTGCCATCACATACTCTGAGGAGGAATTATGCAGCCGAGAAAAAAGTTTTCCAGAGAGATAAACCTCATTGCAATGTTGGCACCATAGGTCATGTTGACCATGGGAAAACAACATTAACTGCAGCGATTACTAAAGGTGATAGATAACTCCTAATAATAGCAAGATTTTCGCAATGGATTTTTGAAAGGTGGCCGCAAAAATTCATTCTTTAAAAATTTATGATTTAGTACTCTCCGATAAGGCGTTGGCCCAAGCAAAGCAGTATGCCGAAATCGATAATGCTCCTGAAGAGAAGGCCCGAGGAATTACCATAAATGTGGCCCACGTGGAATACTCCACTCCCAACAGACATTATGGACACACTGATTGCCCTGGACACGCCGATTATATCAAGGTAAGTTCAACTCTCTCTCTCTCTCAAGTGAATTTGGATGTAGCTAACGCTCTTATGATCTCTTCAGAACATGATAACAGGAACAGCTCAAATGGATGGGGCGATCCTCGTAGTGGCAGCCACAGATGGAGCTATGCCTCAGACGCGAGAGCATCTTCTTCTTGCTAAGCAGATTGGGGTCACTCATATCGTTGTTTTCATCAACAAAGTAAGTCGCCATTGTCAGTGATGCTGCTTTCATAGACTTGGTAATTTGTCCGTGAAGTTAAAGAAATCTTTAAGAAAGTTGTGAAGTAATGAGTGAGTCTGCTATATTTTTTCCTTGATTAGTCTGTGATTTGCAAATTCTGTTTAAGCTTTCAAAGTTTCAATTCTAACATCATTGTTCGGAATTTTTGCCTGTCTGTGATATGTTGACAAGTATTTTCTTCATCCTATTGTATCTTAACTTGAATCATCTATTAAATTTAATAATCTATTGATCATTTTTTTCTTCTAATCTGAATGTTCACTTTGGGTTCCTCAGAATCTTACATAAGAACATAGATTAGAAGGATAAATATCTTGCAGAAATTATTATTGAATCAAATTAATCAAGTCTGCTTTGTGCGGGATTTTTTATTAATTACTCAGGTCATCAAACCTAAAAACTGCTTGAGAAATTTTCTCTGAATCATATATTTTTGCTTGCTGAATGCAGAAAAATTCCATCATGTCAGGTTTTATAGTAAATCAAGGAAGTTTCAACAATGTTTTGCTGGAATAATATCAACATAATAGACCCCTTGTATCTACCGATGCATTTAGAAATAATCGCCATTGCTAATTCCTTGAAATTATTCAAAGGGTTTTTATGAAAACAAATTTCAATTGCATATATTACATTTTGTAGAGGGAAATCTATATTTGAGGATTATATAAGCTGAAAGAATTATGATCAAATCAAAAGTGTGAAGTACACTTCAAGACTATATACCACACTTTTACTAAAGATTAAAGATCACCTTAAAGGCATGTTTATCATTCTGCAATGGTGTAGATCTGATTCTTCCTTGGATCCAAGTTGTTTTCTCTAATTGAGTTAAAAGTTCTTAGTGGCCTGTCAAAAGATGCTTCTGAATTTTCATGATTAAGTCTCAGAAATAACAGCTTTGCTTTTCATCTCCTGGGAGGTCACTTTCTTGATATATATAAGAGAGAAATCACAACGTTTTATTTTAAAGAGGTAGGTTTTGTTTTCTGCGGTGGGATCACGAGAAATCTTTAAATAGAATGTGCAGCTACCTAGTAGCCCTTAGAATTTTCAAAAAGAAGCCCTGAATCAGCAATGTTGCATGAGAGAAATGACTTTGCATCACTTCTGTTGAACACTAAGTGCTTCTGTAGGAAGTTATTCAAAATACTAACCATATTGTGAGATGTACGTCAGACTGCAAAGTTTCCCTGCTTTTTGTGCTTATGATCAATTAAACTGAATGGCCACTTGGAGAAGATCCTACTCTTGGTGAAGTATCCATAAATGCCTCCTGAACAATTACAATAAAGTACCTCTTGAACACTTTCTGTAGCCATTCTTTCACATCTTAAGAAGCAAATCATGAAATTTATATTAAACGATGGGAAATGTTTCAATTCCCCTGAAGGTGAACTTGATAGAGGGAGTTTTTGAAGGACCAAAATTATCTTAACATTTGTTTTATTTCTTCATTTTTAATTTCATCAATAAAACTTGAATGAATAGTGTAACAATAAGAATAAGAATTACAAGTAACAATAAGAATTGAATGAATTGATGGCTTTTAAATATCATCATCATAGGCCATTCAATCCATAGATTGGTTGACTGCAGCCCTCCATTCCTCTCTCTCTAGTGCTAACTTTACTACATTCTGATGTCTCTTCTTTCCTATATCTCTCTTTATTTGGCTAATATATTCATCCCTTGGTCTTCCTCTTCCTGCTTTTCCTTCTATATTTCCCTCAAGTATGTTCCTAACAAATTCATTGTGTCTCAAGATATGTCCAATCCATCTGGTTCTTCTTTTCCAGATGATGCTCCTTATTGTTTTAACCTCTTCTGTTCTTCTGCAAACTTCTTTGTTTTTCACCTTATCTGTCCATTTGATCATCAGCATTCTCCTTCAGCACCAGGTTTCGAAGGCTTCTATTCTTCTCTGGTCCGCTTTTCTATGATCCATGTCTCTGATCCATACAGTGCCACACTCCATACGAATGCTTTCAAGAATTGTTTCCTTGTCTGTAACCTTATATTCTTTGAGTATATCAGTGGTCTCTTCCTCATGAATGCCTTTTTAGCTTGGGCTATTCTTTGCTTGATGTCTGTGGTCCTTCTTCCATCCCATGTGTTGCTACTTCCAAGGAAGGTGAATGACTCTACTTGCTCTAATTTCTCTCCTCGTAAGGTAATATTTGCTTACAATTTTTCTCTCCCACTTATTAGGATTTTTGTTTTCTTCTTGTTCACTTTCAGGTTAAATCCTTGTTAATTTAAAGCATGTTAATTTCTTATGTTAATGTTAATTTCTTTCCCATTCACCTTAATTCCTTTCATCCCTTCTAATTCTTTCATTGCTTCTTTTAGGTATGCATTAAATAATGCTGGTGAGAGGCTACATCCCTGTCTTACTCCTTTATTTATTTTATTTATATTTTCTTGCCATCTTTCATTCTCAGAGTGGCGACTTGGTTTTTGTAGAGTTGGTAGATTATTGTAGTCCATTCCTTTGTTTTCCAGTATTTGACACATCTTGTTCCACTCCACAAGGCCTTCCCCTAGTCCACAAAATACACTGGCTTTTTGATACATATCATATTGTCTATTTTTTGAAGGATGTGGTTCATTAAATTTGGAAATTAACAAAGATGCAACTCATGAAAATAATTTACAGCATATGCTCATTGCATTTAAAGCTTGATGTTGTAAAATAAATGTGAAGGTCCATTTCTCTCACTTAGACTAATTACCAGAAAACTTAAGAGGCTAAAGCAGAGGTAAAATTTCAGTGAAAATTTGTCATGCAGGTTTTGGTTGCAAACCTGTGTTATTGCATAATTTAAGTATGTATTTAATTTTTGACTTGTGCGGTAAAAACATTACAAATTTTTCTTACATAAATACGTATATTTATGCTTTGAAGATTATTGACATTTGTTGTGTGCCCAGAAATATGAAGATCCCCTCCTTAAAGTTCATCTACAGTAAAATATAATGCTCTGTGTGTGTCATCGACAGTTATAAGCATTGCATTAAACTGTAAATTATATTTATGATGTATTTTTTAAAATTTCAATTTCATTTTGTATTTGAATCCTCAATTTAACTTGTTTTAGCCGATTTCTAATGCTAAATGTCTGTCCTGTTTCCGAGGAAAGCAAGTGTGACAGAATGGAACTCTAGGGTTTTTAATTCATAAGCAAATGCTTCAGAATGCATAAAAAGTATGTTCACATCAAAAATATTATTTCATTCATACCTAAACCATAACCAAAGTGCATATGTGCGGAGGGAGAAAGGGGAGAGAGAAAGTCTCTAATCAAAGCTCCCTGTACCATTTTTACTGAGGAAGGATGAGGCGAGTTGTGGAAACAAATGCGTGAATTAGGTGACAATAAGCTTTGCATTTATTATTTTTCTGCTCTTTGAAGAGATAATGTGCCTCAGATTACCTTTTCTAGTCGGACTTTGTCTTTCATCTCAATTGACAATTCCAAGATATGCATCCTGAAAGAATAATATAGAAACATGCTCATTATACTGATACTCCAGAAATAACCATTCCTTATTATGGACATAATTCTCTTTTTGCTGTGAGATGGGCAATGGCCAAAAAACCCCTATTACATTTTTAGCTATATGCCCTACTCGTTATAACAGACTACCGCTATGTGATGTATGTAATTTTGTAAGAAATGTGCATTAGTGGCTAAGTGATAATCTAGTCCATGTTATTTTGAGTTAGTTGGGTATCACCTTTAGTATGTATGCAGTGGTTAGGCTAGAAAGTGTTATTTACGAATTAGAAAAGGTATAATATAAGGTAATTAAATAAATAGATTTTGTAAAGAATTGCTATGACGATTAATGAGCATCATATGGATGCTTCAACAGCAAGGATTGGAATCTTCGAAAGAAAGAAGGTTGCTTAATAAAGTCACAGAAAGTAGAAGATGAGGCTGATTTTATGGGTCCCTCTTGATAGCACCATTCTGAGGACCAGAGAAATAGATGCTAGAATAAGTTAATTCAAGAATTCATTTCTTCCAAAAATGATACATGAAATTAACCAATTGGTAAATTTGAGTCATTCATCCCCTGCCACATGCCAAAAGGCTCTAAGTATACATATGTGATGTTTATCGATTTTGTTCCATGACAAGTAATGTTTTATTAGCCACACTTACTTTCAATTATTTGCTATTAATTTCTCCAGGTTGACGCTGCAGATCAAGAAATGGTAGATCTTGTGGAAATGGAAATTAGAGAGCTGATGAGTGAGATGGGTTATGATGGTGATAACGTACCAGTCATTAAGGGATCTGCCTTAAATGCTCTTGAGGGCAAAAACCCTGAAACTGGTGAGCTAAATTGTAAACCCTCGTATTACATTTCCAACTCGTATACAATCAGCTGGAAATCATGTATTTCATTCTGCTCCAACTTCCTTGTGTTTTCACTTCATATTATATTTCTTAAGCTTGGGAAAAAGAACAAGCTATAAGCCCTGGTATCTTTATTTAATTTTATTGGCATGAACAATTGGACACTTGTGTCTTGTAAAAATATATTGGTAAATATCTATGAATGATAAAAGAGGAGGGAATAACCAAGTAAAGCTAGATTTTGGTGATGAAATGTATTCTTAGTGAGGAGTTAAGTAATAAAAAATTCTTGCATGGCAGGATTCTGGCTGAACATTGACTGTATAGATGTTAATTTAAAAAAGCTATCTTTATATTGAAAATTGAGTTGGTGTTATTTTGCGTTTTCTTAAAATGTGACCAAGCATGTTATTTTACTTGTTGATCAGTCATAAATGGTAAATATCTGTAATGAAGCATGAAAGCAGAGTTAAGTTTTGGGCATTGTAATTTGCTTTAAAGGCTGAAAAATATGTAAATTATAATTTTTTGCTTGCAAATTCATTCATCACTGTTTTTTGATTATTAAGTGTAGTAACTCTTTTCTATGATTATTCTCATTCTCTTCTGGAATTTCTCAGCACAGATTTTTGTTGGGATGTTTTGAAACAATCCACTGATTGTCATTTTAATTGTTGATGTGGGATAGTGTATAATCTGAATTTTTTTCTTGGTCACATTAATCCTAATTATTAAGTCTAAGGAAAAGGGTTTCAGGATAAGACCCTTTACCCAGTGCCTTGTAAACGGCACATGGCAGGAGTACACGGCAATAACAAGAAAAGGGGGCATCCCAGCAATTCCACAGCTGTGGTTTTCCAAGGGTATTTCCATAATGACTCTGGTCTTGACGTATTTTGGTTTCCACAGGGCAATGACTGAGAAAACGGCATCCCTTGGAAGTACTACATGGCCTGAAAAGTCCCGAGCCTAACAAATTAAAAATCAGTTTTTTACCTGAAAACCTTTTTTAAGTATTCTTCAGTATAATCTCCATCTAGAGCAATGCTCTTACTCCACTGGGCCTCGAGCATTTAGATGCCTTTCAAAAAAAAAAAGATTTCTCAAGTCCTCCGAAATAGGCCTCTGTTTCGGACATGACTTCTTCATTTGACGTGAATTTCTTCCCCTGAAGAAATCTCTTCATGTTTGGGAATAGATAGTAGTCACTGGGTGCCAGATCTGGTGAATATGGGGGATGTGAAACCAATTTGTACCGCAATTCACTCAATTTGACCGTCGCTTTCATTGGGGAATGAGCTGGTGCGTTGTTGTGGTGATACAGCACTTTCTTCTTTTTCATGTGTGGCCGTTTTTTCTTGATCTCGATGTCCAAACGGTCCAGTTGAGCAACGTAGTAGTCGCCTGTGATTGTTTTTCCCTTTTCCAAGTATTCTATCATAATGATTCCACTTGCGTCCCAAAAAATACTCGCCATAACCTTCCCAGCTGACTGTTGGGTCTTTGGACGCCTCGGACGACTGCTACCCGCTTCCAACCATTCTGCAGACTGCCGTTTGGACTCAGGAGTGTAATAATGTATCCAAGGTTCGTCCATCATCACAAATCGGCACAAAAAGTCCTTTTTGTTTTTTTGAAACAAGGCCAAACCACGCTCGGAATCCTCCACACGTCTTTGCTTCTGGTCCGGAGTCAGGAAATGCGGCACCCATCGCGTGATAAGCTTCTTCATCCCCAAATGTTCATGCAGAATATTTCCAACGCGTTCCATTGATATACCCACAGACTGCTATCTCACGCAACTTTGCTTTACGATTGTTCAAAACTATCAGATGGACTTTTTTTATATTTTCTGAAGTGGTGGCCTCGGAGGAGCGTCCAGGGCGTTTGGCGTCTTTGGTGCTGACACGACCACGTTTAAAGTCCACGAACCACCATTTCACTGTCGCTTCTGAAGGCGAGGATGTTGGGTAACATTTATCTAACCAAGTTTTGGCTTGGACAGTGTTTTTTCCCATCAAGAAACAATGTTTAATCAAAACTCGAAACTTGTCTCTTTCCATTGTTCGCAAAATGCCTAAACTTCGTGAAAACAATCAGCTGCCATTCAGGAACTAATACATGAATTGTCATGAAATTAATAACAGTGCCATCTTAAGGTTGGTTCTCAAGTGAAATGTGCAGAAGAAGTTACTAGTGGCGACATCTCTATGTTAGGCTCGGGACTTTTCAGGCCATGTAGTATTGGGATTGATTTTGAGTGTGTCGCTAGGATACATAGGGATGGAGATATGGTGTATAACTTGAGTGTATTCTTTGGGTTATTCAGCTTCTCTAAGAAAGCTTGGATTCACTGGGAGACTCCCGGAATAGGATAATAATTTTTATAATCTACCACCTCCCGAATTCAGACATTTCTCCCACTTATACTCCAGTGAACTTCTGCTAAGGATTGTACTCTAATTTGCCAATATTTGTAATTTTATGCAACTAATTTTCACCCAGTTTAATTTCAGTACACCTGCATAATCTAATTTATGTTCAGTCTTCGTCCCGATACATTTGGAAATATTTTGGAAGCAAAGTTGCTTTTATGAGCTGCTATCAGTTAATTTCCATGATTATATCACAGATATTGCATTTAATCATCCAAAATTGTATAATTGTGTAGAGCAAGTACATTTGTGATTAAATTGCTTATTTATGTCATTAATTCACCAGAAATTCATATTCAAATATAGTCAAAGTTATGATTTAATTAGGACTCCCAGGTTCCACTATTAATTGGTAACTCTAGTAATCAACTATATGTTAGTTAAATCCACAACACTCAAGCACATCAAGAAACTGCTGCCATCCATTGCAGTGGTAAGGCTCTGCCCTGTTCTTCAGAAAACAGCCTCAGCACAGTTTACTTGGCAGCTGGGTAAATGTGAAAAGGGCTTAAGGGGTGCATTTAGGAAAAATCCCTAGAGAAAACAGTCTTTGAATATAGTTTGATGGGAATCGAACCCAGGATTTTTCTCTATTCTGGAGGCTGTTTCAGCCAACTAAGCTATCCTGCCATTTTCTCAAACCCTTTTGGGAACATTGTAGGCAAGGGCAAAAGTCAGGTTTTGCAGCATTGTATACTTTTTCAGGGTGCATGCCCTTATGCGCAAAGTTACCTCTACCCTTAAAATAGAAGGGTTCTTCTTGACACCACTGTTTGTTTGGCTGATGCCCCTATTAGGTTGCAGACAATGCCACAGATCTATAGTATTTTCATCAATGATGGATCACATTGGAATGAAATCTTATTTAATTTTCTCCATATTGCAAGAATAGCCTCACTCCAGGTCATACTCATGTTGTTTTACTTGATCTGAAGATTATTTATTTCTGAAAATCACCATTTGTAGCTTACATTAGAACTTAAATTTTGTTTAATTGTGTGGTTTTAGATTTTATTTCTCTAGATTTTCATCGATAGACTTATGTAACATTTGCAGTTAACTTGACCTTTCTTTTGTAGGATCTGAAGCAATAATGAAACTGCTGGAGGCCATTGACAATCACATTCCCACGCCAGTTCGGGATTTGGATAAACCTTTTCTTCTTCCCGTGGAGAACGTATATTCCATTCCAGGTGATGCCAATTACAGTAAAATGTGGTTAAAATGCATTCATCTCATTGTAGTGGCTCACAACATGTCCCCTAAAATGATTATTGACAATTTTCTTTGTTATTAGTCGATAAATTTAGTATTATCATCTCTATATGCCTACTGATACAGAAACATTACTACTAGCCATCATATCAATGCATTTGGTGACATATTTAATGCATAAATGATTTTAAAAGAAAGGCAAAAAAAATGTGAGAGTATAACTAAATGTAAGGTAAAGAAAATATCATATCAAGTATTTTAGTAACTCCTGCAAAAGTAGGGTGTGAATACAAATCATTAATCATTATACAATTTCTAATAATTAACTCAACGGGTTGGCAAGTAACGAAGTTTTATTTCCTTACTGTCCATCTGAGAGAACATTATTATAACATTTCTAGAAAAAACAGTTCTCATTTACATTCCATTTGCTCACTGAGTAATGTGAATTGGTTACCTTTTTTACAAACATAAGTCTCTTGGTGTCAGACCCTAGGATACTTTTCTTTGTTTTTAATGTATGTAATTTCTATTTTTAACTGCATTTTTTAATATTTTATTTTAATACAGGAGAAGTTCATTATTACAAGAGATGATAGAAATTGGAAAGTACTAGTCATGCAAATATTCAGCAAAGCAAACACTTCAGAATGCATAAAAAGTACATTTTCATATTATTTCATTGATTCATAAACCATAACCAAAGTGCGTCCTCTAATGAGTTGTTATTTCTGAATTTTTGCTATAACAAATTGCCATGTTTCTATATTAGCCTTGCAGGATGCATATCTCACAATCTTCAATTGATGTGAGAAATGAATTCCGACAAGCAAATGGTAATCTGAAGCAGGTTATCTCTTCAAAGAGCAGAAAATTATTAAATGCAAAGCTTATCGTCACCTAATTCATGCATTTATTTCCCACAACTCACCTCATCCTTACTCAGTAAAAATGGTACAGGGAGCTTTGATTAGAGACTTCTTATGAGTTTCTCTCTCCCCTTTCTCCCTCTGTATATCCTATTCCCACATATCTTGTTTCTTTTTGGCTTCTGTAGTCAGCGCTGGAAATTTTAATTGAGTTCTCATCTTCTTCGCATCTACTCATGGGATTTGTTTTCATACAAAACTTTGTACCAAATCGTCTGATCCAGGATATGTGGGAATATAGGAGTTAGGAGCAGTGCTGATTTGGATTCCACTTTTTATATTATAGGATGCACTTTGGTTATGGTTTATGAATTGATGAAATAATACTTTTAAAGCAGAAGTACTTTTTTGCTCATTCTGAAGCAATTGCGTAAGAATTAAAAACCATAGTTCCATTCTGCCGTACACACTGCCCTAGGATTGAAGAGGATGGGCATTTAGTATTAGAAGTCAACTACATCTGGTATGCTTTACAACAAGTATTTCTCCAATTTTTGTCAGCTCTAGTTATGACGGACTTCTACTGTATTTCAATTGGTTCTCTCTGGCAAGTCGTATAAGTGAAGTACTTCTTGTCATGGGACTAGGAAAATACATATAACAGAGTTCTTCGTATAAATGAAGTTTCATTAGGGAACTTGGAAATACATGGGGTTATTAACTGGACCAAAAAAAATCGATACATACGTGAGGTGGTTGTACAAATGAGGGTCTGAGGTTCTAGTGTATATTATTGTGTAGATCAGAAATGAAAAACACGGTGGATTTAGAAGGTTTTTTACATTTTAGGAAGAGGAACTGTTGTAACAGGAAGATTAGAAAGGGGAACGCTGAAGAAGGGAGCAGATTGTGAATTCATTGGCTATAACAAGACCATTAAAAGCACTGTTACAGGTAAATTGATTTTCCTAAGTTTGAATATTGGTTTATATTTGTTTCCCACTCTTGTAGTAACGCATATGTGTCTGTTTGAGGTGTTGAAATGTTCCACCAGATCCTGGAAGAGGCTCATGCAGGAGACCAATTGGGAGCATTGGTGCGAGGAGTGAAGAGGGACGATATCAGAAGAGGAATGATGATGGTCAAACCTGGAACTGCCAAAGCTTACGACCACCTTGAAACTCAGGTGAGAACTAAATCACATGTCCCAATTGTGTTCCCAATCACTCATATGCAATTTATTATGAGACATTCTCAGATTGAGATTTTTATTAGTCGTCATTAAAATATGAGATATTTCAAAATGTAATGAAAACATAAAATGAATATTCAATTACCATTTTCAGAGAATGTAACAACAGAGAATGTACTACCTGATAAGATGATTTTGGGGGCACCAATTAAAAACTGTGTGTCATGGCCGGTTTCTGCAAACTCCAAGTTAATCCGAGAGTAATGAGTCAGAAATTTATTCATCGTTAATCATTATTATCTGTTTCTTCTAAGTTGAACTGATAAATTAATTAATTTCAATTATCTAACCTTCATGTAACTGCTTATAACGTCCCTGCTAGTAGAAGGAGTCGGTGTGCCATATCAAAAGGAGGAATCAGCAGATTCTGCGTATGACAATTTAAAAGAAGAATTTTTAACTTGCATACAGTATGCCTCATCTGTAATTTATTAGATATTTGAGAATGGTTAAAACCATATGTTACTATTGGAAGCATTTCATTGTAACAGTGAGTAGATTTTTACTGTAGTACACTAAACTCTTGAGCTGTGGTCTATCTAGATAAAAGAAAATTGGCTTAAAATGGGAAAAATTGTAAGGTATGTTAATGAAAGTAAGTAGAATTGTAGTTGGGGACACAGAATTTCAATTTACATTTCCAGAAAATGCTAGAACAACAATCACTGCTTCTATTAAGCAAGGAATTTACAGAAGTTACCCACCCAATCATTTCCATATATCTACCAGTTCCTCATTACATAATTATTTGTTACTAAATGTTAATTTAGAGCATCTTTATTGTTCTCAGTTTTTAGTTTTTAGCAAAGGCCCTCAGGGAACAGACTAACCATTAAAGGAGCTCCTATAGGGGAAGGTTTTCCAAATTACGTAAAAGTTTCAGATTCTTTTATTTTATGAAAAATACAAAAACTAAAAAATAGGAAATCAAAGGGTCCTGACGACATTGCCAGTGATCGCTGCAACACTGAATAATAAATCTATTCCTAACAATTGGAAGAAAGCAATTATGATTCCAATACTCAAAGGAGGTTTAAAATCATCGTTAGACAATTACAGGCCGATTAGCTTAACTTCTCAAATTTGCGAAGTAATGGAAAAAATTATAGTAGATCACATTCCTGTATTTTGGAAAGGAAACGACTGGCTGTGCAAGGGACAGCACGGATTCAGATCAGGCTTCTCATGCGAAACTCAGCTTTTAGGATTAGTCCAAGATATTCCAGAAACCGTGGATCTCAGGGATGAAATCAATGCGGTTGTTATTGATCTTGCAAAGGCATTTGATAAAGTACCTCATCAATTACAATTAAAAAAGATACATAGTTTAAATATTGACCACTGGGCTATTGATTGGATACAACTTATCTTGGAGAATAGAAAACAGAAAGATGAGGTGAAAAAAGGAGAAAGAAATCTATAATACACCCTAAACGGCAAAAACATTAACAGCATCTCCGAATGTGTAAATATCTAGGTATCAAACTAACTGAGAATCTGAAATGGGGAAGGTACGTCAAGTAAATAATCGCAAAGGCTTACAGGAACCTTGATTTTGTGATGAGGAACCTAAAACAGAGTGGGAAGGGAGTAAAGGAAAGAGCGTTTAAATCATTGGTCAGGCAGATTTTAGAATATGCAACAAACGTATTGGATCCTCATGAAACGGGGCTTATTAAGAAACTTGAAGGTGTGCAGAGGAAAGCGGCTAGGTATGTGGTTGGTAATCACAGGAAAACCAAAAGTGTTAGTAAAATGTTACCTTATTTGAAGGAAAACATCCAGACTGGCAGGGATGTATACAGCTTCGAATTCTGCAGAAGGATGGCAGGAACTGACGCCAGGTTTAAATTTCCTTACTATATTGGGTGCAGTATTCACAGCTAAGAGCGCGAGCAAAAAAACGGATGTAACAAAATAGTCATTCGTCAACAGGGGTATCAGAGAATAGAACACCTTACCTGGAGAAATTATCATTCCAATGCCGAATAATGTAAAAAAAGCTTGAATCTAGTTGCACGCATTAGAATGTCTTCATCATGTGGTACTTTGGCATGCAGTCTTCTTATTATATTATATAACTGTTATTAAATCTAAGACTATATGGTTTATCCACCATGTATGTTAGCTCATAGAGATCAAGTTAGTATATTGTACATACTGTATTATTATTACCATCTGCTTTTGTGTGTTCTTATGCATGTTATGTAAAATGTTATACTAGTAGTGAATTTAACAGGACGAACAATTCTAGGATAATTTTATCATTATGTTAAATGCATTGCCTATGGAAGGTTTTTCCCTTCTGTCTGAGGGTGAATGCCAGGCAATGCTATGTATTAAATGTTATGCTACCCTCCAATGCTGCCACCTGGCCAGAAGTCCAAACTGCAGTGTAAATACAAATAATAATTTGTCACTTTATAAACATTCTCAAGTTCACCTTAGTATATTTTAAACAGGAAAACGTAACCAACTTGTTGTCAAAGCCATTTCAGAAGTGTTGCACATTGAGGAACAACCTCTCTGTTGCACAATGTTAAGTCTCAATGATACCCTTAAACATTAAAATTTCATTCATTCACTTCCGTATTGAAACACATCATATGGATGACACTTAAGACACTCTGCTACCTCATAAGAAATGTATTTTTCTAGCCTCCAGATATACCCTTTTAAGCAAATTATTTGACTCATTCAATAGACCAAGATTTTTCATACATCATCAGTGTTGTCCTCTCATGTCTTATCTCTTCTTTAGCTCCTTTTGAATTTCCACTTTAGAATGACTAATTTTGTGAGAATAAAATGTAGAAACAGTGAAGCGGAACAATCTCCATCCCCCTGTCAAAGCTGATGTGAATTCTGAGATAGTGATATCTTCTTTATCACTTTTGTATCACAACCAAAGCAGAACATTTGATTTTTTCTTTTTGTTGCAATCTCATGTTGAAAAACATCCTGAATAAATCAGAGGAGTTGGTGGAAAGAATAGTGTTTTATGAACTTAGTCTTGGAGAGATCATTCTATATGATGACTTCTCACAGCTTCTGTAAAAATATTTGTTATTCTTCCCTAATTATTTTGCTGGTGAAAACTGCTTCATTGTAGAGTGAAAAATGACCAAAAGTATGTTACTCTTTTTCCAAAAAAACAGACCATTCTTTATGATGTAATGCAACCAGAATTACACAACTCCCCCATTGCAACACTTAGCTTGCTTTATACATGGATTTTGCTTGAAATTGTCTTAACTGAATTTTCCTGTGTGTCTGTTTTTCATAGGATTCTAAATTTGGATATTTATCATAAGATATGAATCCCTAAACTGAGAAATATGTCATATTCATGGAGTTATATAATTTTTTAAAATAGCAATATTGGTAAAATATTATCTGGAGACAGTGTAGTTTCCAACTGGTAGAGATAATTAAGCTAAGATGAGAGATTGTTAGATTCTGTTAAAAGTGGTTGCTCCATTCTTAAGAGGAAGTTCTGTTAGTCATTAATGAAACTTGTAAGCAGTAAATGTGATGAAATGCTGTAAAAATTGAATTTGACATTAATATAGTGGACAATAAAATGGTGGATTTTGCTTGATTTAACATGTTCTTGATTGATATCTTGTGGTTATTTTCAGGAAGAGAAATTTCCTTCAGATAACCTTGTTTTGAAGGAAAGAGTGAAATATTCTTAAGTCTTGATGTACTCTCCCGTTTTTTATTTTATTCACATACTGGAATGGCATTCCAGAATAAGAGAATTTCTAATAAGGAATTGATATTGCAGGTTTACATTTTGAACAAAGAAGAGGGAGGTCGTTCGAAGCCTTTCATGTCCTATGTCCAGATGCAGATGTTCTCCAAAACATGGGACTGTGCTGCTCAAATAACGATCCCAGAAAAGGAGATGGTCATGCCAGGGGAAGATGCTAAGTAAGAATTAAGTATTCTTCTTACTTATTTTTGCATCCTCTCCATAATTACCGGCAAATGCTTTGTGTTGATAGTTGGTTATCCAGCGTAAATAACACATTTTCTAATAATAATTCTGAGATACGGTTTCCAGTCTTGTATGAAGTTCATGAGTTGAGGAGGAGAGGTAATTAACATAACATAAAGAACATTTATGTTTCATTATAATCTCCTGAGTTTCAGTATTTCAATCCTATTAATGGATTGGACTTAACATAGCCTATGGGAACATCTCATTTACATTATAATTTAATGCTTAGAAACTAGGAAATTGACCAAACCCCAGCAATAATTTTGTTAAAATAGTTATGGAAATGGTTTCTGGGAAACATTCTAAGCGTGATCTTCTTTGTTTATTCAACTCATCACTTAATGGGGGTTGATACCTCGAGACCGGAATTAGTTTGATTTTTCACCGCTTACGAGGGGAAGAGTCATCCCTTAGCAAAAGGTGGAGTGGGTAAGTATAGTAAAGACGGGAACGTGGTTTGGGTACTCAACCAAGCGTCCAGAGGTTTGGTTATCAATGCGATAAGATCTCCCAAGCTTTTGTTTTCGCTATTTTTGAGATATAGAATGATGGGCATTGCGGCAAGAGGAACGAAAGCGAGATCTGATGTATGCCTCCGAAGGAAAGCAGGAATAATAGTTGCCCGAGATGCAACGTAGAAGTTCGCCTATGAAAATATGCAATGTTATTCATTTACTAGTGAATCACCCCATCAAAAATGACAAGGACTAAATTAAATTTATAAAACGCATAGATATCTGGTACTTCTTGATTTAAAAAACCATCCCTCTCTAATTTTAGATAAAAATAATGAACTTTCCGCCTTCATAGGTAGACTAAAACTGAAACTACAATAATATTTTCCCTTTTCCTAACAATCAAAAATCACCTGAATTGAAACAGTTTCTTCGGATTCCACATCAAAATACTTCTGACTATGACGTGGTATAACAGACTCGATGCACAAAGGTCGTTTTACTATTTATATTCCTTACTTTATCTCGAAAATTGCCCGAAAAAAGTGTCCGCCATTTCATTGCTTTAAATGAGCAAAATATCATTTTTGAAAGCGATAATTGCAACCAGTCAAAAAAAAAAGAATTGTTGCAGGTCATTGCATCTTTGTTTTTTCCAAAAGTATATTTTTAAACCCTTCACATAGCAGAAAACTTGAACGTTTATACCAAAAATCCAAGACTGACCATTTCTGTGAAAATTGTTCAAGTTTGACGCCATGTATCTTTTTAACGCGATAGGATATCGAAAAACAACAAACGGGAGTATAAAATTTAATAATTTTGTAATATCAATGCGAAGTATCAGAACCCGCACTAAAATAACCATTTTTGGCCTCTTGGCCAGCTTTTTTCGATTCTAGCCCACTGTGCGATGGAGAAATTGATGTTATTCCTTCCTAAAATCAAGAACAAGTCCATCGTACCTAACCATTTAAACTCTTTGTCCGTAAATGATACTTTTTTCGAGTTAAGCTGAGAGATTATCGGCGAGTTCGCGCGCTATTTTCCCACACTCGGCTCTGCTATCAGCCTCACATTGCTTGACTATGTTTCCTCATCAAAAAGAAGGAGGAGTGTGAGGGAAAATGATGGGAAGTGGATTGCAGCGCTAGTTCCTTTTTGCGAAAAATGCTGTACATCTTGCTTGCATTGCACAATTACAGGATTATTATAAAACTTAGAAACTTTAAAATTGTCTAAATTCAAAGTTAAAGGATGAAGCTACGTTTCCATCCGACAAAATTTTCGTATCTTTAATTATAACAGTGCCACTACATCAAATATGGTCGATTTCTTCAATGTTCTCAAATTTTTTCTCCGTTATGGTTTGCATTATCAAAAAACTGGCGGATGGGAACCTAGCTTCATCTTTCAAGCGTCGAATAGTGAAAACAAAGTTTTTTATCGATTTACATGCCCCCATGGCGATGTAATTGCCAACAGCCTGCAAACAGATTTTCAGGCAAGGTATTGACCACCCTTAAATGCCAACCCTCTATCATATTTTACTTCATCCTGCTTTGATATCTATGGTCACGTATTTTAGTCATCAGTTATTCAATTGTCAGTTCCCCAAATTTAGAGATGATTTTTCTTGTATGACTTAGCAGCAGCATAGGTACATATGTGGAACATTAAAAAATGACAGGAATTTTCTTTACTCTCAAAGAATCTTTATAAATGAACTTCAATTTAGTCCAAATAGTCCGGTTTAGTGATTATCTCATAATGATTGGTGTTAAGTGATTTATCTCATCTTGTCTTCAGCCTGGGAAAGAAGTCCCAGCAAATATGGTGGCAAAATAACAGTTAAGCAAAGGATGCAATGTCCATGAATTCTGACAATTGTGGGCATTTTGGTCAGATTGCTAAAGTTGTGTAACTTGCAGGTGGTATTCCTATTTGACCATATGGCATGATGCCCTCCAGTATAGAAATCAAAGGAAACAATTGACACCATGTAAGATGGTTGCAACGAAGTGCATCCTCATCATCATATTTGAGGATTGGTCTCACACAGTTGATTCTTCCCTCTTCTTTGCTTTCTTACATAATTCTCTCCAAGATGTCTCATCTTCTCCCTCATAAGAATAATAGCTTCCTTCTACTCTTTGGGATATTGAAATGAGTGCAATAGGAAATATTTACAGATTTATGGATGTTATAAATTAAAATGTAGAGTGAATTAGGTTTTCAATAGCACTGTCCAAAATGTGCCATTTAAACCTGTATTTTTCTCCAATAATTCACCAGGGTGCATCTTATATGAGGGTATATATTCTCAATGCTATATATTGTAATAGGTCAAGAATACAGTGCCAAAGACAAAAGTGCCATGTTGGCATTTTCTCTTTTAAGATTAATATTACACTTCAATAAAAATAACTTATGAACAATATCATCCCTTCAAATAATATATTTAAAAATAATAAAGTAAAATTTTATCTGTATTGTGGGTAAGATTTGAGCCAATTCTTTTCTGATCTGAATAATTGATGGCAACTAAAGCTTTTATGAAAGCCAGTCAAACAGACAATTGAAGATGATAACCAACTGCATTACATATATGTCCCTTCTTATGAAGAGATAAAGTCACTGTCAGCCCAAGGATCTACGAAACATTATGCCAGGGAACCTATAAAGCAACTTGCTACATTATTTGTTCTCCCAAATAATTCTCAAGGAGTCGAACGAACCGTAAAAGAAGTCACAGAGGCCCTACGGTTAGTCTACGGCCATGATGCAAGTGTCGGGTTCATAGGAGAGAGGATTCTCTCTCAAATACCAAAAATTAGAACAAAAGCAGCCTTCAAAAACATCAGCTAGTTATCCGGTATGAGTGAATAGACGGGCAGGACTCAATTAACCACTTCATGATCAGTCCTGAGTAGCTCACTGCAGCTGAACCAGGGGCAGCCACTTTCCATGGTGATTCCTAAAATTTTAAAAGTATGATATCTCATCATATTAGGCTTTAATGGCTTACTATAATTGCTATTCAATCAAAACACATTAAAGCAGCACTTTATTCAAATGTATTTATGCTCCATCAGAAAATTAACTTTCCTAAAAAAATGCAATTTTCACTAAAATTTAATCTTTTTACCATGGTGTTGTGATAGGGCATCAGGTTGAGTATCCCAGGTTTAGGGCCACTGATAGTTTAAATCTGCCGCTGCTTTTATGGAACACAAAGGTGAGGTGATGAAAAATATTAATTAAGAAAACAAATTAGAGATGTGCAATGTCCATGGCTCAGTGGTAATTTTGTATCTTTCTTAGTGTTGATGGGTTAATTTTAGATTTCATCCAAGAAAATATGTTTGAAAGGTGTATATAAAAATTCTTCCTTATTTAGCCTCTATATTTATTTCACAAAGCATTTTTCCTGCATGACCATTTACTTTTATTCCTCGATTTCTTGTAATATTTCTTGCAAGAGTATTGCAGCAAAAACATGGAAGCTGTAGGAGTCAATTCATACAAATGTTTCTCTCTTCTAGGCTCATTGTGAAACTTTTAAGACCGATGGTGTTAGAGCAAGGTCAAAGATTTACATTGAGAGACGGAAGCATAACTCTGGGGACCGGTGTTGTTACAAAAACATTACCTCATTTGTCTGAAAAAGAGAGACTTTTGTTGACAGAAGGAAAGAAAGCTCGGCAAGCAGCTCTTGAAAAAGAAAAGGGCAAGTAGTATCTACTCTCCCAACTTTGAAATTTTTATAGTCATCTAATGCAAAATGTCTATGAATTAGCCATTTGCATAGAAAAGGCAATTGTGATGTGTAACTCTACAAATACATGGACCTCAAGTGCAATCAACAACGTGTACTCATACTTTCAATATTTTTTTCGATTTAGAGCTTCAGTGACTTAAAGTGAGTTTAAATCTTGAGATTTAAACCATCCTTCTTATTTTATATGTCCTTTTGCCTGTCACTCATGGAACTGAGGAAACAAAAGCTATCTGCCATGATCCATAGTTCATAAAATAATGTTTTATTAACTGAGATGCTATCTCTCGAAGGAAACTTTTGAATTGCAATCAATTGAAATCTTAGATATGTGGTAGTGTTATAAAAAGTGCAGTATGTGTGTTTGAGGTGGACATTCTGCCATACAACTCTGTACTTACATATAAATCTGTAAAAATAAACTTTAATTTAAAAAATTAAGTTTTTAGTTTAAATAAAATGTAAATTGTGACCAGTATTTTAATTCTTCTTTCATCTACTTTAGTGAAGTTAATTAGACAAATTTAATATCTTTCAAGAATATCTTCTCTTTAAAACTATCAATTCATTATCGCAATGCTCTAATATCCACAAAATGTTACAAAGATAGATGGAAAATTAAATTTATAACTTGATAAGTAACCAATAATAACTTCATGTATGTACTCCTGGGCTTATATATACAACATTTGATTATAAAAGTCAAGATATAGAAGAGAGAAATATTTTTGTCATTTTAAAGCCTAGATATGATTGGAAATTTCCTAAAAACTTTTTTGAAATCTCTGCATTGAATATCAATTCAAAGAGACTCAAACACAATGAAAATTGGTATCCGAAGCATAATTTTCACCCAGTAATTGAGCACTGTTGGAATAGAAATCCATCCATCAATTATTAAGCTTTCATGATCTGATTTGACTACATTTTAAATATTAGTTAAGTTTTGGTGAAAATACCAATGATCCCTTAGTATCATATAAAGACTCCTATAAACTATTTTACCTAGGGTGTTTTAATATGAGATAATGGCTGTTTGTTTGAAATCTATTACGTGTCCTCCATTTGTATAAGGAAAAGCATAAAAAAAGATCTTGTTAAGTATAGAGTATTGAAATAAAGAAATACTTGAGCATGGATGACAATTAGTCTTATCTATAAAGCAGTAATTTTGTATGCTCTCCTAAAATGTGAGAAGTAGAAATTGCAAATTTTACAGCCGTGGTGTAAATGTTCTTTGATACTTATATTATAGTGCTTTTAGACTACTGTAGGCAAAATGTGGTTAAAATGGAGAATCAATATTACGTATTTTGTCAAAAGCCAGTGTTGGTAGGACAAATATGACTTTTGCATATGAAGTAACTTATTAATTAATGGTTTTCTCTCATTTATTTCATCAGACTCAGATGTCTGAAAAATGTTTTTATACTTGCAAAAGGTAACCATAATTAAATACAAGTAAAAGTTAACTGTATACTGCACACTGATAGATGAACATTTTTTTTAAATACCCTTCTACTAGAATACTTTTTTATGTGCTTACAATAACAAACCCCCCTAAACAGGATCATGTTTTCCAAACTCTATATCTTTGGTCATTGCATTTTAAGTTTTGAATAACTAACCAAACACATACTTTGAAGTCCATATTGAAAAGGTCCTCAAACATAATTCTATATTCCACTTTTAATTCTATGGTAGAAAGAAAATGTTGCCCTGGAGTTGAATCTAGGACCATTTGGATAATTGTAAACTGCATTCACATAATATGTTCTTGGCTTATGTTCACATGCCAAAGTATATACCTGGAGTCAAAATCATTTCATTAGATGCGATGGTATGCTTCTAATTGGTAATGACATCTTAAACTGTTTCCAGAGTCTCAGATTGACCAGGATGGTCTTCAAATGGAATTCCGTATTTCCCTTTAAATGTACGGTAGAATGCAACTGTTCCCCTTGCATTGAATGAATGACCATGAAGGGAACGCTAAACTGTGTTTCCAAAACATATATATTACTGCCTCTCACATGCCAGGTTTTATCTTCTTGGGATATGCCCTATAAAAATATTTTAATGTCCCACCATGCATTTCATGTAAGAGACCATTTAAGTCTCCCTGGTGTTTAACCCATTGATAAAAGACAATTCCATATTAATATTAGATAAACACTTCAACATGGCTTCCATGCACTTCTCCGGTAATTGTGTGATTTACTGTGGTATTTGTGCTCAGTTATTTCGTGTGAAATGCAGTGAGTTAAGTGAATCACATTTGAAAGCAATATTTGAATCTGATTTCCTTTTCTGGAAATGTTTTTTGTGTCACACAACTAAGGCCTTGTTCGCCAACATGGCTGCTGACATTAACCATCTAAAGGCCGAGCTTAGTTCACTTAGAGAAGCCTTTGGACTACCCATGATTAATAAACGTGTCATTCGCTCACATTGCATCCACTAAGCCTTCTTCCGATCTCCCACGGGCGCTCCACCAATCTTGGCTGCTTCAAAGCCTCCACACCAAAGGACTTCAGAAAGTGTACGGAGTGAAGATGGTTTTCGAGTGGTTACATCGAAACCTCGAAAAAGATCGTACAAAATTGTAGGTAATAATACGCAGTCCACCGATAGATGTCTTCGCAGGAGTCCCACAGCCATTTATATAGGTCTCCTCCTCCAATGATATAGTGCAATTCTTATCCTAGAAATTTTCTGGCTTTGACTTTTCATTCGATAAATTTATGACCCATGACCTCTATTGTTCTTATAAGGTCCACATACCCTTTTTGCTACGGGATGTACTTCTTAATTGTTCTATATGGCCTGATAATGTGTTAGTTGGGAAGCTTTACCCAGCTAGAAAGTCAGATCCGGTGGTTCATTGTTAAATGGTGCCATTACTATGCTAGTATGGATACTGTCATTGATGAATCATCAGCCTGTGATACTTCTTTTAAATGTACAAGTGCAATCAAAGATGCCTGCCGTTAGCTCCAACTCTGTTGTTGCTGATCCCCATAATGAATTATCTTCTGATTACTCCAGACGTATTTCTACCAGGGCTAGTCATGGTATTAGTAAATCTAAATCTTTATGACTAGGCAAGGACTCCCATGTATCTGTTCTGTTTTTCAATGTGCAATGCATAAGGAATAAGCTGCTTGATATCGATGTTCTCGTCTGTGATTCTTCACCTGATATACTGTGTTTTTGTGAACTCTGGCTCTCTACTAGTGACACTAACTTTTTGTGTGTTAACGGCTATTTTATTGGTGAAGTTTTCTGTCGTACCAAATGTAAAAATGGTGGTTCTGTTATTCTTCTTGGAGAAGGTATTACTTGTACATCTCCACCAAACATTCCTTATCATTTACAGTCTGAAAAGAATTTTGAATTTGCACTTTGTCACTGCAGCACTCCTGACTTTGAATGCATTGTTATCTGTGTTTATAGATCTCCACATGGAGATTTCAATTTGTTCATTGAAAATCTAGATGAACTACTCGATTTTGTTATGAATTGGAAATCACCGTGTCTCACTATTTTGACAGGTGACTTCAATTGCAATTTACTTGTTGACAGCAGTAATAGGAATTCATTTCTAAACCTGCTTTGCTCTTATCAGTTACAAGTTCACACTTATGCTGCAACTCGTGTTAATACAACATCTTCCTCACAACTTGATCTCCAATCTAGATGGTAACTTTGTAAAATCTGACATCATCCCTTTGGATGTTTCTGATCACTATCTGGATTTAACTCACTTCATCATAAATAACAATTACTACTCTATCTGTACTAATATGAGGCACTTCTGAGATATCAACATTGCCAAATTTCTCAATCAGTTACAGTTGGAGACGTGGTCGGATGTTTACTCTGACCCTAATTTTGACAAGTTTTCTAATTTTTATGATAAATTCCTTTTTTTATTTCAATTTTGCTTCCCCACCAGTTGCAAAATCTGTTTAAAAGAATCCTAATAAACAGTGGATCAGCAATGAAATATGTGCTTTCTCAATCTACATGAAAGACCTCTTCATTCAAAGCAAATTTGATAAGGAACTTGAGGTTAAATACAAAGCCCTCAAAAAGAGTATCTTGCAGATCTAATTTCTGCTAAGAAGACATATAATAACGATAGACTATTGAATTGCCATAATAAATCCCGTGCAATTTGGAAAATCATTAATGAATCCAAACAAGGATAGACCTCCCTTTTTTGATGTGCATGATCCACTTACTCTGGCCTCCGAATTTAACAACCATTTCACTACCTTCCACTCTTGTGACATTCAGAAGGATCCTCTCGAGTACTTGCATATTAATAATGCAATTTCTCTTTATCTCTCTCCTTGTTTGGAAAAGGAGCTTAAACTCACTGTTTCCAACTGTGGCTCAAGATTTAGTGCAGGTATTGATTGATTGAAGCCCCTTGATCCAAACCAAATACATCGGAAGAGGGAAAAATTCTTGCCATACATGTCAAAACCATTCCCTTACCAAATGCATGATATGTTCCAAAAAGGTGAACAAGGGAAGGGTTCATCCTGAAAATTGTTGGAGAAAACAGGGTAAGCATTAAGAAAATAATTAATAAATCAACGAGATTTTGCATAAAATAGTTGAAAGTTTGAGGAAAGTTGGAAAACATATCCATCTCCAGACTCTGAAGGCAAATATTCTAAATGTAAGGAAAAAGGTGTTTTTCCTCGAAATAGATGTACCATACATCCCACGAGAGCACTTAAGGGTTAATATTTATTTCTTCTGACAATTTAATTTTTTGTTTCAGCCAGATAATTCTCTTTATTTTAAATGGATATTTTAATGAAATATGAAATTGTTTTTCACATTACCAGTAACTGGAGGTAATGCAGACGGATCATTCATTATTATTATTAGTTACTGTTCTGGTGCTGTTGTCTCATTTTGTTGGTCATATCCCTTCTGAAATCGTCCACGCAACAGTGGGCAAATACTCCCTGATCAGAAAAATCCAATCAGCAGGGAGACACGAGTGGAAGTTATACCACCAGAATACTAATCAAGGGCATTGCAATTCCTGTTAGACATTGAACAAGAACTGAAGAGAATGCTTTTTTTTCATATTTCATTGAAAAATTTTCTTTATTTATGACCTATGTTTAATCATTGGTTAAGTTAATCTCAGTTGTCAACTCAAATGAAGAAACATGTTTTGATTGAAGAATGTCATTCCTCTTCTCTTGAATGCTGTAGATTGAATTTGCAGATGCTGTGGGCATTTACTGAAGAAGAAAGTTAAAATTTGAATTAAGACAACTTTAAAAATACTAATGGAATGAAAAGTCATGAGGTCTGATCATACTGGAAGTTGCCATTAATGATTCTAAAACACCAATGAAAATTACTTAAGTAAAAGTATAGATTTCTGGAGTGTAAATAGTGTATCCTTAAGACCCTGAATCATTGATGTAAATGCAAAGCTTATTAATATATGAACAGCTATTAAGTTTCAAATGCAGCACCTTTGTTGTGAAAAATCATTGTGGCAATTCAATAATCTCTCTTGTTAATTATTAAAAATAAAATAACATAAATATGTATATAACATATATTTATGTACTTCTTCAATTAATGGTACTCATGGGGATAATTGTAGACAATTACTAAAGAATGAGAATTAATTTCAAGAAAATTCTTTAGTTGTGGACATACCAAATGGAAATATTGTTTAACTGAACATGAGTTCAAAAGATATAGATTTCCTAGGAATGATACATATCAAAAGAATATAATTTTTAAAGAAAGTAATGAATTCACATATTCCTTCTGCTTCCTGAAAAGGCCCAATTTGAAAATGCCTTTCTTATTAGGTTGGCTTCTATACATTTAATATATCTATTATATATAGCTAACTCTCCGGATATACCTATAGTCATGTCTCTCTCTGACCGTCGAAGGGTGCGGATGTGCTGACTTTCGTTTTAAGAGCTCTCTTCCTTTAACCCCAACTCTCCACCCCTAGCGGATGTGCTTTCTTGTTAAGAGCCCTCCGTTTAGCCCTAAAATTAACCCGAGAATGCCGAAGACCAAGGTCCGTCGTAACTTGGAAGAGGTTGCTTCGAGTGTCGAGGACACCCGAAGATCCTCCAGGCAATTAAGGAGGAAGTCCGACGGACGGCCTCCCAAAACTCAAAGGAGCCAGACATAGACGAGATTCACGATACTGGCCACATTTAGAAAGGAAATCCACGAAATCGTGGATTCGAAATTGAAAAGGCTCCGGGAGCAAGTAGAGGAGCAGGAAAGGAGGCTTGATGCTCTCGAGCAATATAGCCGCCGGAACTGCCTCCTCTTGCATGGCCTCCCGGAGCATGACAAGGAGGATCCAGTGCAGACGACATGCAAATTGTTTGAAGAGAAACTAGGCGTTAAAATCTCTAAAACCTCCATTGACGGGATGTTGATCACGGAATCACTCACCGTGTTTAGGAAAAGGCTTTTCGATGAGGCCAAAGGAGACTTTAGCCGAGAGAATTTTTGGACTTCTGATGGGTGAGTGATTGTATTGCTTCCAAACGGTACCAAGATGAAGGCCACAACAATGGAGGACATGGAAAAAGTAAAGAAGACGTTCACCACCCAACATCGGCATACTCTGTCGGACACATAAATTATCATTCCCGATACTCGTCGATGCACTCCGGCCATAAGCTAAGTAGAGCTCTGATTTTCTTTTTTTATTTTTTTTTAAATTTTTTTTCTTTTTTCTTTTTTTTCGATTTAAATTTTTTCCCTCGATTTTTTTCAAATTCTTTTTTTCCCAATATATTAATTTTTTTCTTGATTTTAATTTTGATTTTTCTTTCTTGCTTGCTTCGTTTTTCTACGTTAGGTTTGTTTTCCCCAGCAAAATATTATCTATTATATTTTTATTTGTGCAATCTTTTTCCTACTTATTAATTTCTTTTCGCACTATCATCCTTGAAGGGATTAGCAAAATCGACTTGTGACATATTTACGAAATATCGTTGTGCACCTCGCACAGATATTGTTATTATATTTTTATTTAATATATCTCTATATACAAAATAATATATGGTTCATTTATAACTGCGTGTAATTGAGATGACGTCAGTTTCTTCTAATCCTAAGGTAAAACCATCTTACACTAGTCAAGCATCAAGAATTTCGCCTCTTTCTTTACCCTTCTAGCAACGTCCTCAATCCTGAGGCATGCCTATTCTTTCCAAACGATAGAACACACATTCACTCTCCTGTTTTCTCTCTTTCAGATCACAATATAGTCGACAGTACCACCGAGGGTCTTTTAAAAGTTGCCTCCCAGCACAAAAAATCTCTTTTAGCTATTCATGTAAATGCTCAAAATTTATTAGCACATATTGATGAAGTCAGAACAATTGGCAAAATTGATGGCATTGATATTATAGGAGTTAGTGAGTCGTGGCTACATCCTGGTCTTTCTTCATCACTCGTCAGTATTCCAAATTTCAATTTGGTAAGAAATGACAGAATTGGAAAGCGCGGTGGAGAGGTTAGTGTATATATTCGTGATGGTTTAGATCACAAAGTGATTTCTAAATCTGAACAAAATTACTGCTCTCGCCCTGAATATATTATGGTTGAAATTAAATCTAACTCCCGTAAGCTACTGTACTGTGTTGTTTATCGGCCGCCTAAGGTTAGCTATCTATCCGATATTGAAGATGCTATATCTGACGTTCTACATCATTATGAAGATATCATAGTTATGGGTGACTTCAACACTAACCTTCTCAACTACAATGTCGAATCTAACAATTTAATCCACTTGTTCAACTCCTTAAATTTTAATATACTCCCTGCAGAACCTACTTATATAACAAAACACTCTGCAACGCTATTAGACCTGGTCATCGTAAATAATAAAGCTAAAGTACTTAATCATGGGCAATTAGCGGCACCAGGAATTTCAGCACATGATCTGATTTATGTTAACTACGCAATCCATACGAAAAAGTATGCTACTAAAATTATAACTTATCGTAACTTTAAAAGCATAGATACAAATAGATTGCAGGAAATGGCTTACAATCTACCTTTTCAGGATGTATTAACTGCAAATGATATCGACAGTAAAGTAGAGCTACTTAATGAACTGCTCACTCGCTTAATAGACGTGCACTCGCCACTTCTAACTAGACGCGTAAAAGATAAGCCTACTCCATGGATCACTGACTCCATCTTATCTCTAATGTGGGAAAGAGACTTAGTCTACACCTATTATAAAAAATTTAAATTAATATCTGATTATGACAGATTCAAAATTCTTCGTAATAAAGTTAAAAAAGAAATTCGAAAAGCCAAAATCAAGTTTGCTAATGATCTTCTCAAGTGCTCCAATGGAAGAGCCTTCTGGAATGGATTATCTAAACTTGGAATAGGAAAAAATAAATCTTTCTCCATTCCCTCAAACATAAATTCAGAGAGCTAAAATGACTATTTCATAAACAATCACACTCAAATAACAGGGCAAGACAAAAAGGATTCACTACACACTATGATGAACCAAGCCCTTCTAACGTACTCTGAGTTCAGATTCACTCCTGTGTCCTACAACGAAGTGAAAAAGACCCTGTTATCTATTAAATCTACAGCCACAGGTGTGGACAATATACCTATCACTATTATTCACAAAATTCTACCTTTGATACTTCCTTACATTGTACACATATATAACTTCTCTCTCGCTCATGGCGTCTTCCCTAAGCAATGGAAAATTTCGATCATACATCCTATTCCTAAAACCTCTTCCGCATCCACTGTTAAGGATTTCCGGCCAATCAGTATACTTCCTTCGCTATCTAAAGGTCTTGAACGTCTCGTTAACAAATTACACAGTTTTTTAATCGGCAAATAATCTATTTGATCCGTTTCAATCAGGTTTTAGGCGCCATCATAGTACCTCTACTGCTGTAACCAAAGTCACGGATGACATTAAATTTGCAATGGACAGCAAGAAAATTACATTTCTAGTCCTGCTTGGCCTCAGTAAAGCCTTTGATTCGGTAGATATAGATTTACTCATAGCAAAAATAAAAGCGTATAAATTCTCCACTACCGTTCTCTCGTGGCTTTCCTCTTACCTTGCTGGAAGGTCACAATCGTGTCTCTTAAACAGGACACTATCCCCCGTTCGAATGAATCATCACGGTGTTCCCCAAGGATCTGTTCTTGGGCCTTTATTATTTACCCTTTATATTCAAAACTTATCTTCGCAACTAAGCCATTCATCTTACCATTTATATGCAGATGATTTGCAAATATATGTTTTCACTGAGCCACGTAACTATCATAAAGCCATTGAAAATATAAATCAGGATATCTGTAGGCTAAGTGCATGGCTAAAATCTCTAGCGCTGGAAGTAAACCCTGCCAAATCCCAAGCTATGATCTGCGGACACTCGAGAATTCTTCAAAATATTAATCGCTTGAATGTAATGAAGAAATAGAATATATATCATCAGTTAGGGATCTTGGCATCTGGCTGGACCGGTCCCTCACCTACGACACACATACTACCACTTCAATTTGTAAGAAAACTTATGCAAAGCTTCACCCATTCAATTAAAAAAGACTCTTTTACAATCCCTTATTCTCCCTATTTTCGACTACTGTGACATTGTATTAAATGAATTGCCTACCTCAGTATCTTCCAAGTTAGACCGTGCCTTCAATCAGTCTGTTAAATTTATCTTCAATGCCAAAAAGTCTGATCATGTTTCCCCACTTCTAATGGAACTAAAATGGCTTCGGCTTGATGGAAGGCGCAAACTTCATACCCTCAGTCTTGTACACAAAGCTCTTAATCAATTGCCCGCTTTATTTATTCTCATATTTCTAATTTTTAAACCATAATCATACACAAGGAACTCGCCCATCTGGAAAGCTATTAATCCCCAAACACAGAACTGAATTATGCTTCAGATCTTTCATGGTACTAGAAATATTGGAATCAATTATCTAGTACCAAAATGAATTCCCTATCATTTTCTTCCTTCAAAAGGATGGACTACGAAGAACTTTATAACCATCAAATATCGAAAAAGTAATAGAACTAGAATTTTCCATATTAACACTTTCTGACCTATCTTCAAGTCGATTTTGATTACTCTCACTTCAAGTTTATTAATTATTAAATCAACTTCCCACTCCAACATTTTCAAACAATAATGCTCAAATAGTCTATGCCATCTACTCTTTCTCTTCTCACTTTATTACAGACGATACTCAACCTCTACTGTTGTTGATACAGAACATATCAGCACAAGAAGAAACAAGCATCTGACATCAGCAGCTCATTCTTATATTATACTTATGTCATTACTCCATTTTCATTATTTATTTAATTTTTTTATTATTACTTTTTTGTATTTTTACTTATATTATTTTTACTTTACTTTTTGTGCTTTTCTCCATGATTTGTGAATTTTAAAAATTATTTTATTTATTATATGTTATCTCTATGTTTTCGCGGGATTTATTCGCCCCCTTCTTGTGTGGGTGTTTTCCCGCGCTGTGGGTTTTTTCTCTATCAGCATTCAGTTATGGAGATTTTTTCCCACAAATCAAATCTTTCGTTTTCTTTTCTTTCTCTTTTTCATTCTCTTAGTATTATTTTGAATCTTTATAACGATGTATCTTCATACGAGGTTAGGTGGAAGAGAGTTCCCGTTATTCCCGTTTGAAATGCATGGTAGAATCGGAATGACGCTCTTGCATCGAACCAAGGACCAGTAGAGAAACGGTGAACCTCATGAAAGAATGTTTTCAAACGCCTCTGCCACCATTCCGGGTTTTATCTTTCCAGACAATCGGGAAGGCATTTTAAAAATATTTCAAAAATTGCAGCAATGCATTTCTTATGGAAGAATTTCGCACCCACCTGGCGTCGAACTTACGGACATTTTGTAACATTTCTTCCATTCGTAATATAGAAGACTACCTCAACTTTAACCTCCGAGATATTGGTTCCTCTATCTTACCGATAGGTGCTTCAAAATAATTTTCAAAAATCCGCGCAATGCATTCTTATGGGGAAAATGTGAGTTTTGGGACCTTCTGGTATCGAACCCATGATATCTAGCGTCAAAGTCTGAATTATTCTATTGTCCGTTTCAAGCTTCTATTAATTATTATTATTATATTAGTATATAGAGGGTAAGGCCAGTACGTCGTAAAAAAATTCGTCGTTTTTCAATTCTACTCTTCTATGATCTATTCTTTGTTTATGACCATCTCTCGGAAATACGAGTATGTATAACGCGTATCATCCTAACCTAAAATCGACTTTACAATCTTCGTTTTCCCCAAGAAAATACATGTCAATCAATCTCAAAGTTATTACTATGAAAGTTCGGATTCGTTCCGCGTGGCGATATCTTATTTCTAGTCGTACATATAAGATCATTCATCCAATAGAAGAGACAAATGAGCATCTGGGAATAGAAAACGTCTAGAGCGAGTAGCAGAGCGGAATATGAGTTTCGTGTGAAAGAAATTGCTAAATGATTTCAATCCCGAATATTATCGCGTTGCAGACGAAGGAGGATGTGAAACTTTCGAGCGAAAAGTGGGAATTCATTATCATTTGAATGTTTTAATCCTTTTAATAAGTACTTCAAAACGAAAAGGAATCTCATTTGGTTTGCCTTGAATATCACGTTGCAGTCTCAGAATCCTTAATTTGGTAATTTTACATTACAATCTTTTACCAAATAGACAAGGGAATGTTCTTGGTTTTCTGTGTGGTTGTGATTTCGTTTGCGATGCATCTTGGGAAAAATCCGCGTTTCATCGCATCGCTTTTGTTGCGTTGTTTGAGATGTTGACGATGCTTTTTTATATCTGTTCTTGTTTACTTTGTCAAGTACTTCATCTCACGGGAAAGAAGGCGACGTAGTTTGTGTACGTCAAAGTGGACATTTCCTTTTGAAGGGGATTTCCCGTTGAGATTCTTTGCTAAACGAATATTGGCTTACCTTCGAGAAAGTTTCGATTATTTGGGATTAAAAATCCGAGAGGCAACTGGAGGTGAATACAAGGAATGTATTAGGAAGCGATAGAAGAGTTTCTATTTAAAATGGAGCTTTTCCTTATAATTGAACTATTCCCCACTCATCCAAGTCTATAGAGCCTCTCGTTGGCGAGAACATTCTCAGAATATATTCAGGTATTTGTATTGTCTTTTGATGCTTATCTTTCATGATTTATAGCGTACTTGTCAGTTACCGATTTTTTCGTTACGTTTAGCGAAAGTTTAGTTTACTTTTTGTAAGTTTTGGGATCTTTTTTTCTTGTTAGTAGAAATGATAAATAAATCTTTGCTAAGTAACAGGTTCTGTTACGATGACGTACAAACTTGCTATAAATAAGACATGTTCGACTTAATTATGAATCAAAATTGAATTGCGTTTACTTCTTTGACAACTCCGCCTGTGCTCGTTGCTTAGGACGGGTGGCGATGATATCTAACGGTAACACAAAGAGTATTTAACATGCACGTATAGTTTAAGAACTACGCTAATTTACAATGTAAACAGGATTATTTACAAAATAATCTACAACTGCTACATGTGCCTTTAATAATTAAGGGGGGTCAATACCTCGAGACTGGATTGTTTAGTTTGATTGTTCGCCGCTTACGAGGGGAAGAGTCTTCCCCTAGCAAAAGGTGGAGTGGGTAAGTATAGAAAAGAGGGGAAGTTGAACGTGATTGGGGGTTCAGTGTAGTACTGATGAAATTTGAATGAAAATAACTCTATTAACACAACAGTGAAAATTTTATGCATTTACAGCGAAAATTGACGATTAAAAATTGAATTCAGATGATACAATGAGCAATGGAAGATAACATCAGCATTTTATGTTGGACTGTAAGAGAGTAATGGCAGTTTCAAAAATGTTCACGGCTGAAAACACGGCAATTCAATTTTTACTTTTAACTTTGTTGTTTTTGCTCTAAATGCATAAAATTTTCACTGGTGTGTTAATAGAGTTATTTTCATTCAAATTTCATTGGAACTTAAGTTTGAATCGCTCAATGTAAACTATGAATCTTAATTATACCCGTCCGAATCCGTAGCTCCGCATAAAGGAGACCCGGCGCGCGAGGCTTTGCCTCTCTTCCATAAGACAATACTGACTGGAAGCTCGAAACGGACAATACTTGCCCGTGATGCAACGTGGAAGTTCGCCTATGAAAATATGCAATGTTATTCATTTACTAGTGAATCACCCCGTCAAACATGACAAGGTCTAAATTAAACTTATAAAACATGCATAAATACCTGGTCCTTCTTGATTAAAAAAAACCATCCCTCTCTAATTTTAGATAAAAATAATGAACTTTCCGCCTTCATAGGTAGACTAAAACTGAAACTACAATAATATTTTCCCTTTTCCTAACAATCAAAAATCACCTGAATTGAAACAGTTTCTTCGGATTCCACATCAAAATACTTCTGACTATGACGTGGTATAACAGACTCGATGCACAAAGGTCGTTTTACTATTTATATTCCTTACTTTATCTCGAAAATTGCCCGAAAAAGGTGTCCGCCATTTCATTGCTTTAAATGAGCAAAATATCATTTTTGAAAGCGATAATTGCAACCAGTCAAAAAAAAAGAATTGTTGCAGGTCATTGCATCTTTGTTTTTTCCAAAAGTATATTTTTAAACCCTTCACATAGCAGAAAACTTGAACGTTTATACCAAAAATCCAAGACTGACCATTTCTGTGAAAATTGTTCAAGTTTGACGCCATGTATCTTTTTAACGCGATAGGATATCGAAAAACAACAAACGGGAGTATAAAATTTAATAATTTTGTAATATCAATGCGAAGTATCAGAACCCGCACTAAAATAACCATTTTTGGCCTCTTGGCCAGCTTTTTTCGATTCTAGCCCACTGTGCGATGGAGAAATTGATGTTATTCCTTCCTAAAATCAAGAACAAGTCCATCGTACCTAACCATTTAAACTCTTTGTCCGTAAATGATACTTTTTTCGAGTTAAGCTGAGAGATTATCGGCGAGTTCGCGCGCTATTTTCCCACACTCGGCTCTGCTATCAGCCTCACATTGCTTGACTATGTTTCCTCATCAAAAAGAAGGAGGAGTGTGAGGGAAAATGATGGGAAGTGGATTGCAGCGCTAGTTCCTTTTTGCGAAAAAAGCTGTACACCTTGCTTGCATTGCACAATTACAGGATTATTATAAAACTTAGAAACTTTAAAATTGTCTAAATCCAAAGTTAAAGGATGAAGCTACGTTTCCATCCGACAAAATTTTCGTATCTTTAATTATAACAGTGCCACTACATCAAATATGGTCGATTTCTTCAATGTTCTCTAATTTTTTCTCCGTTATGGTTTTCATTATCAAAAAACTGGCGGATGGGAACCTAGCTTCATCTTTCAAGCGTCGAATAGTGAAAACAAAGTTTTTTATCGATTTACATGCCCCCATGGCGATGTAATTGCCAACAGCCTGCAAACGGATTTTCAGGCAAGGTAAGGATCCCTTTAACTTAAAGAATTCCCAAGAAACCTTACATATGCAGAATGTCAGTACATACAATACAAAATGTTGCTAACTCACTACATAAACGTAAATAGAGATTGTTAAATACTCATATAGAGGTGGGCGCCGCGCCGATTACGCCGCGCCGCCGACAATACAAGGCGAGCCGCCGCCGCCGAAGAAAATACTACGCTACGCCGCCGCTGGAAATTTTATCCGCGGCGGCGCGGCGTGGATTTAAAAACTAAGTCCCACATTTCGAATATGTGCTGACAAGTAGTTCGAAGAGATTCGCCTTGAACTGATAGAACTCATCTCGGGCTTTCCATCAGGGCGCTGAGTTATACGTGATATCGACACGTGTTACGATTAGGATTAATTTTCGCGAGCACACCATTCTCACTGCCAGTTTGCTTGCTTCGTGTGACGGCGCAGCTTCGGTTGTGACTTCGGCATGACTCAGCTCACGTAAAATGAGCTTCGCTTGTGTTGATCTGCAATCACAAGTTTGTCAATATGCCTCGCCGTGTGGCTGTTAAAAAGCGGTTCATTTTCTTTTATATAAGCAGAATGTCATCGGTCCTGACGAATCTATGCCTTCACACTCTCTACGCTCACAGCTCTACGTTCTTGCGTATCCCTGCCACCAGTACTCCTATTGATAGGAGTTTTAGTATCTGTGGGCTCACTCTCAATGCTAAGAAAAGCAGACTAGAGCCACAGCGTTTAAATAAAATGGAATTCATCCACGAAAACTATGCCTTGTGCGAAGATTTTGTTCACAGAGTGTAACCTATTGCTGTCCTTATTAATATATTTATTTTATTTTACACTCCTCTTATTCGTTCATTTGCTTATTATTCTTTTAGTTTGTTTAAACCAACATTTTTTGATTTGCGTTAATCATTTATATATTAAGCATTTTCTGGAAATTTCTATTGAACGTCAATGCCTATATAGCATACTTGAAAAATAATGCGCAAATGTGATGTTAAAACTAATTCAACAATAGTTCTTCCATTGATCGACATTCTACTGGCTGTATGTGCCCAATTTGTGATGCCACTCTTTAAAGTAATGTAGCGTAATTACAATTAGCATGCTTTTGTGAAAATAAGGAATACAACGTATTGCTAAATTTTTATTTGCCAAATTAACCCCTTTACGGTGCACAGCGAGCTAGGATCGAATAAAAGTTGGCCAAAATGAGAAAATAATTTTTTTGAGTGCGGACTTTGAAACTTCACATGACCATATTTCAATAAGTTCAGCGTATAACATTCTCAGGCAGCACCTTATGAAAGCTCGTTTTCCTTAAAACGGAGGGTTCGAGAGAGGATAAGAGAAATAAATACAACTTAAAGGGGTAGACCACCCTGACATTTTCAAAAAATCGAAAAAATTTTTATTGTTTTAAAATATCTATTATATATAGCTAACTCTCCGGGTATACCTATATATATATATATATATATATATATATATATATATATATATATATATATATATATATATATATACAGGATATACGAATTCTAAGCATGTTCCACAAGCGCCGTCGTCAAATTTTTTACGACGTACCGGCCCCACCCTGTACATACCAGAATAATTCAGACTTTTACGCTAGCTATCATGGGTTCGATACCAAAAGGTACCAAAAATTGCAATTTTCCCATAAGAATGCATTGCGCGGATTTTCGAAAATTATTTTGAGGCACTTATCGGTAAGATAGAGGAACCAAAATCTCGGAGGTTGAATTTGAGGTAGTCTTCTATATTACGAATGGAAGAAATGTTACAAATTGACAGTGAATTCGACGCTAGGTGGGTGCGAAATTCTTCCATAAGAAATGCATTGCTGCAGTTTTTGAAAAATTTTTTCAATGCCTTACCGATGAGATGGAAAGATAAAACCCGGAATGGTAACAGAGGCGTTTCAACAAATTCTTTCACGCGTTTCACCGTTCCTCTAATGGTCCTTGGTTCGATGCTAGAGCGTCATTCCGATTCTACCATGCATTTCAAAGGGGGATAGCGTAATCTTATTTTGGGTCCTTCTCGATAGGATATTGAATTGAAACTTTGGAACAGGTCAGAATGGCACTTTTCTAATATTGATATGCAATTGTGTCGCACGATTGGGTCCTTAGTTCGCCGCCAGGTGGTCTTTTGCGCGAAGTTTTCAAAATTGTTTTGAGGCATTACTTGGTACGGTACTGCATTCAACTGTTAGCTTGCAGTATGCAAGCAACTTTTACTCTTAGCATAAACTTTTATCTACGTACATCTCTTGGTCCGATATAAATATTCCACCTGTTTACGAAGTTACAGCTTATTTCGGCTGACGGTTCACTGCAGCTGTAGGGACGATTACGGACGATCTCGACTAACGTCAACATATCAGCTTACATAGACTTTAAATGGGTCTTTGTTAACTTCTCTATTTTGTTACAATCATTTAACTTGAATCAATACAAGGTTTTCAGGTTAAGTAAAATTTTTCCGATATATAATTAAAGATCTACTGATTAATTTATTTGTTCACCTTTGATGCTCGAATAACGCTTAGGGCAGTTTTTTTCGTCTTGGGACTCTCTCCCATAGCAGAGATAAGGTGAATGATACTCAAAACATCTGGTGCGAAAACAGAAAATATCACTTTTCTATGGGAAAGAGATAATTCGCTCATCCCATGAAGAAAATAAAGACGAACGCGAGCTACAAGCAGGAAGATATCAACCTTAGCTATACGTAAGGCAGTTGGGAAGTATTTCTATTACACTGAAATGTTAAATTAATAAAAAATATATTGGGATGCTCTTTGAAGACAATGCAGAAAAAATACCACAAGAGGTACCTTCAGACCGAGAAATAGAAGCGCACTTAACTTCAGCGTAAAAGTTAAAAGCAAAATCATCGATATTGTTGATTTATCTCACAGCTTTAGAATGTTGAATGCATTGCTACCTTCTCTACAAGGAGTGAATAATTTGTCTGTAATTTTGTGAAGAAGAAGTTCTTAGAGTCGAGCGCACGTGGTCTGGGATTTTAACTGATTATCGTTTGGTATGACTGTAAGATGAAAGGAAATAATTCTTGCCGTTTAATGACATGTTGCATGAAGTGAATAGTTTACCAACATAGCAGTGATGCATTACTGAAATATTTACTTTTGTATAACGGATAAAGTGTGGAAAATTTTTATTCATCTTATCATCTATTTGTATTTAGTTGCTAAAATATTTCCTTTAAGCTATTAATACCTGAAACATAAGTATTTAGAAGCGCGTTCGCTCGTAAATCCTTTCAAAAATAAGATCACCATGGAGGGTGGCCATCCACCATCAGGATAAGGCTCTGTATCCCCAACGAAAAGTTGGTTTATTTATCGGCGTCGCAAATTATCACAGATTTTTATTTCAATTACTGTTCATAGAGCTTAGATGATATATTGATATAAGTTAGCTCGTGTACATCGTGGTCACTACTATTTTCCTCGCTTTATGTGAAAGTTAACTGTAAAACGAAGGTTCACCATTCTGTTGAATTAATAAATAAAATATTCAATTGTGATCACTTAAGCAAATCATAATGAAGCTTAAAGAATGATTTATAACACTGCATTGATTTTTAACCGATGATTGTGCTCATTTGGTTTCAGTATTGGCTTGAAGCTGAATTTTGCGAAAATCAAAAACCGGCTTTTTTTTATTTTGACACCTTTAGAATTTCAATGCGTAGTCATCAGTGCAAATAATTTGGTTGTAAAGGCAGGATTCATTCAAGAATGGCCAGTACTGAAGTCCCCACTCAAAAAAAAGATTTTGAAAAAGGTTTTTTGACCAGGTTTTTTCGATTATAGCCCACTGTGCTGCGTAGAATTCAAGGTAGCTCTATATTTTTTCATAGGTATGATAAAATTACCATAAAATACTCTGAGATATTCGAGTTATTCATCTTTTTTCTGCCGTATACGAACGAAGTTTTACGCGCCGCGCCGGTTACGCCGCGCCGCCGCCGCCGATTAAACATTCGGCGTTCACGCCGTCACGCCGCCGCCGCCGGCTTCATTTTGCCTCTACGCCGCCGCTGACCAAAATCAAGACGGCGCCCATGTCTATACTCATAACATATGCATGAACTTGAAATTTCTCTGAAATAGTATTCACGCCACTTGTGGATGTTACCTGTCATGTAGGATCCTAAGAGTTGATGAAAGGTTTATAAATCAAATTTGACATTAAAATCGCGTAAAATCTAAGTTAGAGATAGGGAAACTGATAGAACATGCGGCCTTGATTTCGTTTATCTATCTCACTAATTCCGTAGAATTAAGAAAATAAAATATTCTCATTTTGTTCATTAGCATTTTTCGATGATAATAAATTGAACAGTTAAAGACTCATATTTCAACTCAGAGTTGAATGACTTTCCAGGGCAGATTTTCGAAAATTAATTGGCATCTGTGTTCTTGTATTCCATAGTTTTGTTTTTATTCTCTTATTTTGTTTATTTTTATTTTATAACTGCAATAAGGTATCCTGGAAATCTATAGTAAATAGAAAATACCCTGCCAAGCATTCACTCCAGTCGGAAGCAAAATCCCTCCAAAGGCAGCACATCATACAAAATTATTTTCAAACAGAACTGTTCCATTACAACAATATCAACTGTTCTACAATGCGACTTACAATTTCAAATACATATCAACACAATCATAAGTTAAGTCAGCTGTATAAATATACCTACAGAAAACAATATCACATTATGCAACATCACACATAACTTTGAGCTTTTTCTGAAAATTTTGAAATTATTCGGCATTGGAATGAGAATTTCTCCAGATAAATCATTCCATTCCCTTATTGATAAATGAATACTTCGCAACGTAAGTTCGCGTCCCTTCATTTTTATAGCAATTAGATGTTTATTCGTCCCACCTTTCATTATTAAATTTCAATCTCCGCCGATTCCCATTTACTCTCATCTTCTACAAAACAAATGAAAATATTTGGCGCAATCCTTAGGAAATCGAAGCAAAACATGCTCTCATCGGATAACTGGATAAGAAATCTAATTATCTCAAATTCCATGTTGCATTGCTTTAAAATCGGCGAATTGAGAAATGAATAAAAAAAAACGATTTTCCTTTTTCCGCCTGGAAAATAATAAAAAGCAATGTCACGTCGACTTTAATAGAAGGAGGAATTGCATCGCTTTCGTGGGAATCTCTTGAGCATTGTTCTCGTTTCCCTCCATCTTATCCCTCTTCATTCCTTTTACGACAACTATCGTAACACTAAGGAGACGTTAAATACTATGTAGCTTCTTTGTTCAAATCTCTTATGACATTTTTATTTCCGTCATCTTTTCTTTTCCATGCAACTTTGTTCAGTCGAACCGCAGTTAATCGTAAGTGAAGTTCGTCCATTTTCATTGAATGCAAATCGCTTTTTTGCTTTTACAATTATGTCGATGCTTCGCAACCTGTTTAAGACGCTTTTTCTCCTTTTATCCGAAACAAATGACATCGACTTATATAACCAATCTTTAGAGTGTCTATTTCTATCAAGAAAGAACGTAGGTTAAAAAGTCGTTTCTTTTCGTCACTATCTAACAAGTAAACATATAGGGATACCTGACAAGGAGTGTTTTGTGGACTATTCTGCTTTTAGAAAATTCTTCCTTAATTGTCCGTCTTGTATCTGCTTTATTGAAAATTAAGAGCCTCTCCTACAGACTATTCTAGCAGAATGGCATTACAGAGTATTTTTGAAGAATTACACAATTCGATTAAAGGCGCGCTTGGTCCCGTGACCATAGCTTTTTTCCAGCTATTTTAATCGTTTAAAAGATCGAATTCTCCTTGACAAAATCCGTCCCAAGGAGTTTTGGTTTTTCCCAGCCTCTTTCCGGCTAAGGAATTCAAAAGGAAATGGGATTTCCTCCCACTAATATCGGACAATAAACGTGCTATTTCCGGAAGGAAGAAATCTCATTTAATCGCTCCGAAGGAATGAAATAACCATGCATTTTAGAACATGCTGTTGCTCCATTATTTCTTAATTATAATTAAAATAATTTATAGAATTAAAAACAATAAAATTATTACGTCGATTGTTTTTATTGAGCCCCAATTTAGAATCTCTATAAAACAATAATTAAATATTTTTATAAATACTGAACATCAAATTTCAACAATTCGTTGAAACTCATGAAAGTCTTCTGAGATTTAATCGAATCTATATTCCCAAGAACTCAGCTATCGGGACAATCTATGGCCACAGTAATTCCGAACCACTCACTTTCGGAAGCAATTCTTGTAGGAAATGCTTTTCTTCGTGGGAAATATCTTCATTTCATGATATGTGAACTAACAAACAACAGAATAGATGAAGTCCAAACGAATGGAGATTTTATTTTGTTTTTACAAACGACGTCCATGTATTCATTTCCTACCACTCATAATGCTATTAAATCAGTTTTATGAAGTACAGTTAAAACATCATCAAAGCTGAACATTTAAGTGGAAACAATATTAGAAGACATTTATTCATCCGCGATGATCGTCAAATTATTATAAATATTGCGTCCGAAAAACGCGAGATCTGCTTTTATATTTTGTCCATTTTTATCTAGAAACGGGTGTAAATTTACCAAGTTTTCTAATACTTAATTTCAGTTTGCAGAAGCATTAATAATTTTTACGCAGATTTCCCAGAGGTGCAGAATGATTAACGGAGTCGAATCGCCAATAGATTATTTATCGTGATTCTACTTTGTTGCTATAGGATCGTTCTTTCTGTTTATTTTTTATTATTGCTATTTTAAGTATTTTTTAGTTTGTAATTATCCTTCTCTTTATCCTTTTCTATATTTAATACTAAGTACTCCTTGTGTTCTGCCTTCTATCATATCATGCCTTTTCACTCCTTTACCCTGTGGGTCTTCTACGTGGGTGTCAAAGATTTGTTTCCATTCTTTTCTTTGTTATTTGCACTTATTATAATGACAAACGAGGTTAATGGCCCACTTCTTTTTGTTTTATGAAACCAGGGATGAAGTTTATCCAAGCAAGCATCAGTTTCTTATCAGGTTACAGAATCAAACATAGTCATTATAATCACGGACCCCCCTTCTTTTTCTTCGGAATAAAAAAAGACCGCATATTTTCCACAGATTCAAACCGCGGAATCAGTTTCCTCTAATTTTGAAAAGAGGACGTCACGGAGTCAATGACGTCATTGCTCGCAAACCAGTATTCTTTCCCACCTTCTCAGAATGGCCGTCCTTGGACTTGTCAAAGATTCCGACCTAATGAAGGAAAGGGGCAGTTGGCGGCTGAATATTGTCATGTGCAGACGCCGAGTTAATAACAGCTTGTGAACGACCGCCACATCCCATGGGGATAGTCCTTCGAAGGCTCCTGGTGCTGCTTGCACTGACCGTGGGTGAGTGATTATCGGACTATTAATGTCTACTGATATCATTCGATCATAAGTATTAAATGTGAGTGGACCTGAATTCCCAATGTGTGGGAAATGCATCAGCTGGGATCGCATTGGTTGTTTAAGGGGCAAGTTGTATTGTAACTTTAAATCCCGGAATTTCAAATCAAAGACGCTACTACACGAACACAATAGAATTTTTTCCAATTTCCCTTCTTTTGGTATCGACGATTCTTTCTAATTTAATGTTGCAGATGACTCTGCGACCGATCAAAATGAAGTTTACGTGAATGGGATAGCTTCCTCTCGTCTGGGATCTAACCTGGAGAACTAAAAAGTAGCCTAATATCCACGTAGAGAGGGCATTTATTAATCTCTGAAGGATGAAACTTTTGTTCTCGAGTCTTAGGCGAACACACATTGTAAATTTAATAAAATAAAATTTAGAAAATCAATAGCGAAGATATTTAATTAGAAATGCTTTTTATCTAAAATTATCTGAAATGATATCGGAAATTCAATACAGAGATATTTACGTAAGTAACTGTAATCTTAGAGGTTATATCTCGACACTTGAGAAACATCTATTCACGTTATGAATATAAAGTTTAGCAATGTTTAAATGTGAGAAAAGCACGTGGAAATTCAAAAAAGCTTTCATGCATTTGGAAATCTTTGAGCGGAGTGTTTAGAATAACTGACGTCATCTCGGCTGGAAATTGTAAATGGATTTGAAAGGGGGTGAGATTAGTACACATTAGGCAGAAAAATGGAATCGATTTAGATTGTAAATAAATAAGAATAAGAACTTAAAAAATAATTAAGTAAATGTTTTGAAGACACTCATAAATCGGAAGGGCAAAAAGGAAGTTTTCTATAGCGTGAAAAGCAATATTATACGAAAAAGGAAAGACTCGCAAAGAAAATACTAAGGTCGTGTTTTCACAAAGATTTTCCTTTTAGATAAAATTGTAATGAGTGGACTATCGCAAAGTGACGTTAATGAAAGCTTCTTATTTCGTACGTTTGGTTCTCCAAATAGCAGATGAACTGGAAGGCGATTATATATTTTGATACGCAGTTTTGATGAGTTTTCTTAATCAAAACACTTTCATATCGATCCCTAATATTTGTTCCAATTTGAAATTCCGCCGCGAGACGTAATTTTGATAAACGAACTTTAAATCAATAAGAAGAGATGATTCTTCTTTTGGTGAAGGCCATTCATTCTTAACCATCGATGCAATTTGTTTCTCGAGTGAGCTATTAGTATCTTATAATACGAAGAAGGGAAATGAAAGCAAGCCCTTTAAGGCAAAAGAAATGGAGGAAGAAATCCAAAAGAAGAATAATGGAAATGAACCTCTATTCTTGTGGTGAATATCTGAAACTTCGCAACGAAAATTGAAATAATTTAGAGTCCTTCTTTGGTTAAGAAAGCCGAAAAGATAAAACTTGCCCTAGATAATTGGTTTCAAGAAAAGATTAAGAGGAAATATTACGACTAATTACGAGATTTTGGTATGAGAAATAATGATCTGTCTATTCAAGACTCATTGAAATGTACTCCGAGATAAAGGCGAAATCTCAAAATGACGTACAATTTCTTAAACGGAATCCATGTTCTAGATGAGACAGTTTAGTTAGCGATGGAATGGGAGCGTATTTCATGCAGGCCGATCTGTGGACATTTATTGTGTGTTTAAGTGGTGTGAAAAACAAATATGCACTGTTGATACAACAATTTTTATTTTAAATACGTAACGTCACAACTTTTTCCCAAAATATTAACATATTCCGTTTTATTTACCGTTGCAACTTATATGATGTAATTCTCTACATTTCACTGCTCAAAATATTAATCTAAATTTCCTTTACGAAAAGAATAATCAATTTGAAAATCATTAACATTTCCTAGTACAATTTCATGTTCCTATCGTCATCCGATGATGTCTTCATCTGATCTACTTGTCGACCACTTTCGTACAGTACTAGATGGCCTGAAAAGTCCTGAGCCTAACATAGAGATACTACACTACTATAATTTCTGAGAGACGATAGAATATGTCCTGGTACTCCGCTTAAAAAGGATTCATGCGTTCATAAACACCAAGTAGAGAAGGTATGACACTAGATTCCTAGCCTTTCTTCGAACAGACGAAATTTCTAATATTTAAGGAGGAGAAAGGAAAGATCGATTTGGGAAGACAAAGTTGTTATCGTGCCGCGGAATAGCCGATCTTCCAGAAATATAATCATCGACTTTTCAGAATTTAAATGACCTACTTTGATGTTTTCTTATATCCGCACGTCTTCCACAAACTGGTCTAAACCAGTTCCCTAAATTGTGACCATGGTTCTCAAGGCGGCTTTGGCTGGATTTATTCGGTAAATAATTTTCAGAAAATCCTTCCAATATCTAGCAAGTGCAGCCGATCTAATTGTAAGTCCTACAGTTCTATGACTTTATACATATCAGTTCATTCGGCAACAGTAATAAAGTTTTCAAAGTAGAATGAACTCTCTTTCACTTTTGGATTTGGGGATTTTAGGATTGAAAATTTCAATGATCGCCTTGAGAATGGCCGAAACCTTGATGTTAAACCAAGACCTTAACCCGCGAAGAATTTCTTCAACAAACCGGGAAAGCCTAGTATAAACAGTTTTAGACCTCCCTACATACCCCACCTAGCGGATTTCCCCAGATGCACTGCAACGCTTTAGCCAATCGTTCGCCTCATTCGATGGGCCAAATTCTTTTTTACGAGCGACGTCCTCTCACGCTTCGCTTTATTGGTTCCTTATGCTTTTTTTCATTGGAATTATTAATTTTATGAGAATATAATAAAGATATTGCGAAGCAGAATGATCTCTATCACACAGTCGGAACACTGATACGAACTCTGAGATAGAATGAGATCTTCTAATTCACGTAAAAAATGGAATGGAAAATGACCGAAATTTAATAGCTAATTGTAAGATGCACTCTTTCTGTGGAAAGCAGAAAAGAGAAGCTGCAATACCGGCTATCCCGCTTAAGACGCGGTCATCGCCCGAAGTGTGTGTACATACAGAAATGACAAATCTATTGGATACCCATGTGACATCTTTTATAATTTGGATCGTCATCGGCGTGTTTAAAGCAGCCGAATTGCTATAATTCCGGTTTTCGTGCAAACGAGAACAGTTGAAAGAAATGGATCCTATTATGAAAAATATAGTGATGGAGACTATTAATGATTCACCAATAATCATAATATAAAACAAAATAAGAAAACGCAATTAACTTTTACACCTTGATCCTCAGCTGAAATGATCCTATACTTCGATTACATGCGTAAAAAGCACTATATTTCATTCGTTATATTTTTTCCGAAGCTCTTAAAAAATATCTACTTCACTTATTCCCATGTTATTATGGAGTAGTCCTTACCTCTCAAATTATCAAACAGACAAAATAGTCAACACTAATGCCTGTGGCAACGGCGACCCGATGGATCAATTACAGTGTATTCAGCGAGGGAATATTCCCGTATATTTTACATTGTTTCAGTGATAAGTTCTACCTGAATGGCGGGTCACATAGCAGCATTCCATCTCGGGCCATCGCCGTAATATATCAAATAAAGTGGAACAACATAACCACATACCCCTTACGTAAACCTCTTTTCAACAAATTTGATATTGAACACAGATTTTTACTTTTCCACAAAAATCTGTGTTCAGTTATGTATTTCCACCACATCTCGGCCGAATCGATAGATTATAAATATGATACTTTAACTGTGCTTTTTATCATACAAATACATACTTTTTGAAAATAATAATTAATGTCTTCACCACTGCACTGGAATAATCAATGAGCTACATACCCCTCAACAAAATTTAATTATCTTTTTACTTAGGCCTGAAGTATGTGAAATTAAAATTTACAATGCTTTATTGATGATGAATAATGTCTTTTGATGCCTTCAGTAAATGATTTTAAAAAATGCCTTTATGACCAAGGTGAATTTTTTCTGCCTTGACTTGTTTGCCATTCTTTTTATAGACCTAATCTATTTATATCTCGGTGTGATTTTTGTGGATGGATAAAACTTTTATTATCATTATATCATGAAATACCTTGCATTTTTTGTTTTATCAAGTAGTCAACTTAAGTATTTAGCCTTATGCTCACATTCCTAACAATTTAATTTTATAAGAAAAGCATACATAAATGTTTAATTTGCATACATTGGAATATTGCTCTAATCTTTTTCAAATTAAAGGAAACTGAATTTGTTAAATCAAAAGATACTACAAATATATACGTACATTTATTTCTGAGGACGATTTTTTTGGGAAAAGCAGAAAATTATAGTGAACAAAATATGTGAGAGCTCAATTCATTTTTTGCCATTTCATTAAATTGTAATTTTAATAATTCTGAATGCTGATTAAATATTATCGAAGTATTTACGTAGATGACTAAATTTTAATTTAGTGCACACAAATTTCTTGCAGGTACATTTGTGACTGGACAGAGAGCTCACTCATGGTTTCGAAATCCTGAAGATTATGATTTCAGAGAGTACGGCTTCAGAGAAATTGCTAATTTTTCACCAGAGAAAGTTGAATTACTTAACTGCTCTAAAAATGGAGACCAAATGATGTGTGTTCCACTTGAACAATGTCCCGAGTCTAGATATAACCCAAGACGGCAGTTTTGCAGGTACTTTGCATGCATAATAAATATTTTCATATTTCTTTATGTTTATTATGCTATTGCACAGCTTTTCATTCTTCTTCTTCCTTCTTTCCTCCTAGGCTTATGCCTGTTTCCTTCAGTACCACGCCCCAATCCTTCATCCCATATCCAAGTCATCCCTCCATCTTTTTCTTGGTCGCCCCACACTTCTTTTCCCTTTTGGAACTTTATCTCTTGCGATTTTCACTATCCTTTCCTCATCCATTCTGTCTATGTGTTCATTCCATTCTAGTTTTCTTCTGTAAACCCACGCGTTAACGTCTTCCACACCACAGTCTCTTCTAATCACCTCACTCCTTTCTCTGTCAAGTAGTGTTTTTCCTGTGATCCTCCGCAAAATTCTCATCTCTGTTGTTTCTAACAGCCCCATTGTTTTGGAGGTATTGGGTCTTGTCTCTCCCATGTATGTTAAAATTGGTCTCACTACTGCTTTATAAACTCTACCTTTTGTCTCTTTCCTTAAATGTTTGTTTTGCCAAATAGTGGCATTCAAGCAACCTGCTATCCTATTTGCTTTTGTCACTTGCTCTCCTACTTCCTTCTCGACATCCCCGTAGTTAGAGAGCGTTATTCCTAGGTATTTAAATGACATTTCTTGTTGGATAACTTTCCCATCCATCTCCAGTTTACAACGCAGGGGTACCTTTGACGTAGTCATACATTTAGTTTTTTCTGAGGAGATAACCATATTAAATTTTTTAGCTGTAATATTAAATATATGGAGGAGCCTTTGTAGGTCATCTTCGCCATCTGCCAGGAGAACGGCATCGTCAGCATAACACAGGATTTTAATCTCTTGATTTTCCATTCTGTAACCTCTTCCATCTTTCACTGCCTTGATTATCTCATCCATAACTATACTGAATAACAGGGGGCTCAAAGAGTCGCCTTGCCATATTCCATTATTAACTGGGATTAAATGAGTTAATTTGAAACCTAGCTTGACTTGAATGAAATTTTCTGTATAGATATTTTTAATCGTATTTATGAGATTGATTGGTATCCCATGTTCATGTAGTAAGTGAATCACATCTTTGAGTCGAATCCTATCGAATGCCTTCTGCAGGTCGATGAAACATATATATGCTGGTCTGTTGAATTCGATGGACTTCTCAATCACCTGTCTCAAGACGAATACTGCATCCGTGCAAGATCTCCCAGATCTAAATCCTTGTTGTTCGTCTGATAACGCTGTGATGGAAGTAATTTTCTTGGTGATGATTTTTGTTGTCAGTTTGAGTGCTGAATCTAGTAGGTTAATTCCTCTGTAATTGGATGGTTCTCTCCTATCTCCTTTCTTAAACAGGGGAAGCAAAATACTATTTCTCCATTCATTTGGTATTGTATGGAGACAAATAATTTTGTTTATCAGTTCCATCAGTTCGTTTGTCAAATGACGTCCTCCATATTTAAGCAATTCATTGGGTATTCTATCTTGACCTGGTGATTTTCTATTCTTTAAGGATTTCAATGCTTCTTCTAATTCTGAATATTGGACCATAACTTCATTTTTGTTTGTTCTTATATTTGGCATGCTCTCATCCGGTAAGTTTGAGTTTCCTTCAAATAATGTTGTTAAATATGACACCCATGTTTCTTCTGCTATATGACAGCCTTCTATAAGCTCATTGACTTCCTTTCTTTGTTTCCTAATCATTCTCCATATTTGTTTCTGCAGTCCATAGAAGTCACTTTCCATTCTTTTAGAAAATATTTCCCAATGTTCGTTCTTTATTTGGTTGACAAAATTTTTTGTTTCATTTCTGATTCTTTTATAATTTTCAAGGGATTCCTGAGTTCTGAGGGATTTATATCTTACATAAGCGTCCCTTTTTTCTTTGCATTTATCCTTCACTTCCTTACAAAACCATGGTGTTCTGCCTATGTTTCCTTCTGTTTTCTTTCGTGTTCCTAAAGCTTCAGCTGCTGCCTCTTCTATATTTCTTTTAACCTTCCCCCAACTCTGGTCAACGTTATCATCTTTCTGTATATTATTAGCTTCAATTTTTTCTGCAAGTCGCCTCTGGTAAAGTTGCTTGGTTGATTCATTCCAAAGTGATTCGATGTTGTACTTTTCTTCTTTAGCTGTTTGTTCATCACTTTTCCAGTGTCGCAGCATGTTTAACCTAAATTTACCTTATGGTTTTAATATCTAATATTAATAGAGGGTGTATATTTCTATTGGTAACTATGTAATCTATAGTCGATTTCTGGCCTCTTGTATTTTGAAATGTATATTTATATTGATCTCTATGGTCATAAAAGGTGTTATTAATTCTTAGTTCATTGCGGGAACAGAAGTTGACCATCATTTCACCATTATCATTTAGAACTTCTTCATTGAACCTTTTCATTAAGAACATATTTATCTCATTTCTGGTAAAGTGTTTTAATAAGTATTCATATAGTTAGTTACTCAAATATATTTATCACAGATATAATTGGTGAAGCCTGTAGCAGACAAAACCCAAGTAAATTAGAAACTTGTCTGAACCATTCTTTAGCAGAATACTGAAACATAGCTCCTCTTAAATATTCAGCCTATGTGTGCATATTGAAATTTGAAATCCAAGGAGTATAAGATAAAGCACTTTTTTGAATATGTTTGTAGATGCCAATATTGAATGAATTATTTTAAAAAACTATGAAATTTCAAAATAAATTCAGAGTAAAGCTTTTGTTATTACCTAATTTATCTTTCTTCTCTTGAGTACAAGAACCTTATAAATACATAATAGAGGGTGACAAAAAGATCAAAAAGGGTTAAAAGGATCTTTTACCTTAGCTAGCTCGTACATCCTTGAATCAATTCCATCTCTGATAATAGATGCAAAGTATAAACAATGAATTGAGATATGTATTTACTCTTCAAAAGCATCACCCTTCAGTTTTTTTTTTAAATTGGCATACTTTATAAAACTTTTCTTTTTTATACCAACCTAATTTTATTTTATTCCTTTTTTTTCATTGGGTTAGTTTCATTCTCTAAGATGTTTCATCAGACAGTATTCATTATTGAAAACTAAATACAGCTTTACTTGCCTTGATTCATTGGAATTTTTAAATATGAGTATGCTTATGCTTGTATACCACAAGCTACAAGGTGATATTTTTCTACCAATACACAATTATCACCACATTCAAATCATTCAAAAAAAAATTCTCTAGTTCAATTTGGTGTATATATAAGGGGGGAACTCAACCAGCCTGGTATCAAACCATTTTAAGGAATGGCATCGCCTATTGAGGCAAAAAATCTAAGTACGATATATATACGATAATTCTCGTACATTCTAACTTTCAAGTCAGGATAGCATCTGAAGGGTTCTCAATCAAATTTATGCTTTCCCTATACAAATCAAAGAGAAAAACACAAATTGAGCTGTGGTGTTGAACCAAAGGTCTTTAGGGAAATGCATTTAGAAAATATGACTCCTGTACACATGTATGCCTTTATATCTTCTTGGGTTCAAATATTACAACAAACCACTTCCTATTCTTATGAGAATGTTGCATATGAGCCTTGCTTCAAATGCAGGATCACATTCAGAAATATCTTTGGAGTTTGCATCCCAAATTCTTTAATGATATCCCGAATTTCAATTGTCTGTCATCCCAGGAAGTGCCTCAATTTATCATTTGCCTCTCAATTAATTTCTTATGGGACTATAATTTTGGACCTCCTCCAAGGATAGTTAGGATCAAAGTCTGAATTTTTTGGTGGTTCCATGGTGGGCTTTATATCTGGTAAAAATGCAAGTCAACAAATCATATGGTACATGTTTTGTATCCTATATGTCCAGAGAAGTGTCTATATATTAGATATCAATAATAGAATGACTCCTGTTTCAGTTGGACTCCAGGAAATGTAGACAGCATTCCATTTAGAGGTTCAGGTGTTTGCTGTCCTTACAATAAACCACCAACCACTTCCTTTCCCCAAATCAACAACAGCCTGCATCCAAAACGAAATTCTCCTGCATTTGGCTCAAAGCCTGTTGACGACCTTGCTACTCGCAGTGGAATCGGATCAAATTCAGGTATTGCCAAGATGACTTGCATCAGTTTTATCTACAGTACTTCCTTTAACTCACTTCTATTTCTCTCCAGAATGTGGCTTACTGGAGAAAGATGCAAAGGTTGGAATGAGAATTATCGGTGGCTCAGGTCGTCAACAAATCCTAGGAGCTGCCATTGGAGGAATTGCTTTGCCCTCTGCCTCTGAATCCCCATGGACAGTAAGAAGCCATTTCATATCAAGCAGCTCTAATGTTACTATCATCTCATAAATAATTATTTCCTCCTCTTATTAGGCTGTGATTGGTGAATTTTTGAAAGATGGCTCGGTTGACTGGTTCTGTGGAGGCTCTTTATTGAATCAGTTTACGGTTCTTACAGCGGCTCATTGTGCCAGGCGCAGGTAATTCATCTCTCTTTCATATATTTGGTAATCATAAGACAAATTTATGTACTGTTATAACTTGTATGACATTGTTATATGTTATAACTTATATTAAATTCTACCATCTAAATTATCAGGGGAGGCTGGCAATAAAAAATATGAAAACTTTCAAAATTTGGAGAAGTAACTTTGCAATTATTTTTCTACATAAATTATTAAAATATTACTCCAGAGTTGCTCTCATTAATTAATATCAATATTCCTCAAAAATGTGTAAGAAATATAAATCCTTTTCAGATGCTGTAGCATAAAAATACCTTTTTTATTTTTTGCATTGGTCAAGATTTATGAGAGAATTTGTGTTAGTTATTTTCATTCTTTCCTTTATACTTTGAAGAGAATTTAACAACTCACCATAATAAGAACTTTATTATTTTGATGCATCTAGCATTATTTAATTTAATTATATGCATTTATGTTTTATTTTATTTATTTAAATATCTTTTGTTGTATTAATTTTTTGACTCTTTGTATTTCATATTGAATTTGAAAACTTCATTTTGTGTTAATTGATTTTATGTTCCTGCCATGTATTTAGTACATTGAATCATTTACTGTGTGCTTTTCTGTATTGTAATGGGTAAATGGGTCTCATGACTCAAAATAAATTATTATTATTATTATTATTATTGTGATTTGTTGAAATGCTTTAATATATGCATTCATTAGCTATTTTAAGTCCTGAAATATCTACCAATGTTTTTATAAAAAAGATAAGAAAAGTGCATCAACTTTTTTCAGAAAACCAGAAATAGTGCGTGTTGGTGAAGTAGATTTACGACGCAACACAAAATTAGGAGAGGGAAAAGGTGAAGAAATGAGGGTTAAGCAAGTGATTATGCATCCTGAGTATCACCCACCATCTTTCTACAATGATATAGCTATTCTTAAGTTGGACAGAGCTATTGAACTCAATAGACCTGGAGGTGCTAGAACAATATGTCTTCCTCCAAAATCTGAATCAGCAAATGCATATAATGGAAAAGAAGCCATCCTCACTGGTTGGGGGCACCTTTCCTTTGGTAATTATTTCTCCTATGTTTGCTTTGAATAGAAAAAATCTTCCATTGGTCTATCACAGCTGGAAGCCAAAGATGTCAATGTACCTTTTTAGAATGGGGGCTGATGAAAAGGAAAGATTATATGTTATTATGTTAAGAAAATTGTTTGTTGATGCTTTCTGACGATACTTGGTGGAACATTTCCATAATCAATATGAAAGAAACAATTTGTCTTCGTCCACAAATTTGTGGACGAAGACAAATTGTTTCTTTCATATTGATGATGATTGATTGAAAATTGTTTGTTTGTAGGAATTGATATGTTCTGCATTGTTTTGGATTTGTGTATTTTTCCTGTATGTTTATTAATTAGCCTTCTAGATAATATCTATTGTGTTTCACCAGTATTTCAACTTCTCTCATTATTCAATATTAAGAAAACCATGAAGTAAATAGAGAAGACAAAGCTAGATTAGAATAATTATTGTAGGATGAGTCATAACTTTGATAATGTAATCTTGAATAGGAGGAGACAGGAGTCCAATTTTACAAGAGGTTCGTGTGACAATCTTCAGCAATGAGGATTGTTCTCGCTCATATGCATCAGCCGCAGCTGCCACTGTAACAAAAAGGAGTTATCCCTCTGGAATTATTGACTCTCAACTCTGCGCTGGTGACAGACAAGGAAAAAAGGATGCTTGTCAGGTCTTTATTGCTACTTTTTCTTACATTTGGGAGTCCCATTAGTTTAAATCTTCCATCTTGCATTAATTTCCAGTGCTCTCCTTTCCCCTTTTATGTAACTGATTTTCTGAATAATACATTGATTTCATTTCAAGTCAACCCATCTTCTACACCTCCTCTTTCCTTTTTCTTACAATTCTCAGATCTTTTATCCAAATCCTCTTTATTTCCACCTTTAAACTTCTCTATGTACCATTTCTTTATATTTATTTTTGTTTTCTTCAACCTAATTCCCAGTTTAAGAACATGATCAGTATAAATGTCTGCTCTTGTTGAGAGTTTCATTTCTGTTTGTTTTTCCTTTGGATTTTCCACACATTTTTGTGCACCTAAACTCCCTTTCCTCATTTAATATATAAGAGTATGCTTTGGCAGTGAATGACTGATTTTCTTCTTACTTGACAGGGGGATTCTGGAGGACCTTTGGTTATGAGGGCAAAGGATGGAAGATATTCACTCATTGGAGTGATATCATCAGGGATTGGCTGTGGTTCAAAACAGTACCCTGGGGTCTATGTTCGTGTCTCTTCATACATTGATTGGATTTTGAGCAACATGAAATCATAACCAAAAGACAAATGTGTTTACTACATTTGAGTGTGTGTGTGTGTAAGTGTATGATTGAGTATGAGGAGAAAATGCTTTTCACTTTCTCTAAATAATTTAGGAATCATTTTCTTGCCAATTAAAATGTTGGACAAAGAAGAGATGATTCTGAGGTCTTGTATAAGCTTTCAGAAATTGCTAGAGTCAACATTTTTCGATTTATGATTGAATTTTTTCCAAGTGATTTTGTTGTGTTTCCAAATATTGTGAATTTATGATTAATAAATTATTTTTACAATTTTATAGCTATCTTGTTTCCATGAAAGAAGATCACATAATAACTAATGGATTATTAAACTGGAGAAAAATTGTATTTATCCTTGTAAACATAAGATCCAATCCAATATCCAATAAGATATCATTACTGTCAAGATACACTTGCCCATAGAAAGCAATTTAAATGGACAAAGTATTGAATACTGGTTTCTGAGAATATGAATAATAATCACTTAACTTTATAAAATAGTGACATATAAATCGGCAAACGATATTATTTATTCATTGTTAATGCCTAAGAAATCATCATTGCTTCCTCTGCAATCATTTTCATTGTTTTTCCACATCTACATACATTTCCATTTCCATGTCAAAAATATTTCCCTATGATAGCTATGTTGCTATTAAATTGGTAGCTCCAAATGTTTATCCTCTCTCAAACACTTGAGCCATTTCATGACTTTGGATTTGAATGCAAAACTAGAAGATTTCCTAGCTTGATCTCAAGGGTGTTACTTTAATGTTGAAATTTTAAATTTAGCAATCAAATCACAGTATATAACAGTGAAATGTATAGAAAAAGAAATGCTTTATGGAATGTGTAATACACTTGAACTTCAATAAACTACAACTCCCTTAAAATTTAAATTATCATAATTCAGAAATTTCCATCTTAAGATATATAATATTAGATTGAAATTAAAGCTAACACATTAAATTATTTGTATTTATTGAACATTATGATATAACTAGAGAACTACACTGTCAGAAATGTTGGAAATAGATTTGAATACATCCTTGCCTACAAAGTTCCCAAAACAGCTTGAGAAATTGTTCTGATCGGATAGCTTAGTTGGTCAAAGCAGCCTCCCCGATAGAGGAAGATCCCAGGTTCAATTCCCTGTCCCAGGTTCAATTCAGACTTTTTTCAGGTCCATTTCTCCTTGGAATTTTTCCTGGGTTTTTCCTGACCTTTATCCATTCCTTGAGATCAGTAGAGAATGGTTCAGAATGTCTGACTTTCAGACATACATTGCAATACCCTGTTACTGTTAGGTTATTTCAGCCACCGGAACTCCTTATCACCAGCATTTCGTGAAGGTAGACTAGTCTGGACTTGAAAATAGCTTCTAAACAAGGACCATAAACTTTCAATTTCACTGTAACCCTTTTGGGCGTATGGAAGGAGGTGCATGCACTCTATTTCATTAATACAAAACAAATGGTTAAAAAATTAATCCTAAAACCTACTTGCTAAAAGTCCTCTTCACACAGTCAATATTATTGAGTCAATTTTGAAATTCTTCAATATATTGATCGTCTGAGGGCTATGTTGAAACAATAATATCGATGGAAAAATATTGACGAAAATTAAAAAGATTTAGTTCTCGGATTCAACAATCATATTGATCGTCAAAGGGACAGATTATGTAGTACAATGGCAAAATCTCGCGAAATTTAACAAAATTCTCGCAATTTGGAATCCAAAGCAAAAATTCACGGCGAAAAAGGTTCAATCTTTATTCAATTTCCATTCTTCTGGCACTCATCTGGATATCGTACGACCATTATTTCTAATTCAATTCTGCAAAAGAAAAAATGTCTGCAAGCGATCAAAATGAACTTATTGTGCTTTTCTTATGAGAGCATTTCCGAATCATCCAGTCGATCCAAGGATACTTTTGGTAGAAAAATATGTGTTACGTCGCTGATCTTCTAATGGATTTTTAAATTTCAAACATCTATCTCTTCGGGAGGTGTGTGAAATTTATGTTACAATATTTCTTCTAAGCATTTCTCGCAGGAGTTACCTACATCGGATAAATTAATATACGCGCAACGATAATTATTACATAAGATAATAAAGGGGGTAAAGGGATATTCAGTAGATTTAACGAGAGGTATAATTGTTCATTGGCTTATATTATCATTAGAATATTCGAAGAAGGGTGAAGACTTAAGGTAATCTTCTCAAAACAATCTGACAAATATTTTTTGTATTATGATTATTTCTCTCGTAGAGGTTCATAAGAATGACCGAGATGATGATTGGCGCGTTAAGGTAATGCAGATAAATTCCAGAAGATGGAGTCCGTGGATTTATATAGGGCAATTGAAGGAGATGGTGCATTGTTTGCGGAACTGCGTATGCTTAGACTAGGTTTGCTGATAATTTTGAAAGGACTATTAACTGGAGTGCCAAGCCGGGTGAGTCTTTATAGCATAATGGTGATAAAGCACTCGGTGGAAGGTTACGATGCGTTCAACAAAACTATTAAGGAAATAGAGACGACTGCCGAGGCTATTTTAGTTCTGTTTAGTGGATCAAAAACTGGTGATGGAAAAAGTTGGTGTCCTGATTGTGTCTCAGGTAATTATTACTATACTTCTCCGCTTCATTCATTCGATTGTTCGTTTCACCGTCCGTAAGTATTTTATGACCTTAACGTAATTTTCAGCTGAACCTGTAATTAACAGAGTTTTGGAAACTTTGGATGATAAAACAGCCTTTCTATACGTTGGGGTAGGCGATAGAGCTACGTAAGTGTAATGACTCATTTTTAACATATTGGAAATAAAAATGGTATTACTGATTATACTTTTAATAGTTAATAATATTGAAGATCTTTTCTAATGGTGATATATTGCATTGTCTTATCTCCCTGTATGTATTGTCGCAGATGCTCGTTTTTATTGTTATTATTTTTTGTTAGATAAGCTGTTCGAGGGGTTTACATTCTAATCGCACCTCCAGTATCTTTTTATCATTTTCAATTGCATAACCATAGTCATTCTTGCTTGAAAGACATTCGTCATAGTTGGATCATCTGCAACATTGATAATTTCGTATATTGTGCTATTTTTGAAACTTTTATGGAACAAGTATTTAATTTATCAGGTGGAAAGATCCAAACTGCGTATTTCGGAAAGATGAGCGCCTTCGATTGAGCTCAGTGCCTACGTTGGTGCGGTGGGGAAAGCCTAATCGATTACAGGAAGAAGAATGCTGCAATACAGATCTTATTCGGCTGTTGCTTGAGGATGATTGAAGGAGAGTACAAAGAGTGATGCATTTTAAGATAATAACCATTATAAAGGGTCCTTAAAAATCATTGCGTCCAATATAAGATTCTTCCTCAATCACTATTTTATCAAATTCTTGTATATTTTGCTATAAATAAATTGACTGCTGTTCCTTGTTACTGTTATTTGAGTCTTGTAGTAATAATCAAGTCGTCAATTCATTATATCCCTTTGGATTCGGCTTCTTGCATGTTTATTCTTTTTTGTCAAGTAATTCTGCATTTCTGAAACACTTTTACAGATATTGTGTTACATTTTCATGGAATAAAATTTATCTCATCAATTCAGAATAATTGTTACTGAATTCCGTGGATATTAAAGATCACTGTCAACTTCTTGATATTGGTACTGTTCTTCATTCTGAATCAAAAATATATGACTGCTCAACATTATTTGTATGGCATAAGAAAATATAATTTAAGTTCATTGGTTAGAAAAATACTAAAAATGCTGATGAGGTGGGGTGGGTAAAATTATATATGCTGCAGTTGATCAACTTTTGGTGTGATCGAGGAAATAACTGTGGATGTGTATTACAACAAGTATTGTGGTTGCAATGTTTATTAAACAGCTGGCATTTTCAATATTAGAACACAAAGTATTTGAGAAAAATTCAATTTGAGGTATTTCAAATGAATTGTGGCTTTCATTTGGGAAGTACTTAGAGTGTCACAAAAATAAACTGCAGATTTATTAGCAGAGAAGTTTCATGGAAGTTCAAATTCATTCTCTCTCATCAACTTAGAAAGTATTTTTATCTAGGGATCAGAAATATTTCCCTGGAACAGTTATTATTGTACCCTTTTGATGAGATTAGGTTAAAATGTCCTGTCATTCATTACATTACTATCATGAGTTCAGATGATTTAGCAAAATCAGCTTCATCTTGATTAAGTGAGTCATTGACACTGGAGAAATAATATTAATTATGCTGTTCAACAAATTCAATATTCCATGTATAGTTGACAGTATGCGTGCTTAAGGAGAATCGTTTCCCGTGTATTTCCCTGTAAGGAGCAAGGCATGATGTAGTCAAACCTTGCGAAAAATAGCTTTTTTGATTTAAAAAATCTTTGCTGGCGCAGAAATAAAGGATGCATGATATGGTGAAATTAATTTCTCAATATTTAAATAAATTAAAATTGATACAAATTATTTCTCTACATTTTCGCGTACAAAGATGATTTTCTTATTTCATTTATATCACGCTGTTGAGAGCAAAGCATTCTTTCATTCCACACAAAATTAACATAGAAATATCTTCATACCTTACTTTCTGTGTCGGTAAACTTATAATTCATGTTACTTCGTCTGAACGCCTCTTATAAACTGTATAAGATTTTTTGAGCCAAAATTTTCAAATTATGCAAGTCAAAAATCCATCGCCAGCTAAATCTCGTTCTGTAAGAGATACTAACATTCTGCGTAAGAAATTTGAAGAAAAATGTGAATATATTTTTTGTGAAGGAATGAGGACTTTATCTTGATAAAAAAGGGATTTATGAATTTTTCAGTTTGTAGATTTTTTTCCACACGCCAAAATTTGACAGTACTGCTTGTAGATGCCTGATTTCTGTTCTAGGTGTGAAGGAGTCAAGTACGCTCAAATAAGCTTTTTCCCTTTTGGAGTTAGCCTGTATCTTTGAGCTCATAAGGTGAACTCTCCGCACACTTAACTAAATACACCTGGATCAGATACCCATTTCCTAAACAGTGCTGGAGGTTTGTTGGATTCAACAGTAGATGGTAGCACTGTTATGACAAGAATAAATGTACCAACAGTATATTAACGGAATGAAATAAACTGTTGGTAAATGTTCCAAAAAGATAAAATGTCTCATGTGAGAAATAATAAAATAAAAATCCAGAACAAACAGTATGTGATAGAGTAAAATGGAAAATAGATTAGTAAATAACTTTACAAATCGAGTCATAATCACCTGTTTTCAAGCAGGGGGCAAAACCTTTGTTGTTATAATTAATGTTCTACCTTTTGGTAGGTTCATGTACCACATTTTCCGAATTTAATGCCGTTTCTTTAATTTCAGATCACATATCCCACCTAATATACATATATAAATGTATTTTGCCAGTCGAATACACTCAAAATGTATCAATATAGAATGCAGTAGATCTACTGTTTATCATTTCAAAGAGGTCTCCTTTCTTGAAACTGATTTATAAAATGAGTGACCTACTCCTCTATAAAGATGTATTGTAAAATGACAGGAATTTTCTTTCTCACAAAGATTCTTAATTAATGGACATCAATTTAGTCCTATACAAGGAAATCCCTCTCATATATGAAACCTGTGCTCTTTCCAATGTTTGACTTCTTCATTTTTGATGCGTTGTTAAGTGATTTATCTCTTCAATACCTTGCATTCAGCCTTGGAAATAGAATGAAGTCTCAGCAAATATGGTGGCAAAATAGCAGTTTACCATAAGATGTAATGTCCATTAATTCTGACAATTGTGGGCATTTTAGTCTGATTGCAAAAGTTGCATAACTTAAGGGGGGTCGATACCTTGCCTGAAAATCCGTTTGCAGGCTGTTGGCAATTACATCGCCATGGGGGCATGTAAATCGATAAAAAACTTTGTTTTCACTATTCGACGCTTGAAAGATGAAGCTAGGTTCCCATCCGCCAGTTTTTTGATAATGCAAACTATAACGGAGAAAAAAATTAGAGAACATTGAAGAAATCGACCATTTTTGATGTAGTGGCACTCTGTTATAATTAAAGATACGAAAATTTTGTCGGATGGGAACCTAGTTTCATCCTTTAACTTTGGATTTAGACAATTTTCAAGTTTCTAAGTTTTATAATAGTCCTGTAATCGTGCAACGCCTGCAAGATGTACAGTGTTTTTCACAACAAGCACCGAAAAACGTCTTCCAAGGAACTGGCGCTGCAATCCACTTCCCCTCATTTTCCCTCACACTCCTCGTCAAGCGATGTGAGGCTGATACCAGAGCCGAGTGTGGGAAAATAGCGCTCGAACTCTCCAATAATCTTTCAGCTTAACTCGAAAAAAGTATCATTTACGGAAAAGGGGCTTTGGATGGTTAGGAAAAGGGAAAACATTTTTGTAGATTCAGTTTTAGGCTATCTACGAAGGCGGAAAGATTTTCTTTCTTTCTGTGCTCTCATACATGTTGTTGTGGCAACATTTTTTTCAGCGTTCAACTAGGTAAAACGCCAGTTTGGAGAATCTCCTGTGTATTTAGAGAGGGATGATAGTTTCTGGGAGAATAAAATGGAAAGAAAATTAGAAAATTTTACTTAGATTGCCTTCTCCCAGAAATTATTGAACAGATATCCCAGAGGACTAAAGATAAAGGAACATTGTTGAGGATCAAGGGAATATGTTCCGTTTATAGTAAGTAAAATTCTCTTTAGTTTCTGTGACTTATTTCGGCATCGTAGCTCTTTCCATATTTTGATGATGCTAATTATGATTTCAGATCCCAAGATTGCAGGCCAAAATGCATCTCTTGCGAGAAGATATAAAGCATTTATGTCCTTTTAATAATCATAAGTGATTATGTATATATTTTATTTTTCAGATTTAACTTAATTTTATTGTAGCATCCACTTTGATAAATTTCTTAATATTAGTATTTTGTTATTTTAATACTTAGGATAGTTAGGTTAGGAGGAGTACAAGGGATAGTGATGCATAAAACATATCCAACTCCTATCCACAGTCAACCTCAGCCTTCACGTGGCGTACTCTGTCCCAACAAATGAGGCTATGACAAATAGTTATGCTCGTATGTTTTTTTAAGTATTCTGAGTGTTGTTGTTTTCGGTGAACTACGAAAATATTCCACAGTAATACCCTTTAGCAAAAATTACCATGCTTTTCAGTTGGTACTGAGACTAAATTTAAAATTATTTTTTCTGTTATTGCAAATAATTGACTCAAGATAACTCGTGAACACAATTGTTTGGGAACCTCGGTTCTACATTCTGCTGATAAAGTTTTAAGAAGGATAACGTCGTTGGATTACCGCGGGGAAAAAAAATTCTCTTGATGTACATTTATTGATATAATTTGTAAGAGATGAGAATTTAGTGGTATTATTATTTTAAAATATGGAAAACAGGATGAAGGTAAATGAGTACTTACAGCGTGTAACAATTTGGGTGCGTACGCAAGGATTAAAATATGCTCATATGGGCATTCCTATGTTGCACTTGGGTATTGTTCGGGCTTGTTTTCCTTATAAAGGCAAGTGAATCTCGTCTTCCTTGTCTTTCCCATTTGTCATTCTATAGCCCAGAAGGAACGGCGATTATCTTACTTACAATGACTGACCTCCACCCCTCTCTAGTATTCCTTCCCATTCCACATATTCGAGGGGATAACTCTCCCTCCGGATGGTGGAGGTTTTACAAACTAATTTGGCCGGCCGTTAATTTAAATCCCGTCTTGAGGTATCGACTCCCCTTAAAGGTGGTATTCCTCTTTGAATATATGGCAGGAACTCATGATGCACTATTATACATATATATATATCATCATCAGCCATTTTCAATCCAATGTCAGACATAGGCCTCCCCGAGTGCTTTCCAATTCTCTCTTACTGAGCTTCTCTTTGCCATGTCACCCCTAAAAACTTAATGATCTCTCTGTTCCATCGGTCCTTTGGTCTTCTTCTTTGGTCTTCTTCTCCTCACATCTCTTGGTGTCCAGTTCAGAACCGCTCTTGTCCAACTGTTGTCATTTCTTCTCGCCACATGGCCTGCCCACATCCATTTCAGTGACCTTACTTTATCTATGATGTCTGTCACTCCGGTCTTCATCCTCACCCAGGTGTTGCGTTTCCCGTCTCTTCTTGTGATCCCAAGCATACAACTTTCCGTACTTCTTTGCATTGTCTGAAGTTGTTGGGTTATTGCAGTGTTTAACACCCAGTTTTCACTTTCATATGTCAACACTGGTAGAATGCATTGGTTGAAGACCTTCCTCTTCAAGACCATAGGTATTTGTGAATTTAGAATATGTGCATTTCTTCCAAAGGCACTCTAGCCGAGTTAAATTCTTCTGTTCACTTCGTTAATCCTGTTGTTCTCTCCTGAGGTTACTAGTTCTCCTATATGTGTATGTGTATTCTGAGCAGGCCTCCAGAGGCATCCCTTCAAATTTGATTGGTTCTTGTGCTGCAAAAGAATTATACATTACCTTTGTTTTTGTTAAGTTTATCCTCAGTACTATCTTCTGTCCTGCTGTGTTCAGTTCTTGAAGTCTTGAAGCTAGATCTCTTCGGTTGATTGCAAGGAGCCTGAGCTAAGAGCCTGGACATAGTCTACAAAGCATAGTACTATTGGCATCTGATATTTATTCGTTCTGCTGATTATTTCTTGTAGTTTGTGGATGTGGTCTATAGCAGGGATGCCCAACTTTTCTGTATATAAGATCTACTTTTTATCTTAAAAGTGTGTCGCGATCGATTTATTGTCATTAGCGTAGTCTAAGGGGGAAGAAGGGGTGTGAAATGCATACTATGCTTATTCACTGTGTTTCAGCATAAGGTGCATTCCAGCGAGGTATGGGTAGATAAGTAAAATATATGTTCAAAACAATTTTTTATTTTTAAATCACTTATTAAGTTTTCGAGATATAGGCTCCTGAAGAAAATAAATTTCCAGACCCAACTTTTGATAGCAGCATTCCGTACATGCGGTACCTACAAAATTTGATTTTCCGACACTTCTTCGAGATAGATTTTTACTAACTTAAAATGCAATTTAATTTTTTTATCAACTGCAATGTATAAGTAGTTGTACTATTTGTTCGTAAATATAAAAAAGTTGTTATAAAAATGCTCAGTATGGCTGATAACTTGATTACAATATTTCACTTTCTCGTTTTTTTTTGGGGCCAAGAAAATTTATCATGAGAGAATAATATGACTTACTTTTTGCTAACTTATCAATAGCTCACTAAGTACGCTTATCTACCTACGTAAAAAAACATCAACAATAATTATTTAAAGGGCCAAAAATCTCACGTCCAGGGGAATTAAAAGAACATGGATAATTATTAACAATATTTATTAATTCAAAGAAGCCACAGATAAATACAGATTTAGAATTTGCTTTGTTCCCTTAACATTAGCTCAAAAAGGCTGGGAATCCATCTTCAGTTCCACATAGGGCTATAAATTCATTTTTGCAACCTATTATTGCAGCTGCGCCATCCGTTGTTATCGAGACTAATTTGAAAAGTGGTACTTTCAAATCATAGAGCAAGTTTTTAAAGGCTTTGAATATGTCGACACCTCTCGTCCTTTCCTTCAAAGAAATCATACTCAACAATTCTTCTTTAGATGTAAATCCTTAAAAATCAAGAGAGTACACAGAATTCTTCCCCAGACATTGCGAGAGATCGACGATCGACCAAAATTGGCCTCGCGATCAACTTGTTGGCCACCCCTGCTCTATAGTACTGAAGCCCTTCCAGAATCCTGCTTGCTCACTTGGCTGGGCAGATGATAGAGTAATCTTTAACCATTCAGCTATTATCCTCATGAATGTTTTGTAAACTACAGGAAGGAGACTAATAGGGTGGTAGTTCTTCAGCTCTTCGTTGCTTCCTTTCTTGTGCAAAAGGACTATTCTTGCATGATTCCAGTCCTGGGGGATTCTTCCTTGTTTCAGGCAATTTGTGAATAAGTGTGCTAAAACGTGCGCAACTTCTGTTCCACCAAGTTTTAAATATTCTGCTAACACTCCATCTATGCCTCCTGCTTTTCCGTTCTTCGTCCGCTTTATTGCTGCAATTACTTCTTCTGGGAGAATAGAGAGGGGATCTCATTGGTTTTGGCATGCTTCTTGGTTTTCCTCTTCAGCATTTTCTTCCTTCTTGTATAGGTTGCCAAAGTATTCTGCTACCGTCCTTAGTATTGCTCGTCTGTTGCAAGTTCTTGTGCCATCTTCCTTCTGTATAGCTAGAATCTCTTTCCTTCCGATTGCTAGGAATTGTCTGGTCTTCTTCATACTTTTGCTGTTTTCTAAGGCCTCTTGCACAATTCTCTGATTGAATTTTCTCACGTCTTCCTTAATTTCTCTTATGATAGCCTTACAAAGCTCGACGTATTTGATGTTATCCCATTGTGTATCTGAATTCTTCAGTTCCTTACGTCGTTTCATCATTTGTCGGGTGCTTTCGCTTAGCTTTCTATCTTTAGCTCTTCTTGGTGACCTTGTCACTTCTTCTGTTGCTTCCTTATAACAGCTTGCATGACTTTTGTTTCTAGTTCTTCTTCTTGAAGTGCTGAGAATCTATTTTTCAGCTACAGCTGGAATTTATTCTTGTTTTCTTCTAGTTTTCTAGGGCTTACCTCATGTTTCTTGCATGAAATCAACTTCTCGCGTTCCATTTGGATATTAATCTTAATTCTGCATCTTGTGATTCTGTGGTCACTTCCAGTGCTAAAGTCATTCAAGACTTCACAGTCTGTTACTGTGTAGAGTTTGTTAACCATTTGTAATCTATTTCTTTTTTTACTCCGTTGGAGCCTCTCCAAGTCCACTTTCTTTTAGGGTTCTTCTTGAAATATGTATTTGTTATATACATATTGGTGCATTCAGCAAATTCTCCCAAGCGGTGACCACGTTTGTTTCTCTGGCCCAGTCCGTATTGTCCTGCGACGGTGTAATTGGCTTCGTGTTGATCTACACGAGCGTTAAATTTGCCCATAATTATTTTACAATAGTGGGCTTCCTTATCATGTTCAGTGCCCAGAGTCTGGTAAAATTTTTCAATTTCTTCTTGGCTGCTTGCTGCTGTTGCTGCTTGTATGATCTGAACAGAGTAACGTTCATTTATCTTAAGTATGAGCTTGCAAATTCTGTCAGATATACTTTCTATCTTCTGTACATTGTTTTTCAATCTCATGATGTTGATCAGGAACCCGACACCTCCTAGTCTTCCATCCTTAGTACCCCTGTAATAAAATAAATTACCTTCCTTGAGTGTAATCAAGTCTTCTGATATTCTTCTAACTTTGCTGAGACCGATGACGTCCCAATTTATATTCTCTGCTTCATTCAGTAGTTCCAGTAGTCTGTCTTCACTCTTCAAGCTGCGGCAGTTGTAAGTTGCAAAGTGTAGGGTGGTAGCTCTTTTCCTCATGATGGATCTTTGTAATTCCACCACCTCCCGGACATCCGAATGGGTGGTGCTTTTACTTCCGGATAAAATTCCATTACAGAAGCTCGTCATGAAAATTGTATTTGCATTTGGGGGATGGAGGACAATAATTCACCAGGCTGTCCTACTGCCGGTTGGTGAATGCCACTTTCATAATTTAGCTGTAGATATTGTGGAAGCATTCTTAGGATGGTTGAACCTGGGCTATACATCACCTCCAACCTCGGTTAACACCCCTCCGCCCCGTTAAGGCAATAAACTTTGCCAGTGTGAGGAGGGGATATATATATATATGTATTATTATTTACAAATTTACATAACAACCTTGAAGCATGTTTGCATGCCCGCTTACAAACTCTTGTCTTCCAAAAATTCCTCTGCTGAGTAGTAACACTTATTAGATAGTAATTTTTTAAACTTTTCTTTAAAGATTTTGCCCATAGTTTTATTTGAATTCTTTTGTTATATAGTTTATATGTAATATGGGGTCTTCTCGTATAGAGTTTATGTTTCAGATATTTAATATTATTCTTCCCTCTAGTATCATAATTATTGTTGTGTTAGTCATTAAAATCTTTTCTATTTAAATGAACATAATATTTTGAATATTTAAATGTTGGGTAATGTCAAAATACTGTATTTTTTAGATGGTGGTTTACATGAGTAGAGTATTTAGAGAAGATCATGTCATGTAATATTTTTTTCTGTACTTTAAATTATGTTCTCCAATGGGAGCCATTGCCCATAATACAATACTTCAAAATTGAATAAAAGCAACCATAATATAGTTTATCTTGTGTACATGTTTACATATATAAAACAGACACATAGAGAATATGAATATGTGTTTTTTAGGTATGTTTTAGTGTTTGTGTATTTGTTAGTAGTGATTGGAGTGTTTTGTATTTGGGTGGGGAAATATAATATCAATGTCTGTCTGTCTGTATTCCTATTTAATTATACTTTTTCCACCATCTATTTTCCCTTCAAGAGGCTGAGTTCCTGGATTCAATAAATTTAAAGTATTCAAGAGATTTTTCATTCTTGTTAGGAAAAGTTATGAGCTTTCTTGTTCTACAAACTTATTCTTTTTCTAGAAGATACAATTAATTTTGTATTTACATTAAAGTATGTATTATTAAAATTAACTGATCTGTCACCTTAGCCACTAGCATTTTATTTGGAAGACTTAAAAACAAAGATCACTTCCCTAATCAGCATACATTTCTGCCAGACTGTTCTTTTTTAATGTGTATAACTTTCCTTTTTAATTGTAAACGAATATTGATACAACTTCACAGAGGAAGGGTTTTTTTGCTACATGTAAAGTAAATAGGAACAGATGAGTACTTTTTCCACAGTTTTCTTAAGACATAACTGGTTTTAGTGAATAATGAAACCAGTCATGGTTTCATTATTATGATTCATAATAATGATTACAGTGTGCACAAATCATAGGTTACATGTACATCGCATAGATGCTATATAGACTTCAAATAGACAATAGAGGTGATTAAGATCAATGATTTTATTCAACAAAATAATTTTGTCAATTGCAAGTGGACAATTTTCCACAATTCCACCAGATATCTATAGGCTTTCAGAATACTTATTCCATATCTCACTTAATTACCCATGAAAATAATCACCTTATACAGAAAGATATGATTTCTTCAGAAAAACTGTCTGAAGTTGCTCTCCTAAGCTGTAGCAGGGTTTGTATACACCCCCAAATGCAAATTGTCAGTATATGGTGTAAAAAAGGTCTTTATTTAGGACTTGAAATTCTCTTCTTCCATCAGATGTAAATGTATAAAAACATGTGCAAATAGAATGAAAAATATTTAGAAGGAGTGAATCTGAAAAAGAATTATTATCTCGTGAAAAAAATCCACAGCAGGAAAACATGCACAAAGGAGGGAGTGAAGAACATATACAAACATACGGACGGTACAAACTCAAAGATGTAATGGAAAACTTCGTGTAAGATTCAGATCACAAAAGCAGATAATATAACATAAAATCCAATCATGGAGACATTGAAATTCACTAAAAAGAAAACAATAGAAATCAAAAGGAAATTACTATTCCAAAAATTTTACTAAAATATTCAAATTATGAAATAGAAAAAGATTTAAAGTAGGAATATTCAATAGTAATGAATCAGTACACTATATACTTAGTGTATCAGATTATATAATTCAATCGCTGTATTTCCACAGGTATTTTCATTTACACACATTTCTAGATTTTCAAATCATGGCACATTTCAATCTCTGTACAATGGATATTCATTTTTATTATACATCAGCCATTATGATATATTTGGATGGAGATTTTGTAGACTGAAACCAGTTATGTAAGTTTTTACGTGTGTACGTGTGAAATTTTGTATTCAAATGTCAACCAATACTGAATGGTATGCAAATCAATGTTACAATTAGACTAGTAACTTAATATCATGCCTGTATTATGCTACAAAGCACTATTGAGGTACTCCATTTTAAATTAAATTGCTTATCTCTAAAGAGTTTCCAGAGGTTTAAAAAGATTGCAATAGATCTGCCATAGTGAGATTTCATATCTGTGCTTTTTGATGCCAATATATACTTTCATTAAAATTCACTGCTTAGTTGTGCATTGATATCCTGTGTTTGATTTCATCTTTTGACATAATCTAGAATTTCCTTTCTTAGTTATTCTTGTGATTGATCGGAAGAGACATCTTTGTGTTGTCTTTCATTTCTAATTTTCCATAACTCTGCTACTCAAACAAAGTGTGTGTATGCGAGAAGATATCTGGTAATTTTGTGATATAGGTTTAAATTTTTTCACTAAGTAAAGTATATTCTCAGAGATATTGCTATTTAAACAGCATACATTCTATTACAAATTCTTCTTAAAGTGAGAATTAATAATTTATAATAATTATTGTCAAGCCTAAGAGAGGCGCAGTTTTGTCATTTTACTTCAATAACTAGAAGAAATTGACTGTTTTTCACTCTCATATTATTTTTTTGTTCTTTCATGTTCTTTAACAAAGTCGATTACATCTCCATTGGTGCATATCATTTGTTTGAGTAAATAAATTCAATATGGTTAAGTCTATCTGAAAGCCTTCTTCAGACAAACATGAATTCCCTCAGCTTATTCCATGAGCTCTTCTGTAATGCTCATTTGAGCGCTTTCTTTTGAATGAATCTTCCTCTGCTTCGCACACTACAAAATGATACTTGATGCAATGATTTCAACAAAATTTCTTGCCTTAAAGGTACTCCTCCCTGCTAACATCGCAACTTGACTCAGATATCCATAATTATCCTTTTTCACTTTGAAGAGTCTCAGGATGATATCACTTTAAGACAATGGATCATTATGTATCCATTTTCAATCTACTTGATTTGCCCATTCTTCAAATCCATATACACTGATATTTTTATGTACAAAGTGTGAAATAATCTGGTTGCATGTCCTGACGTTTTATCTTTCATAAATTTTGTAATTCCTCATTTACCTACTCATAGTATCAACTTGTTTCCCATTTCTGGCAAAATGTTCCGTGTTCTACCTCCTTGTATTATGCACTCATGACAGCTTTTGTCATGATGTAGATATCTATCCCTAAATATATTTAAGAGAGCAATTACATCTAAATAATGAAACCTAATGTTAGTTATTCCTACTTTAATGAAAAATTATTTTTGTACAATATTTTTCTTGTTCAGAATATGAATTTTATAGCGTAGTTACTGTACTCTTGTGTACGTACGAGGGTGGTCTGAAAAGTTTTCGAACCCGGATTTTTCAGAAATTTTCAGAAAACGTCGAGAAATGTCGGAAACTTTTCAGAACACCCATGAATATATTTTCCATTCTTTTTTATGTGCATCTGTGTTTTCTGTCAAAAGTTTAATTTATATACAGGCAGTTTTAGGTTATACGAAGGCATAAATATACAAAGCTATTATAAGAATAGCAGCTTCGTAACCAAAAGACTTCTCCAGGATATCAAAGCATATACCTATATACGAGGGGCGTTCAAAAAGTAAGTTTCCCTATTTTTTTTTCTCCGAATAGGATTGAGGTAGGAGAGCCATTTGTATCGAGTGTTGGTACAGATGTTTTGATACTACAGAGTAACGCTCAAGATCGCTCGACTCACTGGATGTTAGTACGACAATGGTTTTCTTGGAGACACCATAGCGGGTTCCCGCCAGATGTGAAATCCGGATTGTTGTTCTATTTTTGACAGAAAAAAACGAAGCAGTAGTGTAAATTCATAGACAGATATCCTCAATCGTCAACGATGAAGATGAAATGTGCATTGAAATGGTTCGTCGCTGGCGTACATTGTTCATAAGGGGTAGATAAACTGCTTGTGACGAAGAGCATAGTGGCAGGCAAATGACGAATTGTCAAATTGATTTAAACGACGCGTTTGTGAGATCATAGCACTTGATAAACGCTTCACTTTTGGACGAAATTCTTGCTATCCTTCCTCCGAAGTTCGAAATAAGCCTATCATCACTGCAGAGTATTATCCTTGCAGGACAGAGAAGTTTGTGCAAGTGAGTGCCGCGCTTGCTATCGGCCACGACAACGTGCGGCCACATTCTGCTCATGGAAGTGTGCCACTGCTGGAAAACCTTAGTTGGGATGTCTTTGGTCATCCAGCGTAATCGCTTGACCTTCCCCCAGTAATTTTCACCAATTCCCTATGTAGAAAAAACATCTTGGAGGCTGGCGATTATGAACTCAAAAATGAAGTGGATTGTTGGGCAAGAAATCTGGCGGGAGAATGGCGTGACCTTAACTTCTTAAAATGTTACCAATACATCAAAAATCCATACAAAAAGAAGGAGATTGCATCAAGAAGTAGAGAAAAGATGAAAATTAATGAATTAATTGTTTTTATGATTTGAGGATAGAGATTTTATTTTCTGTAGCTGAGGGAAACTTACTTTTTGGACGCCCCTCGTATAAGGGATACGAACTCTAACCATGTTCCACAAGTGCCATTGACGTAACATTTTTATAACGTACTGGCCCCAGCCTATAGATAACAGAATAATTCAGACTTTGACTTAGCTATCACGAATTTGTTACCAGACGGTCCCAATAATAGCAATTTTCCCATGAGAATACATTGCGTGGATTTTTGAAAATTATTTTCAGACGTTTATCGGTAAGATAAAGGAACCAAAATCTCGGAAGTTGAAGTTGAGGTAGTTTTCTATAGTACCAGTGGAAGAAATGTTACCAAATGACCGTGAGTTCGATGCCAGGTGGGTGCAAAATTCTTCCGTAAGAAATGCATTGCTGTAATTTCTGATTTTTTTAAATATCTTACCGATAAGCTGGAAAGATAAAACCCGGAATGGTAACAGCGGCATTTGTAAACATTCTTTTACGCAGCTCACTGTTTCTCTAAGTATCCTTGGTTCGATGACAGAGAGATATTTCGATTCTACCATGCATTTCAAATGGGGATAACAGAATCTTATTTTGGACCTTCCTGATAAGATATTGAAACACGTCGGTATGGCACTTAGCTAACATTTATATTCAATTGTCTCTCACGAAAGGGTCCTGAGTTCGACACCAGGCGGTCTTTTGGGCGAATTTTATTGGGGCATTTATCGGTGCGACAGATTATTCAAAATCACGGAATTTGCATATGAAGTGGTCTTTTATATTACCATTGGAAGGAATGTTACCATATGAGCGTTGCTTCGGTCCCAGGTTGGTGCAAACTTTTCCCCTTAAAGATGTATTTCGTCGATTTTTAAGAATTGTTTGGATTGCTTTCGCAATAACATGGAAAAATATAACCCGGAATGTGATCAGGGGTCATATATACTTATCAGAGATAATCGGATACTTTTGGTAAATTTTCACCGATTAGCTTGCAGTGTGGAAGCAACTTTTAGTCGTATCTTGAACTCTGCTTTGATCTCCGTTTTCATATTTAGACCATTCTTTTAATTTCTCCCATTTTGACAACTCTTTTGACGTCTCCCTCCTGATTTCGGTCCAAGGAGTATGCATTGATCAGGCGTTGATTTTATTATTTAATCGTCCCGACATGGATATTGATGACTGCTGTTGTAGCATTTATATCAGTGGCTAAACTTGAAAGGCTTATACTTGACATAAAGAGTAGTCGGGGTAGTAGTTAAAGGGTTGAAAACAGTGGAGAGAGGTCCAAAGCGTTGCAAAAGTCAATAAAGGGGGGGGGGGAAAGTGTCTCAAAGAGGTAAAATAGTCGAAGCAAGAGAGGATATTTCATAGTCGGGGTTAAAATGTATTTCTTAACCAATTCTCAAATAACACAACGAAGAAGCTAGCTGGAAGTGAAGTTCTTGCGATCTACCGCTAGGAGGCTCTGAGATGTACAAATGCGTGAACTGAAACTCAACATGCTCTAATTTTCGTTCATGCATTCGTACAAGTTGGTGGGTTTACACGATACATTTTGGAGGTTTCATGCATAAACTTGTTGAAAAAACCACTTGGGAGAAATCTCCTCAACACCGTTTAATAAGTTATGACGCCACTCCGCTTCTGTACTCCGAGAATCCGAAGACAAACTAAAGAACTCTAATCCTAAATTCCCCAAATTGAAGAGCCACTACGTTTGCTCAGATGTCTTATGGCTCAAGAGCCTTCCTATATCAGAGTTTTGTAGCCTCTCTCTCTCACAAACTATCCTATGAAGCTTCGCCCCATATGAGATGAAGTGTTACATCTTTCTAGCCATTCTAGTGGAATGAAAGAATGCTTTGCTCTCAACAGCGTGATGTAAATGAAATAAGAAAATCATCTTTGTACGCGAAAATGTAGAGAAATAATTTGTATCAATTTTAATTTATTTAAATATTGAGAAATAAATTTCAACATACCATGCATCCTTTATTTCTGCGCCAGCGAAGATTTTTTAAATAAAAAAAGCTATTTTTCGCAAGGTTTAACTACATCGTGCCTTGCTCCTTACAGGGAAATACACGGGAAACGATTCTCCGTAAGCACGCGTACTGTCAACTAAATGTTGAACAGGTAATACATCTTTTGTTATTGTTATCGACTTGGTATTGGTTTCAAAATGTAGGAAGCAACACTATCTTTTGACTGATAGTTATACTAATGTTTCATTGAAAAACTACCTGTCATGTTACAACCTACAATAATAGTAACCACTCTACCTTTCCAACTTTTCTCAGTAAATATGTAATGTATAATATTCGAGCCTTGGTGAATACAATTTATTCTAGCTTATTTATTGTTCACGTTTCACACCCATTCACACTCATTCAATATGCATTGAGAGATTTTGCGGTTTGTTGACTTGAAATGAAAGCATATTTTTAAGATGGAGTAACTTTAGATTATTTGACCCCTTAAGTGTTGGTAAATAGAGAAAGAAGAAATGCCACTTAAAAGAACCATCCAATACCTTCCATTTTCCAATAAGCCTTTCAAAATCAATTGTACCACAAAGAAGACAGTAAAAAAGCCCCCAAAAAAGACACTATACCGTAAAAATAATTTTAAAATCTATTAATTTACTCTCTTGGAAAATTTTTATGCTTATCTAACAATAAGTCTTTTCTCGGATTAAAAATGTATTTCCTAATTAGTGGTTTAATTCTGAGCAAGCAAGATTTTATTAGTCTCATTAAACAAGTTTTAACTGGAAGTACCCCAATTCAAGGTAACATCGGCCTAAAATTTAACAGATTGCTTTTATCAGGGAATTTTTTTAAGAAATTTATGAATATATTTTTCTATCCTTCAAAAATAAAAAATCCATAGCATTTGAAAATATATGAATGAAGTCTTCACTTAGTGGAATTCCCTTACTGAAAAATAAATTCAAAATGTAAAATTCCACTTGTTAACTTGATTTTGCGGCCCGTTTCGACTTAGTTCATGATCAGGTAAGCATCATAAGCATTGCTTCATTTGTTGCATGCTTGTTACCCAATTAGGAACTAAGTAAGATCGAAATCGGTCGCAAAATTAAGTTATCTAGTGGAATTTAACTTTTTCTGTCATAATATTTGAATAAAAATTAAGAAAAAAGCAGAAAAGTAACGTTAAACATATCTTGAAGCATAGGAAATTGGGCAAGGAGACCCTAATTGACTGTATCTGAAAATATTAAAGGCATTAATTGTGAAAATCACTCAAGGCAATACTTGGAGTGAAGCATCGCCAATAGAATACTCGGCTAGTGTGCATTATTATGTATGATTAACCAGTTGGCCGACTTTTTAATTGAAAGGCTATCATACTTTTCAATAGGCCGATTTACGTTTCAGTCTCACATATATTTATTCCTATTCTACTGTTGGCCGATTGCGCGGGTTTTAAGGAAATTCTGATGTATTACTAGGTAGTTCAATAGTCTTTTTCTAGCATTCGATCGCTGTCTCATCCCATTTCCTTTCTAGATTACCCTTTTCTCCCTCACCACCTTCTCGTTCGTTTTTCTATCAACCTAGACTTACTTTCTCCATTCTACGCCACATCTTAAAAGTCTCTAATCTTTTAATATCCTCTTTTTCTCAACGTCCATATTTCACTCCCATGCAGCAGTACGCTCCTTCTCTTATCCTTTCTCAGTTCACTTCGCTTCATAAGTTCTTCTTTCGCTATCCTTTTTCTAACCTCAGTTGAGCATTCCCTAGAAAGAAGAAGTATGGACTCTATTTTGATCGAATGATATGGAATTCACTCACACAATCGGCGTTCAAAACACTGCTCTCAATTATATTTTGAAATTTTACGTTTCACTTCGCTTCGGGCAAGAATTTTATGTAGAGCAAGTCGAAATGTATGTTTATAAAATATAATACATAATTACTGCCAATTTATTTGTTGCCATTATTACTTTTCTACGGTCATAATTATGTATCTAAATACCAATTGTAATTGAATACTTTCCCGAGCGAACTAAAGCAAGTATTTTTATGAAAATATCGAAGTTTTTATCTCCTGGCCTATGTGCATCTTATAGCCGTCCCTCAATGTCTTTGTCTAACTAAAATCGCAACTTCGACTGAGCTTCAATTTATTAGGCAAAACAGATGTTTGACATTTTTTCAGCAACCAAATAAACAAACACTACCCATATCGATTTTTTGTGTGGTTGCTGTACATCAACTTTAGTAGTATACATCACTTTAGAATGCAAGATTTAATAGTAGAAATTTTCAGAAGAAAACAATGTAGATCGTCTTTCATTTACATTATCACTCTTATTGGAGAGTGATTATTCAGAAGGATCCAGTGTTCGCATCACTAGCTGTACATTTTATAAAAGTCAAGAATAATTCCGTAATTTTCGACGGGGGAATTCACTAGTTTCTGTTGTCATTCCTACCCCTACTGAAATCGTTGAGTTAAATTTAATTCGGTATTAGTATAATTCCTACACGATTCAGCTTACCACCTGAAGTATGTTTTAAAGATAATATTTGTTACTTTAAACACATTCAAAGATATTGAAGTCGATAGATGTAATATCATTCTTAATAGAGAATTTGGCCATAATTGTTGATGGCTATTGTAAATCTTCGATGAAATGATTCCGAATAGACCTGAGCTGATAATTAGGAAAGAGGAGGAGGATTCATTGAAACCATTCGTACCATATTTATTTCCTTTTTCTTTAATTCAACTGAGTCGTGCGGGTCATCTGATTTGAGGTCCAAAGCACACAACTTTGATCAAGCATAACCTTCAACCAAGTATAAGCAGAGTTTTCGTAATTTATGAGGGATTAGCAACTTTGATTATATTATTTTATAAAGACTTTATAATTATGTGGACTAGATTTTGGGAAGAACTAATTTCAATTGTTAAATCGTCAATTTTGATGAGAAATATCTGAAACGCCTCTTTCGATACGTATATAACAAACAGGGAAATTATCAGCCGAAATGTCGCTATTATTTCCTAAATTCTAAAGAAAAGAATTGTTCACAGCTGTAGCATATTAAAGGTAGCTTATCGTCAATTTCAGAATCAAGAAGTCATGTAAATAAAACATTCAAATGATAGAAGAGATTCTATTAAAGAATTTTTATTTATTAGGCGGTTGCTTTAAAAAAAAAGATGCACATCAATGTAATTTTAAATAACTTCATTTTGTTCCAGTATCCAATAGAAAAAGGGTCGGTTACAGGCTAATTTTATTTCTTTTTATTGCATTTACTTGCTGCGGGAGAACTCGCTTAAACGGTGGTACACGAACACAAACCGATGTCTGGGAACCGATTCTATATTATGCTTACAAAACCTTGCTAAAGTGGTTCTTTAATTCATTTATAGAAGTTGAAAATTTTTTATTAGTATCTTTAGTTTTGTGCCTAAATATTTTTTAATTGATGATAGTTATAGCATAGATAACGTCATCGGATTTCCGTGGTACAAAAATATTCTCTCGCTGTGGCAATGACAAGCCACTCTTCCACTTACAAAAGAGGAGGGTTTTATAACCTCCAGGACACTAAAACATGAACTAAAAACGGCCTGTGAGTCAACAACAGATTTATCTTCAGGTATTTAACAACTTAAATATTGTGTGTAAAATATTTAATGAAAAGAAATCCCGCTTTAGCTTCATTTCTTACGGAATACAGCAGATCACTCAATTTGAATTCTCTTAAGAGGAATCTGTCCTTTCCTCCGAATTGTTTTGTTATTGATCGAGTTGACAAAAAGCGATTCCACGGAAAGAAAATGTGCTTTCCTTTACTCATTTCCGAATTGATATGAATAACAGGAAGAGATTCTCAGCCATTTATAGAATCGAATGGAAGTTTTTTGCATCGAATATAGCGTTATGTTCTTGTGTCAGGATTTCGTGAAAGTGTATGCAAAATTCATACGTTTAAAGATGGGTATTAATGGACTAATTTTGGCATCGTTTCCAAGGAGAAGTTATTTTACGTCATTCACAAGTACGAATGCAAACTACAACACTCGCAAGACGCGCTATTTCTCTTTCACACGAAACTCATGGTAAAAATACCGCGCGAGACTAGGATTTTTCCCAAGAAGCAATGCAATCCAATTTAGCGAACCTTTTGCCTCATTCGGTTCTCCAAAACAATTTTTTTACAACATTGGAGTCGTCGTCTTGTGAATTTCTTGTTTGGTGAAAATAAAACTAAGATATAGCAAAGAAGAACTTTCGGAGCTTACAGAAATTCTGAGCAGCGGTGTTTCTTTGTCCTGTGAGCATTAACTATTCTTCCTGTGAAATTGTTTCGTTGAAGATAAGCCACTCTATTTGTGCAAGATCAAAAATATCACGCAAGGCGTATTACATAAGCCGATTATAAAGCATAAGAGATGGCCTGAAAAGCGTCTTCACCGGGTGTCCGAATTCAAGCTAAAGCGGTCTCGATGATTGGCTGTCGGACATCTTCTCAGCGACTACGCATCGCACGAATTACGAAAAGAAAATTTATTTATTTCATGGTGACGAGGTAGCAGATGCGAATATTCTATTAGAAAAACGACGTTTAGAATTAATGAAATTTACGTGTTCCCGACCCGCTTAACTTAGCAAAGGATTGTGGACATAACCCCGGTAAAATGGAATATTCATCAATGAATATCACAACTTCAAGATTATATTTGAACAGGATACTTCTTAATCAGCAACAGGTCTGCCCGGAGAAAAAGTGATAAAAAATCGCGATATATTAATTTAGTAAATTGAAAAGAAGAGCGAGTTGGCTGGAGGTGGCAAAATCGAGTTGAGTCGTTTCTTTGCGATGATAAAACCTAAATATTTACCCTCAACTATGATAAACAATTATTTATGCTTTCTCGATATTAATTTAGAAAAAGTAAAAAAAGGAGCTTTTTGCGGTGCGTCGTATTCAGTCCATCGTATCATACCATTTATTTGCTATTTATTTTGCCCTCATTAGTCTCAAAACTACAAATGAGGAGAAATGGATTGCTTCCTTGGCAAACATTTCTCGCTCGCTTTGCACACGAATGGTATAAAACTTACGCACAGTCGATTGAAAAGAAATCCCTCCTAATATCCGAAATGGTCCATTTCTGCAATGTTTTCCGATACGCTTTGCATAAAACGGGAAGATAAAAATTATTCGTCGATTGGCCATATAAACGGAGGTCGAAATGTATCGCTTTAGACAGTGGTTGCATTGCCTCTTTCGCAGCTTTTAGTTTTCTCATTTGGCAAAAAGAAAAATGACAATATATTTGTGTAAGCTGTTTGTGAACACTATTATGTAATAAGTGCGAATATCTCTTTTCGTTTTCGAAAGTGTAAGGTAAAAGTGTGAAGCAGTTCTTGTTTGTGTATGTATTTTATTTAAAAAAATGCTGTGTTTAAAAATTAAATCTCTATACATTGGTAAATAACAAAATGAAAATGACAATTCGGAACTGCGATCATTTTGGTCTTTTGCGTTTAGAAGCGATTTCTGAATTAATTACTAATCCGGAATCGTTCTTTGTAGGTTCTCTCGCTCCCCTAATGCGGGACTAATAATCAGAATTCGGTTTTGAGCTCTTCTAAACGACCAAAATTATCACGCGCATGCGCCGCAACTGATCCTGAACTGTTTCCGCGAATACTTACATATATCTATAGTCTTCATCTTAGTCTAAACGATTGAAAATTCCCATGAAATTCCGCCAACATTTTTCTTTCTATTCAAATGTTTCTTATAACACGTATTCGGTTCTAATCGTTAAGCTTCAGTCCTCTGATTTTTATTTGGTTCTGCCGCAATCAATTATGAAAAGAGCGCTTTATTGCCCACCCTTCGGAAATCGAGATGTTGCATTTCCCGGTTTAATATTTTTTATTTATTTTTCTTTTGTCGTCTGTAATGTTATCTGTGTTATATTAAAGCACAACTTAATGGGTTCAACCTGTTTGTGCTATAGAAATAATAATAATGGTGACTGTAACAGTAGATTCTGATAAGCCGCAGAGAAGGTGGAGTAGTGACACTACCATGGGTCAACTTGAGTAAATAAAATTTCGAAATTGGACGTCGACCATGACTAGTGCCCTCAGCGCTAAACAGAGGTCGCTACTATTATCATATTTGCCACAAAAGATAAACATTGTAATTGGAACAAACTTTATTTAACCAAGCAATATGGTGTACATTGAGTTTGTATGTATGTATGTACATATATCACGCAATATTTTAACATTCCCAGTCTCATTTAAATTTTATTTGTTAACTTAAGCATTAGTGGAAAACAAATACAAATAGTATTAGTTTTAAAATTAAAAAGTATTTTTAATAGTTTGTTGTTTTTAAAATGACACTTTAAAAAACATAGAGCATTAATTGCCCGATCAAACAATCGTGATCTTTGCTTTGTAACAAATATACTTGATGTGGAAACATTCATTTTTTGTAGACGATGCAACGTCTTCAAAAAATTAAAGGAATTTTTCCAGGATGTAAGATTTTCTTAATTCCACGTCAATTGTATGAAGTAGAGGTATCAAATTCCTTTCTTAAACCTTCTTCGCATATTTTAGGGGATAATTAGCCAGAATGTAACATGAAAGAGACTAATCATTGGACTACTTTTACCAAAAAGACAGCGAAACTGCATTCGGGGATTCCACGGCTCTGAGCCGCGCTTAAGAAAAATCTACCAAATTCCCAAGTTGGCACCTGAATTGAAATAGTCTCTTCGGATTCCATATATAAATTGTGAATATGACGAGGGATTCGATGCATGAAAGCCGTTTATCTATTTGAATTCCTTACTTTATCTCGAAAAAAGGAGTCCGTCATATTGTTTCCTTAGAAGAGCAAAATCGCATTTTGAAAGCGGTAACCGCAACCAGTCAAGAGGTAAAGAGTTGTTGTAGATCACTGCATCCTTGTTATTTCCAACAGAAATTTCTTAAACCCTCCACACTGCAGCAAATTTGAACGTTTCTCCGAAAAATTCGAGTCAGCCGATTTCTGTGAAAATTGTTCAAGTTTGATGCCATGTACCAACGCGCTACGATATCGAAGAAACATAAAATGAAATCATTTTATGATAACTACTAGCTGAAAAGCCCGTCAAAACGGGGAAATAAAAGTATGTACGCCCTTCCTCGTACGATTCGCAAGATACAAATTATGATTATATAAATAATAGATAACCCTTAGTACTAACATATCATAATTTAACATAACTTTTTAACATAAAATACTTTTATTACAGCTGAGCATGGTTGTGGCAGAACTATGGAATAGTCGGTGATAATTGTAACCAAATTCCTGAAGCAAGGATAACATTTTTTCCACTGGACAATTACCGTTATTAAACTAAAGTTGATAGAGGTCTCATTGCAATATACGTTAACATTCATGTTTCTGCGATTCTTGCATCCAGTTCCCTCGTCTATTGAAATACTTTGTTTTTTATTATCACATTTGAACTAATCCAATTTCTGGATGTACAGTTGTTTGACTTGCTAGGACCGGTCTATTCTAGAATTCATTTTTTTCCGAGAACGATGCGCGAAAATAATCGAATAGGAATAGAGTCATGGTGCTTGCACCCCCTGCCACACGCCGAAAGGTGGGGCGGCCTATCATGTGTCTCGGCAACTCATAAGGAAGAGTTGATTTTAAGGATTGCATGAAGTAATAAAAAGTGAATCGGCTCTCCATAGACCCGGGTTCGAGAGATCAAAAGAATTTACTATGAAAAATGTGATGGCTTAGAAATCGGCGGTAAGGACAGTGGCTATCGTTCGAATCTCGATATATTTTTTCTTAATTTTTCAGCCTATAGCATTTTGAAATAAATGGTGTTGAGTTAGTATCATTTACGCTAATTGTTTATTTTCTGCTTTTTAAATTAAAAGTTTAAGTTATTCGTGAGGGTTATTCCAAGATATTTCATCGAATCGACTGTTGATAATATTTTCCCTCTAAAGCTATACGAATTAACAGTGGCTAAGGATTTTCTTTCAAAAAAGTAACTATCGAACATTTGGGGAAAACCATAGTGATAACTGGACTCCCTGTTTGGGATGCTCATATGCATTAGAAGGCATTAGAATAACGGTATTATAACGCTGTGTTACAATTATTCTCTTCCATGATTTCGATTTCCATTTAGGAATTAGTTTTGTTAACCAGCGGGAATTGAACTCGGGCTCACCTGGGAATATGATTTCGCTCTCAGTCCATCGCGTTTTGAATGAAGGTCATACGCCTGCTCGAATTGGGATTCTTCGCGCCCTGCTCACTGCGCATGCGCGACCACGTGACCCTGTGGAAAGAGACGAGGTTTGCTCAGTGGACCGCCGCGGCTCAGCAAGGACACATCTGCCATTTGTGTCTTTGTTTCAAACAAAATCCTTCATCGAAATGAAAGGAAGCCCTTCCTGTTGCGGCCATCGAACCTCCATTTAACCGCCGTCTGCACTCGGGTAAGTACACTTCTTTTTGGTGCATACTGTCTCTTATGATCCCGTCGAATAAGCTTATAGAACAACTATTGCTGCATGCATCTGATCCGTCTGCGCTCTCCGACTTTAACTCTATATACGATTATAGAAACTGAAGCAATAAATATTGAAAATTGCCCAAAATATCATTAAAAATTTTTAAGCACAACTGATTACATGGTAGTAACCTAAACCACAGCATCTTCCTTCTGTACAACTAAGTGGCTCATTCTTGCTAAACGTTTTCCAAAAGTTTTCCTTTTTTCTGAAAATTTCCTTTGTTTTATCCTTTGTAAAATTGATAGATTCCTTCCGCACAAAAATTGATGTGTTATTTGTTTATTTTGTTACTGAAAAAATAACGAGTTTGTTTATATTGTTGCCTTATAAATCATTCCAACGGCAAATTTTTATTTGGAAACGATTTTAAGTCATTTATAGCGTAGGGTACATTATTTGTAAATACGAATAGCTGAATTTCGATTTACAAAGTGAGCTAATACTTCTCTTTCCACGAAATCTCTCTTCTCGATCTCCGAGAATTTCATAAAGGCCTATCTTTCTTTCGTATGAGATCAAGTTCAGCATTAGACTTAGTCGTCAAGGAAACGGTTTGTTTATGACCACAAATTTTTCGGCTTTTTGCCCTAATTTTAACAGTTTGAATCAAAAATGATATTTCATGACCAAAAGAAGAATCTGTATTCAATTTCCTTTTTTATGGTACTTCTCTCGATTTCGTAGGACCATTATGTTTGCTTTAATTCTGCAAAGGATAAAAATTCTACAATCAATCAAAATGTACTTTGCCTGCATTTGATAAGAGAGAAGTTTCGAGCCGTCTAGATTCGAACCAAGGATACTTTCGGTGGAAGAATATCGATGTGTTAGGTCATTGACCCTGTGAGGAATCCCTAATTTTCATATTTCTATCTCGTCGGGAAGTGCGTGAAATGCATATTAAACGTTTTTTTCAACCGATTTCTCACGGGAGTTACCGACATCAGACATTAGCAGTGGTGATTATTACATAAGATAATAAATATGCATATTTGACTCCATGAGGGCCCCACTCGTCAGGTATATTAATTCTCTCTGGGAAGGCACGATTTTTTCTTATTATTTTGAAGAATAAAGTTCCTGTGATATATATATATATATATATATATATATATATATATATATATATATATATATATATATATATATATATATATATATACACACACACACACACACATACACACACACACACACACATGTATATCGGGTTAATCGCAAACAATTTTTTGTGGTGATTATTTAATCTCCATACATTTCGGCGAAATTTAAGATCGAGTCTATCAATGATTATATTTATGCAGTGCCTCTTTTTATTTACGGTGAATTCAAGGTTCATTGTTTTTATTCAAATTATGTCCTTCTGAATCAGTCGACCTAATTCCATAAACGCAAGCCATTTTTTTAAAATTCAAGTTATTCTTTCACTTCTTCGAAATCTTTTGCGCCAATAAAAATGCTCCAACGGATGCACTTCAAGTCATCCTGAAAACACTGTCCCGATTTTTTATTCGTAAAATAGAAAATTCTTTTCAGCGCTTTCCTCCGTACGAATCCAAGCGTGGATGAGATTCATTTGACCTTAATAGCTTGTTTTTTTTGCCAACCAAATTTACCATTTTTTCATAAGGATCGCCAAAGTATGATCTCGGCTTATGTTTTTTTTTAATAAGAGAGGGTAATTACTTCTCAAATATGAAGATTGAGCACTTTGCTATAAGATGGCGGTTTTGTTATAATAGCAACGCGGTTCGATTCCCGGTGGGAGGCAATTCGAACCACACAAAAATTAGTGAAAAATAAGAAATTTTTAACATTTGTTGATGTCATCTCTCGGAAACCACGCTCAACAGCCCACTAAACAGTATTTTATTCGAAGTATTTACTACTCGAAAATGCGAGAGAAGGGACTGCGAAAAGCGAATTCTTGTTCTAATGTACTGTCTTGAGACGAAATTGATCTGAGTTGCATTCATGTCTGACATTGCATGCGAACGATCGGCAGCGTCTTAAACGGGTTTTGCTCAACGTCTTTTTCATAAAATCACGGCTAAAAATAATCGAAATGAAATAAAGAATGAAATGTGATAAACCATTTTCAACGCTCTCAACGTCGTGTCGTTATAATCTCGAGTAATTAGTTTCTTACGTCGTTCATATTTACTTTCGCTTTTTTATTATTTATCCGAATGTGAATCGAATACTTAAATACGCTCGAAGCATTTCAAAGTATACTAGTTGAACTGTCCGTTGATTCTCAATAAACGAGTATATTGCATCTCACTTTGAACAAAACGAATTTGTAACTTATGAGACAAACATTAGTTCAACATATTTTGTCGTAATTTTGATATCACGTTTAATTTAAAAGAAACATAAGGAAATGAGTGATTATTACACGAGATGCCGTGCACCAAGGAAAAATCCCAAGGAAGAATCATCTTACACAGTTGAGGAATCTCCTGAAGAAAGAAAATCTAACATAAGACGATTCATTTTCTTGATTTGAGTTATATTTCTTTTAAATTTACTTCTTAAGATAGTATTGCTTAGCTTCACGTTGAATCCTATAAGGGAGAAAATTTTGATGGAGACAATACTACTTGCTCACGAATACAAAAGATCGCCGGTGTAAAAAATTAGGCGTTTAATTAAGTTATCATTTACCCGAAATGCTAATGTAATACGCGGTATTAGACGAATTATAAGAGGTTTGAAAAGAAGATCCGTATAGAAAAGGCGATCCGTGAATCCTGAAAATTTCTACAATAGTATCCTTTATGTAGTTTACATATGGCTTCCACACGAAACATCGATGTGGATAATAATTGCTTTTTTGGTTTCTAAAATTACATTTTTTATAAAAATAGGTGATTGTTGGGCTTCCAAGCATCAGGGGATCTTCTCACAGAGGGTCCACGATTACTGGTAGCATAGTAACAAAAAAATCGCTATTATGCGAGTAGTAGTCGCATTCTATGAAAACGTGATTTCCCTATCATGCAATCGCAATCTCCTTCTTTTCTGCGATTGAGAGCATCTTCGTGCCTTTTTCTCGTCGCATTTTTAACAAAACGTACTTTCTCGAGTGTTTCATCCGCTGGATCCCATATACTTGCCGCCTCTTCAAGATGGACCAATAACATTGCTCTCTTTGCACGCATAATAAAGCCAATCTTTTTACTTGCTCTACCGCAGATTCCGATAAATGTGTTCCCGATACACTGCTAAGAATCTTTTCTTTCTCGATTTCCTAGGACTAGTGTTTTTTATTCCGTACTGCGAAAGAAGAAAATGCTGCAATAAATCAAATTGAACTTTACGTCCATTTCTCATCATAGAATTTTCAAACTCCTAAGTCAAAATCTAAATAACGAGAGCAAAAAAATGGATCTTTGGTAGTTTATTGGACAATTTATAAATTTCTTAATTCTATATGGTCTGTAAGTGCGTGAAATTCAGATGCGAATCCATGCATTTCTTACGGGAGTTACCAGCATCAAATAAATGAATTAATAGATATATAGGGGATCACTGTATAAGAGTTGTTCGAGTTCTCGCAAATAAACATACATTTAAGACATTCGAGTTACAATATGAGGCCATCAATTTAGCATTCATTTACATTTCAAGTTCCGCTCGTCTCGTTTAATACCTCTCTCACACTGTGTAAAAATGCACACGCAGACGAACCGATTTAGCTAATAATAATGATAATCCAAAGACACGAATAAACATCTATAGGACTCATCAAATAAATATGCAACACAAGAAAACACGTAGTGCATTTGGATCTAAAAATTCAGTTAAATGATCATATATTATGTATTTATGTATGTACTCTGTACTGTACTGTGTACTCTGTACTGTATGGCTCTTATTTGATGAGTTTCTTTTTCTGTGTTGAAATTTTAATAGAATTTAAAAATGAAAAGCATGTGGTTCAATAAATGTGTTGAAACAGCAAAGCATCAATAAGTGAGATATGCGAGGCATGTCCCAAAGAATAAGGTTCCCATATTTTTAAAAAACCAGAAAAAGCTTAATTAAATGAAACACTTCGTATGAGCTTAGTCACAGTTCAAGAACATCAAGGTGGTAAGTCCTATTCCGGGCCAAACTGATTGAAAACAGCATTTGTGTCACGTGTGGCCGATTGTAGTCGTACAGAAGGCTTTTGTCTCGTCTTCGATTTTAGATTGCTTTATGAGGTTTTTAGCCACAAAATGGATGAGAAGATTCCCTTTCCCAAGATAATATTGCGATGACTTACCGAGAAGATAGTGTCCCTCTCTACACCTTCTCGATGAATGTGAGCAATCTCTTGGATGGAAAACATAACTTTGGTAAAGAATTCCTCGGGAGACCTTTTTTATTGGACATGCCTCGTGTGTGAATGGTTTTCTCCCACTTTTACATGTTATTACAATTTTTAGTTTTACATTTACCATGTTTCGTAAGAAGTCCTCAGTAATTCATGTTAGTACTAAAATGTAATCTTACTCTATGGTTTCACTTAATATAAAAATGAAGAGCATATCATAATATTAATTTTAAAGAAGAAAACTTGGTGTATTTGGAGAGATATTTAATTCTTCATTTGAAACGATTTCAAAGTTAATGTTATTTTGAGATACATATATTATTTGGTGGAATTAATGTACTCAATTTAGGAGGAATTAAATTTAAGGAAGACTGAATTCATTTACGAATAAGTGACGGAATTTACCAAATAAATATTTTGACGCAAACGATATTATAGCAGAAGGACGGGGTTTTTAATCGAATGGTCTCATAAGAACTTAAGGAATTATTGTTTGGAATAATTCACCGTATGTTTTCTTTGATTCTGAATAAACGCACACAAGAAAGTGCAGAGTGATAGAAGCGCACCAATGCTTTCATAACCAATTTCAGAGTGTTATTGAAGAAGTAAAATGTCATTTTTCTGAAATAAATTTTATTAATGCTATCGTATGAATCTCGTTTATAACTATGGCAATCGTAAAATTACGTATTCTACTTATGTTATAAATCGTATATCCTTATTTTCGATATATAAATATTTTTATTAAAATTCTGTTTAGGTGGTGATACATTCTATACATACATTTGTGTTCATCACACACAATGAAAAGCTCACTTGGTAGAGTCGACAAAAACTTTTTTATTAATCATTTCTTTGTGTGTGATCTTGAAAGAGTTCCACCATATCACATCTAAATCCATCATTCTGTGTTTAATTTTAACATATCAATGCATACATCACACTTTTCTTGTGTTGAAAAAGCTACGGTATTAATTATATCGCATAAGTATCGTTTATAAACGTTTTAATCGTATGATGTATTTAAATCTCTTTTAGCACTGTCAAAGGTTTTAAATATTATGTCCAAATGATCTTAAGAAAATTTGGATTTTCCTTTCATAAATTCTTACTATCCATTGAAAGCATACACTTAATCATAGAATAATTGTATCTTTACATGGAACATTTAGATACCTTTCCTGATAACAACAATTTTTATCGATATCCATTCAATTGACTCCGCGGAATCTCTGTCCGCATTCAAAACATTTCAATGACAACTCAGTCGATGCGAGGCCTCATAATTGGTAGTGCGTTCGAGGAAAGCCTTTCATTCAAAGCTTTTATACATTATAATGAATTATCGAAAATGACCTCAACTCATATTTACAGCTCCGTACAACTGGTTCTTCTGAATTACTAAAATGAGATCGATCCCTTTTGAAAAATGCAGATGTTGTCCATTGAAATCCCTCAGTCCTCTTAAGCTCGTTTTTCGATTCCCTGCGTAAGTGCTTTCTTCACATTTATTTATACAACGAAACATATAGCTTTCTCGAGTGTACCCGTTTCATCCGCTGGATCCCGTACACTTGCCGCGTATTCCAGATGGACCGATAAAATCGCTCTCTACGCCTTGATTTAGGGAGAAAGGATTGGATCAAATGAGAATGAAGAACTAATTGAAAGACATTGGAAGTGAGATTGATAAAAGTTAGAAAGCACAGAGTTGTTTTTAATTATGGATATATCAAACACAGTTAGTCGCTACTAAAGTTCTATCTCTACTGCAGCAACAACAACAACAATATTACAAATTTCTAACTATACGATTATAGCACACAACTATTTAAGTACCTCGTCTATTAAGTACAATATTTCACAATCCAAACTACGACTTAAATTCCTCTAATGTATAAAATATAAATAATAAACATAAATCTACAAAACTCACAAACTCCATTTGCATTTAACTATTAACTAGAACAATTTCCCAGAAAGTTTACGTATGTAAATGTAGAACATTAGTATATACATTACAGGAACTGAAATGTTAAAATATTGTTAATTTTGCATAATAGGCGACATTAAATTTACTCGCAATAGCATAGTTACTTATCGCGTGAGATAGTCGTTGGATCGACCACTGATAACGACAAAAGCAGATGACGCCATGTTCGAAGAGCGCGCCGAATGAGAAATTTCAGTTCGTCATATTCTCGAGGAATCGTTCGCTCTACACGAAACAGTGTTTCACTCTGCAATAAAACACTCTCTTTTTGATAAACAATTAACGTTTTTTTCCAGTTGAGGCATCATCGGCGATATCTTGCCCTATTTTCCCTCATTAGTCTCAAAACTACAAATGAGGAGAAATGGATTGCTTCCTTGGCAAACATTTCTCGCTCGCTTTGCACACGAATGGTATAAAACTTACGCACAGTCGATTGAAAAGAAATCCCTCCTAATATCCGAAATGGTCCATTTCTTCAATGTTTTCCGATACGCTTTGCATAAAACGGGAAGATAAAAATTATTCATCCATAACATAAATGTAAAGAGGTATTTTCAGTACGATTGGCATTTCGTTTTTCAAGAGGGCTTCTATTTCTACTAATATAAAAAACCTCTGAAAGATGGCGTCGTTGTGAATCGGCTGTTTCACTTCGTTGCGAAACTCATTTTGTTGAATTCGGTTGGATCGAATATGTTTTATTGCTAAGCCCTTTCTATTATTTTTGGAGTTAATTTAAAACATTCCATACACATTAAACAGTTAAATGAACCTCATTGAGGAGATAGAAGAAACAGCTTGACCTTTTTGATTTTCCGCAACATGTTGAATATTCAAATAAGTATTCCTAAAAGTATATTTCATTATAAAGTTGTTTAAAGTATAAATTTTCTTTATACAAATATAAAAAATTAAAACATGTAATTGAAGGGATCTTATCAATTTTATTAATAAATGTCTGACGTTTGAAGGTTGATAAATCTCTATCCACTCTAATGGGCCCATTCCGATTTCTCATTCATTGGGACCTTTTTTTATTATTTAAACCGAGATAAGGCATTTGTGTTGTGTTTAGATCGAGCGAGAATTACACGATAATTAAAAAAATACCTTTTTTGCTTATTATTTCCTTTTTCTCACGAATAGTTTTGTATTGTTAAAATGAATGAGTCCCCGTTCCTCGTCCTGCTCCAAATGCAGTGGCTGACGACACACTCTATTTGCGCTCCACTCTCTTATTTTCACCGACTAAAATACACATTCTAAATATATCATTAAAGTAGTCATCGCATACTAGTAATGATTATGCAAACATATTGCATTAACGTAATATTCATATTTTTTAAGCAAGTTATGTGACAAAATATACGAATTATTTGCAATGTTTTTGCAGAAGAGCAGAAAGGTGAAAAAGGTCCGTCTTGAGGTAAATTATTCAATAAGTTTTCCTATCTGCATTATCTCGAGACAATTAGGGAACATATTTTCGAGTATGCAAGAAGTTCACTGTCATAGCAAGTAATGCATTTCCGATAAGTTGAAAATATAAACCCGGAATGGGAACGGAGGCGTTTGCAAACACACTTTCATTCAGTTCATTGTTTCTCTAGTGGTCCTTGGTTCGATGCAAGAGCGTCATTCCGATTCCACTATGCATTTCAAACGGGGAAAACGGAATCTTATTTTAGGACGATCCCGATAAGATACTGAATCGAAACTTTGAAACACTTCAGAGTGGCACTTATCTAACATTCGTATGCCAGTGTCTCTCACAATCGGGTCCTGTGTTCGAAGCCAGGCGGTCTTTCGCGCGAATTTTCGAAAATTGTTTTGAGTCCTTCCTCGGAGCGATAGAACTGTGAATATTTCGGAGGTTGGAGATGCTGTGGTTATCTATTATACTAACTGCAGAAATGCTACCAAAAGACCGAGAGTTCGACGCCAAGTGGGTGCAAAATTCTCCGGTATAAAATGCATGGCGGTTAATTTTTACAATAATTTTGAATGCATATCCGACTACGGGGAATGATATAAAATGGAATGTACATAGAGGCAGTTCATATCAATTCATATACGCTGTTCGCCGATCCTCTGACGGTTCTTGGTTCGATGCCTGAGCGCCATTTCTATTCTACCGTGTATTTCAAAGGGGGGTGGCGTAATCATATTTTAGGACCTTCCCGATAAGATATTGATTTGAAATTTTGGAACAGGTCACAATAGCACTTATCTAATATTAATATCCAATTGTGTCGCACGATCGGGTCCTTAGTTAGACGCCAGGCGGTGTTTTGCGCGAAGTTTTGAACATTGTTTTAAGGGTTTTCTTGGTACGATACTGCAAGCTAATTGGTGAAAATTTACAATAAGTTCCCCTTACGGATATCATCTTTGCAGCTTAACCAGCAAAATTCTTAAAAATTGCCGCAATACATCTCTTACCTAGAATTTTTTATCCATCTGGCATCGAACTCACGGTCATATGTAACCTTTCTTCCACTGGTTCTATAGAAAACTACTTCAAACGCAAACGCTGTGATTTTGAATAGTCTCCTGCATAGAGAATGGCCTCAAAACAATTTAAAAAAAATAGCGTAAATGACCGCCTGGCGTTGAACACAGTACCCGTTTGTGAGAGACAATAGCATGGAAATGTTAGATAAGTGCCACTCTAACGTGTTTCAAAGTTTCAATTCAGTATCTTATCGGGAAGGTCCTAAAATAAGATTCCGTTATTCCCGTTTGGAATGCATGGTAAAATCGGAATGACGCTCTTGCATCGAAACAAGGACATCTGGAGAAACGGCGAACCACATGAAAAATGTTCTCAAACGCCTCTGTCACCATTCCGGGTTTTATCTTTCCAGCTTATACGTAAGGGATTGAAAAAAAATATTCAAAAATTGCAGCAATGCATTTCTTATGGAAGAATTTCGCATTCACCTAGAGTCGAACTCACGGTCATTTGGCAACATTTCTTCCATAAGAACCATAGAAGGCAACCTCAAATTCATCCTCCGGGATTTTGGTTCCCTTATCTTAACGATAAGTGCCTCAAAATAATTTTCAAAAATCCGCGCAATGCATTCTTATGGGAAAATTGCGATTTTTGGGACATTCTGGTATCGAACCTATGATAGCTAGCGTCCACCTCTCCCTCCGAATGGTGGAAGTTTTACGAACTATTTTGGCCGACCGTTGATTTAAATCCCGTCTCGAGGTATCCAATCCCGACAAAAAATATTCCCCTCGCAGCACATTTTAGGCTGTCTGAGGAAGACCCACACAGCGAAGGACGGTTAACATGAGATTACGCAGGTATCGCATGGCATTTAACTCTGCTTAACCCTCACATCCAGAGTGTCCGTATTTTTAGGCGGCGCGTTGCCGTTTTACAATTTTCTTAAATTCACGCTATTGTAGGAACTATACATCCAATTTTAGAAATAAAAGTTGCTACGTGTTTTAAAAAATTAGCTCCACACACTGACTACACCAAAAAAATTTTATTATGTCTGTATAAGAACCTTTCTTGTCAAAAAAAATGGTTAAAAAAGAAATATAAATTTTTATGTTCTGCAAATATTTTATAATTATTCAGTTTAGTGAACCGTTTACTAAACGAAAATCGGGTTAACCTTTATCAAATGAGAATGAAAACAAACTTAACGCTAGCGGTGTTGGCATCTCTTGAAATTAAATTGTAACTTTTCCTGGGACGATTCGCTCTCTACTTATTTTGGTTTAAGAAGCGATTAAATTTTTCAAATTATTTTGAATGTACTAGTATATCCGATTACCGGGAACGATATAAAATGGAATGTAGATAGAGCTGCATTCAACTGATAGCTTGCAGTATGCAAGTAACTTTTGTGTGTGTGTGTATATATATATATATATATATATATATATGTATATATATATATATATATGTATATATATATATATATATGTATATATATATATGTATATATATATATATATATATATATATATATATATATATATATATATATATATATTTATATATATATATATATATATATTATATATAGCTAACTCTCCGGATATACCTATATATATATATATATATATATATATAGGGGATACGAATTCTGACCATGTTCCACAAGCGCCATCGACGTCAGATTTTTTCGAGGTACTGGCCCCACCCTGTAGATGCCAGAATAATGAAGACATCGACGCTAAGTGTCATGGGTTCGATACAAGAATGTCCCAAAAATCGCAATTTTCCCATAAGAATGCATTGCGCGGATTTTTGAAAATTTTTTTGAGGCACTTATCGGTAAGATAGTGGAATCAAAATCTCGGAGGTTGAATTTGAGGTAGTTTTCTATAATATGAATGGGAGAAATGTTACAAAATGACCATGAGTTCGACGCCAGGTGGATGCAAAATTCTTCCATAAGAAATGCGTTGCTGAAATCTTTGACGATTTTTTTAAATGCCTTCCCGATAAGCTGGAAAGATAAAACCCGGAATGGTGACAGAGGCGTGGGACCTTCCCGATAAGATATTGAATCGAAACTTTGGAACAAGCAAGGATGGCACTTATCTAATATTATTTTGCTATCTTCTCTCACGGAAGGGTCCCGAGTTCGACGCTAGGCAGTCTTTTGCGCGAATTTTTGCAATCTGTTTTGAGGCCGTTCTCGATGCGATAGAGCAATCAAAATCACAGTCTTGGCAGATGAGATGGTCATCCATAGTTGATAAGGAAGAAATGTTACCAAATGACCGTGAGTTCGACGCCAGGTGGGTCCGAAATGCTTCTGTAAGAAATGCATTGCTGAAATCTTTGACGATTGGTTTAAATGCCTTCCCGATTAGCTGGAAAGATAAAACCCGGAATGGTGACAGAGGCGTTTGAGAAGATTCTTTCATGACGTCCACTGTTCTCTAGTGGTCCTTGGTTCGATGCTAGAGCGTCATTCCGATTCTACCATACATTTCAAGCGGGAAGAACGGAATCTCATTTTTGGACCTTCCCGATAAGATACTGAATTGAAACTTTGAAACACGTGAGAGTGGCACTTATCTAACATTTCCATGCCATTGTCTCTCAACGGGTCCAGTGTTCGACGCCAGGCGGTCTTTTACACTAATTTTTTAAAAATTATTTTGAGGCCTTTCTCTATGCAGGAGACTATTCAAAATCACAGCGTTTGCGTTTGAAGTAGTTTTCTACAGAACCAGTGGAAGAAAGGTTGCATATGACCGTGAGTTCGATGCCACATGGATGAAAATTTTTCACGTAAGAAATGCATTGCGGCAATTTTTAAGAATTTTGCTTGATAAGCTTCGAAGATGATACCCGTAAGGGAAACTTATTGTAAATTTTTACCAATTAGCTTGCAGTATGCAAGCAACTTTTACTCGTGTGTGTGTGTGTGTGTATATATATATATATATATATATACGAGTAAAAGTTGCTTGCATACTGCAAGCTAATTGGTGAAAATTAACTTATTTTAGATTAACTATAACTAACGCAAATACTCATCTACACAATTATTGATAAACCAAAGCATACAATATCTCAGCTTATAAAATACTCTAATCTGTGATTAAACAAAATTAAAACATGAAATAATAATAAAATAGAGCCGTGTATGTATGTGTCTATATAATATATATATTCGTCGACATTTGTTTCACTTTTTCGAAAGTACACTTCAAAACTGTGAGTAATAAATGTCATCATTCCGAGCATAAATTCACTATTTGAAATTTAACGAAATATGAGATGATTTAACACGTGATATACTAATACCATAGATATTTTTATGTATTTAGGTTTAAAGTCGATATTTCCCATTTGTATTTCATTAAATTTCGAATTCGAATGTCAAGGGAGATAACCGAGTTGTGTATTTAAAATATAATTTATAATACAATAATAAAAATATAGCCATATTTTATTTAAGAATGGTCTGGTTAATCTTATCTATGGTCTCTGTTCACTCACGCATTTATAGCACAAACAAATGAAGGAGAATAAATGGAGCATTGCATTGTAATCAAGAAGCATTCAATTACGATTACTCGCAACATAATGCTGTAAGTTTAAATAACCGTAATTAGACAATACGTATGAATTAAAGGAGAATTTTTGTCCTCTAGAGATGTGAATTCCGGTTTTGATTGAACAGTGAAGTGAAAATGTTATTGCTGCATTTTTACTTTCTTCCTATGTATCGTACGAAATCTCACGCTGACTATATTCATTGTTACAGTCATTGAATATGTATAGGTACAACTGTTGCTAGCATATTTAGCACAATTATTTATAAAATTATTATTATCGTACATTCGCATAAATTCTACCATGTTCGGCTGCACTTGGTGAAACGATGCTCAAGAAAAAATGAAAATGAACTTTCCACTCTAATAAGTGTAGAAGTTCTTTTTCATTCCTTTTATCATTGTACATAGGAACCAAGCAAAGTAAAAGAATTTAAGTAGATTAACTTTTTGCTAGAAATTACAAAATTAAAGATAAGTAACGATATAGTATAATTTTTCGAATAAAATAAAAATGTCATAATAGAACGGTTAACAGTTAAGTCTTGGCGAGATTCATCATGGCATTTTATTCGATTATTAATTTTGAAATATTATTACTAGTATGAATTATGTGATGGAAAAGTCTTGAAAGGTCGATGACTTCAGTTTTTACTTATGAAATGGTTTCTATAATTCCTCGTTAATTTGTTTAGGCGCTATCACATACGATTTACTAATTAATTAAAAATAAACTATTGCGGGTAGTTGATGCAAGAATGTTTCAATAATGTATTAATTTAAAATGAAAGGTTTTCCTCAAATACAAGGAAGAGGTTTTTCGAGTGATCTCTCGAAATCGAGTTCCCGAGAAAGAAATATTTCCGGTGGAAAAAACAAATGTGGGGACTTGTCTGGAGAGGGCAATGAATTTGGAGGAATCTCCGTCCATTCAAACTTAAGTATTCCGAACAGATTTTCTTCCATCAAACCGCCATTGACAATTGCGTCCTTTCTACGAATGGCGCTCATCAAGCATATGTGATAAAGATTTCAGGAAATATAACTTTACTTTTATTCCTGTTTAGTAGAAGACCAATAAGGATCTAGGGAAGATTGAATGCGGTGTTTTTGATTCAAAATGGGGGCCTCTGTTTTTATAACTTAGAGCTCCAATTTTTATAGTATATATAATTCTATATTTTTCTTCTTTCAGATTGCCCTCATCACTATTACCTTTATTGCATTCATTTTCCTTTTATCTATTACTCTGCCCTTTTTGTAATAGCACTATCCTAAATATGGAACTTCACATTTAGATTCCTTTCTTCTTGAGAAAATCAACTTATATGGATAAAGCTTGATTAAATAAGCTTATTTTTAAAAATAATAAAGGAATATAGAAACGACTGGAATCCTGTAAGCTTTATTTTTACGTTGTGTCTGACAGTTCATCAATATCAAGACTTTCCACGAAATTCCTGAATCAACTTTTGCATACTTAAGATTAAGTTATAAAAGGTAAGGCAAATAACATCAAATGGAGAGATTTAATAACTATTTATAAGTATTTTAAGAAGGTTGATTCACCAAGTGAAGATTAACCAAATGTAATTTTTAAAATAAAAAATTTGATTAAAGAGTTATACGCTAAGTATTTACCCATTTAGTGAAATAAATCTCCTGCTTTTTCGAATCTTTAAATTAATCTTCCCGAATATTCGTGGAAGTCCATCTCTCTTTCGTTCCGCTGCTTTACTTTGATCGCTCACTCAATCCGTAATAAATAAACTATACTTCTGAAGAAAATAATCGAAAACGCGGAAAAAACGTTGTTTTTGGCGGAGAGAATACCGAACCGAAAATAAATTCTGAGGGGTGTCCCATTTAAAAAATGCAGGTTTCCGATCTAAGATGATCAGTGCTTTCACTGGTTATATTTCATCATACATATCCCAATTCAACAGCATTTTATTCATCTATATAATTTCAAATTTATATCCAAATAACTATACCACGATCCATTTAGTTTCCAATTACAATAAGAGACGGTCAGCCGGGATTCGAACCCGGTACATTGAAGCTGGAGCAACGCAACGCTGTGTACGCTCTGTAATGTAGCATAAATTACTTCGCTTGGATTTCTTCAAAATGGCTTCGAAACAGATCTCTTCAAAGATGTTTTGAAAAATGCCACTCTTGGAATTTTCGAGAGAATATATAGCGAATTTACACGGAAGCGAGGAAAGGAGTATGTGTGGGAATCACGCTATTATTTAATGCTTTCTGAAGACGCCGATAAATGACTCCCTAAAATAACCCCCCGTATAATTTTTATTATCAACGAAATGATGCGTAATAGTTGATCCAGAATTTATCCAACGGAGTCCATGGGAATTTTCAGAGTCTGCACTAAAAAAAAACTTATTTTTGGCCAGATTTTCTGGATTCTAGCTCACTGTGAGCCGTTAGCTTTCTTTTAGGATTCAAACTATGCAAAGTAGGTATTAGCGGATGGTGCCGAATCCATTTTTATTCGTAATGTTCGATTGAAAATCTCCTCTGCATATGATGGCTCGATCTGCTCACAATCAGCAGTGTGTATATATTTTGTATCCGTGAAAAGTAAATGAGAGACATTTTTAACACTAATTTTACACACGAAATGGAGTTATGAAATTTGGGATTCCTTAAATCTAATGCTTCCGAACGTATCTTTGCCTCATCTTAAGATGAATCAAAAATGCTCTCATAACAAAAAAACGCAAACTTCATATTGGTCGATTGCAGATTTTCTTACTTTGGCCGAATTAAATCGGAAATAATGGTCTCACGAATCGAGAAAAGTACGAAGCAATGGAATAAAATTCTTATTTTGATAGTGAGATATCGTTTTCGATTAGAAATTGCGAGAATTTCGAACAAAAATTGGAAGAAGAACAAAAACCCCTGCAGAGTGTAGATGAAAATTATATGCGTTTGCGAGTATAAAAGGTTTTTTCTCCGCAAACCCGTCGTCAATTCACAACCGTGCAAATGCAAGCCAACCCTAGGCCGCCTATCAGGCCGCCTATCAGGCCGCATTTGAGAGGCACTTAAAAGAAAGTTACACTTAAAAAGTTTCTTTAAAAGAAACTTTTTCATCTACTCTGTGCGGCCAATGACTTTTACAGGCATTGCATACAGTTGTTAGATCGTTTCTTTTGACAATTTAAGCTCAATTATTGGTATAATTAATATTTTTGTGCATAGTAAATAAATCGAGTAAAAAATATAAGATACTTAGGTTTATATCGCAATTTTTACAATAAATTAAAAAATTGGTGGCAATTAATTGATTTTACCCTAACTTAGAGAGTGATGTTATTTCTCCTTAGAAGGGCTCCATCTTGAATATGCGGCAAGTCTATGAGACCCGGCGGATGAAACGGGCACCCCTGAACTCGAGAAAGTTCAGCGCAAAGCGATACGTTTTGTTAAAAAAATGCTACGAGAAAAAGGTAAGCGTCACGAAGACGCGGGTTTAGGATCCTCGAAAGGAAGGATACTTTAAGCTAGATTAACATTGTTTGCCAAGTTTAAAGAAAGTGTTCACAGAGTAAGTAATCGATATTATGTGACCCTCCTGTTACTTCGGCCGATCCGATAATGAAAATAAAATAAGAGAAATAGACGATAGAACAAGTCGTTTTAAGGACTCATTCTTTCCGATAACAATAGGAAATAATAACAGGCTAAATCGTTCGGTGTTTACACCCCCTGCCACACGCCGAAAGACGGCTTGTATGGTATATATGTAGATATAGATATAGGATATAATACGTCCTTCCGTCAATATAAATAATTCCAATATTCAATTAATATATTTGATCGCCTGGATATTGAACGTGTATTATGGGGTTTACATATCTTGATATATCATAATAAAAATAATTAGGAATAAGGAAGTACTTAGAGGTGACATGGCAGAGAGAAGCTCAGAATAGAGAGAATTGGAAAGCGCTTGGGGAGGCCTATGTCTGACATCGAAAGCAGGAATCCTGCTTGCTCACTTGGCTGGGCAGATGATAGAAGTAATCTTTAACCATTCAGCTATTATCCTCATGAATGTCTTGTAAACAACAGGAAGAAGACTAATAGGATGGTAGTTCTTCAGCTCTTCGTTGCTTCCTTTCTTGTGCAAAAGGACTATTCTTGCATGATTCCAGTCCTGGGGGATTCTTCCTTGTTTCAGGCAATTTGTGAATAAGTGTGCTAAAACGTGCGCAACTTCTGTTCCACCAAGTTTTAAATATTCTGCTAACACTCCATCTATGCCTCCTGCTTTTCCGTTCTTCGTCCGCTTTATTGCTGCAATTACTTCTTCTGGGAGAATAGAGAGGGGATCTCGTTGGTTTTGGCATGCTTCTTGGTTTTCCTCTTCAGCATTTTCTTCCTTCTTGTATAGGTTGCCAAAGTATTCTGCTACCGTCCTTAGTATTGCTCGTCTGTTGCAAGTTCTTGTACCATCTTCCTTCTGTATAGCTAGAATCTCTTTCCTTCCGATTGCTAGGAATTGTCTGGTCTTCTTCATACTTTTGCTGTTTTCTATAGCCTCTTGCACAATTCTCTGATTGAAATTTCTCACGTCTTCCTTAATTTCTCTTATGATAGCCTTACAAAGCTCGACGTATTTGATGTTATCCCATTGTGTATCTGAATTCTCCAGTTCCTTACGTCGTTTCATCATTTGTCGGGTGCTTTCGCTTAGCTTTCTATCTTTAGCTCTTCTTGGTGACCTTGCCACTTCTTCTGTTGCTTCCTTATAACAGCTTGCATGACTTTGGTTTCTAGTTCTTCTTCTTGAAGTGCTGAGAATCTATTTTTCAGCTACAGCTGGAATTTATTCTTGTTTTCTTCTAGTTTTCTAGGCCTTACCACATGTTTCTTGCATGAAATCAACTTCTCGCGTTCCATTTGGATATTAATCTTAATTCTGCATCTTGTGATTCTGTGGTCACTTCCAGTGCTAAAGTCATTCAAGACTTCACAGTCTGTTACTGTGTAGAGTTTGTTAACCATTTGTAATCTATTTCTTTTTTTACTCCGTTGGAGCCTCTCCAAGTCCACTTTCTTTTAGGGTTCTTCTTGTAATATGTATTTGTTATGTACATATTGGTGCATTCAGCAAATTCTCCCAAGCGGTGACCACGTTCGTTTCTCTGGCCCAGTCCGTATTGTCCTGCGACGGTGTCATCGGCTTCCTGTTGACCAACACGAGCGTTAAATTCGCCCATAATTATTTTATAATAGTGGGCTTCCTTATCATGCTCAGTGCCCAGAGTCTGGTAAAATTTTTCAATTTCTTCTTCGCTGCTTCCTGCTGTTGGTGCGTAGACTTGTATGATCTGAACAGATTAACGTTCATTTATCTCGAGTATGAGCTCTCAAATTCTGTCAGATATACTTTCTATCTTCTGTACATTATTTTACCATCTCTTGTTAATCTGGAACCTCCTAGACTTCCATCCTTTGTAACCCTGTAATAAAATAAATTACCATCCTTGAGTGTCTTCTGATTTTACGATCGATGGATGATGTTGTGGAACGTCATAATTATAGTTAATTAGAGATAGACTTGTACTTTTCTACTAAAACTTTTTATTTTCCGAACTACCGTTTTCGATAATATATCATTGTCAATTTCTAAACTAAATCTGAAACAAAATAGCCTTATAACAGAGTAATTGGACTTAGACATACAATAGCATCAGTAACAACCGATCAAGAAGAGGGGATGAAAGAGAGAAATGTTTATTTGTGACGAAGGAATGGGGGCGGGGGAAAGGAGGAGTTACTCATTAGTAAGGGAGGAGTAAGAGTGGTGACTGTATAGTTAGTGTTTTTCCTCTTCTCTGTATTTAATCATCTTCTTCTAATTAATTTAATAATCTTCTAATCATTTAACTTTTCACTCCTTATGTTTTTAACCTTCTGTAATTACCGCAAGTTGACGGTTTTGTAAACTTCTTTGTAATTGTTTTGGTTCCTAATAGGACAATGCATGGGATAATTAGTATGTTGATGACTATTTAAACAATTTGTAACAAACAATTTCCCCCTCAGTCCTATTTACCCATCCTCTCACCTTCTCTCCTCTCCGCTATGACTCTATAATAAGGTCTGTTTCTGGTTATTTCTCCTGATGATGTCACACCGTAATGAAACCTAGGTCATTTAATAAAAGTTTTTGTAGACTCCACATAGTGAGTTTTCTTTGTGTGTGATCATGAAGGAGATCCACCAGGTATCACCAAAATCTGTCAATTTCCTGTTGCCTACTTCTTCGGTGAAATATTTTTTTTTTAGTGAAATTTTTTAGTATATTCACGGATTTCCGCCTTCCTAAATATACTCTCATATTATTATTTAGTTTACTTCCTCTGTCTGTTCACACCTATAATTGGGAACCGCTGCATTTTATAATAATTTACAGTTATTCCTATTAACTTCGTAAGAAACATTGCTCTTCTCAAGTGTCCGTTTTTAAAAAGGAAGTCTTTTCTGACCGCCACAGAGTGGGACCAAATGGGAAAAAGCTGGCCAAATTTATCGACTTTTTTTTTAAGTTCTAGGCAATTATATAGTTGTTGTCTTCCAAAAGGACTATCCAATCCACTTATATTTGAATTTTTTAGTCCGGCATTTTGCGATAATAACCGGTCAAATTAGGAAAAATGTGCTATTGAGGGCCGTGGTAATTTTTCACATTAAAATGCCTAAAATGTATGTCGACAGGCTGTGTTTTACAGGCAGTAATGAACATTTAAAGTATGTGGCGCTTTAATATGCATATTTGTGAACAAATATCTCTATTTTTATACTTTGATAAACTATATTTAAACAATTTATATTAATATTTCATTGCAAAATGCACTTCATTTTTCAGTGAAAAGCACTAAATCTCTACCAACGACAGTTTAGCACAGAAATAAAGTAATGATGTTTGTACATTAATAAACAAGAAAATTCTTGCTTCTACTTGCAATCTTGGCATTTCTGGTAACTTTTTAGTTGCTTGGCGCCCCGACTCTTTCCTCCGGCGCGTGGTATGCATGTCTCCTCTTTAGAATTATAATTCATAAATTAAGGAGTAGACTTCATGAATTGTATGTCATGAAGTTTTCTCAGTTCTGTTATCCTTTCCGTTCACACATCAGCCCTCTACAATTTCTGCTTGACCCTTAACTACCCAACCATCACCCTGTACAGACTAGTCTTGATGCAGAGGGATGGACAATGACTGCTTCTTCCCACTTCACACCCTCGCTTAACATAATAAGTGATCAAAATATCTCGGATTATCCCTTAATCTCGCAGACGTTTACATACGTAATTATAGAACTAGAGGCGAAAATGTTCAGTTTGTCTCATGATCTAGACGGAGTCTCAGTTATTTTTCTGATAGCTAGAAGTGCGCAAACAATTCTATCAGCCCAGTATTTAGGAGAGGAGAAAGATAATCGTCGATTTAGGGAGCAGCATTAGAGAAAATGTTCCAGGTTGGCGGTTAATGATGACCGAAGGTTGTTCTTAACTTCTGACCCAATGATTTCCAGCTTGCATGAGCTGCCAAAGAAGAAAATGAGGGAATTGGGAGCGATGGGCGCAAACTTTTGCTTTTAAATGATGCAGAAAGTAACTCTTTCAATTTCATATGAATAATAAATATAAGCGTTTCTTTTACTTTCAGTGCTTTTTATATGAAGGTTTACGATTCCTTATCACTAATAAATAAGTTTCAATTTTTCATTTTAGAAACATAATAAATGATATTATTTATTACAGCAAATGTTCTCGTTAAATTCGTATTTCCATAGTTACTTCATCCGTATTTAGCATAGATACGGCCAAAATGATGCCAAAATTGAACTGGGGAGGTCAAAATTACTCTAATATGACATCGTTAGACACTTTAAATCATATTTACTATTTTTGGCCAGCTTTATCCGATTAGGTCCAAGTGTGCGTCGTTGCCATTCAAAGTTAGTGCAATCCTATATTAGTCCTTTAATACTCCCTAATACTAACTTTGGCCCTTTAGCACTTTAAAATGCTCTCAAATGTTTTTGCATCATTTTCTCCGTGGGGACCAAATCTTCATTTCTCATTTAGACCATGGGATACGACATTTTTACATCATTCTTTCAAACTGTTATTGCTGTGAAAATTGCGCAGATATTAACTAATGGAACGGAATATTGTTCATATCAAATGAAAACTTTTATAAAACTTTGAGCATCGTGTCACATCAATTTTCTTTATTTTAATGATATGCGTGTCGGAATATGGATTAGGTACGATTTAATTAAAAGATACCTTTGTGCTTAATCTCTCCAAATAAGATGTAATTTGGAATAAATGTCCACTTGGTAATGAGGAAGGTAGTGGGAAGAGTGTAAAGGAGATCTATTTAATGCTCTCCGAAGATGAGCAAACATCTAATTGGTATGAAGGGACGTATTCAATAAGGGAATGGAAGGATTTATCTGGAGAAATTCTCATTCCAATGCCGAAAAATTTTATGCATGTTATGTTGCATTTACATTGCACTTGTATGCTGTAGATAGAATAATAATTATATAGTTGGCTTTAATTATGATTGTGTTTTTATGTGAAGTATTTGAAATTGTGAGTCGCAATGTAGTGTTGTTGTTACAATAGAACGGTAATATTTGTAAATAACTTAGTATGCCTTCGCGAGGTTTTCTTCCCGACTTGGGTGAATGCTTTTCTCTTTGATCCACAAATGACAGGGACTATTTTCAGTGATAAAATATAAATGAATAAGTGTGGGATAAGCACGGTCTGCACTTATCCAAGTAAATGTCACGTAAATGAGAGTCACGGTAGAGTTCATCTCGTAGCGTAAAAAGGGGAGCATGAAATTAGAGAAGGAAATGAGGTCGAATGGAAGCCCATTTGAGTGCTACACACACTTAGTCACAAACACACATAATATTGCAAATTTCTAATTTTACTATTACAGAACATAACTATTTATAAACCTCGTCCATCAACTATCTTAAGATGATGATATATAATAAATATTTCATATTCTAAGCTAATTTACAATTTAAATTGCTGTTTTATAAAAAAATAAATCCAGACAACAACAAGCACCATTTGAGTTTAAATATTAACTAGAATAATTCCTCTCACAAATAAAATTATGGAATATGAGGTTATATATAGCTTCGTGTCTGTGGAAGTGTACCAGTGTTTTTATTCATTCATACATAGCTGTAAAAACTGTTTAAGTGTGTGTTTCTGTAACAATTTTTGCTTAAACTTGAAATAGTTGTCAAATAAACTAGTCAATATTACTTCTCCCGTGAGATTTTTCCCCACTGTCTATCACTCGACTCACTCATCTTTAAAATTGGGCTCAAAGACGAGGTTTCTCACGTAAATGAGACTTCGCGTCACTTTTTCACTGTTGCTCGAACGATGCCGATCAAATCCAAAGCAATTTTAAATTAAATACTCTCATTTGTGTACACTGGATGCTCCAACTCAAGGATTTAGATGGATGTAATTTTCGACACAAACTGCAAGTGAAAAGCAGAATCAGAATTAATCGGCGCCCCAATTAACAAGGAACATTCGCCACAGTTCATTTTCGCTATATACCGTTCTCCTAACAGATTTTTTTTGGGGAGCTACGGAAATTTTTCGATACAAAGGTATTTCATTACAGAATAATTCACTACATCCAGTATTTTAGCTAGGTAGTTACACGAATTGCTTACGTTTCTAACAGAATATTATTTTAGAATAACTTTAAGCCATGAGAATTTTGTTTACTGAGCATATTTCATGCATAATAACGACGAATTTTAATTATGTCTCTGGGGTTTGTAAAGATTTTGTAAGCTTACAGGAGACTTTTGACCGTCGATAGAGTATTAGATAGTAAGACTCGGTTAGTTAGGTTGATATCAAGATTCACTCCCGGTTTTACCTGCGATAGCTTTCATGCAAACTACGTTATAATGCTAAAGGTAGCGCCTACTGGATGCCGCTGGGGAAAGGAGTGTCCAACCCGGGAATAATCAACCCGATCTGCTAACTCTGTCAACCAGACCGTAGAGGAAGATCGAGCTCCACTTGTACCCCACGCTTGGGAGGGCTGTACATTGGGGTGGATCGAAAAAACTTTTTTTTCGAAATCGGTATGTGGCTAGTGCTTAAAGTTTGTGGTTGGTGGTCCTTATAAACCATAAGAAATTTCAGCTCGATCGGAATATGTCCTGAGGCTGCGAAATTTAGTCAAAATTTTAAATTTTTGTGAAAAAATGTAAAAAATTCGCAATTTTTTCTGATGATTTTTCGATGTTTCTGAAGTGATTTAATGGCAAAATATTACATGTATTGCTTGTATGTTGCTTAGTGATTAACAATTTACTGAGTTTGAATGAGGAAAATTGATTTCTTAGTTCGCCAAAATTTGTCAAAAAACGCCAAATAAACAGAAATGTTACGGATGTTGGGTAGGCAATAACCTGCTGCAGTAACTCGACCCCACCGACTTAAATTTATGAAGAATGAGAAGAAAGTAGGAAAAGAAGTAATTTTCAGCTCTTATTTCATTGAATAATAGACTACCCAGCACTCACCACGAGGGGGTGGTTGCAATCGAGTGCTGACCTCTCACCCACCTAGGTAGGCTGTCCCATTTGGGCTTTGAAGTCCGCTTTTGTACCAAACCTCAATAATATTTTTCTGTTCTTCAATCGAAGTCTAATTTAGCCATCTCGGGATTCATAACTACATACAACAGTTGATGTAGCAGTTATATCCTTGACGCACCGTTCCTCTCCCTAGATACGGCACGGCAGGTAAAACAGTCTGCAGTTTTCTTAGGGATTCATCTCTTCCAGTAGCGTTGTCTTCTAAGTCTTCTTTGTTAGTAAGTGTGCTACTGGAGGTGATGTTATTTCTTCTTTTCTCCAGTGCACTAAATCTGTATAATCTTTGGCTTAAAAGTTGATCACTGGGGGTGCAAACTTTCTAATGGAGTTAACTGGTTGGCTTTGGCTTTTTGTAGCTTTAAGGATCTTCTTTGCAGTGTTTTTACGCACATTTCAGCGACTATCTAAACATACCAACTCGTATGTTTTCTGGATGCCCCCAGAAAGCATGATTTTGAACATACAAGCGCATACAAGCAATACATGTAATATTTTGCCATTAAATCACTTCAGAAACATCGAAAAATTATCAGAAAAAATGGCAAATTTTTGAAATTTTTTCACAAAAATTTAAAATTTTGACTAAATTTCGCAGCCTCAGGACATAATCCGATCGACTTGAAATTTCTTATGGTTTATAAGGACCATCAACCACAAACTTTAAGCACTAGCCGCATATCGATTTCGAAAACAAAGTTTTTTCGATCCACCCTACTGTACGTTGTGTCTCCATTCGTGCTGTCCTAATTAGGACTTTCTGCAGGTTGCCCATACCTGAACCCGGCGTTCAGGGCGCCAAGGTTCCGTTGTCACTTTTTACGGGCCTCGGTGGGCTAATGCTGAATATACGTCAGGTTTACAAGTGAAGCTGGCAGGGCCTTTCTGCTGGGTTGGATTGATCGGGGCGGGAGCTACAGTTGAAAGATGGTTGGGTTTGAGATTAGAAACTGACCTTAGAAAATAGCTCCCACCGTCAGCCGAATGGTAGTGGTGTGCTTCAGAATATTATTTGTCGGGTTCGAGCCCATCCGCGGAAGTTTTTTCTCATTTTTACTTCAACGTAGTCTTTCATAATCTTAATCTCTCTATTTTCCTTTTTGTGAATTTTGAACATATTTCTCAAAGGTTTGAGAATATTTTCCATTGCGAGTCTCCCGCTTCTTCAAATTAAGCGCAAATACTTCTGTCCACAGATAATAGCGTACATTGAAATCCTAATTCCTGAAATTTGTAAATGACAGTATCAGAAAGGAAACGCAGAAGACTATTTCAAACCTCATCCTAACTGGCGGCCACTTTTATAGCACTACCTGACTTACGAATCGGTAGACAGCGATAGTTATTTTGCCGTCTTTCGGATTATCTGCTTTCCTTTCCTCTTGTATCTGAAGAAATAGTGTTTGATTCATCGCATAACCGGAAAGTTTTTTATTAAATCTTGTCCTTCCCTTAGGAAGTCATTAATGAGTTTGGCCCCTTCTACGGACTGCACCTTGACGTGGTGAAGGGGCTTGCAATGACCTAGAGAGCTATACTGGTTGGAACTTTGTTCCTGGTACTCATACCAGAAAGGTCAATAGGTAGGGGCCAGACGAAAGGTAGTCCACGCAGCGTCTGTACCTCAGTGAGGCGGCTGCAAAGGCGTCTGTACCCCAGTGGGGCGGCCTATATGGGTGATGGTGTCACGTTAAAAACACTATTGGGGAAGGCAAGGGGAGACCACCTCGACTATCAATCCCATGAATATGATGTGCCATAATAATTATATTGTCACTGGCAAAAACGAGACTCAGCCCTCTAGGGAGAGTGTCGTGCCCGGCAGGGATGGTGGTAATGCCACCCCGGTCGTCATTCCACGAAATCCTTACCCAACGACACAATAAAAGAAGAAGATGACCAAGGAAACCAGGGTAGGGACCTGGAACGTGAGAAAGATGCTTAGGAAAGGGAAGTTAGAAAACGTAAAGTTAGAAATGAAGAGGTCCAACATAAACATTCTGGGGCTATGCGAAGTACGGTGGAAGGATGGGGGAGATTTCTGGAGCGATGATGTGAGAGTCATATTCAGTGGGGGAAATGATAGTCAGAGAGGGGTTGCTATAGTGTTGGACAAGGAAGCGGGAAATGCCGTGATAGCCACCGAACTGATAAGCGGCCAAGTAATGTCTGTAGAAATTAAGGCGGAAACATTAAACACTGTGATAGTGCAAGTGTACCTCCCTACTAGCGATTACAGTGAGGGTGAAATAGATATAGTTCATGAACAAATAGAAGATGTAATTGGAAGGATGAAAGGCAATAAAAACCTTATCGTAATGGGAGATTGGAATGCTGTGGTAGGGCAGGGAAAAGATGGGGACGAAGTGGGAGAGTTCGGACTAGGAAAAGGAAACGACAGAGGACAAAAACTGGTAGATTTTTGCATAAGGAATAACCTCTGTATCACCAACACACTCTTCCAACACCATAACAGAAGGAGATACACATGGAAAAAGCCGGGGGATACGGATAGGTACCAAATCGACTATATTCTGGTAAGGAAGAGGTTTAGAAATAGTGTTATAACTCGCGATGTTATCCTAATGCTGATGTAGACTCGGATCATAATTTAGTAATGACGAAAACCGAGCTTAGATTTAAAAAGATTTATAGCGCAAAAACCGCACCCAAATGGAACGTAGAAGCCCTCAGGGGTAGGAAAGCTAGAGAGTTTCAAGAGTCAGTCAACAGGGCTCTAGAAGATAAGGAAAGGGAACTCACCGTAAACGAGGGATGGGAAAAGATCAAAACCTGCTTCAAGGATAGTGCCCAAAGAACCATTGGGAGGGTCAAGGAAATTAGGAAAGCATGGGTGACGGTAGAAATGATAAATAAAATGAAGGAAAGAAGGAAATGGAAAAGTGTTAACACAGAGCACGGACGTAGAATGTACAGGGCACTGAACAACGAACTGAGGAGGGAAACAAATAGAGCAAGAGAATCGTGGTGGCAGGGTCAGTGTCACAAAATAGAGAAGATGGCTGAAAGTGGGAGGGTCGACCTATTATACAGAAAAGTTAAACAATTAACGGGGAATAAAATTAGCAATAAAATGACCACTATTAGGGATAACAGGGAAAACGTCCTAAGGGAGCCAGCAAGCATAAGGGGACGATGGAAAGGGTATGTTGAAGAATTATATTGTAAAGACATGAAGCCTACCCACATAAAGATAGAAAGTATACAAGAAATAGAGGAAGACTATGTTGGACCGAGTATACTAGATAGTGAACTTGATAGAGCACTGCGGGACATGAAGGGGAAGAAAGCAACAGGTGTGAACGAGATCCCAGTAGAATTTCTCAAGAATCTTGGGGGGAAGGGTCAAAGCAATTCTATGATTTATGTAGAAAGATTTACGACGAAGGAAAGTGACCAGAGGATTTTACTAAATCTATCCTGACTGCATTACAGAAAAAGAATAATTCCCTAGAATGCCGGGATTACCGGACAATTAGTTTAATCTCTCATGCTGCAAAAGTAATTTTAAGGGTCGTAAACAGAAGAATCGAGGGCAAAACTAAGGAATTCATAGGGAATGATCAGTTCGGTTTTCAGAGAGGGAAAGGGACGAGGGATGCAATTGGGTTTATGAGGGTTCTCGTAGAACGAAGCTTAGAATTTAAAGGGGACGTTTGTGTATGTTTTGTTGATTTTGAAAAGGCCTTCGATAGAGTTCAACGGCCAAAACTGATGGTGATACTTAAGAAAATTGGGTTGGATTGGAAAGATAGGCGTTTAGTGCAAAATTTTTATTTAAATCAGACTGCACGAGTAAGAGTTGTTAATGGGGAATCGGAATAGGCAGTGTTTGGGAGGATAGTAAGACAAGGCTGTCCTTTATCACCATCTCTTTTTAACAAATATGCAGAAGAAATTGTCAAAGAAGCTTGGGATGAAATAGATAAGGGAATAAATGTTGGTGGGGAAGTAATAATAATAATAATAAAACGTCTTTATTCGGGCGAGATTGAGACTGAATAGTCTCTTCTTACATCTAAACCTTCGTCAATTTGTAAGAAAGAGATAGCAAAAAAAGTGCACGGAAGAAATTTATATTGTGGGCTTAAAAACCTAGGATAGGAAAAATAGCCCACAGCAGGAAAACACCCCAAAAGAGGGTGTGAAAAACCTGCGAAACCTACAGATAGATAAGAAACTGAAATTTATAGAAAAGGCTGGAATCAAAAAGCAAGGAACATATTTACACTTCAAACTGCTTATAGAAATAATCCCTAAAAGAATAACAGTTAGTAAAAAGGAAAACATGAGATAAGAGATGAAAAAACACTGAATACAAAGAATGTCATAAATGAAAATGGCAAAAAATAGTATTGGTAGGTAGTAGGAAGGGTAGGAAGTAGTGAAGTCAGTAAGATATGCAGACGATAAAGCTATTGTGTGCGATTCTGAAAGGGGTTTGCAAATCCTAGTAAATGCACTAAATGATAAAGCAAAGGAGTTTGGGATGAAAATCAATGTAAAAAAGACTAAAATTATGAGGTTTTCAAAGGGAAAGAAAGCTATGTTAACGATAAGGGTGGATGGGGAAAAACTAGAACAAGTAGATCAATTTTCATATTTGGGAAGCCTTAATTCTAAGGATGGCAGATGTTCGACAGAAATTAGAAAAAGGATTGCATTAGCAAAAGAAGCATTCATGAAGCGAAGGGAACTGATGACAAAGGGAGTTGATAAAGGAATCAGGAAGAGATTGGTGAAATACTTGGTGTGGAGTGTAGTGTTGTACTGGTGTGAAACGTGGACGTTAAGAAATGAGGATGTCAAAAGATGTGGCTTTTGAGATGTGGGTATAGCGTAGAATGGAGAAAGTAAGTTGGGTCGATTGAAAAACGAACGAGGAGGTTCTAGAGATGGTTGGGGAGAAAAGAGTAATGATTGAAGTAATTAAAAATAGACAAAAGAAATGGGTGGGTCAAATATTGAGAGGGGAGGGATTATTGAAGAAAGTGATCGAGGGAAGAATGCTAGGGAAAAGACAGAGGGGAAGAGACAGAAGTTGTTAGACGAATTAAGGGGTGGGATAAGTTACCGGGAATTGAAGGAGAGGGAATTAAATAGGGAATGGTGGGGCACATGAACCCACCGAAAGGTAGAACACTTTATATATAATGAGTTTAAATGATGGATAGTAATTAAAATGTGGACATTTTCAGTTGATTGGCATGGAATCACTTGGAGAGAAGAAGAAAAACAAGGTTTAAAAATTTAAGTTAGTCCAAAAAAATTCTCCACAGTAGAAGAGCGCGAGAAGGGGGCTACAGATAGTTGGTCAATTTTACGTTAAAGGAGGGTTAAGAGAGCAGAAAGTAATACACTTATCATAGAAAGAAATATTCTTAAATAACATAAACAAAATGGAAATGATGAATATATATATATAGTTGAGTAGATATGCCATCTTACATATAATAAGCGGTGTGTCCATCTGTCTGTCCGTCCGTCCGTCCCCCCTTTTATTTTGGAAACTATTTGTCGTAGAGCCATGGGACAAACTGCATAGTATTTCTTATATGCTGAAAGCTCCACGAAAACTATTTTCACCTTTATGAAACCTCGGGTTCGAACCCAGGACTCCATAATACGTTTTCATAAGGAATGCTCGTTAAGTTCGTTTTTGTACCCTGCAGGATTTGTTACTTTTACAGAATTAAATTGGAAAAAATGGTCCTACGAAGTGAAGAAAAGTACCAAACGAAGGTAAATTGAATGACGAATCTTATTATTGTCGTAAAATACACTTTTTGAACCTAAATTACGAGAACTATGACAAAATACACATTTTGTAAAAATTTCGCTGTAGTAAACAACCAGTCCCCCTGACGACCGAGGTGATTGTTGAATCCGATATATTCATTTTCCCATAAGAATAAACGGGGATTTTAAGTCCACACCGAATCAATGGTAGGAACTAATGTCAGAATTTATAAAGAGGAGGCAATTAACTGAGATTTCAGCGAATGTAAATTATGATATTTAAATTGCAGGAACAAAATTACAGCCATTATGGAGATTTTCTTTAACAGACCGATTTACAGAATGACATTTATACGTTCGTTAGTGGTAATCAAGATGACGAAAAAATATTACGTCGAGTAAGGGGAAGGTTTTTGAGGGACAACATTTAAAAATTAATCTTTAAAGTAGTGCATTTGTGTGATTCTCACGAACTGCATAATATTCTATGGAATGTCATTAAACGACGCCATAAGGGTGCGAAATTCTCATATTCATAATACATTGCGGCGATCTTGAGTAATTTTTTTGAAGGCTTTCCCGATTACATGGAAACGTGGGACCAGGCATGTGAACCAAAGCTATATACGCCTTCGATATACGAGGTTCAGCGTTTCCATAATGATCCTTGATTCGGTGCCAGAGCTACATTTTGCATTCTACCATACATTTTAATGCCGATACACATCTGCTATATTGTTTTTATTTTTTTAATTATGGAGGAATAAGGTAATTTACATCGCATTGTGAACTTCGTTTCTCCCGTTGAGGTATCAACGAATGCAAACACACATATACGATGGAGGTAAGTGAGCATTATTTCGTTGGATTGTGTTTTTCGTTTCATAGTTGATATTCCTCTCATATTGCCGAGAAATTTAAAGAAAAACCAACGATCTCGTTACTCATTGTCAGTTACTATTTGTAAATCAGGAAGATAATTTCAGAGGATCCTGCGCGTGATCCACTGTGTGGTTTCTCATGCCTCCTTTCCTGAGCCCATAATATAAAAAACCACCTGCATATTTTGGTAAACAGAGAGGGATGAATTTCCTGTTGAAGGTTAATATTTCAATGGTTTAAAAACAATTTAGTGAAATCGACAATAGTTAGGTATCATGCAGCGTTAGAAGTCCTGATTAAGTCTTATACTGTAAGCTGTCCCCTTACTAATTGAATTTGGACCAGGGAACTTTAATCACTCTTCTTTAAGAAATGAACTGGATACACTGAACTTTCTTTGATAGTCTTTCCTGTTCTTTTTCTGCACTAGAAATTTAGAGGAGACGCTCCAGTAACATGCAAAGATAACTACCGAAATTTATATGGGTTCGACTACAGATCATGTATTGCATCTCTCTTAAGATATATCTTCTCAAGACATGGAGTCGAACTCGACAATGTTTTATTGCAACGATTTCTAAATAATTGATTATCGTATCCTGGTATGATGATAGCATATGTGAATTATGTACATACATCTTAGCACTTTCAAGTTTCCGAAATAATACGAAGTTCTCCTGCAGGAGATTTTAACCCCACTGGATTTAAATAATGTCTAATGAGTAATGTACAATATAATTTATTTGTGGAATGGGAGTAATAGAAAACAATTGTTTTGGAATATATCAGTAAAGGTGTGCCTGGGACCTATTTCGGTCTTTAAAGCTCCTTTATCTTCTGCATTCCTGTAAAAGCAACTTAAATCATATTATCAATTACATTAAATGCATACAAATAAAATCCTACAGCTATTTAGAGTTATTTGTAAGTATTTACTATCCAAACTTTATTATTATCGTTCCTGGTTCATTTTCATGGAATTAAAGCTTAAATGCATACCTGTAACAAACAGAGGGAGGGTCGGAGAGTCTTGACCCACTATATTTGCTTCTAAAAGCTTTGGAGAGGATAATTTCACTTCTACACAAACTGAATTAGTAATTTAATCCTACATCTATTTTCTCCGTTGAGCTTCAGCGGGCAATTCAGCTAGTAATGAATAAAAGTAAAAGGAATAAAAAAAGGATGACACGGATCACAAAGCGTTCTAAACCGACTTTTAATTTTCCCATAAATCAAGAATTTTCAATTTTCATTAATTATCTTGGACATTGAAATTTCGTTAATTTCCTTCCATTGACTTAAGCGTCGATTCTGTTGGAAAACATCGCATCTCATTGGTTATTTTCATTTAAATAAGAGTATAGTAAAATCACATTGTGAAACTCCGTCATTCCAATGAACAACAATTATCTGGATCATATTTCTTTGATTTTTCTTAGAAAATACTTAATACATAGAGGCAAATCATAGTTTACATATTCGCTGTTCGCCGTTCCTCTGACGATTCTTGGTTCGATGCCTGAGCGTCATTTTTATTCTACCATGTATTTCAAAGGGGGATAGCGTAATCTTATTTTAGGACCATCATGATAAGATATTGAATTGAAACTTTGGAACAGATCAGAATGGCACTTACCTAATACTAATATGCAATTGTTTTGCACTATTGGGTCTTTAGTTCGACGCCAGGCGGTCTTTAGCGCGAAGTTTTGAACAATGTTTTGAGGCCTTTCTTGGTACGATACTGCATTCAACTGATAGCTTGAAGTATGCAAGGAACTTTTATTCGCGCGTGTGTGTGTATATATATATGTATGTGTATGTGTATATGTGTGTGTGTGTATATATATATGTATGTGTATATGTGTGTGTGTGTATATATATATATATATATATATATATATATATATATATATATATATATATATATATATATATATACACGCGAATAAAAGTTCCTTGCATACTTCAAGCTATCAGTTGAATGCAGTATCGTACCAAGAAAGGCCTCAAAACATTGTTCAAAACTTCGCGTTAAAGACCGCCTGGCACAAGAATACACGTGGATTTTAAGTCCACACCGAATCAATGGTAGGAACTAATGTCAGAATTTATAAAGAGGAGGCAATTAACTGAGATTTCAGCGAATGTAAATTATGATATTTAAATTGCAGGAACAAAATTACAGCCATTATGGAGATTTTCTTTAACAGACCGATTTACAGAATGACATTTATACGTTCGTTAGTGGTAATCAAGATGACGAAAAAATATTACGTCGAGTAAGGGGAAGGTTTTTGAGGGACAACATTTAAAAATTAATCTTTAAAGTAGTGCGTTACTCGTGTATATATATATATATATACACGAGTATAAGTTGCTTGCATACAAGCTATCAGTTGAATGCAGTATCGTACCACGTAATGCCTCAAATCAATTTTGAAAACTTCGCGCAAATGACCGCCTGTCGTCGAACTAAGGACCCGTTCGTGAGAGACGATGGCATACGAATGTAAAATAAGTGCCATTCTGACCTGTTCCAAATTTTCAATTAGATATCTTATAAAGAATGTCCTATAATAAGAATACGCAATCCCCCTTTGAAATACTCGGTAGAATAGAAATGACGCTCTGGCATCGAACCAAGAACCGTCAGAGGAAGGGCGGACAGCGTATCTGAAACATATGAATTACCTCTATGTACATACATTCCATTTTATATCATCTATATATATCCATATATATAGGTGTATCCGGACAGTTAGCTATATATAATAGATATTTTTGAAAATTATTTTGAGGCACTTATCGGTAAGATAAAGGAACGAAAATCTTGGAGGGTGAAGTTGAGGTGGTCTTCTATATTACGAATGGAAGAAATGTTACAAAAAGACCGTGAGTTTGACTCCAGGTGGGTGCGAAAATCTTCCATAAGAAATGCATTGCAGCAATTTTTGAAAATTTTTTAATGCCTTACCGATAAGCTGAAAGATAAAACCAGGAATGTTGACAGAGGCGTTTGAATAGCTTCTATCAAGAGGTGAACCGTTTCTCCAGTGGTCCTTGGTTCGATGCAAGACGGTCATTCCGATTTCACCATGCATTTCAAACGGGGAAAACGGAATCTTTTTTTGGGACCTTCCCGATAAGAAATTGAATCGAAACTTTGAAAAACGTCAGAGTAGCACTTCTATAACATTCCCATGCCATTGTCTGTCACGAGCGAGTCCTGTGTTCGACGCCAGGCGGTCTTTTAGAAAATGCTTTTGAGTCCTTACTCGGAGCGATAGAACGGTGAAAATTTCGGAGGTTGGAGATGCTGTGGTTATCTATTATCTAATATTAATTCGCTATTTTTTCTCACAGAATGGTCCTGAGTTCGACGCTAGGCGGTCTTTTGCGCGAGTTTTCGAATCTGTTTTGAGGCCGTTCTCGATGCGAAAGAGCAATCAAAATCACGGTGTATGCAGATGAGATAGTTATCTATTGTACCAACGGAAGAAATGTTACCAAATGACCGTGAGTTCGACGCCAAGTGGGTGCAAAATTCTCCGCTATAAAATGCATGGCGGGCAATTATGACATTTACTTTTAATGCTTATCCGAAAACCGGGAATGATGAATGATATAAAATTTAATATACTTAGATGTAATTCATGTGTTTCATACACGCTGTTCGCCGTTCCTCTGACGGTTCTTGGTTCGATGCCTGAGCGTCATTTCTTTTCTACTATGTATTTCATAGGGGGATAGTGTAATCTTATTTTAGGAACTTTCTTATAAGATATTGAATTGAAACTTTGGAACAGATCAGAATGGCACTTATCTAATATTAATATGCAATTGTGACGCACGATCGGGTCCTTAATTAGAAGCCAGGCGGTGTTTTGCGTGAAGTTTTCAAAATTGTTTTGAGGCATTCTTTGGTACGATACTGCATTCAACTGATAGCTTGCAGTATGCAAGCAACTTTTACTCGTGTATATATATATATAGACGCACCCTCACATATTCAATTGCTCAATCATTTTTATTTTATTGATGATGCTCGTAGGAAGATTAGATTACTGGTCAGTGCATTAATGTAGAAGAATGCGTGGTAAGAATTATTGATTGAAAAATCCGATTTAGCGAATGAACCTGTTTCTTTTTTCCTCGATATTTTCGTTTTTCTTTTTTACTTTTTGTAACTATCTCTTTAATCTTCGTGTGTGAATTGATAACCTGGAATTTTTACCGGTGGAAGTTTAGGTAATCTCAGAATCAGAAAGCTTTGACAAACCATGAGAAGACTCCTCCTGCGGTTAGGTTGCTTTGAATTTTTCTTATTTATTTAACATTTTAAGGCTGGGAAATGATCGACAATCATTTGATGTGCAATTAAAATCCCTTCATTCGGCCCAGTGGACCTTGTAAAGGCATTACAATTCTATATCCTCATTGACCCTACAATGTTACTTACAATTTCATATAATGTACATAAGTACTTAAATTATGAGTTAATTCGACCATACCATTATGTATATTGTTAAGGCTACAGTTTTGAATTTTCATAGTTCATAAAGTACTCCTAATTTTGTGGAATAAAAAACGTTAATTAATAATAAACGAGTACCATGTAAACATGCAGTTAAAATTTTAGAACTTATGAGCTTCCTTTTGAAAATATTGACGGCATTGGAATGAAATGGTAAGTCACTCTATTCTTCTATATACAGGTAAATGAAAATTTCGCAGCATCAGTTTTCTGTTTGCGTTATTTATTTTAATAATGCGTTAATCCTATATAATTATAATATAATCCGATAATAAAGTTTTCGTCTCTTAAGAATCACGAACCCTTTACCCGGTATATGACTTTTCTATGATAGCAATTCTGCTATAAATACGTACGCTTGGGTTATTCGGAATGAGATCTGATATTAGAAAGTATATGAAATGTTTAGAAGAATGCGAGTCTTCTCAATTGAGAATATTCCATTGCTTCGAATCGCTGAGTAATTTATTCCAACAGATTTTAATTTTGTTCCTTCTATTTTTCGATTATAAATCACATTCTTTAGTTAGAGTACCTTCAGCTACGGCATAACTATCCCAAACGACTCTTTTATTTGTTGAGGCATTCGTGTTAGTTTCGTCCCAAAGTGATTAATCTAAAACATGTTTCGATACAGTGCATAATTTGCTCTTCTTCTAATTAGGGACCAATCAACTTGGGAATCCCTTTGATTTCGCCTTCATTTGAGGAGGGTTGACCGCAGCTGTGTGCGACAGCAGACGCTGTTTTTCTTGCTCAACCTGATTAGAACTGAGCGATTGACAGTTTATCGGAGAAAAGTAGAAACTTTTAGTAGTAAACTTTTAGGAGTAAAAACCTGTGATAACTGCACACGTGATCGATTGAGCGTGTGTGGGCTCCTTCATACTACACACTACATAAGACTACAGAAGACACTCCTTTTTCCAAATAAAAGGAAACACCAAAAATCGACTTCTTAATCTACGTTCTGCTCTGAGAAAAAAATGATAGAGAAGAGAGTTTGTAGTGAGAAGAGAAGTGTAAAGGAGAGAAAATGAAGATGGGTTAATTTGCTAGAATTGATCCTCTCATGCTTAAATTCGCTTCTTCGAGTGTTTCATTTCTTTCTTCTTTGTGTGGAGGCCAATCAGAAGCCACCGAACAAAGCGTCATCAATAAGGCATCGAACAAAATCCAAATTTGATATTTTTAACGGTTCCATAGACATTTTCCACCTCTTAATCGTTTATTTTCACCAAGAGTTTTACCGTCCCAAGATGCAATGCAACTCGCTATAGTCTATCGTTCGCCTAATAGGATTCCCTCCTTTTAAATTATGTGAAAATTAAATGAAAATATCGGGAGCAGATTCCACCGAAGAACTCTCTCTTTTGGCGAAAAGCAGACTATTTAAAAAAAAAAACACCCTGTACTGATGATGAGAATTACGATCATACTGACACTCTTATTAACCTGGTTTAACAGCATTGTCAATTCAGCCACATCCATTTTATTTGACCGTAATTTATTTGCATTGCCAATGTTGGCTTTTTACGCAAGTATAAACATTACGTTATTCATTTTGCATGCAGAAATTTCTACAACAAATGTTTAATATACATAAATGGGAAAGTCTTTGACTTGAATAAATTGCTATTTTTGGTCCAATTAGCCCAGTTTCTTAGTAAATACTTTCAGTGCAAGTCCAAGTTTATAAATAAGAAAAGCAGTTTTTCGTACTGTAATTCGATCTTGTTCCATCGAGTCATTCTTCTTGTGAATTAACGAATCTTTCGAGATTTTTACTTCGTCATATTTTCCTCGATTTGATCTGCTTTCTTTAGCTGTTTTTATTTATTTTTCAACCAAAAGTGTTTCTTAACGTTATGGGATTATTTCATGTCCAAGACGTTCGGAACTGTGATGTATAGAACTTGTCATTTTGCTTTTTCTTCATTTCTAAAATATGCCCAGAGTCTGAATTCAAATGTTCCATCACAGTGCATATCGTACCGATTTTCCAACATGTATTGCGAAACAGACAATCAGCAATGGCATTGGTCGTGAAAGGGTCGGTATTCGATAGACCAAGTTTCAAAGTTACCGACTAGAAAAGTATAATCTATCTTAAGAATAAATAAGAGTAATGAGCGAAGATTAGATGTGTTCGCGGTTCATTTTGGTCTTTTTCGTTTCGAATTCTCACTTGATTACTAATTCAAAATTGTTCGTTCTCTCGCTCCCCGAATGCGGGACTAATTATAAGAATTCAATTCTCTTCTAAATGACAACGAAACACCTTTCAAATTTAATTTTGTCAAAGAAAGGCTGCCTAAAATGGAATTTCTACTCTTACGAAAGATATTCTTATGGTCTTCTGCAAAGTTTATTGCAAATCCAGCAAACCGCTAAGAATGGCAAACGCAGAATTTATGTTGTAGAAGATGTAGAAATATTATGTTTTGCGTGTGATAACTTTATAGCACAATTTGGGTCTGAAGAAGGTTTAAAAATTGATTGTAGAGTTAAAAATAACTAAAATTAAGAAACTAATAAAATCTCCTTATGTAAAAAGTATAGCATTCCTAAGTGCAACCCTGACGCGGCGGTTCCCCTGTTTATTGAGCAAGCCAAGGATAATTCCCTCAACTCATGATGAGTAAAGACTTAGGATAAAGACCGAAAAGATAGATTGCAATATGGAAAACAACAATAATTACAAAAGTAATTAACATATGCAACATTTATCTGAACGCATTGTTCTTCATCATTAAGATTTAAACATAAAAGAAAGTTCTTAATTTAGTGTTATGTGTATTAAATTCACATTTTAATTTCAAAGGAAAAGCATCAGCTTTGGATACGTTGTAAAAATACTTGCTGGTAGAACTGAATTATTCACTCATTAGATCTTATATAATAATCACCGCTGTGTACATATTTATATCTTTATACGAGTTAAAGTAGCTTGCATTCTGCAAGCTACTTTAACTCGTAAAAATATTTTAAGGAATACCGGATGAATTTCTACATGATTACAATATCATCCCAAGGTTTACCGTCGTGTATAACGAAGCGTAAAGGGGGTCTGTACATTGAGGGAATTCTATAAAAAGTGGTATACATGGTGATTTTAAGTCACCCTAAGTCCGACACATTCTTTTAAAAATTTTCTCTGTCTGTCTGTTACAGCATCACGCGAAAACTACCCGACGGATTTTGATGAAATTTCACAGAAAGATGGTTTATGACCCTGAGTGACATAAAAGTTACTTTTTATCCCGATATAATACCCGGTTCGATCCCAGACTAGGGAAATACTTCTCATTAGAAGTACATGTAAAGTTTATTTCACCGGTTTCAGTCTTTATTTGTTTTGCACGATTAAATTAGAAAGAATTGACGTAATAAATCGAAAGAAGCACCCAAAGGAGGGAAATTAAATAAAGATTCTTATTTTGGTCGCTAAATATCATTACCGGATAGAAAGTTTGAGAATTTTGAAGAAAGAAACGAAAGTTTTGTGAAATCTTGAGGCTATAAACAACCGGTCCCCTTGACGACAAATGCAATTGTTGAATCCGAGTTCATGCATATTTCCATAAGAATACGCGGGAAATTTTGGTCAATTAAAAAGTATTGGTGTGAATGAATGATAGGATATATGAATAGAAGGCAATATTCAGAAATTTTATCATTTGCAGTTATAAACAATTTGCAGCGTCGATTCGGAGGGAAACAACGTTATTTCAATTTGACGAAGCTACTAAGTTTGCTTTACGATGAAAATATTTGATTTTACATGTTTCCTGCCTTTCGACGAATGGTGCACGAATCACAACTCCCTAATTGGATAATACCCCATGTCATAGTAGCATTTCGAGTTAATATATACGTAATTCAACGTCTAATTTCTATTGTCCCCGAGTAATCCTTCGTTTTCGAGTGTATTAGACATGCGAAGACAACGGGCAGTTCCATATTAAAAGATGTCTATGATCACTTAAAACTCGAAAAGGATTAGTCGAAAAACATGCAGGTTATTGAAATCCGACGACTCGCCTACTATAATTTAAATATCTAATCTCAGATCCGACTACAGATGAGGCAAAGCGTTCCCTAAAACATAAATATGAAGTGCATTTTTATCCTTTGAAAGTTCTACTTCTATCCCAAAACTGAAAGAAAATCAATAATCGGACGAACTTGAGCCAAATTCTAATTAGAGAGAAGTACTAAATTACTTTTAAAAATACTTTCATATTCTAATTGTCTTCCATTCAAAATTATGTAAAATTGAAAATATTCAAATTGCCATTTGGATAACCTGTCACATTGAATCAATGGAATGTGAGAGATGTTGGACTCTCTTATTTAAAATTATTGTTATACCATTTCCGCTTATATCTATTTTTCTCGTTGAGAAGATGGGTACTTCAGCTATAATAATCTACGAGTAAAAGTTGCTTGCATACTGCAAGCTATCAGTTGAATGCAGTATCGTACCAAGAAAGGCGTCAAAACAATGTTGAAAACTTCGCGTAAATGACCGCCTGGCGTCGAACAAAGGACCCGATCGGGCGTCACAATTGCATATTAATATTAAATAAGTGCAATTCTGATCTTTTCCAAAGTTTCGATTCAATATCGTATGAGGAAGTTCCTAAAATAACTATACGCTATCCCCCTTTGAAATACCCGGTAGAATAGAAATGACGCTCAGGTATCGAACCAAGAACCGTCAGAGGAACGGCGAACAGCATATGAAACAGTATATGAAACATATGAATTGCCTCTATGTTAATTCCATTTTATATCATTCCCGGTAATCGGATATGCATTCAAAATAATTTTTTAAAAAATGACCGCCATGCATTTTATACCGGAGAATTATGCACCCACTTGGCGTCGAACTCTCGGTCTTTTGGTAGCATTTCTTCAGTTAGTACAATAGATAACCACAATATCTCCAACCTCCGAAATTTTCACCGTTCTATCGCTCCGAGTAAGGACTCAAAACAATTTTCAAAAATTCGCGCGAAAGACCGCCTGGCGTCGAACACTGGACCCGTTCGAAGAAGACAATGGCATGTGAATGTTAGATAAGTGGCACTCTGACGTATTTCAAAGTTTCAATGCAGTATCTTATCGGGAAGGTCCTAAAATAAGATTCCGTTATTCCCGTTTGAAATGCATGGTAGAATCGGAATGACCGTCTTGCATCGAACCAAGGACCACTGGAGAAACGGTTCACCTCTTGATAGAAAGTATTCAAACGCCTCTGTCAACATTTCGGGTTTTATCTTTCCAGCTAATCGGGAAGGCATTTAAACCAATCGTCAAAGATTTCAGCAATGCATTTCTTACGGAAGCATTTCGGACCCACCTGGCGTCGAACTCACGGTCATTTGGTAACATTTCTTCCTTATCAACTATGGATGACCATCTCATCTGCCAAGACTGTGATTTTGATTGCTCTATCGCATCGAGAACGGCCTCTAAACAGATTGCAAAATTCGCGCAAAAGACCGCCTAGCGTCGAACTCGGGACCCTTCCGTGAGAGAAGATAGCAAAATAATATTAGATAAGTGCCATCCTTACTTGTTTCAAAGTTTCGATTCAACGCATGGTGGAATCTGAATGACGCTCTTGCATCTATCCAAGGACCACTAGAGAAACGGTGAACCTATTGAAAGAAGGATTTCTAACCACTTTGTCCCCATTCCGGGTTTTATCTTTCCAGCTTATCGGGAAGGCATTGAAAAAAATTTTCAAAAATTGCAGCAATGGATTTTTTATGGATGAATTTCGCACCCACCTGGCGTCGAACTTACGGTCATTTGGCAACATTTCTTCCATTCGTATTATAGACGACTACCTCAGCTTCAACCTCTGAGATTTTGGTTACTCTATCTTACCGATAAGTGCCTCAAAATAATTTTCAAAAATCCACGCAATGCATTCTTATGGGAAAATTACGATTTTTGGGAATTTCTGGCATCGAACCCATGATAGCTAGCGTCGATGTCTGCATTATTCTGGCATCTAGAGTGTAGGGCCAGTACGTCGAAAAAATCTGACGTCGATGGCGCTTGTGGAACATGGTCAGAATTCGTATCCCCTATAAATAGGTATATCCGGAGAGTTAGCTATATATAATAGAATTCCAAATACAGTACAACCCGGTTAAGAGGGAACCAAGCGAATACCGTGTTATAAGAGTAATAATCAGCTGATTGCGTTAAAAAAGAAAGGAAAAGAAACTCTGCGTTCAATGATTAAGAGACAAAGGTTTCTCCAAGCACCGAAACCTTTGTCTCTTTAACTGGTTGCGTTACATATTATTTTTGAACAATGGGCTGCTTTTCGCACATAAAGAGAGTTACTTAATTTTGGTCAATTTACACTCAAGAGGTATTTAACACATAGACAATTAGATAAGAATGACAATTTTTTTAGTGGTGTGAGTGCATCTCTCCGAGACTACGCTCACACGAATCTCTTCTGTTTCTTTTTTTTTAAATATGCTCACTTTTTAAGATCGTGATGAAAGGACGACACTGATGATGAAAAAAGACTGTCGAAAGAGGCGAACGATTGGTTAAAGTGTGTTGTAATGCATCAGGGAAAGGGAAAATTCCGCGTCTTAACCGAGAAGTAGGGCGTTTTAAGCGGTATTTTCACCGTGTATTTCGTGTGAAAGAGACCGAAAATGTGAGAAAACCGCATCTTAAGCTGAATAACGTCTAGACAAGCGTCTTAGACGGGTTCTATGGTGTATAATAAATCTATATAATTTTAAAAAATGATATGCAAGTATTTGGTAATTGTGATTGTATACGAATATGTGATTTCTAAGTAATGAAGACACCTTATGCGTTTCCTAAAGTAAATATTTATTTCTTAGTTATTATACTGCCTTACTATGTCTTCCCTGTTGAACGGGATGCTCCGCTAGTTTGGAATTTGTGGTTATGAATGAAGGTACGAATATATACGAAGATGCGACGCCAAGGAAAGCAATAGTTAAATTTGGAAATTCACAAATATTTATTTTCAAATAATATAACCTTCTATGCTGTAAATAGTGTAAATGCTGTAAATATTTTAAAATTCTAATTTGGGAATTTCAAATGATTTACGTTAACGTTCTCAAAAACTTTTTTAAGTGATTTCTATCTTTAACAGCAAATACCAAGTAAGCAAATGGTACGATGAATAAGTTAAATTAGATACCGCGGAATTCGCTATTATTTTAAAAATTTCCCCTTTGTTTCAAGAGGAATGTTACAGAATTACTTTCACTTCCTCTGGGAATTCTTCTGCACTTCCCATTGTGTGCTTTCCCCAGGGAATTGTTTATAGCAGCGGAAGTTTCTCTCGTTAATGGAGAAATCTTTTATTACCCTTAAAATGTCCATCTTATAGGAGAACATATAAAATGTGAGCTGAGTGAAAGAAAGAATGGCTAATAAATAGCTTGGCTTTATATTGTGTCTTATAGGACATTTTGTTTCAATTATATCTTCTCTTTCAGAATTTATTTTTTATAATTATAATTCTGGATCTTCTCTAGTTAGTTTATTGTTTAGTAAACACGTCATACATTGAATATTGTAGGGCTATTTAAATACAATATATATTACAGTGATACCCTGTGAAGACGCGGTATAGAGATATAAACGGGTTGTGCATTACTATTTGATTTTGTAAATTATGTTTTTGGGAAATTGGCGCAGAAAATATCCATTGACTGCCGAGGTTCCGTAGTATAAATTTGTTTTTATCAATCGACTTAAAAGTAGCGATTACATTTCTCCCTTTCGGCCTTAGAATAATAAATAGGTATATTTTAATAACAAAATGAATAACATAATGACGTATATTTAGGATTTACTGATCACTTCCTTATGTTTCAAGGAACATAATCTCTTCAAAATTTGAATCATCTACTTTATGTTCTTCGCCTATGCAATTACATGGCAGTCTAAATTTTGTGCTGTTCTGTTTCATTACTAAGTAAGGAAATCGAGCCGAGGGACGCCAAAGTTTAATCGCTTCTTAAACCAAAATAAGTAGAGAGCGAATCGTCCCAGGAAAAGTTACAATTTAATTTCAAGAGATGCCAACACCGCTAGCGTTAAGTTTGTTTTCATTCTCATTTGATAAAGGTTAACCCGATTTTCGTTTAGTAAACGGTTCACTAAACTGAATAATTATAAAATATTTGCAGAACATAAAAATTTATATTTCTTTTTTAACCATTTTTTTTGACAAGAAAGGTTCTTATACAGACATAATAAAATTTTTTTGGTGTAGTCAGTGTGTGGAGCTAATTTTTTAAAACACGTAGCAACTTTTATTTCTAAAATTGGATGTATAGTTCCTACAATAGCGTGAATTTAAGAAAATTGTAAAACGGCAACGCGCCGCCTAAAAATACGGACACTCTGGATGTGAGGGTTAAGCAGAGTTAAATGCCATGCGATACCTGCGTAATCTCATGTTAACCGTCCTTCGCTGTGTGGGTCTTCCTCAGACAGCCTAAAATGTGCTGCGAGGGGAATATTTTTTGTCGGGATTGGATACCTCGAGACGGGATTTAAATCAACGGTCGGCCAAAATAGTTCGTAAAACTTCCACCATTCGGAGGGAGAGGTGGACGCTAGCTATCATAGGTTCGATACCAGAATGTCCCAAAAATCGCAATTTTCCCATAAGAATGCATTGCGCGGATTTTTGAAAATTATTTTGAGGCACTTATCGTTAAGATAAGGGAACCAAAATCCCGGAGGATGAATTTGAGGTTGCCTTCTATGGTTCTTATGGAAGAAATGTTGCCAAATGACCGTGAGTTCGACTCTAGGTGAATGCGAAATTCTTCCATAAGAAATGCATTGCTGCAATTTTTGAATATTTTTTTTCAATCCCTTACGTATAAGCTGGAAAGATAAAACCCGGAATGGTGACAGAGGCGTTTGAGAACATTTTTCATGTGGTTCGCCGTTTCTCCAGATGTCCTTGTTTCGATGCAAGAGCGTCATTCCGATTTTACCATGCATTCCAAACGGGAATAACGGAATCTTATTTTAGGACCTTCCCGATAAGATACTGAATTGAAACTTTGAAACACGTTAGAGTGGCACTTATCTAACATTTCCATGCTATTGTCTCTCACAAACGGGTACTGTGTTCAACGCCAGGCGGTCATTTACGCTATTTTTTTTAAATTGTTTTGAGGCCATTCTCTATGCAGGAGACTATTCAAAATCACAGCGTTTGCGTTTGAAGTAGTTTTCTATAGAACCAGTGGAAGAAAGGTTACATATGACCGTGAGTTCGATGCCAGATGGATAAAAAATTCTAGGTAAGAGATGTATTGCGGCAATTTTTAAGAATTTTGCTGGTTAAGCTGCAAAGATGATATCCGTAAGGGGAACTTATTGTAAATTTTCACCAATTAGCTTGCAGTATCGTACCAAGAAAACCCTTAAAACAATGTTCAAAACTTCGCGCAAAACACCGCCTGGCGTCTAACTAAGGACCCGATCGTGCGACACAATTGGATATTAATATTAGATAAGTGCTATTGTGACCTGTTCCAAAATTTCAAATCAATATCTTATCGGGAAGGTCCTAAAATATGATTACGCCACCCCCCTTTGAAATACACGGTAGAATAGAAATGGCGCTCAGGCATCGAACCAAGAACCGTCAGAGGATCGGCGAACAGCGTATATGAATTGATATGAACTGCCTCTATGTACATTCCATTTTATATCATTCCCCGTAGTCGGATATGCATTCAAAATTATTGTAAAAATTAACCGCCATGCATTTTATACCGGAGAATTTTGCACCGACTTGGCGTCGAACTCAGGGTCATCTGCTAACATTTCTTTCTTTGGTACTATGGAAGACGATCTCATCTGCAAACACTGAGTTTTGATTGCTCTATCGCATCGAGAACGGCCTAAAACAGATTGCAAAAAACCGCGCAAAAGTCTGCCTAGCGTGCAACTCAGGACCCTTTCGTGAGATAAAATAGCAAAATAAAATTAGAGAAGTGCCATTCTCACTAGTTCCAAAGTTTCGATTCAATATCTTATCGGGAAGGTCCCAAAATAAGATTTCATTTTCCCCGTTTGAAAGCATGGTGGAATCGGAGTGACCCTCTTGCATTGTACCAAGGACCACTGGAGAAACGGTTCACCTCTTGATAGAAGGTATTCAAACGCCTCTGTCAAGATTCCTGGTTTTATCCTTCCAGCTTATCGGTAAGGCATTAAAAAAAATTTCAAAATTGCAGCAATGTATTTCTTATGGAAGATTTTCGCACCCACCTGGCGTCGAACTCACGGTTATTTGGCAACATTTTTTCCATAAAAACCATAGACGTCTACCTCAACATTAGCCTCCGAGATTTTGGTTCCTCTATCTTACCGATAATCTACGAAATGCTTAGAGTTGTCTACATGAACAAACACTCAATGTCTAGCTTCATCCTTTAAGTATTGAATAGCGAAGACGTAGATATCTTATTTTCATTAATGTCTACGTAGCGATTTGAGAAACAACGGTCCAAAAACGCATTTTCGGGCAAGGTATCCAATCCCCTCTTCGCTGGAATGTCTCATTATCTTATATGATAATTACCGATGTGTATGTATTTATTTTACATAATAATCACCGATGTGTATATTTATCTATCCGATGTCAGTAACTCCCGGAAATACATGGGAGATTACAGGGAAATTAATTTCACGCACTTCCTGAGAAGATACAAATATGAAATTTAAGGATTGATTAGAGGATGAATGACCTAACACATATCGATTTTCCTACCAACAGTATCCTTGTTTCTAGTCTGGACGACTCGAAAATTTTTTCATAAGAAATGCGCGTGAAGTTCATTTTGATCGATTGCAAATAAGTTATCTTTTGTAGAATTAAATTAGAAGTAATGTTCCTAGAATATAGTCTTGAAAGAATGACTGCAAATTAAGATACAAATTTCTTTTTGCGCCGCCTAAATGTCAAAATAATTAAAACTGAAATTATTTCTATTCAAAAGCTCAGAACTGTATATTATTGACCGCTCTGACCTTCTTATTTAAATTGATAAATTAATATGATACTTTCCTTTTTTAATTTCGTAATTATGCCTCCACGTCGCTTTCTTTTTGCTGTCAGACGGAGAATTTTGAAGCCTTTGGTAGAATATCTCGAGCTCATTACTCGAAGTTCCTCAAAGACTAGGTTAGGTGGTTGAAAAAGTGATGCCCTCAGAAACCAGACACCACCAGATTTGTTTTTACGTAGAAGTTCATATTATTCTCTTGTGAGAAACGAATTCGTAGGAGAGGGGTTTCGCTCCTGTCAAATGCACTTCCATAGGAAGCGATGCAATGTAGAATTCTTTTTTATTACTTCTTTAAAACACTCTCCTGAACAAACGCTATATTAATTTATGAATATAAAACTTGCAATGTGTTTTTTAATTGTTGTACAACTTGACTACCGCTAATTTTTGAAAAAAGTTTTCTAAGGCAAACATTTTTAATAAAAATGTAAATTTCAAAAGAATATATTTATTCTCTAGATGCTCTTTTTCTATGGTTATTTACGGTTAAAATCCACTTTTTGATTGAAAATTGAACGGACCATTCAGGAATAAGAAAGAAGATAAATTTGGCTTATTTTGGTGCTGCCACGTGGGAGATTTTCTTGGGACTAATTGAGGCACGATTCGCCTTAATTTCCGTTTATGGTGGATTTATATGAATTAATTTAGAAAATCGTCAAATCGAAATTCTAAGCCTTCATTTTTCTTCACAATTATTTGGGGTATGATTTGTGTTAACAAATACAATTATTTTGTTTTAGAATTATTATTTATAATCTTGATAAAGCCATTATTTCTCGGATTTTCGTGATTGTGCGGTTGCCCGGGGCACCGAGGGTCGTGGGGCGAATCACGTTGGATTACTCTAAAGAAGTGACTCACGTGAGTCTTTAGTGTTACAGTGAAACTCAAAAATTTGATGGCTATATTGGATTTCTGTATTTATTATTAAAATGTTAAGATTCGTCGGACAAATTGCATTCAAAGGAACCGACGGATTCAATTAGAGAAAATAGGTTGAATTAATTCTTAAGATTTATAATGATTTTTTATATTTTAAAGATTCTACTATTCGTAACATAATTTCCGATTTATCAGTGCATTCGCACCACGTACAGTTTCCTAAATATTAATGATAGAGCTAGATTAATTTGAAAAATAAATATTATATTAACTCAATGGAAAAAAACGCATTAGTATTAAGCCAAATGAATTCCAGAAATATCTTTGGAAAAATAAATAATATATTGAATAATGTATACTTGCACCTGTATGGATTACTGGATGCCAATAAAACTAAAATTTTCTTCGTTTATGTATAATTTTATGAATTATATACGAAATGCTCGGTTATTGTTTCATCACTCAGCAACCATTTATTAATCTAAAATCTTAAAAAGGATGTTTAATAGTCATTTAACAATTCGCAACTAAATGCGGTTTTGCATCATAAACGATTGTATATTTTCAATTTTATTAGTTATCTCCACTTTCCGAAACCATTTTCATCAAATACTCAATTCATTGCTGTTTCCTTCATCTCGAAGAAAGCACCTCTTAATTGGCAATCACTTTTTCATTAATCAGCTCCTCATTGCATCTGTTTATTAACTGTTCGCCTTGTTTGTCATGAAAGGACTATGGGTGTTGAATGAAGATGCGTTTGGGCATCCTCTTGCTGCTTGTGGTAGCGGCTGCTGAGCGCCACGTCCCTGCCCTCGATAACAATGGTAAGACCAATCGCTATTTTATTACTTATCTGCGAAACCAATCTTTCGTTCCTTTCCCCATATAAAAATATTTTCTAAAACTGAATCGATACATGTATGTACCTCGTGGTTTAAATAGATCGCTCAACAGGAATGTGGACGCTGACCAGGACTAACTAATTGTTGTGATTTTCTTCTCCTCCTTATAATCGTTTTTAATGGAACCCTTTCCTTGGATTATCTTTTGTATCACTTTTACCTATTCGGTCTTAATTTTCTCTTCATTCCACTTTTCTCCGAGGATTTTCAATCATTTGATTTTTCAATGACAAATTGTAGTGATACTTTTGGTCTTTTTCTGTTATAAGTCTTCAAAATCCATTTTTTAGTCCATTTCCGTGTAAATCTGAATCTTAAATCAAACACCATTCCCTAGATTTACATAGTATCGCATTTACTTAATTCAACGACTTTAGATAGATTACTTATGATTAGAAATGTATCAAAGTGTTTGCCCTGAAAAGGCTTCCAATCTCATTATGGCATTCCTTAACCACTGACAAAGATTGGAATGAATTTCTGTGGGATGAGATCTAATTGTTGATCGCTTTTTCCCAAAACTCTCTTTTTAGCGCTTCCTCAAAAAAGCCTTCACTTTGAAGAAGCGCAAATACAAAGGACTCTAGATGACAAATGAGTTTTATTCCCACCGCTACTATATATCGCATATCAGGGCGTCCGAAATTCCATTGTCCATAGAAGGCGATTGTCAGCAAAGTTTCGAATATTCTGCCTCTTTTATTTGTTGTGACGGATTTCAGCAAAACGAATCATTCTTCTAAGCATTATGTTTTTAACTTATATTTCTAAAATATAATCATTTTATCAAAAAACATTTTTTGAACCGTTTCCCAAACTTCATTTGAAATATTTTAAAATTCATTCGTAGTTATAAAATCTTTACTTAATCAGATGATAATGTACACCTCTGTATTTTTGCATGCATATTGATTAAATTGTTTTCTGTTTATTTTTTCAGCAGCAACTTATTTTTTGTGATCCGATAGGATCCTCACGTCTATCATGTTGAAGAAATGCGATTAAACCGCGAAATACAATAATTAGGAAGCTTCGTAGAAATTTACTTCCGAAACTTTGTACGACCGCGAAAAGCTGCCCATCGATTGTTAAATTCATCATCAGTTTGCAAAGCCACTAAACGTTGAATAATCAATCAAAGTAACGAAAGGAAAATTTCCAATGAAAAACTAAATATAAACCACAAATTTGCATTGTATCTTGATCTGAGCTGTTGAAAATTTTCCGGGGAAATTATTTCCACGCTAACATTACTAAGTTATCACAACTAAATTTATGTTATAGAACCTCAGCAATATTTTATACCATATAATCGTTGCAAAAAAGAACGAAAGGAATCTACACTTTGGTATTAGAATTTTTTGTAGGCTAGTCAGGTTTCTCTCCGTAGGAGTATGACTATATGAACGAAGAAGATAATGTGCACTGAGATGTAAATATTGAGTCTTCTTCTATTGAATCAGAGAGAAGGCTCAACAACATGTTAAATAATTCCCAGTATCTAAAGCCCTCTCTATACAAAAGTAACTTCTCATTGCCTAAGCCAATCCCGTTTTGGCGTCCTTTTTTCAAACATCATCAAGCTTTATTTGTATATGTCTCTAAGATTCTTATTTCGTATCTATTTAAAAAAATGTCAGATAAACGAATTCGAATACATGAATATTTTAAAAGAAGAGGAAATCGGCAGAAGCGCACCCGGAAGGCGCCTTATTCGTATAGATCTGCGTAACATTTTTAACGATTTATACCCGAGTGAATCATCGTAGAATTATTAGAAGTGCTTCGACTGCTGAGGTAATTTCGCACGTGAGCTCCCACCGGCACCGTTTTCACCAAAGTCACCCACTTGGCTATCCGAGAACTTCTTTGGTATTCTAAGTAATTCCTTTAGTAGAGTATTTAAATTATTATCACTAAAATTACTATCACTGCAGCATCAAAATTTAAGAATGTGTATTATTTTGTTGTGAGCAAATCCACCATCCGCATTTTTCACTTCTTGCGATAGATTTATCCGTTAAACATTATATGTAGAATTAATTTAACATTTTAATTTGTAAAAATTTTTCGACAGCTTTCTGACCGGCACATCTCATCCTAGGATTAATGCATATGTGAATTAACCTCGACAAATTTTCCAGTGTGATATGTGATTGGTTTCTCCAAAGAGCGATTATCCACGAATTCCTCACCTCACAAACAATTGACTAATGGCCAATGTCTTGCGCTCCTGGCGGTTATTGGTCAGCTCGGAACGCAAGTAAAGTTGGGTGCATACACAGAGGCTATTAAAGCACTCTCCAGAATCTCTCCCGAATATGCGAAGGCCTCGAATAGAGGGTGCCTTTGCAGCTAAAACTGTCAACCCTTATCATGAACGCCTTCCATTAACTGACAAAATCCAGGTTCAAACTACGACGTCAGCTCCTCAAGAATTAAACAAATTGTCTCCATCTGCTGTTCAAATCACCGAAAATTTGATGCTCCTAGAAACTCTTTCTGATCCTAAATTGCTGTTTAGTTGACTTCAATTTCGTCAAAAAAGCAGAAAGAATTTGCATAACTGTCTAATGAGCTTTAATTTGATATTAACAATATTGGAATCGAAATCTTACTTTCTTTGGAGTATATTTACTGAAATAATCTGCAGTCTGAAACGATCCTTAGTAAAGCTTATAAAACATTAGAAATTTAGAAATAAAAAGACTAGAAATATAGAAATTTTTCGGATTTTCTCAGGCTAAAAATATTTCCCTGAGTTTTCCTGGATTTCGTCGGACACTGTGTGTATATGCCCAGGTTAAGATTGTTTGGGGGATCTGCTTATTTCAACAAATTGCTTGATCGCGCGTTGTTCGTGTATCACTGCGAAGGCAGCAAGTGCGCGACATCTAGAATCACATTTGGTAGCACACGAATTATCTGTCACGATTACAATTCGTCACGAATTCGAGATTAGTAAAATCTGTGCACTGAAAAAAATCGACGTAGGTGAAAATTTTATTTATGTTAAGCGTGTGGCACATATAGACATAGATAGTATTTTATATAGTTTGAAATAAAAATAAACAATTCGACGTTACGATATTTGCAACCAATTTAGAGTCATTACACTGTACGATTTGAGTTATTGTGAATTTTCAAGTCATATTAGGAGTATGGGAGAAGAATCTCGGTGTTTTACACCCCCTGCCATGCGCCAGTGGCGGTTTGTAGGGTTAAGATATAAATGTAAATTAAGTAAATTCAGCAGCACTGAGAGAGGGACAAGAAAGTTAAACGATAATCTTGTTCTAAAGATCGTAGCTACCGAATGCCATTTTATTATCAAAATATATTACAGCATTGAATGAAGAGAGATGGAAAGTGTCATCCAAACCAAGACTTGATGGAAACACTAATGTTTTGAAAGTAATATCATTTAGGAGAGTGCAAACAGTCAAATCTGAACAGTTTCCTCAAACCTTCTCTAAAATAGAGGCAACATCAATCATCATAGAATTTTATAAATAAATATTTGAAGTTATTCTTTTTAAAACGGGTTAAACTTATGGTATGACATATAAAAATATTTTTTTTTTGTTCCGACGAACGAACTTTTTCTCTCTCCTCGAGGTGCGAAATTCATTTAGGTGCTTTTAAAATCTTGATTAGTACTGTAATATGTAGGCACAAGCGCATGTAGATTCCTTGCGTCACTTTTTGTCTAATTTGTCAAAATTTGTAACAATTGACATAATTTGAAAATTTCACCAGCATCGCCTTAATCTTTCTGCATTAGAAGAAGATGACATGGCACCCCCGATTATGCACAATATTTAAGCCGATTACCAATGTGTGGAAAATGAAGCACCAGATAAAACTAAGAAAGCGACAAATAAAAATAATTGTATTCGAATATTCTTCAAATTTTCCAAAACGAATGAATTGATTTAGATAGAATGTAAGACGGGTCTGGAAGGGATTTCTTGAGCATAGGAAGAGTGGTTTACTGAATTTGATGCAATCGTCACAGTATCCCACAGCAAGGCACCACCTATAAGCAGAGGATGGCTGAGGAAAGAAGCTTGGGCTCTCCCTTTACTTTGTATTTCGGGATTGTGCCTCTTGTGCATGACTTCCTTCGAAGTATGGCTACTGTGCGAGTGGAGGAGAAGGCCTCTTGCTTCCAGTAGAAGACACCTTTTCCTCGGACAGGCACTCCTCGTTGGACTTGTGGCATCCACTGCTCTTGCCGGTAATGAGTTTAAAATACTGTGAAACCCGTCTAAAGGTGGATTTATACTGTCCGATCAGACACGGAGCGAATCCGTATCGTTTCCGTTCAGAAAAACTTTCTTACGGCGAGTTAAACTACAATGTATATACTATACGTAGCGTTTCCGTACAGACACGGAGCGGCGACTGGCCGACATTCATTGAAAGAATGTTTTGCCTGATAACGCTACATGTCGGAACACGTGATCCATGACGCCCCGTATTCTAATTATTAAATAGTCTTATAAATTGTAAAATTATGAAGTAAGTCCGTTCAGTTTCGTCACTGGAATTGAGTTGTGCGCATCTAATCTCGAATGAAATGTATAAATAAAAACCAATTGAAGCTAAAAAAATCTCAATTTCTTCGTTTTAAACTTTTATGCACACTAAAACGATGATGTAGTTTGCATTTTTCTTGCTTTTCGTCTTCATCTAATAATACGGCTTAAAACGCATAAATCCTTTAAAGACAAACGTTTAAACATCTTTTATTGTTACTAAAATTGTTCGGAAGCACTTTTGTGCTCTCTCGCACACTGATTGTGAGAAAGAAAACCTCCGAGAGCAGATTACCCTGTCGTACACGTTACGTTAGTATAAACGCTCATATCTTTGTCTGACGGAAAACGATACGGATACGCTCCGTGTCGGACAGTATAAATCCACCTTAAGACGATTTTCAGAGGACCAAGAGAAAACCGCGTCTTAAGCGGGATTGCATTGTGTAATGCTCGTTACTCGACATTTTGAAGAATTTCTCACAAACAAAGTGTCGAATCGAAGGAAAGTAGCAAAGAAGTTCATTTTCAGAACAATTTTAAAAATATGAAGCAAAGGCAACCAATATTACTCAGTTCGCGGACTCTCTATTATATATATTTACAGCTATGGCATATAAAATAAAGCAAACTAAAGAGGTTTCGTTTTAAGGTGTCCATCACGTATTGAAAAATTTAAGAGCCAAAAAGCATCCCTTTTGTTTGCCTATATAAAAAATATAAATTTATCTGCAGATAACGATATCCCGCTTCTAACGTGATTTCCACTAACCTAATAGTCTTAACTTTACTGTAGTTAAACGAACCTTAATTGTTATCTCGACGTGAAGCAGGGACGAATTTAAACTATTTCTAGCACATATATCAGATCGAGGCTCCCACTATGAATTATGAGAATTAAAAGTCAATCTTTTGCAAGAAATACAATATAATACATGCCATATAAAACTAAATTGCTTCACTACGGCTAGAATAAACATAATAATCAGTTATTATTAGTGCTATTTCCATAAATTATTATGGATTATGAATAGATTTTACATTATATAGTGACATTACCTCAGTAGTATATCGACTTAGTATATTCTATTGCAAATTATCATGTTATGTAGACAAGTTGTATGTAGCATTCTTAATTAGAAGAGAAAAACAGTTACTCGTGAACACGTCGTACCTATAAAAGTTTGAAATAAATTGTTATCTTCGTCTAATTACGAAGGAGTGATGTCTTTGGTGCCAACGCCCACGACCTGCGGAGCCGTTCGTTTGGGAGCCGGATTATCGCTGGCCCTCGTCTTCTCCGCTCTCCTCGTCAAATGCGTCTTTTTATTGAGTCTCAACGGAGGAGTGTACTTGCCAGCCCCTTACCAGGCATCGCTCCTCTTATTTGCTGTGCTCGTTCAAGTGGCCATCGGCATTCAGTGGCTGCTGCACCATCCGCCCGCTCTCTCCTTCGAGATGACACAACCTCCTGCCAGAACACCCACCGAGGAAGCTATGATTCTCTGTTCTGCCCCCTATCCTCATTTGCTCTTCTCCTTATGCTACGTGGCGTGTCTCGCAGTGGCCGTGGCCGCCGCTTCCTCTAGATGCCGAAGAGTAAGAGAGAACCGGAGGGAGTCGCTGTACATCTGCCTCGCCTCCCTCCTCTCCCTTCCGCTCTCTTTGGCTTGGGCTTTGGCAGGGCTGGCGCTTCCTCCCAGACACAAGGACGCCGCTCTCGCAGCCGGCCTGCTCGCCACCTCGGCCGCCGTTTTCGCCATCATGTTCCTGCCCAAGGGAAGGCGGATGGCCGCGGTGGGAAGGGCAGCCGCAGCGGTCCCGAGGTATGGACTCACCGACGACGAAGACGACATCTCCAGAAGTCCTTCGGCCATTTACGGTGCGCGCTACTCTCCCAGCTTCTTCCATTTCAAACCTGGAGAGGGCGGCGATGGCACCAGCCCCAGCCACGTGTACAAGCTTCCGCCGTCTCTCATTCCAAGCGTATTCGGAGGTAATCTAATTCGAGCATGAATGGTCAAAATGTCATTTCGACCAAAATGAGGCCTGTATAGCTGCCTGAAGCGAGCGCACTGCCCATATGATAATTATGCTCAGGCGTTACCTTGTGGAAAGCCATTATCGTAAAGAAGAAGTAATCCCACACTATTTTTTATTGACGGACGGTCTCGCTACCCGGAGTAGCACCTTCTGGGACACCACCACAAGCTGCTACTCCGGAATGTGGAGTGTACTTCTTCTTTACTTATGATAATTAACTAGACAGAGGAGAAACGATGAAAATTTACGTAAAAAAATAACGAAAATTGCATTCTGATTACTAATGATAAAAGATTCTTCCATAAGAAACAATAAAATGTATATGAAATAAAAGTTTTACTTCGGCGTTGAAAGTGTCTTTGAAATTTACATTTTACGCGACATTATGTTCATTGGGCAATATTTTATCAATCTTTTTATGACATTTAAAAATGTTAATTGTATTTGATTTTACTTAAAGAGTATATTTCTCCATGATGGTCACAGGAAAAGTTGAGAAGATACTAAGCAAATTAACTATTTGGAAAATTGTCTACTAAGCTATTTTTAATTATGCTATTTAATTGGCAATAGCAGCAGAGTAGCAAAAAAATCAACGTTATGGAGCACTCTTAAATACAATTTCAGTAATTAGGATTTATCATACAAATTACAGATACAATGCACAGATGTTAGTAGTTTTGCAAAGATGTGGAGAGAATTCAACAGATGCCAAAAGCTGATTTTGCTGAGATTTACTATTTTAGAGGAAACTATTTTTAAGAAAATAGTCAGAAATAGTCATTTTAATGCTCCAAGGTTTTTGTTTTGGTACCTTACCTTCTAAAAAGCTGGTTTTAATAATAAAGGTAAAAATGCAAAATAATCTGCTTCCACATTAGAAAATAAACTGGATCACTGATTTTGGTAGAAGAATGATTTCTGTGCAATTTAATAATTTAAAAAAATGGAAAATTACTTTCTAATAAAGAATACTATTTCTTCACTTAAAAATGCTAGAATATAATTTCAAAGTGAAATTTCTCTCATTTTACACACCGGGTTCTATAGCGGCCGATATTCCCGATTGATTGGTATATATTGCCAATTGATCCCAAATAATTACTTTGAATGCTCAACTGAGATAAAAATCTTATCTGCCAATAGACTTAAAATTGGAGCACAACCCACTGATTGAAAACATTTTACTCTCCTTTATGATGTAGTGTCTTTATGAACACTTAAGATTTCATGATTTGACAGCAATTCCTGCGATTGCTTGGGTGTGTGAAAATTACTTGCAAGAAAAGTAAACATAAAATTCAAATAAATTAATAGACAAATAGAAAGATTATGGTTTAAGGGGCAAAGCTGACTTATAAAGGATTATATGCAAAACTGCCAGAGAAATTGAGGAACTATATTTTTGATTACTCCAGAGAAGAGATTGGTAATGTTTGATGGCTTGTCTCTAGTTATAGAATGAAAGCATACAACAATAATAAATGAATGCATATTGCTCAAAAATGAAGAGAGTTTTAGCAGTGTCATGTGCCCTTCGTGGCAGACTCAAGAATCAATGTATTCTTCTTTATGATTTAAAGAAATGTTTAATGGTGGAATATCAGAAAAATTTGGAAATAAAAATGTGAAGGTGTAACCTTAGCTCTCCCTTATCTAGGAAGAGATTTTGGTAAAATATTAGTGACCCTTTGCTACAATGCATAAATCTGATTAATTTCATGATGTACTTTTGAAGGGCACTCTATTAGAAGAAATTTAATAATACATTTGTCACAAAATGGAACAAAAGATATGGACTCCAGCAAAGAGGCTGAATTATTTTCTGTTCTAAATTTTTACATTTCAAGTATAATAACTCTCCTCAAAAATTAATCTTGTAGCAATATTTTACATTAGCTAATTTCTCTATGGAATAATATTTTGTGTCTAAATTTTAGTCAGATTAAGCATGTATTAGAAATTTGTTTATAATACAGAAATTGATTGCCAACTGTCTAAAACCAAAGGAGAGCTTGCAACTTAATGTAGAAGATATGTTATTTAGATTTCCTTCCTCAAAACATGTAAATATCACTAATATTCTTGTAAATATCATTACACCATTTGATGCAGTAGAAGATGTGTTATTCTTGAAATATGCAGCTATGAATATGAGCACATTGATTTTTATCTTGTTAAATAAATCACATCTTACGAATTTATCCACATTTTGGAGTTTTGTGTATAATATTAAATTCTCATGCTGTAAATGATGAATTTTAAGAAGAGTTGACACAATATTGACATTGTAAAAACTAATTTATTTTCCTTCATTACTTCATTTAAGCAATATTTGTTTCAATAATATGTTTCAAAAAAGTAAAAATATTCTGCTGCATATATGGTAACATTTTGGTGAATGGGATGAAATACTGTAACTAAGTAAGATAAAAAATTCCCTAAAAAACTAAGAATCTCCTCAGGAAAATGAATACCTGAGCTTTAGTTGTTCCTGGGCAGATGAGCTCAGCTCGGTTATGAGTTTGCATGGGAAGGTGTGGATAAGTATGAAGAAATTTTATTGTTTATGTTATAAGCTGTCTTTTAATAATCATCTTGCTTATAAAGATTTTGAACCTTGTAAAGATCTAGACATAAAAAAGAAAAGATCTAATAATTTGAATAATAGTGAAATAAATTTCTTCAAACTCTGTGCATGACATAGGATATAAAACTTGTAGTATTTATGTTTTTTAAGATTGGTTGTTTCATAATTTGTTTCATTTATTGATATAAAAGGAAAAGATGGTAGTTAAAATTACGGAAAATTTAGAAACAAACAAATTGATTGACAGTGATTTGAAAGGATTTTGACAAACATTGTAACCTATTGATTCCTTCATCTTTGAGATATATGAAATATTATCAGTCAAACATAGTTCATCATTATTATGTAATTCAGTTCCAAGAAGTCGATAAAATTTTTTATTAGTTGACCTACATGAACACAAGGTATAAAAATAGTTTGGAACTCAACTCTTATCATAAAAAATGCTTCAGCTAATGAACAAAGCAAATTAGGGAAAAGTTTTTATAAAGAGATTTTCATATCTATTGATATATATTTCATGCTGAAATATACGGTGGAAGAGTGATTGAAGGTCATCATCTAATAATTAATAATTTTCCCATACAAATTAAGTTTAACTACTTAATAGAATTATTTTATCAGAATAAAATTTTTCTGAGATGTACTTATATAGTGAGTTCTTCTTGATTAAACCAATGAGAGTTTAGGTAGTTTCTTGCTGAGTTTATGATGATTGTTGAGTTAGAAAGTGGAAGCTATCAAAAAATTAAGATAATTTCTAAAACAGGCATCTTTTCCATTTATATTTGGTAATGGCAAACTTATTATTCGCAATTGCTGTATATAGATGCACTCCTGATGAGGATCAGCTCTGCATGTGACACACCCTCCTATTGTATTACAGATCGAGTTGCACTGGTTGCTGGCCCCCTGCCATCTCCACTAAACCTGCACTCCCACCCAACCCAACCCATCCCAATGTATTACCCTCGCCTCTACCATTGCTATCCCATTTACCAACATCACCTTCACCAAACCAAATCAAATCATCTCACTAGGAATCATCAACAGTCACCCAAGACAGGTCGGTTTCCTTCCACCATTCTCATTTTCATGTCATATGTGGCACAATTTTCCTTGATCTGTTGACTGGTGACACCTAGAATCTTGTAGTTGATTATATATGGAATTGGTTTTTATATTACTTTACTACTAAAACAGGTACTTTAGTTCGATGATTGAAGTACTCATTATACATTAATTTCAGTTTATCATGTATAGATTTCTGAATCAAACAATTTTAAGAGAAGAATAATACTTAATAATAATAGTTAAAAGAATAGTTATATATATTATTAATATTAATTCATTTACATACCTATATATATTATATGTAGGTGTATAAACAAATTAAGATAAATTTTAGTTTTTATAGTAGAATATACGGGCAAATGGATGAAAATATAAAAAATAGTCAATGCATATAATAAATATACAAAACAGATTCGGTATCTGAAATATATAATAACACTGTAGAGTGTATCATCAAAATATAATCTTTAAGATTTATAAGTTGGCCCCAATGCATTCCGTGGAATAGAATTCTATACATCAATATTTTAAAAGTATGTACAATTTGAAAAGTTAAATATTATCAGTTGTTATAAAATTTGTTGTGATTATGACACAATATACATTAAATGGAATGGACTACCTCATATATGTCAATAGTAGTTATGTCATTGCCAGTCCACGGGTTAAGATATTAAAATTGTTCTGATTTCATATTTTGTATGGTATTTGCTAGAAATTATTTTTATGATCTTTTTTTATGAAAGAGAGGTAATTTTATGAAATAATGCATGTGGTTTTGAAATGGAAGATTGTTTATTTGAGTCCAGCTGTAAAACTTGAAATTAAGATTCCTATGAAAAAACTTTTGGAATTGGTAAGAAAGTTTTAGAAGTGTTATCCAAACTTGCTACTGGTAGAGGCAGACATATAAGCTGAAGGAAAAATGTTTACGAGAGGAATTATTTAAAAAGGGTTCTTTAATATTAGCAACCAACTAATTTGATCAAGGTCCCTCTGTTACTGTATAAAACATGAAAAGTTCAAGAATTTAATTTTATGGATTTTGGAAAAGTTGCTCTTTATTTATTTATTGTTGAAATCAATTTACACCATTGCACAGTACGAAATGACTCCTATTTGCTCCTGTATCTTTATTTAATCAACCATGTACTAAATATGAATTTATCATAAAAATTTTCACTATTCTTTTTGGTTTCTTGGATAGTATACTTCATTAATTCTATGCCATGCTCCTTCAGTGAGTTCCATTTTTCATTAAAAGGAATTATATTTCAAGGTTCCCAATTGTAGAATGTTTTCTTTTTGAACTCCTAATCCATTCATGATGCACTTTGTCATAATAAGATAATATCTCAGTGAGACATGCTATAGTATAGTATAGTACTAAGAATCAAATTTGTTTTTCACTACTCACATAAAGCAGTTGTTGAACTGTTACCCAGGTGACTGTATTAGCCGTCAATAGGTTGTTTTAGATCTTTAGAGAATTTAAGAAATACAATTCCCTAGACCTAGTACTCTTAAGTAAACCATGAAGAGACTGAACTACCTCACTATAAGGGCCTTCATTTTCATATAGAAGTATAATAGTCAGCCTTTTATATTTCAGCCAGATATGATGATGTGAAAAACAAATCAAAGGAGTCCTGCTATTTTCATAATAGTATAGTTCAACCAATTTTTTTCATTTTCTATAAACTACTTTATTATTAAGAGACTTCCTCATCTATTTCCAAGTTTGGAACAGAAATGTTGGTGATTACTGGTGGTGTTCTTTCCTCTCAATTACATTAAAAAATATCACAAAAACATTACTATGAAAGCTCTAAAGAAGCAGTGTTGAGATTAGTTTGTCTTTCAGTCCTATAGCAGACTTCAGATTAGGTTGGCTAAATAAGAATGTGGATTACTTTGGAACAAAACTTTACCAATCTATGAGTCATTGAGGAAAATAAGATATATGTGATATTTCTTGATTTCAACTAACCTGAGAGCTTTACCGCTGACTTTAAACTATTTAACCAACTTCAACAGAAAAAATGCAACCAATGATTTAATTATGATGAAAGAAAAAGGTCTTTGTGACTGATAAAGAAAAAGAATTAATTTTTGAAAATCAGTTTTAAAGAATAATTTATAAATCACAGTTCTTCATTTGAATCTGTAACTCTTTTTATAATTAAAGATGTATATTAAGTATGATGGATTAAGCTTTATTTTCAAGAAAATTTTGTAGGATTGTTCTTGTAGGATCTTTATTATATATATATATATATATATATATATATATATATATATATATATATATATATATATATATATATGTATATATATATATATATGTATATATATATATATATATGTATATATATGTATATGTATATATGTATATATATATATATATATAAACTATTTAACCAGTAGGTTTAAACTTTTAAAAACTGTCAGCCTTCAGCAGCACTAATTTTGTGTCAACATTTAGTTACACTTAAGGTAGTTAGCATACCAAATCTATACTTTTGATGTTTTAAATTATCTTTGACTGATTGATTTTAAAGTTATTGTTTATGACGTTTTAAATATTTGAGCAGTCTGCGATGAAATTTGTAGTATATATTCCTATTTTTGAACAAAGCTTGAAATTATTAATTTTTACTCTTCATTTGCATTCCATCCCCTTGTCTGGGTTTTCATTCAATTGATAATTTTGAAGACAGATTTTGAAAGAAGGAAGGAATCATGTTATAACATCAAAAACAAAAGATTATGGCTAAATGTTAGTTCCATCATTTATTTATCTTGGCCTATCTCATAATCAATGCTGCCTTTCTCCAATTGAATTGAACCAATATTAATCAGTAATTTGGAAACATTTTCACTTAGAAAGAGTACAAAAATTTGAATCAGAAAGAGAAAATGATTCTATTTAAACTACTTCAAAATGTGGTAAATTTGAGAAAAATTAAATGATGGTTGCTATTTCTAATTCAAGATACATTTTTCTTTTTTTATAGATAAACAGTCTTCCATAGTAATATTCCTCTGTAATTTCCTTGTTAGTTTTGGAGCAGCTATTCTAATATATTCTACTTTAATTTAGGTTAATTTAATAAATTTAATTCTAAATAGTCAACATGATGTTTGGACTTACAATGGATATGTTATCTTTCAAAATACAGAGGTGCAATTGGGATATTGGTGTCTTTAACAATTGCTTTTTCCTTATACTTCTCATGTTGGGTAATTGGTATAATAAATATGATCAATGAATGTAAACATAAACCATAAGCAACACTAATATACATCATATTTACTGTTTAAATATTCAGAAAGACTGGTTTTCAAAATTATGTTCAAATCTGCCCAGCAGAAAGTTATATAAGTACATACAATTCTTCTTCAACCTTTTAATTGCTTTAAACCTTTTAATGTTTGCATTGATTTCCAATTTAATGATATAACTTGCATTACCTGTAGCAGTAGGAATATTATTTTGAAATATGCATGCCTCAGGGATTTGCTGCTCTTCCCTTAATAAATGTCAATAAGACAGAATATCATGATTATTCAATTTGCTGAAAATCTTTGAAGGTGAATTAATTGTTTTCAACATTATAATTATCAATGATTTCTTATTTATTGAGTCTTTTTTCCACCAGGGTTGTACATGAAACCAGAGGAAGGCAATGTTTACACAACTTTGGAGCCAACGCTTTCAAGCAACCCAAATGTGTTCTTTCACAGAGGGGGACTCAATACAGGCATGATGTACTAGTACTTGATTTGCTCAACATGTATCATACATTCTATTTCCTTAGCTGATTGTTCATTTTTACTAAAATAACAGATGAAAAGATGTTACATTTATTGTCACAGTTCTACAGTAGTCTACAAGTGACTTCCTGTCAAAACATTAGGTATTTTATTTTACAGGGTAACCTCACTTGGTATCGTGAAAGTTGGACAATGAGACAAACATTTTCCAAAAGAACATGTTGAAAGAAGAACCATGATTTTTGAATCAAGAAATCAATCTTAAAACTCAGTTATCTTGTCAAAAAATGCAATAAATAAGTCATAGGAGAAAGTTTCAACATAAAATCATAAATGATAATTATTATTGTTGAATTATTGCTACCTTATTGTTTAATTAATGAGATGCAAGTTTCTCTTTAAAATGCAATAATTCTTGCTTAGAAATAATATTTGAAATATTTTGTACTTAAAATAAAATTTACTCTTCTTCTAAAATAGTTATTTTTAATCTCAACTAACATCAGGAAATATTAAAACATGGGATACAATTTGAAAAGGTATTATTCTTAAGCAGGTACTATTTCTTTTCAAAGAGATATCAAATCCTTTATATCAAACATGAAAGTAATAGTACTCAACAATAAAATTATGATTTTATGTCGAACCTTTATACCGTGGTATTTATTTATTATATTTATTGCATTTTTTGAAAAGTTTAGTTGTCATGGTTTATTTCCAATTTCAGTGGCCAAAAATTGTGGTTCTTATTCCTAAGACATTCTTTGGTTGCCCCTCTGACTTTCACACAAAGTGATGTTTCCTTGTCAAGACATTTCTTTGGAACAGCTCAAGAATATTTGGCTGTTAAAAAATCCAAGATAGGTTAATAATAAAACTTTTTCATACTTGTGAATGCTGCAATAAGCATTGAATCAATCCAAGAAGCAGCTTTGTGATGTGAAATTTAAGTTACAAGAAAGACAATCCAGCCAATTTGACTAGCAAAGGCATATTGCTGAAGAGAATTGGCTCATGGAAATCAAGATATAAAATCAGTGGTTAAGTGAAGTTACATTGTGCTGTGATGGAGAATTCTTAACTAGTGAAGAGAGCTCTACTGATATTTCATAATGAGGTTTTAGAGTATCCTCGAGATTTTTTCAATTTTATAAATAAATGCCACATTTTTACCAAATTTTTACTCAATCATCAGTACAGAAATTTTCCAAATAGCATAGAAAAACAAACCACAAGAAATGGAAGCTTAAAGACAGAACAATTACCAAATATTCAACACAACCATCTTAAATTTGAAAAATCCTCTGAGTCTGAAGGCACTCTATCAACAAATTTAACTAGTTAGCTGCGTTAGAAAGGCACTCAATGATCCCTCCATTGAAATACAACATGTATACGAGAGGGATTCCTAAAGTAAGTTACACTTTTCTCACTAAAGATTGTAGCTTGGTGAAGCAAAAATTGAACTAGTGAAGCAGATTGTTGAGAGCCTCAGCTTCTTACAGTAGCATTTACATTCAATCAAACAATTGCTGCATTATTATGAATAAAACATGGAAACTTATTCCAATTTAAAAGTGCACAGAAAAGTGCGATAATTCAGATAATGTGCATCAGAAAGCATCAATGGGCCATGAGAAGATTGTTTTTTCAACTGTCTCATAATGATGCAATTTAAGAAGTCACAACAGAATTGGGTTTTAATATAACTGGAGATGAGGATCTGCAAACTTTTGTTTGTACTTCAATAATCAAAGAACTGAACGTGAACACAATTTTTTGCCAATCATGATGGAGTAAGTTTCCAGGTGCGGTGCCATTTTCTTTTCATATTATTCAACAACAGTTGCTGCTAATTGAATGAAAACTCCACTCTAACAAGCCAAGGGTCTCAACAATATTCTGCATAAGTTCAACTTTTGCTTGCATTGTTACAATAGTTTGGGAAAAAATTATAACTCACTTTAAGAATGCACCCCTTATTACATGATATGAGATATTGAGGGTAATTCAATGAAAATTATTTCTATTAAATTGCAAACCCAAATGAAAAATGGACTGGCTATTTGAGGGCTTTATACATAAATTTATCATTCATTGGTTACTTTTTCAAATCTAGAACAATGTATATTATGATAAATTGTTACAATTTCAATTTGAAAGAATGAGTTGCTACATTAAATCCTCACAACTGATCTCTAATTATAAAATCAATCATTTGTATTAATGATATTCTGTTGGATAGAGGAAAATACTAAAAAAAATTCAAAACGTTGACAAATTTTTATCAAATATTCTCCAATAATCTTTAGTTATTAAAATAAAAACAAAATTATAATCATGAGAATATAGCATTATGTTTGAGACAAATGTTCAAGAAAATAATTAATATTATTTTAGCTTCTACAGAAATATGAACCTTTTGTCAGACACAAATCACAACTAATGAGCAACTTTTCTTTAAATTTCTAACAAATAACAGATTAATTTTGCACATTTTGATGCACAATACTCTTTCAGGTACTCTAAATATTCATTCAGTTTTCTTTTCAACAAAGCAAATTTGTACACCAATATGGAAAGGGAATCCCATTAAAATAAATCACTTGCCTATTTAAGTACTATCACCATTTCCCTTAAATATTACACTTATTTAAATAGAATAGGACATAATACTGATGTTTCCTTTTACTAAATCCTTGTTTGGAAAGCTTTTTACACCATTTAATCCCACATGCAATACATATCAGGTAAACGTTGGCGATGACGTCGTATCAAGCACATTTTGCTAAATGTCAGACTAATTTTTCATGAAGGGCATTTAGCTGCATATATGTTAGGCCCAATGTAAATAATACTATAACTTTCTACTGAAATTTAAGAAAACATTCATGCAAACTCATTTCTTATGACATATAAAAATAATTTTGAATGTACAAGCAATAATTTGTTCCAATGTACATAACTAACAAGATTTCAATTTATAACCATTGTTTGAGATCCTGAGGGAGATGCGCATGATTCTGAGATATCTACAAAATTAGAACATATCTCATAGAAATGCACCCACAACATGATAATTATCTATCTATACAACAAACAATAGATATTTCAAATATTGCATATTAGTTTCACTCTCTCACAGGAATGACTCTTTTTGGTGTCTTTTGAGGAACTTCCCTCTCCTCCATTGGTTGTGTCACAGTTCATTCAAGGAACTCATTTCCTATTTTTCAATTAATAGCCTGAAAAAAGTCAAAATTTTCTTCCCTTTAAAAGAGATTTCTGTACAATAGCAACATTTATTACATATATTTAAACTAATCTATGAGTGAATATATAGCTAATGAAAAGAGAATTTTTAGTGCAATTTATATCTATAATAACTAAAAATTACAAGTAGTTGATGGTGGTGATAAATTACTAAGAGCATAATGCGTAAATGACTGATTAAGTTTTCAATCATTTTACAATGGATACACTATTCATATTAAAAATTACACAAGTTAAATTAACCAAATTCAATACTCTTATGTATTAATTAATCTAAATCATTCAAAATCTTGTTATGTCCCACCATAATCTATGTTTTCCAGAAGCAAAACAATTTTCCTCAAGATGCACTCAACATAAAATTACATAAATAGTTGAGTCTCTTATTTTTATTCCTTACCAGCAGGGATATCCTAAGGTGATATTCTCCTGAACTGGCTGTTCCTATGTCAATCAAGCGTAGCTCTGGAAGGAGTACAAGGAGCAGATTGATGTGCTCCTTCCTTTAGGCCTCTCCTCTCAACTTGAAATGAACTGCTTATGCCAAGAACGCTTGATGAGCTTTGGGTTACATATAGCAGTTGGTATGTTCCGGTTGATTGCAGTGATGTATCTGGAAACGAGGCTCTCATCCATGCTCTCCTTGGATTGCTTCCTGATTTGCAGCTGCCAACGTCTTCCATTAAATCTACTCAATTTAAACAATGATTATTTGTCCCCTAAAATTCACAATTTAACTTAATAATAACTCAAAGCAGAGGTGATTTCATCAAATATGTCTCATTCATTTTGCAAACACTGTCTTTCATCCAAAATTTCTCACTTTTCTTACTACAATTGACATTTTCTTTATTTATTGCAAGGGACACCCATTTAACAACATGACATTGTATCTTACTTTCTGTTTTTCAATGGAACTCTCAAATCATATAATTTTGTTTTAGGATGTGTCTTTCCCTTAAAAAAATATCATTTTCCAACATATTCATGTATTACAAAGGTATATTTTTAAGTTTTCTGGAGGAGAATCATGAAAAACAAATTTCCATTTTCCAGCAATAATCTGATTCAAAGGATTAAAGATTTTAGGCTGCAATTAAGTTAATGACGAGCTCTAAATTAATTTTCTTGGAGCTTACAAAGGCATTTTGATCCTCTTCAGGTCAAAGCAAAGGCAAGAGTGGAATCTGTGAGCAGAAGTCAACTGTTTTTACAATTTTAGGAATGAAGTGAAACATTCATATTTACCATTTGTCTTAGAAGCTGATTCAGCCGCAGTTGCTTCCTCAGCTACTTCCGCTTTTAATTTTTGAAAGTATTCTGGTGGCTTTGGTACATACACGTAGCTCACGTAATCTTCTATACTAACAAAGCCCTCCTGACAAATGCAATGCGTCAATTAGAAATTATAGATAACCCAAATAATAAACATGTTAATTAATACACTTAGAACACCTCAATTTTCAAACTCATTCTAAAATTATATAATGGAAATCAAAAAACTATTAAAAAATTGAAAAAATTCTAAGCATTTCCATCCTTTACCAAAGATCTACTGGTAGATGTTGCACAAGAATGGCACCAGGAGAGAGGATGCAATTTAAACCAAATTTAATAAGAAAGGAACTTAAAACAACTTATGGTGTCATACACTTTAAACCATATTCAAGCAAAATTAATCAAGCTTTGAAATAATTTTCCTTTATTTTAAAGCACAAGTAATAACTGCATCAGACGTTATCAAATTCACCTTCAAAATACCATGAATTCAATGCTTCAATTCAAGTTAGAAAAATGAAGCAGAGACAAAATTTTAAGAGAGAAGTCTGTATGAGTAGTGAATTTATTCATAACTATTAGCAGTAACACTGTCAAAAATATGCAAGCAAGGATCATTTTTCACACATGGTTTAAAGAGCTACCCGTTTGGCTTTTACAACTTTTGACAGTTTAACATCAAAGCAAGAGTCTTTCACTAGCATACAAAAACTGAAGTAGAGATTATCCATAAACAATTATTCTTTGTAAGACAGGAGGACATGTTTCTTCTAAAACTATCCAAAGAACACTCAAACTTACCAAGAATAAAATAAAAAGAATTATTTTAACCATTCGTTAAAATCTATTTCAGAAGGAATCTCCTTTCTTTGTTTGCCAAAAAGGTTAATTAAAATAACCACACCTTGTATACTCCAATCCAGTCCCAAGGAGTTGCATTCACATCATCACCTAAAGCAAAAGATGCAAAATTTTCCTCATCCAAGTACCATGTGCCAATCGGATGGAATTGGACAAGACGGTCCTCATAATCACTAAGAACCTAAATAAAAAAGAACAGTCAATTTATATATCATTTGCTTTAGAGTATATCCTGTTGAAAGTTTATGATCCCTGAGCAGAAGTGGTCTGGAATAATCTATATTCCAAGAGTACATTAGAGCCCTCTTTTTTCCATCTGCACACACAGAGACTACAATCTACATTATTTGACAAGCTTTCAATGGCTTTCCAATCATCCCTGAAATTCCCTGGCTCGAGCATAGAAAATGAAATACATATCAAATTGAATATATTAAATGAAAAATCTGACTCCGAAGCATATTAAAAATTAGTCCAACATCTTTCTATATAAATACTTCTACCATTTGTTGGTCTCATTGACAATATTTTTCTCGATAAGCTTGGCAAATTCTTCAGACAAATAAATTAAACATTTTAACGACCCTAAACAATTAATAAATTTGATTTTGTTGCCAACCTTAATCTCAAAGTGAGCTGAGACTGGTTTGTGATCACTCTGAACATACTGAGGATGACTTTGGTAAGAAAGCTGCTTTGCTCCCAGTGTTAGGTTCTCATATGCATTTTCATTTACCCTGTAGAGAATTCGATCTGTCCATGAAGGTCTACGTCTGAAAAGAAATTAGCATTCTGAAAAATAGCAAAATAACAAACATGATAAATTAAAGTTTGAAAAATCTATTTCTAGTAGAAAGTGTTGTAAGATTCGAATTGTTGATTGATGACCTTTATAATAACAACTTAAATAAGTTTGAAATGACAGAAAGAATAAGAATGCTTAAATAAATACCTTTGAATTATATAGGACAGTAATCAATATTAAATCTCATATTCCAATGAAACTACTTTAAAGAAAGTCTGCTTAGAGAAAAAAGAAAAACAAATTAAGTATTGCCTTAAGACTCCAAATTCTGGCATTATCCTGAAAATGAGTATCTTTGGATTTTCACTCAAATGTTCTGTTTAAAAATGAGCTTTACTTGGCCTCTGATTTCCCAGCTCACAAGATAAAACATCCATTTTCTTTTTCCATTTTAACTTTCACAATATTAAATATCATAAAATTGAAGAGTAGATTTACTATTTCACTAGCATCTTCTTAAGGATTTCAACTTTCATTTATAATGTTGCAATGTTAAGTACAATTGTTACTAAAATGTAAGCAGTTTGGAAGGAATTTAGTAATTATTATTTCAGTCTTCAAGCTTGTTGGTATATTTTTTATTATTGGTATATAATTGTCCCCAATTTTAACACACCCATTCTCCAATTGCAGTTAATGAGAGTTCTTTTGATCCACACATAGGTTATTCGAGAAGGTTAAGGACTATACTCAAGAAAAGAGTAATTAAACAAATACCTGATAACCTATAAAAACTAAACAGTGAAGTGAAAGAAAGAAATCTTTCAGCTGAAATGATGATTTTCCTCAATAATCAACATATTTTAAAGCACAAATAGGAGCTGTTATGAGCAGTAAATTATATGTGATTTTTCTCACACAGTTCTTTCTATTTGGTCAGATATCCTTAGCTTTATAATAATTTTTTCCTTGAAGCTCAAAATTACTTAAGCCATTTGAATTGCACAATGGAAACAATGAGACACATCAATAATCTATTTTTGCCTTCAATCAAGTTCATTTAGTAAGGACCCATTTCAAATGTGATTAACATTACTGAGAGAGAGATTTTGGGTAAAAAGGAAATCAAACCCCGTTTCTGGAAATAACTAAGAATAATTTGTCAGCAAAGCTATTCTCCAAATACCAGAGTAATTAAAGTGGAAGAATCATGTGGAGGTAACAAGTTTCAGAGAAACTATGAATAAAATTAACTAAGCAAATATAAAGTCATGCTATTACACTTACTTCAAATCATAATCCGACGAATTGAACAGAAATTTATAAGTTGGAGGAAATGTTATTGGTTCTTCAACTAATTCTGAAAAAGCTGCACCAGAAGCCACCACGAAATGTAGCTGATCTTCTCCCAAAAGACTTTGAATATTATCAAAATCGACTAAGTCTTCTAATGATTTCTTTACATCATCTGCTGTTGCATTTACAGAGGTTTTCCCTTTTCTTCGAAGTTTCTCATCAATATCAGCAGCCGTACCCGCTTCTTCTTTCAGTCGAAAGTTGAGGTCCCCAAACCAAAATACATAACTGAAAAAAAAATAATCCTGCTTTATATACGATCCCAAGAAAGTTTTCAAACTGGTGGTAGTTGAAATATCTCACATCATTTACACTAATGAAAATATCAACTCACTCGTGAAAGAATATGTTTGCTGTTTCTTTAATAGAGAAAACCTGATCATCGAGAATGATATTGTAGTCTGATATTCTGTCAGCAAGCAGGTGATCATGAGGTGTTAAGTGACAATTTACGAGGCAAACTGATACTCCACTTACAGCAAACCTGACACTCACGGCTCCTTTATTACCCTATAAATAATCAATCGGAATCCATTAACGGAAATGTTAGCAAATTGCAAATTTGTGGCAGATTCGAAAGTCATTGAGACACAGTGACGTACCCACATTCCCCCAAACCCAGTCTTGGTGTAAAGGGATTCTATATCACGTACTCTCAAAAGATGTTTTCTCAATATAAAAACTAAAAGGACTATGCCTTGAAGCCGAACTGTTCTTACTATGATGTAGCCACATCTAGCCAAAGGATCTCTAAATGGAGTAGAGAAAGCCAATTTTACACCCAACAAACATTTATAATTCTATAAAAATATAATTTTCAGTAATTTAAAAACAGTTAAAACGAAATAGAGTCACCGAAAGGTATTTGTCCATGGATTGCCCATCAATGCATCCATTAGCATATTTTGAGGTTGTGATTTTACTTCCTGAAGACTAGAAAATCAAGATATATATCATATATCTGAAGGGATGAATAACTGCAGTAACGAGTGTTGAACCATGATAGTAATTTTCGAAACATACCCAATGACATACATATCTGGTTGATTAAGATCTCCCATTTGTTCCCTGATACCAAGCATAGATTTGACATCCTCCTCAGGAGGACGGGTAGCCACATTCCAAGTTATTATGTACAACCTATAATGACAAACGTAAATATTTATGAAAGCACATAAGCTCCTTCGCATGCGTTGACCTTTTCTTATACCGACAGTACCTAAAGGTTTCCATTGCTGATGAGCGATTTTACATGAAAAACAAATCCGAAATATTTTGAAAAATATTCGTCGAAAGCACAATACAAGGTATCTATTGATGTTCTCATTTCCAATGGAAATACAGGTGAAAGAAACTACTTCCACAACCCTACAGAGCTAAGTACCATTGTTGCCCAGAGGCGCTTCTTTGATTATGAATTATTTGTATACGTCTGCTTCGACATGAATGATGTGGTACTCGATAAAATATTGGAGGATACGGTGTCTGTTACATATAATCATCACCTAACCACTATTGCATAACAACGGTGATAATGCAACATAACCTCATAAGGCCATTCAGTTTCATCTTGAATTACGATATGCACGTGTTAAACTAAGGGCGGTACGAGCGGTATCTTTGAAATGGTTGGGTATCTTCATCTTTTGCTTTAAGGGCCTCAGGGTTTTCAATGCGACAGAAAATTCGTATTATATAAAATAGAGCATTTTTGGGATTTATTTTAAGGGAATCTACTTACGTAATTGCCGGAAAATCCCTTTTCTTAGTGTCTTTAGCAATCAATAACATTACGGACTGTTCTTTCAACAACTTAAGGAAACAGCTTTAGAAGCTTTTGAAATCGATTTTCACAAATAAGCCTTTGAAACCGATAATTAATTGACATTCATGAATAAAAATCATATTTTCTTGATATTTCCATGATATTGACTCGGAAAATCGTTTCATCCTGGATAATTTCATTTACAATGAAAATATTCAGATTTATAGCTGTACTCTCTTTGGACCTGTACTTTCTTTCTGCTAAGATGCATTGCTTCAAAGTTTAGTTTTCTTTTTCACGGAAACATTTATGGACACATTTTAATTCAATTTCATCTTGATGCGGAAGAAACCCCGGAATAACATCGAACGCAAAAAACGAAATTTATGAAACATGGTGATAATGACGCTAATTTTTACCTCATGTACTTCTCGATTTTTCCATTCCTCGGTTTTTACCTCTATTTTATCGTCTTCCTTCTTTACTTCTTTGCTATAGTCATCATTCAATCTCTCTCTTTCCAAGCTTCCGGATTGGTCATGAGGCGAAGCTCTCATTTCCTATTTTCAATGAAATTAATCTTGGAATCCACTTAGAAATAAAAGCATATCGTTCGCTTTCGAAATCATGGCTTGCTTCGTAACATCAATCGTTATATCACCACTCAAGAAAGGAAAGGTTATACCACTAGATATAAGTGCTGTATGCAAATTTAGAAAATAATTACCATCATATTGAGAGGCCTTAACCCAATACTACTACTAATTACTATCATTGAAAGATGAGACAATTTCAGATATCTTTTTCATTGTCTAAATGTCTTTCTTCGTTGGATTACGTCTTTTTCCAAATGAGGTTAATCGCGGAAAATTATACTGGAATGAGCTATCATAAACTTTAAAGTAATTCTATAAGAATCAGTAAAAGTGAAATAGGAATTACTAGAATTATCAATTCGAAAACGCCTTGACATAAACCTGCCTATAGTATTAATTACATCTTGAGAAACCCTTAAACACCGAGTTTTCCCTTTTCTTTAACTTAAGAAGATAACTCATGGATTGAATTATTTCTTGCTTCCAGGTATGAGCAATACGCATGAGGCGCCACTTTTGTAACTCGGCTCATTGGAAGGCGATTGGTTATTTTCAGCACGTAGAGAACAGTATTGTGGGAGAGAGCAAGCTCGCGCCATGTAGAAGCTTAGCGTTCAGATAATATTTGTGTTTGGTGAGGGGCATCAGCTTGTTCACGTATCGGCTGCACAAAAACAAGTACAAGTGAATCGATTTGCTTACTTAGATGACACGTTTGGGGAAAAAACATTAGAAATTCCACAGGAATAAGTGAGGCACGTGTTTTCAGTTCTCCTGCTCATTCATATTAATATATGGCTGCATATTAATATGTTATCAGTGATGGAATGCTTCAACTGTATCAAGTGATTGCAGAGATCGTTTTCAACTTCTTCTTAAGTTAGCAATCGTTAGCATCGTTAGCAATAAAGAAAGATTTAACGGGAATTTATGAAGGTCGTCGTTAATTTATCAAGATAAAGCTGCAGAAATGAATTCCTCGGCAGCTTCGTTTGAGAGCACCATCATTCAATCATCTCAGGTAAGTTTTTGCACATCTTTTTTTCCGCCTTTTGAATTATATCGTTTGGGTGGTTGGAAGTTACGATTTCACCGAATCGATTGAAATTGCCATTTATCTCCCAAGATTCCACTGAATGGAGGGATCGAAGGAATTTACTCAAATTTGATCAAAGCCAAGTTATCGCAGTCTCCATCAATTGCGACGGTGCGATCGAATTCGTCATCTTTGTGAGGAGAAAAGTAGCTTTATATCGCGAGGCAATTTTTCGTTAAATGCGCATAATTTCAGTGATTTTTAACCGTCGAGCATAACCGATGGTGTCAAAATAGAAATGCGCGGTTCCAAGGCCGCTTGACCTCCAGAAGAAGACCCAACAAATGTTGTCCATTTGATTGCGCACTTTCTCGCCTCACTCAAATGATAAGTTTCGTCCCTGAACACTTTGAGGATCTCTCCTCGGACGACAACCCTCAGCAAAATCATTTTTACGCATACAAATCAATTGACGTCCGTAAATTCTTTCGTTCCTGGATCGTACTTTTCGCGAAACAATATCGTTTCGAAACAAAAACGCTCTTAATCTCGCTAGGATTACTTGTCGCTAGCCTTGAATGAAAACGTATCAATTTCGCATGAGTGGTAATGCATACCCGTACCCGTTATTCCCGCCTGACAAGAAGATGTGAGCACTTGAAATGCAAAGTTCGATATCTAAATATATCGAATATTCGGCGCGGATAAAGGACGCGATCAGTGCAAATGAACGCGTATTGCACTAAGGTGATAATCACTTTGAAAATTCATAGATGAATTTCATTTCAATTGAATTTCCTAATATTCTCTTCAACCTTGGAAAAGAAGCAAATAAAATTTTACTTATGTACCGCCTTAAAAACTTTTTCCGAATTAAGTAACTAAATTTCAAACGGTTTATCAGCGGTTTTTTTCATCGCCCACGTATACTTTAAATCGTAAGAATTGTTTATTTTTGACTGCGCAAAAAGGTGTTGGAAACAGATTCCATTATCCCTTACCAAAAAATTTTGGAAGCATTTAGACAGCAAAGGAGGCTTAAAATAGCAAAGTTGTTTTAGGAAACCATGTTGACATCGAATTAAATTTACTCGTTGCTGAAGAGAAGGATGCTCATTTCAAAACGAAATTGAGTAAAGACGCATTCCCAAGCGAAAACCGCGTCTTATGATTTTATCATCGGCTTGTGTAATGCTGGTTGCATTAAATCGAATTCTTTTAAAATTGACTGCCTTTCGCTCGAGAGAGAGAGAGCGTCTTAGTTACCTCATTTTTTTTCAATTTTCACGCTAAAATGAATTAGTTTTTACCAGACTTTTTAATCTGAAAAACGGCTAATCATATAATTGTGAAGGCTTGCTCGACGGAGCATTTTCAAGTAGAATAGATTTTCAATACAGAAAAACCGGTTCTAAACGCGGTTTCTCACAGTCTCCTTTACACGAATCACGTGCTGTAGATTCTGCTAAATATACTGCAACCCGCAATAGCCAAATCGAGCAGTAAACAATTAATTAAAAATATAATGCAATGAAACACGGTTAAGACGCTTTTCTAAGCATAAACCGCGTCTTAAACGAGAACGGACTCTTGTATTGCTGCTTGCATCTGATTCTTGAAGAATGGTCTACTTTTCACGCAAAACGTTTTAGCAGATTTCACCAGAAAGACAATTATGGAAGAACAATGAATTTTATAATAGCAGTGGTGGTGAGAGGACTCTGAGACCACGCTCAAAAGCCCACAAAACTCTCCTTTCTGTTTTATTTCCGATGTTTACTTCCTAAGATAGCGATGTAAGGAAACATCCAGAAGCTACTCTTTAATGTATGTAACATACGTTCTGATTTCCTTCGTGCCAATGGGTGTAAAATTCGCTTTTTTGAGTTTTATGCTGGTTTTACCGTATAAGACAGTATAAGAGAAGGGAGAGTGAAATCTTCGTGTAGTTTAGTCCTGCTTTCGATGATGTGATGTCACACTTTCTTTTTGTATTCACTCACTATTCTCTTCACCTTGATATGTGGTGTTCTTTCTTATTCTGCTTCGGATGCGTCATTTAAAATTGGAAAAGGGAGTGGAAGAACATTGTGTTTTGACGTTTGGCATAGCTTTTGACGTCTCATTTGGCTTCATTAAATTTTTAACGCATTTATTAATCCCTTAATTTCAACTACGCAGTGCTGTTTACTTTATCTTCTCACTTATCTCCTCATAATATTTCCATTTAATTCCGTATTTAGTTTCCATCAAGTTACAAAGGAAAAAAGACCGTCTTACTGGTTCAAACACTTAGTTAGTTGTGATATACGTACCATAATTAGTTAATATTTTAGTATTACTACAGATTACTTAGTAATTACTCTATGGTATAGTTTTGTATATATTGTGAATGCAATATTTTAAGCTGTATCATTGCTATATATACCTTTCCTTTTAACTTCAGTGATCAATAATAGTCGTGTCTTCCTTTGACCAGTCTTTCATGGCGTTAACATTCTGTGACTGAAATTCTTACGTTGCGATTAGTCACCGATGCAGGCGATCACACAATTCGACTTTCTTCGAAATATGCTGCCTTTTGGCGAATATCTATGAATATCAATGAAAAATATTGTGGGCAAATCTCTTTCCTCCGGGGATGCCAGACTATGTTTGTCACATCTTTCGAAAACACATCAAGGGCAATTTTATACATAGGATTTGGCAAGAAAGAAAAATTTAATTTTTAATTTTAATATTATGTTATAATTATTATATCAAGAACGTTTTTAACGCTGACGGCAGATGTTGATTCTGAAAGACTCGAGTTTAAATCTAGGACTTAATCGATTGGTCAATGACTATATTTCTGTTGCCAGTTAGGGATATAGTATGTATCTATTACGGTTAAAAGTTGCTTGCATGCTGCAAGCTATCAGTTGAATGCAGTATCGTACCAAGAAAGGCCTCAAAATAATTTTGAAAACTTCGCGCATAAGACCGCCTGGCGTCGAACTAAGGACTCTTTGTCTAAGGAGACAAAATTGCATATTATTATTATTAGATAAGTGCCATTCTGACGTTTCCAAAGTTTCAGTTCAATATCTTATTGGGAAGGTCTTAAAATGAAATGAAGTACGTTATCCCCCTTTGAAATACATGGTAGAATAGAAATGACACTCAGGCATCGAACCAAGAACCGTCAGAGGAACGGCGAACAGCGTATATGAAACATGAATTGTACAGTCCTGGACAAAACATCTGCAACACTCGATGGCGCTTCAGTGCGGCCGCCTGTAGAACTACGACGAGAGAGAGAGAATGGCAACATTGGCTTTAAAGGACGAAGATTTGGTGAAGGAAGTCTCTCTCGTTTGGGTTTGTGCCGCACCAAAAGGGTCTCCTCAAGAATTCGCGGTCGAGGTTTCTGTATTCTGACCTCGAGTTTACTGCTTCAGCGAAATGAAAGTCTTAAAATTTGCGAATTTTAATTTTATGTAGCAGTTAATTAGCGTAAAGCTTAGAACCTATCTATTCCTAGATTTTTCATCTCATACCTTAGAGAAAAGATGGTGAGAGAGTGGAGGTGTGCAGTTTTCACAGAGGACTGTCGTCAATCAAATCAAACGGTTATGGCATTATCCTCACTGAATGTATCTTTATACAGTTTATAATGATCCTTGAAACCGCTTTCTGGTAAAGTTCCCCACCATTATTCGAATGTTTTGCGTTTTAATGAACACAAATTTGAAAGATTACGTCAATAACGAACATTCCTACAGAAGAAATTATTTTTCTGAACTAACTCTTGTCCCAGGAAGTGCTTTATGGTTATAAAAACAAGATCATTCATTAAACTATTTTTATACATAATTATATCATATCATAATGTTTCATAGTGTATTATTAGAGACAAAAAACTACCCTTTCTCACCACAAAGATGCTTAGGAAAGTAATCAGACCCGATATGAAACTATACACGTTTGGCTTGTGATCTCTTCCTCTAAGAGTAGAGAATATTTAAGTATCAGATAATTTGAAGATCATGCTGGAGGACTTACGGATAAACATACCCCAAGGTGAGCGACTACGAAGAGCACCGTATTGGTAAACAGACAATATTACTTTATTCGTTTAAAGTTAAATGGCTTTTATAAAAGTCATATTTTCCAGCGGAAAAGGGGAATTTTAGTAAACTCGTCTCATTAGCTACTTCTTGTTTCACTACCAGATCCGCTAAGCCGCCGCGACTTTTCTAGGGGATTCGATGTAGGGATAAATTGAATTCAATAGAAAAACATCACACAATGAAGGAATAGGTGATCCATATATAGGAAACCGTATGCACACACACCCATACCTTATAAAAGTTTCTCCTTCAGGCAGAACGAGGAATGAGATGCGTGATTCAAAAGAACATTTTAAGGAGCCACGAGGGGTGCAATTAAGAAAGATCGCCGCACAGCCGAATATTCCGATACTGACCACAGGGAAACTCTAGGATTCTCTTTTAAATTGTGTGCTTCTAAGAACTTTATAATTCCAACATTTTCTTCCCGGAGAAGAAGAAAGCAAAGGTTCATTCATTTTTCACCTAAACTTGACACTTGTGCGCATTAAACCCCGAATCGCCTTCACCAAAGGGAGACCATCTACAAGCAAGATCCCAACATTATAATTACTTAATATTTATTATTAATTAAAAATTGTTTCATACCAGAGAGAAAGACTGCATATGGACTAAAAACTACGTTTAATGCTGGGATTTAATTATGAGCGATTTTAAATGGAAAGTATTTTATTACTGAATCATAATCACGCTCTTTGGTTTCTTTCCGTTCAGTTATGCTAGACTGCAAGCATACGATTGTTTAATTTTTAACGTAAAATCTGAGGATAACTCTGTCAAGACTTCACTTAGGACTTTTCCTTCAACATTACTCCTCTCTTTATATTTCCTCTAAAAAGGCAGGTTGTACAGGAAATGAAATTATGGTAAGGAGTAGAAGTTAGTGTTCAGATTTCTCTGAAGGAGATTTGCCACGAAGTCAAAGCTTTGTATTTCGATAATTTCCGGAAAATGCACACTTAAAATAACGTTCTAATCAAACTCACTTGGCTAGCATTAATCACAATACGAAAAACTTTAAATAAGAATTCAGAGTTTCCTGGGGGATGAAGCGACCCGGTTAGCATCCCGTGAAGATTTTCTTTGAAAAAACTTTGTTTTAGCATTGAAGAAATCTTATTATTACCTCACAACCCTATATAATTCGTAAATTTTAATATTTTTTAATTAACAAATGGGTTTCGATCTAGTTCAGGAGACAAATCTACAGAGAAACAGAGAAATTCTGTATAAAGTGCTCTCGGGTCTCCAACCGGGTTGCCTCCTGCCAAAGGGTCGACGTTTCGGGTGCGTACTCTGCACCCATCTTCAGGAACTGATTTCTGATGTAGGAAAAGGGGGGGGGTTCTTTATACCGCTATATAAAGAACCCCCCCTTTTCCTACATCAGAAATCAGTTCCTGAAGATGGGTGCAGAGTACGCACCCGAAACGTCGACCCTTTGGCAGGAGGCAACCCGGTTGGAGACCCGAGAGCACTTTATACATCTTATTCACCGGGAAAAATCTACTTCTTTCTAGAGAAATTCTGCTTATACTCATTGTCCGCTGCACACTCCGTGGAGTTACTCAGTCTTCTACAACTTAAGAAATATTTTTTATGTCTCACGTAATCCAAAATCTTTCTGATTCTTAAAAGAGGTCTGAAATACACACGATCATGGAAGATAGCAGTATTGTTTAAATTATATCGTATGCCAGTGCTTTCATAATTCAACCTAATAATTGCCAAAGGTCTTATCTTTATGGATAGCTAGCTCACTCCCCAAAACTCCGCATTTTTCTGATCATAACCCCTCCATTGAACCCTCTTTACTATCTTATCACAGTAAAAGAAAGAAATTGCATTCTTAAAATTGCTTTAGAGAGCTATTTCTGAGTTTCCGGATGAGGAGCACCTCTACGATGGTAGATCCCCATTACATTAGTTAATTTCCTTGTAAATGTGAAGTTCGAAGTTAAATGATAAACGTATGCTTCATGCATTACATCGCGTTACTTGAGTAATTTGTGTATATATTAACTTCAGGAGGGCAATATAGTTAAGCCATCTTAACCTCAGTTAACGTTAAATTTAGATATTTAAACAAATTTTGTACGATTTTGCTATAAAACCTTAATATATAGACTTTCATATTCGGCTGGCGGTAAAGAAGCATCAGATTAAAACCAGCACCGCGACTACAATAAGCGAGAGAAGAAACTAGTGGCAGCTGAGGAGTCTCTCAGCAGGGCATGTACATTCTGTTATATATCATTCCTGGTTATTGGAAAAACATCCAAAATAATTGTCAAAATAGAACGCCATGCATTTTATACTGGAGAATTTTGCACCCACTTGGCGTCGAACTCACGGTCATTTGGTAGCATTTCTTCCTTTCGTACTATGGGAAACCATCTCATCTCCAACCTCCGTGAATTTCACTGTTCTATGGCTCGGAGGAAGGACTGAAATCAATTTTCGAAAATTCGCGCAAAAGACCGCCTAGCGTCGAACTCAGGACCCATTCGTGAGAGAAAATGGCATGGGAATGTTAAATAAGTGCCACTCTGACGTGTTTCAAAGTTTCAATTCAATATCTTATCGGGAAGGTCCTGAAATAAGATTCCGTTACTCCCGTTTGAAATGCATGGTAGAATAGGAAAGACACTCTTGCATCGAACCAAGGACCACTGCAGAAACGGCGAACCTCATGAAACAAGGATTTCAAACGCCTCTGTCACCATTCCGGGTTTTATTTTTCCAGCTTATCGGGAAGGCATTTAAAAAAATCGTCAAAGATTTCAGCAATGCATTTCTTATGGAAGCATTTCGAACTCACCTGGCGTCGAACACACGGTCATTTGGTAACATTTCTTTCTTTGGTACATACTATGGAAGACCATCTCATCTGCAAACACCGTGATTTTGATTGCTCTATCTTACTGAGAACGAAAAATGTTCAAAACTTCGCGCAAAAGACCGCCTGGAGTCGAACCAAGGACCTGATCATGTGAAACAATTGCATATTAATATTAGATAAGTGCCATTCTGACTTGTTCCAAAGTTTCGATTCAATATCTCATCGGGAAGGTCTTAAAATGAAATGGCGTACGTTATCCCCCTTTGAAATACATGGTCGAATAGAAATGACACTCAGGCATCGAACCAAGAACCGTCAGAGGAACTGTGAAACAATTGAAAGGATTTGTTCAAACGCCTCTGTTACCATTCCGGGTTTTATCTTTCTAGCTTATCGGTAAGGCATTAAAAAAAATTTCAAAAATTGCAGCAATGCATTTCTTATGGAAAAATTTCGCACCCACCTAGCGTCGAACTCACAGTCATATGGTAACATTTCTTCCATTCGTAATATAGAGGATTATCTCAACTTGAACCTCCGAGATTTTGGTTCCTCTATCTTACCAATTAGTGCCTCAAAATAATTTTAAAAAATCCGCGCAATGCATTCCTATAGGAATTAGGAATTGCGATTTACAAAAGCAGTAAATCGTTTCCCTGATGCCTTCTCGACGCTGGGGTACCATTCGCATTCTACCATATAATTAAATGGGAAATTCAGACACGTTTGAGGACCATCCCGATGTGATATCGACTTGAAATTCAGCATACAGTTAGAAGGGTGTTTACCGAAACTTATCGGCGGCAACGTTTACGGTAATGGACCTTAGTTCGATACCAATCCGGTTATATTTTCCCGTTTCGATATACTCTTAGGTGAACTTGGGAATGCTCATGCTTGTAGTTCCGAGCGTAATAGGATGTTTTGGTAAATATTCGCCGATTAACTAGCAGTATGCAATCAACTTTTACTCCTATATATATTCAGTAAGAATCGTTTAAGAACGCTGTATAGCTCAGTTCGCAGTTCTCACGGTCCGTACGAGATATATGCTAAAAAAACTACTAGTGACGCCCACGGATTTTTTCCTTACCAAGATGCGCTGTAACTCGATTTATCCAGTCGTTCGCTTAAGCGAATTTCAATTCCTTTGATAGATGGAATTTGTTTTACATAATCAGTGTCTTGTCTGATTTTTTTTAACATATCAATGTCTTAAACTTCACCTCATCTCTAGAATGGTTCTTTATGAATTTCTTCTTTGGAATGACTGATTTATTAAGAATAAAATTAGGATATCGCAAAGTAGAGCGATCTCCCCCTCCCCTTGTTTGTTCGTTAAAAGATCTTTAATTGCTTTATTTTTCAGAGAATCAGGTAAAATCAACAGGAATATTTAAAGGGTTTTTATAGTACACATTCCTTCAATTGTATGTGTTCTTTAAATTACCCTTATTTATTGAAATTGCCATTTAAATTTTATTTTCGAGGACATAAAATTTTCAGTTTTGTAGGCAGAGATTCATTTAGACTTTAAACCATGGAATGTGTAATAAATGGAGTTTAAAAGATTTGGCTCTCTGGCAAAAATCGAAACGCACTGTATCATTAACAAAGCATATTTAGAGTGCAAATAAAAACTCGAGGAAAATTAATAAACAAATTGAAGATTTAAGATATTTCAAGCATGCAAATTTAATAGGTGAATTAAAAGTGGGGAAGAAAGTCTGAATGGTCCATAGCCGCCTTAGCTGCATCTTTGATAAATGTTACGCTTTAAAAAGATAGCTTAAAACTTATTTAACCAACTGGAAAATTATTGATGAAAATTATAGAAAATTAATCTCAGAATACATCCTGGTGTAAGTCCTTTTGCAATAAAATAGATGGAAATTTTTCTTAATTATAATATAATGTAGAGTTTTATCTGAAATTGTTAGCATGAAAAGTAGAATTAGAGACACAGGTTCCTCCAAGTGCCGATAGCGATTACCGTCGAGGGCATTTCCTCGGAAAAAGATTATCGCCCGGGCGGCCGGGAAGCTACGTTTCCGAAATGCGCATCGGGATTTCTGAATAACTGGTGGCCGCCCGGGCGATAATTTTTTCCGAGGAAATGCCCTCGACGGTAATCGCTATCGGCACTTGGAGGAACCTTTGTCTCTTAGTCATTGAACGCCGAGTTTCTTTTTCCTTTCTTTCATGAAAAGTAGAACTCGGGCATAACTATCTCCTTGTGAATTTGAGGTCATCTAAATGGAGAGAGCACTCCTTTGGAATTATATCCCATTAAAATCCCTGTATTAAACACTGCATGCGACGCAATAGTATTCATATTAATATTATTATTATTACTTCATTCTCAAGAGATTGAGAACTCTAGAATTGTTCTGAAATATTATTAAGTCTTGCAACTTAATAGAAACATTTAACTCAATACTACAAGCAAACTTACAAGCTGTTCACAGTATCATGCTCTTTTGTGATTAAATTCATATCCCATACTAGCCATTATCTTTTAAATAATTTAATTGCATACATATTGGAAAGATTACTTGTTAATGTGAAATGACTTTCAATTCACATAATTTTTCAAAACTCCCAGTTTTCCTCGTTATTATTCAGTATGCAGTCATATGTTTTTATTTCATAAACCTGTTACATATTAATATTATTTTCAGGAAAAATGCCTATTTGTTCATAAACTTCCAGAGGAATTGCAATGCAGTTTTGTGGAGGCTACACCTGACTGCACAGAAGGAGAGGCTCTTTTTTCTTATATCATTCCTCTTTATTGCTCATTTGGTCCTAGTCAGCAAGCTTTTGGTATTGTGCTATATGTAGGTTAAATTTAATTGCATTGTTTTTATGCTTGGTGAATGCATTTTGCAAAGGTGTTTATAAAATTTAATATATTTCAGTTTTTCTGGTTGATGATTTTGTTCATCACTCTTGGGACAGCAGCAGATAACTTGTAAGTACATAATCTAGTGTCATAAGTGGGGATTTTTCGATCTTATAAATATAGCTTATGGTTGCCGTCTGTGAACGTACTTTTGTATATTCACAGATGGCAACACACACAAAATGTGTTTTAAAGATATACCTTAAAGGATAATTTTGAAGTTTCTTGATACATGTTATCCCAGAAATGCTGATTAATAAATTAGTGGGCTCTTTCCATAGTGAATTATACAATGAATTTGAAATTTGAAATTATTTAAGTCAACATTTACCTAATAGCCCTAAAATATTGCTCTAAAAGCAGTTTTAAATACATGCCTATTCACATTGGATTGGACAGTGGACATAAGGAGCAATGATTTTCATTTTATAAATTGCTGGAATGTTTCTAATTAATTAAGAATTCCCTTTCCTCATAAAAATGTGTTAATGTAGATTGTTTAATTATAGTAAAAATTGCACAATGTACTAACTAGCCAATCACCTTAGTTACAATAAATTGAACTGATCTTCTTTTAATATCCTTAAAATTCAATCATTGATACATCTTTGCAACTGACCATCATATATATGATTTGAGGACACACTTTAGTCATCATTTATTAATTATTAGGTGAGGTGATGATCAATTTATTATTTTTAAGAAGAACATTATTCTTTCACAGAATCTTATTATAATCAATGATATTCTAACGTTTAGAAATTATCAGGTTAATATTGCTGGATTTGAATTGTTTCACAAAATTCTATGAAAGAATAAGAGTAGTGAAAAATGATGACATAACTGGGACTTCAGCCCAGGTCTCCAGGCAGGTATATATTCTATAAGAGTAGAAAGGTACTATTGATGGCAGTTAAGGATATTCATCAAAAAATACAGTGCTCTCATGATCTGTTGGTTAGCCTCAAAAACCATCAAATAAATCCCGAAAGGGTTGCATTGGTTTTAATTTTAGAACCATTTATTGCCTAACAAAATGACTGTGAGAATTTCTGCAGTTATTACTTTAGAGTAAAACTGTATTTTAATTTAAAATTTATTCGATATAATCTCCGTCAAATGTAATTGGTGTCAATGGTAAGGAGTGCACAGAAAGTATTTTGAAGGCTTTTATTTTATTTTCCTTTCATTTTTTGACAGAAGTTAGCAAATCATATTTTAAACTCTGGTTTTGGAGGGATGTATTACGATGTTAAATGATTTCATTTGCATGGAGTCGGGAAGGAAATAGTAAAGTAAATAGCGGTGACTGAGGGAAAAGGATAAGTTGGCAGTGTTTCTCAGGCAACAATTATGTATCTAGTGGCTGTAATGAATGCCCAATGAACAACTTAATAATGATGATAATAATGTTAGCATACTTGTGCAAGTGTTGTATCAAATTTTAATATGATTTTTAGTTTGGGTTTCATTGAATGCAATGGTAGAAGCTAACTGCTATGGGTGGTGATAGAATATTGAAGTTGGTAATTTGTGTGGATACTAAGAGCAATATTATTTCTCCATAGGTTCTGCCCAGCCCTGACTGTGATAGCAAAGGTTTTAGGGCTCTCTGAGAATCTTGCTGGAGTAACTATTCTAGCATTTGGAAATGGTTCTCCTGACATATTCACAGCTCTGGCAGGAGCTCCATCAGGAAGGACTGAGCTAGTATATGGAGAATTATTTGGTATTCATCTTTATTTTAAAATGTATCATTTATAGAAACTTTCAGTTGACACATAGTTTTGATATGCTAGATCAATGATCTAACTGATGTCTTTAAACTCCAATGGACCCATTTATCGAATGAGATAAGTATTGCAAATACCTTGCAAAAGAACTCGGTTAAATTTCTTTAAATTCCTCTTTCAGGCTCAGGAATGTTTGTTACAACTGTGATAGCAGGTACTATTTGTATATGCTGCCCTTTCAAAGTAATGGAGCGACCCTTCCTAAGAGATAATGTATTCTATATGGGAGCAGCATATTGGGCTTTCTATATATTTTATAAGGGAAAAATCTCCCTCTGGGAGTCAATAGGTGAGAATATCTTGTGATTTCATTATAATCTGTATGGAGTAGAGTGTAATAGTGGCCTCATTAAACTTCCTTCCTGTTGTGCCATAGTCATAGCGCCTTTTAATAATTAACTCTTAAGGCACTCATATATGATAGAATAGATTACTATAGAAATTTATGAACAAATTAATTCAAATATTCATCAGACTTCATTTGATATTTTTCTTCTCCTTACATACCAAAAGGGAGAGAGAATTCATTAATGATAGTTTACAGAATTTCTGTGTAAAGATTGAGTTCTACTTCCCAGAAGCACAATGGAAATCACTTTTCCAATATAATGGACCAAAATTATGTCAACAATAGTACACGGCAACTAGAAAAGCAATCAAGATCCAATATTATTACCTTAAAAAGTTCATTAGAAATGGTCCTACGGAAGTCATTTTAACATGTTTTTGAAAATTATTCAGAATTAATTATTAAATACTTCATTTTCTGATGGTGAATAAATGAAACACAATATATCAATTTGAAAAAATACACTAAAACGGAGATGTAACAAAAGGGCTCTCTCAAACTTTCTTTCGAGCTGGCTACTTAATTCAATTTGTATTCAATCATCCAAGATTTTTAATTTTGTTACTCAAATTGATTATAAGTCTCTAATCCCTCCATATATAATTGAATAATCTATTATTAAAGTACAATGTTTGGATATTTCTTTTACTTCAACAGTTAAAAACTTTTTTGCGTTCTACATTTATAATTAAATTAGTTATTCCAATTTAATTTTAGTTATCATAAATAAATTAAGGAAACAAGCCATTTAAGATGCCATTTATAATATTTGAAACAAGTTTTTGTAACGGATTATTTGGCTTTCTATGACCGGACCATCTATCTATCTCTTGCTATTTCATTCATCTGACTCACTAAAATTAATTTTGTAAATTTATATATTATAACTGTACATTTTATTGAATAAAATTTCTCATAAACAAGTATTGGCAATGAGGATATAAAATATATAATGAGAACCTTGCTTTGTGTTGTGTTAAAACAAAGTAAGATTTACCAATAATCAGAAACTTCTGTGTTTTAAATGTTTAAGAGATTAGAAAAGCATATTTTGATTATTTTTATAAATTTCTGATATACATATGTCTGGTATGAATCTCATGTTGATATTTCTTCCCTAGGATTTATTCTCCTCTATTTGGTGTACATAATAGTGGTTGTTGGTGAAAAAACTTGTAAAAGATGGACCTCAACAGGTAAATCTCACTTCTTTATGATTATTATTGCCTTATTTTTAGAAGAATGTGATGATAAACTCTGATATCATCGTGCAAATTCCTATTCTCCTCAATATTTCTACCTTTATCATTATTATACCTATAAACAAAGTAGTACTCTTTATATATTCAAATGGGAAGAAAACGTCCCATCCACAGATCTAGTTTTAAATTAAAAAATTGACCTTCAATATGATTTTCATAAACATTTGCAATTTTTATCAAAACTTTCATCTCTACAACTGCTCTAAACTAACCATAGTATAGGATGGTATAACCAGACTGAGTAACAGCAGTGAAGATGGAAATTCCTGCTTATCCAACCGAATCTACATCTACATGAATACCCTGCAAGTCGCCTTTTGGCGTGTGGCAGGGGGTGTAAACACCAATCGATTGAGCTACTTTTTTAGCCTATTACTATTGTGTATTACTATCGCGTATAATCCTCTTTCCCAAACATCCAATTACACTTGGAACTGGCTGCAAAAACATTCCCAAGTTCACTCAAGTGTATATCAAAATGGGAAAGTATAATCTGTCTGGTATCAAACCTATTTCTGTAAATGTTGCCGCCGATTAAGTTTTGGTAAAGACCCCTCTTACTTTTAGCTGAATTTTGAGTCGATGTCATACAGGAAAGGTCCTTAAATGTAATTCCGAATTTCTCATTTAATTGTATAAAAGAATGCAAATGATACTCTAGTGTTGAACCAAGGACCATCAGGGAAATGGTGTGCTGCTTTCATAAAGCGAATCTCCTCTTCACATATGTATTTGAACTCCCTGAGATTATTTTTGTAAAAAATATAATACTAAATGTTGGTTTGTCAGAAATAATTTACACTATTCTGCTTAACTTTACTCAAATTCTTTTGCATGTAAATTAAACTGTCCAAAATTAAATTCCTCAGACAATTGTTGGCATTTTAAGGTTTCGTTAGAGTAGTGGTATTCTTCAACCTTCTCAACCTACCACTTACCCTTATACAGAATGATTTTCTTACCATCCAACAATATCCAAATGAGTAAATTCAGCACTTGTGGGAATAATCACTCAAAAAAGATCTGTAAGATTAATGCTTATTGATGTTCAATGCACTAGTTAAGAAAATCAAATATGTGGGAATTAGTGAGTTCTATTATAAGAGTATTCATCACGAATATAAAGATTTTGGAAATTTTGTCTTATTACGAATGACAATGCAAGAGTGAATAGGATGTAATAAGAAGGTAACAGTCAAGAATTTAGTACAATTTTACATAATCATCTAGGAATTTTTCACCTAAAAATTGAAAACACACAGCAAAAGGTAGTAGTGAGCAAGTTGGCAACCACTTAGTATATGAAAATGAATAAAGTGAAGTCCAATAAGCAGATGATATGAATTAGTGTAGAGCGTGCAAATGAAGTTATTTTAATGATTGTTTCAAATACAGTTCTTTCTCATAATGGATTACAGAAAGTGATGAAGAGAATGACCTTCAAAGTAATGGCAGGCTACAACTTCTCCTGGATGAGGAAAGCAGAAGAGCCTCTGCTGATATGAATGTACACCATCCAAAATCTACAGTTTGTGGTAAAGATCATCACAACTATTCATTTCATTTGTAATTTTAAAGTAGCTTACAAGACTGCTCATAGTGAGATGTTCTTCGTAAAGGAATGAGTAGGCTGTTTATCTTTCAGTGGACCTTGCAGTGCATGCTGAACAAATAAGTCAATTGGCATCTATATATAGATCACAAGAACTGGATAAATTAAGGAATGAAGCAAGTAAAATGAAACCTTCTAGTGTTACCTGCATAACACCTCTCATAGTAAAAAAGAGTAAGTAGAAAAATAAGGAACTAAAAATCACTTTTCAATTTATATTTTATAAATTTGTCAACTAACACTTCACATAAAATGTCCTCATTGTGTAATGTCTTCATAATAGGTGAGGATAAGAGACTTTTGAGCTTAATGAAGGATTTCATGAAGTCAGTAAATCCAGTTGATAAGGAAACATGGGAAGACTCTAATTGTTGTTCTCGCATATTTATTATTATCAAGGTAAATATAATTTGAATAGGTATATTCTGAGTGTCTTTCTCCATTCAAAACAAATTTTTATATCCACTTATTTTCTTGTAAATAAATCTAAGGAATAAAGTGGAAAGCATCTGAAAGTTATATAATACAAAGTTAATGTAATATTATTTCCCCTATTAAATATTTACAATAACAGTTTGAAAACACCAACAGTAGAATAAAATTATTGTATTTCGGTATTCTGCAGCAACATTTTCTGCATTTAAAGATCATTGAAATGTTTTATTTATTTTTTTCATCATAGATGCCTATCTTGTTCTTTCTCAAACTGCTCATTCCTGTGGTGAATAATTACTCTGAAAGAGATGGCTGGTGTAAACTGCTTAATATCTTTCACTGTATCTCGACTCCTCTCTTTTGCTTGTTTGCAACAAACTGTAAGTAATTCTAAGAGTAACATAATAATACTCAGTAACACATTTTGTGTATGTAATGCCTGTCATTATTCAATTTGATTAAGAGTAATGCCTTGTTGGATTGGCTGTAATATGGGCATGGTTAAACTGGTTTGGCCTGAAGATGACTCAGAATCATAAATCTCTATCATAATAAATCTTCCTTTGTAGGTGCTCATGTTAATGTTTTACCACATATAGAGGGAGTAAACATCTCACTTTGGATGATAGTAGGAATAGTGTGTTTTGGTGTATCCATTTTTGTGGCCTGCACTTCTCATCAAGACCATCCTCCAAATTATCATTATGTAATTATTCACAAAATATCTTTTAATATTAGAACATGTTTAATTATTTAAAAAATTATTTTATTAAATATGTTATACTGTAGGTTTATGCCTTCTTGGGATTTATTGGATCCATCATCTTAATCTATACTTTAGCAAATGAAATAATCAGTCTCCTCCGTGCAGTTGGGATTGTTTTTCTGATGAATGAAGCATTGCTAGGGCTGACTGTATTAGCATGGGGAAACAGCATTGGAGGTTAGTTTTGAGGTGTTTTAGTAATGTGCCATTCAGATGAATATTAATTGCTGCACTCCCAAAGGAATTAAATGACATGTTAATTGGGAGGTAGTTTAGTCTCTGACTTTATCAGAAGATATGATTTTATGCTCTTATTTTTAAAGCTATCTAAAAAATACATTTCAATTTATTTGCATGGAATGATTGTGACAGGGAACGTTTTATCTAAATTGTATTGTTTTATGACTGTGTTGATATAAACATGTATATTTTTACTCATTATATGCATTTTTCCTTTCAATTTCAGATTTCATAACAGATCTTTCAATAGCTAAGCAAGGCTATGAGAGAATGGGTTTCTCTGCATGTTTTGGAGGACCACTTTTCAGTATCCTTTCACTACTCTAATGATATATTTTTATTATTTTATTTATACATTTTACTGGAGTAAAACCAGTTGAAAACACTTTTCAGGGAAAAAAAGCAAAAACTGCCTCTAAAGCAGTATAGTGTTATGGGTTCTGTGATTCTGGTTGAATTATATAATATTTTTGAAGAATTGGCTGCTTTTTGTACAAAGAGCATGTCTTAGTTTCTTAATTTTGGCCATCTTTTACTCTAAAATTAAACAATTTTTACCAGATATAGAATTAAGGAAGTATAAGAATTTTTTCAACAGCAATGGTGAGAGAGCATTATGATCTCTCTAAGACTACACTCAACAACTCATCAAACATACTTTTTCTGGTCTCCTTTAGTCTGCTTACTCAAGGTTATGATGAAAAGTACGTTCTGCCCTTAGAAGAAAGTGATAGAGAATATCTGTCTCTCTTATAGTTCATATCATCTTTGACATTGGGATATACATTGCTCAGCTTTTTGACATTTTATTCACCTAAAATTTGTCATTCTGTGAAAGAAATTCACCATTCCAGAAATAAGATAAAGGGTGAGAAGATGACACAGATGATCTAAAACTTATTTTTAATTCATTCAAATGATGAAAATTATTTCTATGGTGGGTTGCATTGCATCTGGGGACAGGAAAACCCCATGCCTTAATTGATATCTATGCTGTCTGTTTTCTATAAATGCATTATGAACATGAGAAAACTGCGTAGTAAGTGGGATAGCATCTTAAGCAGGAGCAATTTAAATGGGTTTTATTGTATAATTCTGTATTAGAAGCATTTTACATTTCAGGATGATTTGATGAGTACACCACTGCATCATACTTCTTAATAAAAAAAGGATTAATTTGCTACAGATGTGTTAGTATAAATTGTCTCCAAGTTTTCCTTTTCCTATAAGCAGCTTAAAAGAGTTGTGAACCTAATCCAAACCACTGTTTCTCTATATGTCATCAAAGAAATATGATTATATATAACATGTTTGTGCATTTGTTTAATGTGGATCTTAAGATTCCTAAATGTTGTGTTTTTACTTTCTCTAGACCCAAAAATTCCGTTCAATACGAATACTGTCTTGATCATGTATCCTGTATCGAGATAGTGGTTTCTTTGATTTCTCTGTATACTTTGATACTAAATGAATTTCAATTTGCATATCCCTTTGAATGCTCACTAGTTTCTTACTATTGTTTTCCCATTCACAGTTGACACCTTTTTGGTCTCATGTTGGACTGATTCAGTTGTGCCCCCCCATACTACAATAAATTTTCTGTATTTTCAGAGAGACTCCAGCCAATATTTATTACATCTTTATGGATAAAGCATGGAGGTGATCGATTTTTCTTTAATTATGCAACAACTGAATCTGCAGCCACTGAATACAAAATTGATAACCTAATGTTACTTTATTTGTTATCAAACATTTTTATAACTTGTCCTATTTTATTATAGAGAACATACATTCCATTCAATTTTATTAGAATTAGTCTGACTTCTACAGTTCCAAATAGAAATTACACTCATTACTTAATGAGTGAACTTAATTACTCAATAGTGATTTTGATTCAACTTGCCTTCAAGAAATTATTTACTTGTTAATTACAAACATTTAATAATAGATTAATAAGAGTTTTAGAAAATATTGAAACATTTCAGTAATCTTTTTACATTTTATTTCTGTGCCTTTTAAATTTTTTTTGTCATTGTATTTTATTTATATTTTCTCAATTTATTTATTTTATTTTGTAAAATATAACTATCTTATGTAAAAGGGCTTAACCGCATGCAATAAAATATTATTATATATTATATAAATAATATCAGTTAATTTCTAGTACCCTATGAGTGAAATGTGCATAAGTAAACTATTGATGTGGATAACATGTAAATATTACATTTTGGCAGAATCATAAAATCTATGAAGAGTTTGACTTTAACTCCACATAACCAGATACTCTTTTAGGAATAGGCATTTCTTTTACCATTGCATGTGTTGAAAATGATGGAAAGCCAGTACAGGTCAGTTGCCATACATGTATTATTACTTGTATTATAGCTTGCACTGTTCTTGACTGTTATGTTGATGAGATCTTAGTGATGATCACTTGATAAATCTTTTTACAGCTGGAATATGGAGGTCCTGCCCCATTACTTACTGCCTTTATTTTCACCAGCTTGGCTACTTCTCTTGTTGCCTTTCCTCTCATGCATTTTAAGGCAAATCGCTATTATGGCTTTTTTCTAATCTTCCTGTATTTTTTCTTCGTGATTGTAATAATAACTTATGAATTGGGATTCTTTGTTTTGCCTGAAATTTATCATAATTAAGATGATTGTATTTGCTATATTTCCTGAAATTTTCCATTTTTATTTGGTGAATAATCTGTGAATAGAATAAATTGATATTCATAAACTTGCTTGGAAAATTTAAATCTTCTGCAATTTTACTGTAAGTTTAACCTTATTCCACAAAACTTTAAAAGCAATTTAACAAAATATTATTTTCTTGTGTCATCTTATAATCTTGGAAGACATTCTAGTTGATGCCTTTTTAGACAAAATTTTTATCTTCTCTTTAGAGTATTACATTTGTTTAAATAATTTTACATATAAAAGAGAGGAATCAAAATGCAATCTTCCTTTTTATAATTATGTGCAATCTGTGCAAAATATTATTTTCTATGTACAAATAATAAATTGTTGTTTGAACTTCTTAGTCTTTTTCTTGACCAGTCTTTTGATATCTCAGAATCGGTAGTTGGCAATGAGAAGAATAGGAAAAAATTTGGATTATAATCACTGATAGGCAAAGAGAAACAAGGATTTACAGCCACATTCTGATATTAGAAGTATTAATGCCATCCTGTGTTTTGCTATTAATTCAGACTAAATATTCATTTTGTATTCCTGCTGAAAATTCTTTGTCTCCCCTCAAAACTTGGATATCTTTGGATCCTCTTTATCAATTAAGAAGAGAGATAGCTAGCAGAATAGAAAAATTATGAGATTTCATTTCTTAGAATACAGAATATCAACCACTGGATTCATCATGTTTGATTTGCTCTTTATCATTTTCAAGTATTTAAGATGAACAAACAACAAAGCTTATGTTTTTCAGATTTAAGAATAATCAAAATTTTAACAAAATGTCACCTTTACATAAATATTGTAATTTACAATAATAAATAAATTCAAACAAATTTTAGAGAACTCTTTAAAATCAAGGATTCTTATTTCTTAAGTCAAAGTTTCCTACTTCTAGAGGAAGCAACGTTAAAGGTGGGAAACTTATGTAACATAAAATTTTTCTTTTAGATAATCTTATAATCTCTTGGTAGGTAATGAGCAAGAATAATTTGTACTTTTTCCACAAATTATTTTTATTATAAACAATAAAAGGCAGTAAAACACACACGACTAGTTTAGGAGATTTTATTGTTTATAATAAAAATAATTTGTGGAAAAAGTACAAATTGTTCTTGCTCATTATGGAATATTTCCACAAGACAACGCCTGAGACTGTGAATTTTATCATGGTAGGTAGTACACATGAACTCAGAACAGGATTAATTAAAGTGGTCATAGACTAAGTTCATCAATTCAAAATTTATTAAATAATTGACATAATAATAATAATAATATTTATTGGTCACGGGGGTCTGTACATAGCAGACATATGACAAGATATGGAGGAGAGAGTGCTGCTACTTCTGAATATAATAAAGTTTGTCTGTGAAAAAGAGAGGAAGGATCATAGAGTTGGAAGTATGGTTTCAAGAAGAAATGAACAATAACTGAAAAATGAGTCTTGCTTGTTAAGGAAGATTAGAAGCAGCAGTCCAAGGAGACTAATAATTTTCTCTTGGAGCAGAGAAACGAGCATTAAAGGACTAAAACTCGCCGGTCCACCCGATAAATTGTCTTTGTTGTTTTATTACAAAAACGTCTATTAAAAAAGTTTGAGGAAGCATAGATTTTATATCTTATCAAATATTTTTATGTTTCTTCTCATTCAATGCAAAATTTTTCTACATGCTTCGAGATAATAGAGAATAAATAAATGTGTCAGAATGTAATCACCTTTTTAACCTTCGTGGAATCGTGCAACTTCAGTATTTTTCTTTTAACCAAATGCTCTTTCACATAATCAAGCACGCAGCCAATTAATATATCACGGACGAAATATTCTGAAGGAATCAGGCATTAAATTCATATTTAGGTATGATAATGCAATCGAAATATTTTAATGTGGTAGAAAGTCAAACTTTTAAGAAGTGAGAAAGTGTAAAAGATTTAAATGTAGCGCTTTCTATTTGAGCGGCCTTATTGTTTCATATGTTTTATGAAATCTTAAAGTGATGTTTCCGTAAGATATTGCAGACGGATTAGCGTTCATGGTCATGGTCTCGTTGAGTAAAGGAATTGCTTTGAGTTGGTGAATTATTCATCAACTGTCTTCGTTGGTTCTAATGGTAAACACCATAACCTTGTTCATATTCGACATTAGATTTAGATAGTCTGTTCAGTAAAAATTTTTCTTCGCGCAATATCCAAAACAGCGAACAATGATGTCTGTAAATTAAAGTAATTGCCAGAATTAAAATGATTGTAACTTTTTCATTCTGTTATGTACGGAATTTATTCGCAAATGAAGTTTAAAGTAATTAAACGATTTTAATTCTCCTTGGTTGCATATTTAGCGGCATTGCACTCGAAGCGGCAATCTCAGCTCATTGTTTCGTCGGCAAGAATGTTTCTTAGCGCTTTTTGAATATTCTTTAGTAAAACATCTATGTCAGTAAACAAGTTCGCAAATTATGCATCGTTAGTAATTGAATTCATAGCTGTAAGTGTAGGTGATGTTGAATAATCTGTTTTCAGGAAGAGGGACTTCAAAATGTTGAAGGCACTGTATGACTTTAAAGCTTCTCTTCCGAAAACCCTCAGTTTTCGTGAAGGTGAGCTCTTCGTTTTGCTTCAATCAAATGTAAAGCAAAAAAACTGGTGGCAAGTCGTGAACTCCAACGGCCAAGTTGGTTACATTCCATACAATTACGTCGAATTTATTGAGGTAATGCGAAGACTTTTTTTTACTTATGGATTGATAAAATCCTGGAATTAAAGTTACAATGTCTCCTGTCTACTTTAACTATATTTGTAGGTTACACCTCAATTCTTCAGAGATTTTATCGACAAATGTTTGAAGCAAGTTGATCATGAGTCTGAGACTCCTGGCAAAGACAAGGAAGGCTTTCAACCAAATGACAAAGGGGGTTCTTTAGATGGTGGATCAGGAGAAAAGAAAGAGATTGCTAAGAAACTTAGAGAAAGACTGGAGGCTCTTGCTGCGGACGGTGATGGTGAAAATCTTGCCAAAAGGAAAAAGGCACCAGCTCCTCCTCCCCCTAGGTAAATAATCGAGATGGTAACATAATAATGATATGAGTTGATTTTCTTTAAGAGAATGGCTGTTGCAAATTTAATGTACGATTGATCTAAACATTAAATATCAATTTGTTCATAAAAGTCTGCTTTAATAAAATGGTAAATGAATAAAATGAGGTTGTTAAAGAAGAATTTATTTGGCAGGTGTAATAAACAAATACCTAAGCATTTTAGCTAAATGTGATTTGAGGTTAATGAATTATGAAATTTATAAATTTTAATGAACAAAAGTATCAAGATTCGTCCAATGTGAACAGTTTTAGATTAGTCAAACCTCTCTTTTGTTTTCTGATAAGCAGGAACATGTAAAGAAATATAATTTGTAGCTTACAGCTTTTTCCATGTAATTTATATTTTAAAATTTCTCTTGTTATTAAGGCTGTAAATACTCAGTTATTCTGTGATCAGTTTTGAATTATTTCTGTTTTTATTTATGAAGAGCTTTTGGGATAATCTCCGCAAAAAAAATTGATTAATGATCTATGATCAATTGTAATGCTTCTTCTAATTTTGTCAATTCTTTTCTTTGTGTGTGGGAATGCTTTTATGATATAATGAATCAAATGATACGAAAATTTTAGAGGAGATATTCAACATTAACTATGAGATAAACAAAGTAGTTTAGGTGATGTGGCATTTCTGTCATATTTGTTCAGTAAATACATGGTAGGTTATTAATGGATAAGATTTGAAATTTCGGCAGAAATTCAATTAGCTGAGCATATGATAGATTTTATTAAATATCCCTAAAAATTCTTACCTTACCTGCAATGTGAATCTTGGAATATGGACTTTTTTTAAATAAAATGAATTCTTATTTCTTTTTTCCACCATCAACACAAAGATGACATTCATCTTCAGAAAGTCTCATTGAAAGGACCTCATCACTCAGGTTCCATAACTACCAGCAAAAATTAAATCTTTTACCTCTCTTTAAACGATATTAGACAAATTTCTTACTGGAAAAGACATATTACAGCATTAATAAATTCCTAAGTGATAATGTTCTTGCTGATATTAATTTTTTTAACTCTTCTATTTTTAAGTGCCTGCTATGTTTTATGATTCCTCTTTGAATTATATATAATGATGTCTATCTTTCTGCTTCTTTTCCTTAATCTCTCTGTTAAGTTTTTTAATTGTATTTAGTTTTTATAATTGCATTTGGTATTGTTTGTTGGCTCTAATTCAATCTGACCTGTTTCAAGTAATGTAATTTGTGGTCTTACAGAGTCTATAAAATTTTATTATTCTTATTATTATTATGATCAGTGTTAATTTAGATTATAATATGGAAAATGTTATTGGATAGTTCCTTTGAATATAATGGTGTTCCTGATTTTGTTTGCTGTGAGTCATTCATGTGAAAATGTCTAATAAGCATGAAATGTCTTTTATAGATCACCTTTGAGTTGTTTAACGCAGAAAAAATCTCAATCACCAGCTTCATCCCAAGCTTCATCAACTGGAGAAGGTAATTCTGCAATAATTGCATATTTTAGATTTTTTAATTTTCTTCAAAGACATACAACTGATTACACAAGACTGTTCACTATCATCAATTTTTTTAAACAATTTTAAGAACTATTAATTAACTTTGAAAAATATAAGAAAAGAAACACATTAAGGCACAGTAATTCTCTTTTGTTTCTTCCAAGAGAGGAATGAAAATAGTCCGTCATTTATTGCTGCAATCATAAATAAAGCTATAAAATGTATGATATAATAACTTTATAAACTTTCCAACACAAAAGCTTGTTTATATTGCTAATTTCTGCTTTTCCCATGGGAAGTATCAGGCTGGCTAATCTTTTTCAGGAAATGACTATTCTAACATCGTTTTAACAAAAGGTGCCGAAGCTGTAAATAATGTATCGGAAGACAGTGAATGTCAGACTGCCATCGATGTCTTAAGTAGACTTGACTTACCAAAGATTACTTACAGGTATTTGAAAATTTTATTACATATACATATATATTTCAAATGTATATAGCTTATCAAAAGCTGTGTTTTAGAATTATATACTTTTTTCAAATATAATGTCAGAAGCTGATTTTACTATTGTTGATATGTTTCTCTTATCATGGAAATCATAACAGTTCAAAGACAAACAGAAAATTCTGGCAAATCTAAGTTGTGGAAACAAGTTGAACTAATTGAATATTTAATCAAGATAATTTTTGATATTTTTTATTCAGTCTTTTGAATTGCATGTTTATTTTCCAAAATGCCACAAACTTTTCTGAACACATTTTTATTCTACTGATATATTAATGTTTAAAAAAAACTGAAATTCACAGTTATACAATTTAGAGTGAATCTTTTTGAAGAATGATATATCAAAGAATACAATGTCGGATTTCCTTATGCTGAGTGCAAATTATGATTAAATGGCTTAATAGATATGTACCTGTGATTTCAAAAAAATATTTGCTTCCTTAAATTGTAAATGTTGTCATGTTTTTATTAACTTAAGCCTTTCTCACATGGTCTAAATTATTGAAGCAATGTTATTAAATATTATCCTTAAATATTATTACTTCAATATACTCTTCAGATGATCAATATTGTGGGTGGTTTGTTAAACCTTGACCATAAGTTAACTTACTGAGTGAAGTAAGCTTTCAATATGTCGTCTGATATATATGCAGGAAATGTTATATTTGTATGTTAATGTACTCATTTAGGTGTTGATATTCAGTTTTATTTTGTTTTTCTTCAGTATGAAGGAAAATAAAACATAATTCTCCACCTGTTTCTCTTCAGGCTGGTTGAAGAAGTGAGGCATCAAACACGCTTAAGCCACACACTATCCAAAGTGGCAGTCCAAGTAGTTGTGGAAGCACTGCAGCACCAACAAGCATTGCTGCAAGACTCTTCTTCATCTCTCTTGACTGCTGTGCTTGATCTTCTTTTAACTCCACCACCAATGAAGATCGCTAATTTTGGTGAAATAAAAAAACAGACAAGTGAAATTGTTAATTCTGGTGCTAATAATTCGGATGCTCTATTAAGGTAATTTGATTCATTATTCTTTTCAAGTTGTTGTAATTCCTTACTTCAGTTGTTAACTGTCTGTAAACTTAGCCAATTTTTGGCATTATTCTTTGGTTAATTGCAATTGGGTCGTATGTTTAATATAATATATTTATTTTAATGAAGATTAGATTCTAATCTGCCTTAATAGGTCTGATGTGTTATACAGTACCAAAGATATGCATATTCTCAACTTTGGAACATTTTCCAGTCATGAGTTCAGTTGTCATGGGGCCAAGCTGATATGATATTAATGAAAATTAGCAAATAAACTCAGCAAAATACAATGTATTCTTTCAATTTAAAGAGCCACAAAACACACAAAAATGTAAATAACAGATGTATATAATATATGTTCAGGAAATGTTATAACTGTGGTTGTGTGGAAACTGTGATTGTAGGATGTCTATGGCATGGGATACTTGAGTACATGGATTGAGATTTGTTGTTTTATGTCTCTCCTGATACTGTTTGCAATTCTGATGATGTTTTGGAGATTTTATACTTAAGGGACTCGTAGTTTAAAGGATTGTGGAGTTCCTGTGTTTTGAATTGTCAATATTTAGGGGCTACCGCCTTAAAACTGTTGAACTGCTTCAAATCCACTCTATTTCTGAGTTCATCTTTGTTTGTGAATCTCAGTCTTCACCACTTTTTTCAACTTATGGGATAGGTGGTATCACTGGGGGCATAGTTACGTGAGTACGCTAGATGACCACATCACAGCACTTATCATGTGTAGAATATGGCCATGGTTAGCTATATCTATTATCTATTATATATAGCTAACTCTCCGGATATACCTATATATATATATATATATATATATATATATAGATATAGGGGATACGAATTCTGACCATGTTCCACAAGCGCCATCGACGTCAGATTTTTTCGACGTACTGGCCCCACCCTGCAGATGCCAGAATAATGCAGACTTCGATGCTAGCTATCATGGGTTCGATGCCAGAAATTCCCAAAAATCGCAATTTTCCCATAAGAATGCATTGCGCGGATTTTTGAAAATTATTTTGAGGCACTTATCGGTAAGATAGAGGAACCAAAATTTCGGAGGTTGAAGTTGAGGTAGTCTTCTATGGTTTCCATGGAAAAAATGTAGCCAAATGACAGTGACTTCGACGCCAGGTGGATGCAATATTCTTCCATAAGAAATGCATTGCGGAAATCTTTTTAAATGCCTCCCGATAAGCTGGAAAGATAAGACCCGGAATGGTGACAGAGGCGTGGGACCTTCCCGATAAGATATTGAATCGAAACTTTGGAACAAGGAAGGATGGCACTTATCTAATATTATTTTGCTGTCTTCTCTCACGATCGGGTTCTTAGTTTGTCGCCAGGGGGTCTTTGGCGCGAAGTTTTAAATTTGAACTGAGGCAGTACTTGGTATGATACTGTATTCAACGGATAGCTTGCAGTATGCAAGCAACTTTTACTCGTATAATATATAGCTAACTCTCCGGATATCTATCTTCTATTATATATAGCTAACTCTCCGTATATACCTATATATATATTTATAGGGGATACAAATTCTGACCATGTTCCACAAGCGCCGCCGACGTCATATTTTTTCGACGTACTGGCTCCACCCTGTAGATACGAGAATAATTCAGACTTCAACGCTTGCCATCATGGGTTCGATACCAGAATGTCCCCAAAATCGCAATTTTCGCGATCTTTGAAAATTATTTCGAGGCACTTATCATTAAGATAGATTAACCAAAATCTCAGAGGTTGAAGTAGAGGTAGTCTTCTATATTACAAATGGAAGAAATGTTACAAAATGACCGTGAGTTCGACGCCAGGTGGATGAAAAATTCTTCCATAAGAAATGCATTGCTGCAATTTATGAAATTTTTTTCAATGCCTTCCTGATAAGCTGGAAGGATAAAACCCGGAATGGTGACAGAGGAGTTTGAAAACATTCTATCATTAGGTTTACCGTTTCTCTAGTGGTCCTTGGTTCGATGTAAGAGGGTCATTCCGATTCCACCATGCATTTCAAACGGGGAAAAGGAATCTTATTTTGGGACCTTCCCGATAAGATATTGAATCGAAACTTTGGAACAAGTAAGGATGGCACTTATCTAATATTATTTTGCTATCTTTTCTCACGGAAGGGTCCTAAGTTCGACGCTAGGCGGTCTTTTGTGCGAATTTTTGCAATCTGTTTTGAGGCCCTTCTTGATGCGATAGAGCAATCAAAACTCAGTGTTTGCAGATGAGATCGTCTTCCATAGTACCAAAGAAAGAAATGTTAGCAGATGACCGTGTGTTCAATGCCAGGTGGGTTCGAAATGCTTCCGTAAGAAATGCATTGGTGAAATCTTGGACGATTTTTTTAACTGCCTTCCTGATAAGCTGGAAAGATAAAACCTGGAATGGTGACAGAGGCATTTGAGAACATTCTTTCATGACGTCCAATGCTTCTCTAGTGGTCCTTGGTTCGATGCAAGTGTGTCATTCCGATTCTACCATGCATTTCAAACGGGAATAATGGAATCTTATTTTAGGACCTTCCCAATAAGATACTGAATTGAAACCTTGAATCACATCAGAGTGGCACTTATCTAACATTTGTATGCCATTGTCTCTCACGAACGGGTCCTGTGTTCGACGCCAGGCGGTCATTTACGCAAATTTTTAAAAATTGTTTTGAGGCCTTTCTCTATGCAGGAGACTATTCAAAATCACAGCATTTGTGTTTGAAGTAGTTTTCTATAGAACCAGTGGAAGAAAGGTTACCTTCGACCGTGAGTTCGATGCCAGATGGATGAAAATTTCTCATGTAAGAAATGTATTGCGGCAATTTTTAAGAATTTTGCTGGATAAGCTTCGAAAATGATACCCATAAGGGGAACTTATAGTAAATTTCTACCAATTAGCTTGCAGTATGCAAGCTTTTTTTACTCATACCTATATCTATTATATATAGCTTACTCTCCGGATATACCTATATATATATTTATAGGGGATACAAATTCTGACCATGTTCCACAAGCGCCGTCGACGTCAGATTTTTTCGACGTACTGGCCCTACACTCTAGATGCCAGAATAATTCAGACATCGACGCTAGCTATCATGGGTTCGATACCAGAAAGTCCCAAAAATCACAATTTTCCCATAAGAATGCATTGCGCGGATTTTTGAAAATTATTTTGAGGCACTTATCGGTAAGATAGAGGAACCGAAATCTCGGAGGTTGAAGCTGAGGTAGTCGTCTATAATACGAATGGAAGAAATGTTACGAAATGACCGTGAGTTCGACTCCAGGTGGGTGCAAAATTCGTCCATAAGAAATGCATTGCTGCAATTTTTGAAATTTTTTTTCAATGCTTTCCCGATAATCTGGAAAGATTAAACCCGGGATAGTGATAAAGGCGTTTGAAAGCATTCTTTCATGAATTTCACCGTTCGTCTAGTGGTCCTTGGTTCGATGCAAGAGGGTCATTCGGATTCCACCATGCATTTCAAGTGGGAATAACGGATCTTATTTTAGGACCTTCCCGATAAGATACTGAATTGAAACTTGGAAACACGTCAGAGTGGCACTTAGCTAACATTCGTTTGCCATTGTCTCTCACGAATGGGTCCTGTGTTCGACGCCAGGGGTCATTTACATTATTTTTTTAAAATTGTTTTGAGGCTTTTCTCTATGCAGGAGACTATTCAAAATCACAGCATTTGCATTTGAAGTAGTTTTCTATAGAACCAGTAGAAGAAAGGTTACATTGGACCGTGAGTTCGACGCCAGATGGATGAAAAATTCTCACGTAAGAAATGCATTGCGGCAATTATTGGATTATCCAGCAAAAAGAATTTTGCTGGATAATATATATATATATACGAGTAAAAGTTGCTTGCATACTGCAAGCTATCCGTTGAATACAGTATCATACCAAGTACTGCCTCAGTTCAAATTTAAAACTTCGCGCCAAAGACCGCCTGGCGACGAACTAAGAACCCGATCGTGAGAGAAGACAGCAAAATAATATTAGATAAGTGCCATCCTTACTTGTTCCAAAGTTTCGATTCAATATCTTATCGGGACGGTCCCACGCCTCTGTCACCATTCCGGGTTTTATCTTTCCAGCTTATCGGGAAGGCATTTAAAAAAATCGTAAGAGATTTCCGCAATGCATTTCTTATGGAAGAATTTTGCATCCACCTGCCGTCGAACTCACTGTCATTTGGCTACATTTTTTCCATGAGAAGCATAGAAGACTACCTCAACTTCAACCTCCGAAATTTTGGTTACTCTATCTTAACGATAAGTGCCTCAAAATAATTTTCAAAAATCCGCGCAATGCATTCTTACGGGAAAATTGCGATTTTTGGGAATTTCTGGCATGGAACCCATGATAGCTAGTGTCAAAGTCTGCATTATTCTGGCATCTAGAGTGTAGGGCCAGTACGTCGAAAAAATCTGACGTCGATGGCGCTTGTGGAACATGGTCAGAATTTGTATCCCCTATAAATAGGTATATCCGGAGAGTTAGCTATATATAATAGATACACACACACACAGGGGATACGAATTCTAAGCATGTTCCACTAGCGCCGTCGACGTCAAATTTTTACGACGTACTGGCCCCATCCTGTAGATGCCAGAATAATTCAGACATCGACGCTAGCTATCTTGGGTTCGATACCAGAATGTCCCTAATATTGCAATTTTCCCATAAGAATGCATTGCGCGGATTTTTGAAAATTATTTTGAGGCACTTATCGGTAAGATAGAGGAACCAAAATCTCGGAGGTGTAAGTTGAGGTAGTCTTCTATGGTTCTTAGAGAAGAAATGTTGCCAAATGGCTGTGAGTTCGACGCCAGGTGGGTGCGAAATTCTTCCATAAGAAATGCATTGCTGCAATTTTTGAAAAATTTTTTTCAATACCCTACCGATGAGCTGGAAAGATGAAACCTGGAATTGTAACAGAGGCGTTTGATAACATTCTTTCATGAGGTTCACCGTTTCTCCAGTGGTCCTTGGTTCGATGCAAGATCGTCATTCCGATTCTACAATGTTTCAAAGGGGGATAACGAAATCTTATTTTAGGACCTTCAATCAATTATTAATCTAATTGCCTTTTTCTATAGCAATAATATATTGCATATATAATCAGACTGTCCCCAAATCCTTATGCTATCCGAGGATGAAAAAAGGCAAACTATTGTATTTTCTCTTGCAGTTGGTCATTCTTTTTGTATGACATTGAATTAATTCAATGGCTCTGCTCAAAATTGGGATCTTGATATAAGGAAATTTGTGTTATCTTTTCTTTTATTCCATCAATTCCATTGGATGGAATATAATCTTTAGTGATGTAAGAAACATATTTTTAGCAGAGAAAATTTTTGTTTGTCTTACCATAGAAGTATTATTTTGCTGAATGTTTCTGATTTGCTATTAAAGGTGTTGAAATGTAGTTATAAACATTCTATGGAATCATGGTCAGTTAAAGATATGGTGCTTTCATAACAAACTCTCTGGGATTTCAATCATCCTTGCATTTCCTCTATTTAGCTTGCAATTATGTATTTTGAGCACGTAAAATAGAAACTGAGAGCTAAAGAAATTGGATGGCAAACCAGATTTGTTTGGGTTGAACAATCAAGAATGCTATCTTTAGCTACTTGATTAGGGCATCGTTTAAATTATAAAAGTAATTAATTAACACATTAATATTGTGTAAAATAATGAAAATACTAAGTATATTTTTCTAAAGCTAAAAGGTTAACACATAATTTACAAAGTTAATAAATTAACAAATATATTGTGTAAAGTGGGTATAATATCTGAAGGTTTTTGTATATTTGCAGTGATAAATGTACAGATGTGTGGTGGGGTCTACGCCAAGATCTGCTGTCAGATTCTCATGATGGTCGTCGTTTGCGCCACTTATTGAGAGAGTTGGCTGCGGTACGAGAAGACGAGCAGCAACGAAGCTGGGCTGTACATGAGGATGAAATTCCCATAATTCAATGTGTTTCGGAACTTATCTCCATACTGGTCAGTCTCCTGTTTATTTATTCTATAAATATTGGAAATACATACTTATCACATTTATTACTGGTTGAGAATGTGTGAAAAGTTCTACAATGGAGACTGATGTTACTTAATGTTTGATTTTAATATCAATCATGTAATCTCATATTTCCTTTGATTACCTTGTCATGAAGTGAAATGCGGTTGTTCTTCTCATGATCTGCATGAAAGAATGCTCTTAACGCTTCTATTACCATTCCGGGTTTTATCTTTCCAGCTTGTAGGGAAGCTTGTAGGCATTAAAAAAATTGTCAAAAATTGCAGCAGTATATTTCTTACGGAGGAATGTTGCGCCCACCTGGCGTCAAACTCACGGTCATTTGGCAACATTTTTTCCGTAAGAACCATAGAAAATTACCTCAACTCCAACTTTCGAGATTTTGTTTCTCTATCTTACTGATAAGTACCTCAAAATAATTTTCAAAAATCTGCGCAATGCATTCTTATGGGAAATTTTCCTATATTTGGGACATTCTGATATTGAACCCATGATAGCTAGCAGCAAACTCTGAAGTATCTAGAGGTCGGGGCCAGTACGTCGTTAAAATTTCACGTCGATGGCACTTGTGGAACATGGTCAGGATTTGTATCCTCTATATATAGGTATATCTGGAGAGTTAGCTATGTATAATAGATATGTATATATCTTTACAGTAGCTTTATAATTTAATATATTTCATACTCTTAAATGTGCATAAAGTTCTTATTTCATCTCATTTCTTCATGCATCACATGTTGGCATGGCTTATTTATTTTAACAAAGTAATCCCCTCCTCTATGCTTATGAATGAATAAATGGGGTACTTTTATCATATTTAATTATCTGTATATCTATAGATGTAACCATTTTTGGCATATGGTAGAGGGTACACTTACTCTATTTCACCAATAGCCTTTAAAAAATTAATACTAGAACAAACTTTCTTTAGCCTGTATATCCCTTTACTCACTCTATCATTTTGGTCTATGTAACATGGATTTTTCTTTGTAATCTAGTGAATTCCATTATTAAAAATGATGAAAATTAATTTAATTTATAGAAAAATGTACTACTATTATTGCATAAATCTGAACCTTCTGAATAATAAAAAGTAAAATTGATCACTCTTCACTAATGCATTGGTTTTATATATTGCAAGCGACAAAGGAACCCAATTTTTCTTTTGAAATGTTGCTGGTTTTATCCCCCATGAATTAATTATACAAGTGTAGTTTTCATACAAAATATTGATGTAGAGAGTGTTTATTTGGTAGCTGGAAAATATCACCTTTTTATTTACATTGTTATCTTTGGAATCATTTAGATGAAAATCATCCATTATTTTGAGAAAGAAATAATTAATTTTTTGTCTTCACTACGTGCCATTTCAAGCCATCTACAATATAATAAGTATTTGAAAAATTATGATGCTTGTTAAATTTAAATTTCCAAAGTTAACCAATGCTTTCCTTAACCTGAAATGTCAATTCTCCTTCCCTATACATTTTATATGGGCATATCTTTTCCATGTATTCTTATGAGGGTTGAGTTCAACAATCCCCAAACAGCTAGGATGATGAGTTGTTGATATCTGTAGAATTACGCAAATTTTTCGTCATTTTTGTCTAAATTCTCTCAATTTTGACTCAATATACTATATTCTACCAAAATTAGAATATAAAATTGACAAGTTTCAGCCTTTGTGGAATGGTGCCATCATACAAAAAAAGCACTGTAAATTGCACATAAATATATTGAATGCAACTAGTTTTGTCTGTTAGAGTTGATCCCTGAAAATGAGAAAAAGAGAGGGGAGGGAAGAGGTATTTGTTGGCTATGTTAATTTCAATCTGTTCTTACCCTTTTTGGTGGAGAGATGGAGGTTTGCCCTTGATCTGAAGCAGACAGACTACAGTCTTTATGGAAGAACTTATATTTGAGTCTACGTTAATAAGTGGAGTGAGGGATTCATTCTCACAAATCACTCAATGAAAAGTTTTAATCGTGTTTAATGAAATGCAATATTACTTTTCAGGAAGATGCAGATGCAAATGTTTGTAGACTGGTTGTATGCGAAGGCGGTCTGAGTCGAATATCATCTTTAATAGAGTATTTCCAAATGGAAACAAGATGGTCAATTAGGCATCTTCTCCTTCAAGCATTCTCTTTGATGTGTGATTTGCATCGAACTCCTACCATTCTCATGCTCAACTCAGTTCTTCCAATGGAATTAGCCAGGTTTGTATTTAGTCATTGCATCTTAATCATTCCCAATCAATAAAGCCATTATCACCTGCCTTATAAAGTCCCTTTTATCCATGAGGAAGTCATCTCTAGTTTGAAGATGGTGGTGATTTCTATTACACATGCAGTCTTTGGAAGTTTTGAATATTAGGGTAAAATCTGGTTGTTTAAGCGTTGTTGGGAACCAGCCATTCCCCTTTTTGTCTGAGTTTGTTTTGAGTTTAAACCTCCCCCAATTGTGTGTGCGGTGGGTCTAGCTGCATACTTGCCTGCATTGAAATAAGAGAACAGGAAGATCTGCCACCAGAGCAGATAGATGGCGTGTCAGACCTGAGATATATTGAAGAGAGGAAAACCGTTGCTTGTGAGCAGGTATGTGGTGATGACCCTTCCTTCAAGAAGTATAATTTCCCACTTCACCTCAACCATACTGGAAATAAAGGACTGGTAGCAGACACACCAAAAGTAATTCCCTCCAAAATGTCTTAAGCAGACCTTTCATTATTGATATCCTTACCTAATTAGAATGACATCAGTTGTGTGAGGCCTTCAATAGAGATGCCAATGATAGAACACAATGACTGATAGTGGATGGGATACTGTCATTAATGACATAATTACTGCATCGTTGCTCAATTAGGAGTGGTTGTGACAGCAGGGTTAGATGTAGATAGAGATTTCTTGCTGTATTTCTTGTCAACAGCTGTACTGATTAGACATAATAAATGTTCTTCTTAGGTTAAACATAAGTAATGATGGGGAATATTATTGGCGATGTCATTACAGTATTACTGCTGGTGCTGGCTTATTTTTTGCTTTAGAGATACTTGATGTTGCATATTTGTTAATGTGGTAACAATCTTGCAGTTCAAATCCCTGTATCACACATTTAATGCATCTCGCATTATTTTTTTACACTATTTCTAAATCACATAAATATGCTCAATCTTGTATGTAATGTTGCAAAATCTTTCATGTGTCACATTGCCTCAATTCCACCAAAACTCTCCTCACATTTATCTGATAAGTGTATCATAATGCATGTTTTTATATTATTTATGAACTAATTCTAAATATTTATCATTATCAAGTTATGTTTTCTATGATCATGTGTTCAATCTATCAAGGTTTTTTGATGTCTTTTTACAGTGCTGAAACAAGGAAAATGGTAAAGAGGGCTGAACCTTTGCATATAAAATGTAGGCTCATTTTTTTTACCTTTATTTTCTCTTCTGATGCGCATTGAGGAAATGTTTCTGCGTAGATTGCCATGGTGTTCAGTTGAACTCAGTTTGGTCAGCATCTTTTTCGGGATGTCCACCACGTTGATCATTCTTTGACGACTACGTTTCGTCTGCATTCCAGTGGACTTCAGGTCAATGTAAAGTGATTTCCTTCTGATCACCCTTATATACGTTGTCTGTTGTCATGGTTCCTCTGTGATTGGACAAAGTCACTTATTGGTTCGTTTTTAGCACCCTTTTCTCTTGTAAGTAGTATCCATCTTCTCGTTTCATATTTTCTGTTGTTTTGAAAATATCTATTGCTTCTTTTATTACTCGTGGGTAATAAGGTGTCTCTTTGACAATGATCTTAGCATCCTCAAATTGTGTGGCCAGGTTTGCTTCAGGCGTGTTCAGCTATGGCTGAGAGACTGTATTGCTTATTTTTTGTTGCTGTTGGTCACAGGGCAGTTGTTCATCTTTTTCCATCTTCATTGTGAATTTGATGGAAGGATGTTGTGAGCTGAGGTGCTTGAAGAATTTGTCCAGTTCATGAGATGACGAATGTGTCGTCAACATTGCAAAGCCATAGAGTTGGCTTCTTGTCGTATGTTTCCAATACTTTCTTTTCAAATCTTTCCATAAAAAGTTTTGCCACAACCGGGGAGAGCTGTGAAGACATTGCCGCTCCTTCTGTTTGCTTGTAATAATTCTGCTTGCTTGTTCCATAGGCAATATGAATTTTTAAGTTGGTACTCCACCAGTTCTGGGAAATCCTCTGGGAGTTGGATGGAATGAGTGTTCTTATTATCTCGATTGATTCATTGATGGGGATAAGTAGGAGACTACGTCAAAACTGACTATTATATCTGTTGTACTGATGGTAAAATCCTTCAAAATTTCTATGAAATGGTTGGAGTTCTTAACAAATAACAAGGTATTGCTGACATCTTGTTTTAGTGACTGAACCAGATACTTTGCTAGCCAGTAAATCGGAGCATCAATTTGACTTACAATTGGTCTTAGCAGCTTTGTGAATTTTTGGTAACCCGTATAATCTTGGTGGTTTTGGTGCCGTTATTAAGAGTCCTTTTTGCTCCTCCCTTGCTATTGAGAATGTCTTTATGCTTGCCTTGGAATTTCTATCTTTTTTGGCTATGGGGTCTGTTTTTAGCTTTCTATAAGTTGAATCTCCTAACATATCTGAGATTTTTCTCTTGTAGTTGTTATTGTTAATGATTACTGTGGCATTGCCTTTATCTGCTGGTAAAATGAGGATGTCTTTGTTCTTGCACAATTCTTCCAAGGCCAGTCATTCTGCCCATATGGCGTTGGACTTTGGTGGTTTCACATTGGGGAGAATTCGTGTAATCTCTTGTCATATCTCTTTCACCTCTTCTTACAAAAAACTTCACTTTGACCTGAAGAAGTCCACTGGAAAGCGGACGAAACATAGTCGTCAAAAAACGATCAACGTGGCGGACATCCCAAAAAAGATGCTGAGTTCACATAGAGAAAATGTTTGTAATAAGGCTTTATAATTAATTGGAATTCTCTATCATATGACTAAAAATTTTACAGATTGAACTTTACTTACAATATTACACAAGATTCTACTCATACCTGTTCTTGAATATGCAGTCATTATTTGGTCCCCTTACTAAAACATTCATATCATTATGATAGAAGGACTACAGATGAAAATCATTTGCATGATATGATATAGCAATATGCCATGTGATGACATAAGAATTATGTTTAAGGCTATTGGATACTGCGAGAAAAATCTTTAAGCTTGCAAAAGGTGGAGTGGGTAAAGAGGGGATATCAATGCAAATACTTTTGTTTTTGCTAGTTTTGAGGTACAGAATGATGGGCATTGAGGGTGAGAGGAACAAGATTTTTATGCTACAGAAGGTAAGCAGGAGTATGTAGTTGCTCAAGATGCAACATGAGAGTTCACCTATGAGAATGTGTAATGTTATTTATTTACTAGTGAATTACCCTGTCAAAAATGATGAGACTGAATTAAAAGTAGAAAATATGCATAAATATCTGGTCCTTCTTTATTTTCAAAATTTAAAATCATCCTTCAAATTTTAAGTAACAATAATGATAACAAATAAAGCTATAGAAATCCTATTATCCTAAGGTTGTAGTGAGCTGTTCCCAAATACTTTTATCATTCTGATGAATTTCCTTTATTTTGCCTTATTCTATATAGTATTGCTTTGTAAAAGTGCTCTCTTTTTTCTTTGTTTAGAGATATGAAGAGCAATCCAAAAGACGTTGCTCGCCTCAAACAAAGTGCTCTCTTACTCATACGAATTTTTTCCATTGGTGAAGCTATGCCAATTTATCACTATGGTAAGTTGCTGAATCCTAAGCAATAAACACCATCAGTGTTGCAGTGTATAAAGTAGAAATCTCTTGTTAACAGAACACCTTGGAGAGGATTTTGTGAGCTTTCTGATCGAACGACTGGAAGAAGAAGTGGATAGTGAATTAGCAAAGGAGGAACTTGAGATACCAGATCTGTTCCTCACTTTGCTTCTTGCCTACAGCTTGCAGTTTAAGGAGCATACAACTTCTGCTGGAGAAACTGTAGAAAATCCAGTGCTCAAAGTTCTTAAAAATCGTACTTGTGCCAAATCTCTCACTGAAAAGACGCTGCTGTTTATTAACAGAGAAGGTACAACATTTCAGATCTCTATAATTTTCCACGCTTTTCATTCATATTCGATAATTATTTCTTATCAGTATTAAATTTTTCATGATCTTTAGAATGCCCTTTTCTCAATGATTAATGTTTAAATGTATTTTATCACGCTTTGTATGCAGTTTAATGTTTTTGCAACGTTTATTGAGTGCTATATTTTCCATTCATTGATATGCATTTGATGAGCACTGTATATCTCTTGGAAGTAAAATATAACATGGGTCTAATAGGACACTTATGATGGGAAATCAATAATGATTGTGAAACTAAATTTGTCACTAAATCATTGTGTAATACAATATAAATCAGTGTTTTCTGATTTTAATGTTATGACATACACTAGTGGGTGTTAAATAACTAATTAGATAATAACAGTAGTTAATATTACCTTAATACTTTATACTAAAATACCTTAATATTTTTTTGGTGTGATAGTTGATAATATCCATAAGTCTTAATGTTTTGCAAATAGAAAAGTTCTCACAGTTGCCTTTCTTTCATAAATATTTCATTTTGGTGTGGTGTTGTGATGTGGCAATTGATTTTAAGTGTTTTTCCATAAAGTTTTCAAAAATCTACTGAAAGTCGAAGTTGATATTTTGATAGTCGTGTAATATTTTTGTGTTGTTGTGTTCTGTCTTATATTTCTCATAAGTCCCTGTCAATGGTTTAAATGTACATTTGGATATATCTAAACTTTCCAACAAAATGGTTAAGATGTGGATTTTTCCCCTCCCAAAATGCACTGTAACCCAATTTAGCCAATTTTTGACTGTCCAAATTTATTAAACATCATCAGTTGTCCTCGTATGCTTTATCTATCCAGAATGGTTCCTCGTGAATTACTTCTTTGGATTAACTAATTTTAATGGAATAAAATTAAGATGTGATGTAGAACAATATCCAACCATCCATTAGAGCTGATACAAACTCTGAGATAGAGTTAGATCCTCTACATCACTTACCTTTCACAATCAAAGCAGAATGTTGGACCAAAAATTTGCTTGACTGTCCTTTGAATTATCATCAGAAATATCATGTTCTGTGGTGGATAATATGCCCAAGATTTTATTTCATATACACTGTATGAATGGGAGTATGATTTTACTGTATTTATTAAATGTTTTATTTTGACTGTTTAATGGAAATGAATTTCAGAGGATCCAGTGGGAGCATTTCCTTCAGCTCAGCATAGTGTACCAAGTCAAACCCACTCTGTACTGAAGTTGGTTGGAGATCTATTTGGGGATATTCACACTGCAGCTTTATTTTATACCAATGATACCAAAGTGCTAATTGATATCCTAGTCCGGCAGCTTTCAGATTTGTCTCCAGGAGATCAGGTATGTATTTGTTTAGTGCTCTGTTGAATTGTGAAAGAAAGAAAAAAAGAGTGTGTCAAGCTTTGATAAGTAATTGTGAATGATTCATTTGTAGATTGTCTTGCTCTCTCAATGTTTTTTCATACCAATGCTTTTATATTTAATTTTATTCATGAGTTTAGGGAGTATTATTTTTCAAAAGGTGAAATGGTATTTTGTTGGGCTGCATCATGGAAGTGCCTCCCAACCAGTCACTTAAATTTTGTGCTTTTCAGAGGCATAAATTTTTCTTTTTCTAACAAAATATGGCAATACTTCAGCTAAAAAATGTAATGGGTTTCAAAATAACATTTGATTGCCAAAATGTAATTTCCCATAGGTTTCTGCAGAAAATCATTTGATTCATTCTGAATGCTGCCCAGTATTTGAAGATTTAGAGTAAATGTTTTATTTTTGTAATTTGATGGAAGCAAGCAGTTGAAAGATTAGATTGCTTTCATTTGATTACTTTTATTCGATTGTTCCTATCTCTAGAACATTCCATAGTCTGAAAAATGACAATAAATCTTTGTCAGCCTAAAAATTCATCAGCTGGGTCACTCATTATCTAAGGTACTGCTTTAGTATCAAAGCATAAAATATTGTAGAAAACAAAGTAAGAATGTAAAGTAAAATTATAAAGAAATGGTTTCTTTACATTCTGATATACAAGGTGTGTTCAAAAAGTAAGGTCATAGTGACTTTATGTTTCTATGTAAAACTATTTATTAATTCATCAATATTCATGTTGATGTTTGATTGTTCCCCTTCAAAGTAGTCCCCCTCTGATATAATACACTTGTGCCAACGCTTTTTCCAATCCTCAAAACACTTCTGATAAGCACTTTCTGGTATAGCCTTGAGCTCTTCCAACAATGCAGTCTTTATCTCCTCAATCATTGCAAATCTCCGTCCTTTCATAGGTTTCTTCAGTTTTGGGAACAGGAAAAAGTCGCATGGGGCTAAATCCAGTGAATATGGTGGTTGAGGCATGATTATGGTGTTGTTTTTGGCCAAAAAATCTCTCACAAGCAACGATGAGTGAGCAGGTGCATTATTGTGATGCAAAAGCCATGAATTGTTTTCCCACAATTCCGGACGTTTTCTTCGTATTGCTTCTCACAAACTGCGCATAACTTCGAGGTAATACTCCTTATTGACCGTACGACCTTGTGGTAAGAACTCCTGATGCACTATGCCATGGTAATCAAAGAAAACAGTAAGCAAAACCTTGACATTTGATCGAACTTGGCGTGCTTTTTACGGTCTTGGCTCTCCTGGGCTCTTCCATTGGGACGATTGGGCTTTGGTTTCAATGTCATAACCATATACCCATGATTCGTCACCAGTTATAACCCTTTAGAGCAAATCAGGATCATCATTGACGTCATTAAGCAGCTCCTGAGCGATGCTCATGTGACGATTCTTCTGGTCATAATTAAGCAGTTTCGGAACAAACTTCGCTGACACATGTCTCATGCCCAAAATATTCAAAAAAATTTCATAGCATGAGCCAATCGATATGCCAACATCCTCAGCAACTTCCCTGATAGTGATTCGACGATTTTTCAAAACAATTTTCTTCACTGCTTCAACGTTTTCATCTGTTGTTGACGTGCTGGGGCGTCCAGAGCAAGGTTCGTCATTGGCATCTTCTCGGCCATCTTGAACCACTTATAAATGTTTTTTTTTACTCAGAGTAGACTCACCGTATGCCACTGTCAACATTTTAGTGTTTCGGAGCACTTTATTCCATTTTTTACACAAAATTTGATGCAAATTCTTTGATCCATTTTTTTTTTAGAGCAGAAAATCGCCGAGCACACCAAAATACGTCTAACCTTTATATCTGTCAAAAACAAACTAAACATGTATACATGCATCAACTATACACTTGAAAATTTGTACAAATGTTCGGGACAAGTGTACCAATATGACAATAAAATATCAAAAATCGAACGGACAGCCTGCGAAATTTGAAAAGTCGCCTTACTTTTTGAACACACCTTGTATACTTACCCCCCTCCCAAATGTTGTAGTGTTTTAGTTGTGAAGCATTTGTACTTCTCCATTCTTCATCATATTACTTAGGAGAAAAGGAAGCTGTATCTTTAACATAGTTTCCTCTAAACCCTTTTCTTTGCAGCCGTTGCTGTTCTCTTCAATTTACCTTTTATGTTGACACTCACTTTTTAAGTCATCCAGAAATTTATTCATCCTCTTTCCCTACCACTTTTCTTTCAGATATAATTTCCATGAGGTTGTTATGCTGCAGAGCATGTTCTACAAATTTAAATTTATTTTCATTAAATTCCTCTTTAATTTTTGTTGCTTTTCTTGTTTTGTCATCCAAATCCACATTTCCTTTGCTTCTAACTTTTTTCATCTTTCCCAGTGTCCAAGTTCACATCTGTATAATAATGGACTCTAAATAAACATTTTTGCAAAGGATATTCTGATTTCCAATTAAATGTAATCCTAAAAGATTCTTTTTATTATTTCATATGCCTTTTCACTGCAGATCTTTTGTAGTTACACTCCCAAGGAATCGCAGCTCAATTTGCATATCCTTGATTCATTAAATTTACAATGGGTCCTATTTAAATAAACTACCATAGCTTTGGTTTTCTTTGCATATATTGTACACTTTGCCAACTTTTGCCAGATAGAAGTTGGCTATATTGATTACACTTTATAATGAGTGCTTTTCCAATTTCTGCCAGCTCTTGTTATAACAAACTTCTACTGTAATTGAAGTAATGTAATCTACATCATTCTATTTGTAGTTACGTCTGATATATTCTATTTGAACTTTCTATAACTTTGATCACTAAGTGAATCATATGGACTATAAAATTTTTAATTACTTAACAGTTCTCAATCGCATATTAGCTACATTATTGATTTTAATTTTATTCTGCATTTACTTAACAGAATTTGACCATGCATTGCAATTAAGGATGGCATTATTTGGTATGCATTTGATTGGAAGGGTATATTTTTTTAGTGTTTGTAATTTCTACAATTTTTCAAGATATTTAGAAGGGTTCTGCTATCTTGTTAGTTTATTCCTTCAGTAGGATCCCCTTCTTTGTGGGTGGATTAAGCTTCACTTAGGTATTTTTAAATCTGCCACTAAATTTATCTTATTCCCTAATAATTTTAAATCTGCTTTCATTAGTACTTAATTATATGATGTATTTTATATTAACAATGTAATTCATGGTTAATATATACTAATGTTTATATTTTATATTGTTATATATATTATCATAGTAACAAAAAGATAATAATAATTCATTTATATTGTTATAAACAATTATAAATATTACTTTAAATCTGTTTGTTTCCATAATATATTTTTACTAATATTATTATGTAACTGACTCTCTAATTATAGAAGTAGACTACAATGATGTGTTTTAGTAGTAAAGTAAAAAAGAATCCCTTCCCATATAAGTAGGAGATTCTAGGTGTTGCCAGTAAACTGTATTTCTTTGTTAGAGTTTGGTTGCTATTTTATACATTGTGCTGTTATCAACTTTGACATGAATAATTGTTTTAAAGAGGAGAGGGCAGTGGTTGTGGCTGTGTCGAAGGGTCATTCGCAACTGTTCTTATGGAGAGCATCTTCATCGGCGCGATGACTTATCTCGATGCTTCACTCGCATCTTTTGTGAAGATACTTCATCTAGCTCTTCAGATCAGCACCTCGTCCGTGATATTATCAATGAATTTCCAATGTTTTTTAAAGTGTAATGTATCATTCATTATAAATGGAAAGGGGATTGTAATTGCATTAGTTAAGTCGTAGTACAAATTCTTTATAAAATGAGAGTACAATTATTTTGTGCCTCATTATGTTTTCAGATTGCATTATTTGAAATGTGATGAAAAGTTATGACCTCCATTAGTTTCTTAACTCTCTGGGTATGATATGTGATACCTATAAATTATCAGCTTTTGATAGACAGTTATTTAATGACATGTAATTCTATAAGTCAGAAATATTTCAATATAATCAATTGCTATAGAATAATGACTGTTCAAGATGTCTAATTAAGATGTAACCCTTATATATATATATATATATATATATATATATATATATATATATATATATATATATATATATATATATATATATATATATATATATATATATATTGTATACAATGGAGTTTTCAGCTCTATTAACTTGACAAGCTTCCACTTAATTATATTATTCATTGTCTTTGATCAGTCATTGCACAACTTGATGAGAGAACTTTCTTAAAACAGCTGATATTTTACAAGGGCAGCTTACTTGTTTGTCATACAATTTTATGGCTTTAATAATGAGCCAAACTTGACATTTTATATTCCTATGCAATATACATGCATTGAAGTAAATCAAAGTAAATTATTTATTTGCATAAAACATCCTCTATTATTTTAAGCCATATTTACTTGCCTCACTCTGGAAAACATTTGAAGATTTCAGTTAATTCTTGAAGAGTCGATGACCACCAAATTCAGCAAAATTTGTGCATTTGAAAGTGTTATATTTTTATGTAAGGTAGCAAAATAATATTATCTGTGATAGCAAGATGTTTTTAGAGAAAGTTTTCATCATCAGCCCTATGCCTGAATAATTTCTTGTCAATTATAGACTTATACGATTTTTCCTATTCAAAATGGCATGCACTTCTATTATTGCCTAATTGTGTAAATTTTATTGATGCTGCAGAGATATTTGGTGTACTCATTTCTATATTGTTTTCCTAACAAAAGTTTTTTTTACTAAAATACATTCAGGGTTTTTTGTTCTGAGTGATATATTAAGAGTTCATTGCTCTTTGAGTACATTTAGACTACGAATTATTGATTATACTCCAGTTTTGGTAGAAGAAGTGTAACTTCTGTGCTATTCTGCATTGACACTGCTGTAAATTGTGTGAAATTTTTCATACTTAATTGCTATATTGGCAGTCAGGGTAAAAAATCCTTTGTCTCTACCATTTTTATCTTCCTAAGTGAAAATCTCTTAGCAAATTCCTCATCAAAAGGAAAGGATTTAGAGCTATAATTGTCAGCTATATTATCAGTCCATGTGTCAGTCTTTCATTATCATGGACACTAATTTTCATGTCAGGTTTAAAAATAATCCCAAAGCTATGAAACTGTGTTCCGAGAAGAAACAACAGCTCCAAAAAGGACTCAACAAATATCTGATTCTTTAACTACCAATTACTCTCCTCACACCTATTTTCACCCACTTTGGTTTTAGGTACAGTAACTTTAGAGAAGCTTTTAATTAGTTATATTTATTGTGATAATATCTGAGTAGGTTTAATAGAAAGGTGTTAAGCCTTTAATATTACTTATATTGTAGATTCCCTGATCGCTATATTAAACCCAAATCTTCAAAAACACACAAACTCTTTTGGTATTCCCGAATGAAACTGTGCTGTATTCATTGATTTGCTCAAAAAACTAAAGTTTGTTACTGTCCTAATCAAGCAGATTAGATATGGAACTGCTGTTTTGTTAATCTGTTCCACAATTTGTCTTCCTCAGCAAAAATGCTTCAGGGAGCTTTGATTAGAGACTTGAGTTTAATTTGTACTTCTGTTTATGAATCAATTAAATAACATTTTTGATGAGAACATACTTTTTTATACAACTGAATTATTTGTGTAAGAATTAAAAACCCTACTGTTCCATTCTGCTGCACTTGCTGCCATGGAATTCAAGATGATTTGAATTAAGTAATAAAAATAAGCTATAACGAGTATGCTTTATAACAAGTACTTTTCCAATTTTTGTCAGCTCTCCTTATAAGGGACTTCAATTGCGTAGGTCATAAATGAAAGAACGGAAAAGGAACTCGGCGTTCAATGACCAAGAGACAAAGGTTTCTCCAAGCACTAAAAGCATCAACTGTCAAGGGCATTTCCTCAGAAAAAGGTTATCACCTGGGCAGCCAAAAAATTTTTCAGCATGTTAACTTTTTTCCTCCCGTTAACATGTGAATGTAGCTTCTGAAATGCGCATCGGGAAATTCTGAAAACTGGTGGCTGCCCGGGTGATAATCTTTTTGCGAGGTATCCCTCAACGGTTACCGCTTTCGGCACTTGGTTAAACCATTTTCTCTTAGGTCATAAATGCTCAAAAACACCACCATATGTTAAAAGTTCTTAATTTTATGACGGATTTAAGAAAGAAAAACTTTATAATCACCAAAAATAAATACTTTATACCTCATTTATGTTAATGATTTATAAGGTAGATACTTAATTTGAAAGTTTTTAGATGAATTATGAAAATATATTTATGTTTTCCCAGATGATAAATTTTAAATTACAAAGATGTAAATGAATTATGTGGGTGAATGGGTGGATAGAATCTTGAGATAATTTCTTTTGTTACCATGAAGTTTGTCTTATGCCAGAATTGTGGATATTTTCAGCCAAATCTCTTAGATAGCGTTCTTTTTTGATCATCATTTTTGATGAGATTCGTTATAATTGTTTTGGAGCCTTTCTTTTTAGTAAAATAGCTATGGAGGAATTGAATCACTCAAAGACATTTCTTCAAAACTTTTTTTGTTGCATGAAACATTATTTTCTATGTAAAACACAAAAAACTGTTTTTAAGTTTCTTTTAAATGGCCTGCCACAATTTTTATTTTTCCTCTGTGATTTTTACAGCTGCAATTTTTGGCCAGAACAGGAAGATCATTGGTTATTCCTTTGTTTATTTATTTATGACTATTTATGAGGCATCTAGCCAGATGGCAGTCAGCCACCAGATCAGCAGACAGCTTTTATCTTTTATATAAATAAATAATTTAAACATAAAATCACTACTACAAGTTGTGAATTTTTGGATTTGGTTGCATTGCAAAGGATGTTGGAAAAGATCTGAAATATTGTCACTTTGACTAAAATTTAAACTATATACATCATACTAAAAGTATGGGGTGGGAAACTCTATGTTGAAAGTTTGTATGGAAACTTGTTTATTATAGTACAAATTATAGAAATGTCAAAAGATTGTTTAGATGAGGAAGTAGAAATGAAAGAGACAAAGGCTTGAAATGATGGAGGAGGTGAGGGACCTTAAGACAGCATTCACTCTTTACTCAAATATCCAATTTATAATCCCTGTATTATTTTCAACCTCAATTCCACTTAGATTCTCTTTCCTTGGTGAAGTTGACCAATTTGGCCCCTCTGATGATATGGAGAAGACCCCATGTCTGTGATAAGAATTGTGCACTAATGATTGAACTAGTGGCTACATATTTTCCTCCAACATCAGAAAGGACAAAATCTTAAATCACAATTGATTTAAGATTTTGTCTCTCTGAATGCAATCTTGAAATTGTTTGTGTGTGTTCATTGCATTGCTTCTACTCATTAGCACATTATTTTTCATAAAAAGTGTAAACTTAATTTCATGTGAAAACAGCATTTAGAATCAAGTATGTTGGTTCTTATAACCTGCAAACCTCTGATATTCATTCTTCCATTTCTTCTCCAATCATGGTGAATAAATTGTGGGAGTGAGCTCTAGTATTAATAATTAATTATTTTCTGATCACACTATTGCTGATTGAGGTAAGAAAATGCACAAAAAAGAGGAAGTGCTTTTGAATATGTAATTTAAAAAAGAAAATTTCAATCTAATCAGCTATAAAAATCATTTAACAAATCCTTATCTCAGGTGAAACCACTTGTCTTAATGATAATTATGCTTTATTGCTTCCTTAAATAAATGATGAAATGTTTTACAGTTACAGTGGAAATCTAAGTAAAATAATCAAAATCACAAAGTGATTTTCTGAATTCTTCAACCTTTAACGAACACTGGGAATGGTAGTTTCTTTTGTGTAGAAGTAGACTTACAAATAGAGTTGTTCTCCTTTGAATTGCACGTATTTTATTACTGTGTATAAGTGACGAGACACTTCCTTGTCCACCATAAGTCATAATAATTTTAATGATACATCCAAATAGTTGAACTTTGTACAAAATCGGGAGCTCTTGCTAAGCAGATATTAACCCTGTTTAAACGTGGTGCTGAGCCTAATATATAGTATTTGGTGAAATGATATTGCTTAAAAATAGTTTGTACAAATACATTAAGATATTTGTAACCAAGCTTTCCATTTATGGAAATGTATCTCATAAAGTAGTAAAAATGTTCTATAATTCAATTGAGGTTTAAAAGGTAGAGTGAATTGGTTATGTTATTGGGAAATGATATGTTTAACGTTTGTTGTGATGCCTTCCACATTTCAATGGGTGTTGCTAACCCATGTGAGTGAATTTACAGATCTTATTTATTGCCAAATAAATGATCATTTATGAGGTGGGTTGCTATTTAAAAATGCCTACCTTGCTGTGATATTTCACAATAGTGTTTATTTGCTCATAATCTATATATCTTATAATTAGACATGTTTACTTCACGTATCATCAGTATGCTATCTTTTAATATACTCTAAAACTTTGAATATTTCATATTTATCTTTTTTTCATTATTATTTAATGTTATTTTATTTCATTAGTTCAAATTCTGTTGATAATAAGTGATTTTTGGTTTATATTTAAGTCCTTCCTATTTTACAGTTGTATGAGAACAGGTATCTGAATAAAGTTTTGTAATTTAACATTAAGATTCTGGAAAACTCCTTAGATTTCTTATATATTCTTACATAGTTGACCTTAAGAGCTATCTTGACTGTGTCTCATCATAATATTCTGTAAAAGAACAGCTGTGGTTATTTCACATATGTGGGACCCTGGAATCAAGCGTGGGACTGCTTTCAGTAAAGATAAATGTGCTACTCTCTTCATTAGCACAAATGGGATCTATTCAGATAAATGCTTATCCTATTTGCCTTGTTTGTTGGTGCCTTGCAATTCAACTGTCCCATAGTTTTCTGGAAATGCGTGAAGTGGCAGTATCAAATCCTCCTACAGTGCATTCCAGTTTTTTAGTCATACATTGAAATGAAATCCTACTTATCTTTCTCTATATTGCAAGAATAGCCTCATCCCAGATTGTATCTGTGCGGTTATCCTTGATTTGAAGATTAGAATTACCATTTGTAGCTTACATTAGATTTTAACTGCAGTTTTCAGCTGTCAAACTGTCTAGAAGACTGAAACCCAGTATAGACTTGAGAGCTGTCTCACAATTTGGTGTCAAATTAAGCGTCTCTTTTTGTATGTATAGAGAGAGCTGTATTAAGGGGGGATCTCTTGAGTAAATTTTGTCAAATCTGAGAAAAAGTTGCACCAGTGATGTCATGCAGTTCATCCTAATTTACGATTGCACCACATGTGTCAACATTCATTTTGTTTCTCAAGATCATAATGGAGTATAAAAACGTTTGCATGTTGAAATTTTTGTAATTTGAGTACATACTCCATAATGTTCATCAATTTTCTGCCACAATTTTTCTAGCTTCAAGAGCAATTTAACAAAATTCTAGAAAATGTTACGGCATAATATATTACACTTTAATGTTTAACTTTCTTTTATAATAATAGTATTATCGTATCACATTTACCCAATCCTTAATATATTAATGAGACGTTACGAGGAATAAAAACACAGTATATTTCACAGTTTTATTGGCATTTGAAGTTGACATGGCAATAGAAACTCTGCTGGCTGCCAAGCTGTAGGTGATCAGATTTCCTTCCAAAGAGAGCACATTCCAAATGAAAGACACTGTTGTGCTCTATGTTAGCGCAGAAATAGGAAAAGAAACTGCTGTATGATGCAAAAATTACACTTCGAAACAAAGATAGCTCATTAATATGAAGTAGTTCAGATGAAGGGAAAATGTTGTCTTTTTTCGGATCCATCAGCTTTGCATTGACACATTTTCATCCCAACACATAGATTCACAGCACATTCAGAGGCATTAAGTAGTTGTTCATTCTCCAGTCATCATCTCCATGAATTCTGAAACAACAATCACACTTTGTCAATGGATACATCTGCCAAATACTCTAATTTAAAAGGGTTGAAATTGAATTTGGTTGGATCTTTCTTTCAAAATTGTTATATCTGTGATGAAACATGATTGCTTAGTTTAAGTTTATAAATAAGAAATAGAATATATTAAAACATATTTGATTTTGATCCAATCACTGAATCATCTCGAAGTATTTTACCATCGAAGTCGACGGTTCCTGATCCATCAGAGTCGATTTCCTCGATCATCATGTCCAACTCTTCGTTGGTCAGCTGGTCGTCGAGCTCCCGAAGAATTTCACGAAGGCATGAAGTTGGAATATAACCGTTTCCTGAAATTATATACAGTCATTTGACCGCTATAGACAGAAATACTTCTGGCCAACTTAACAAACAGTTTTTCGTATGGAATATGAGTGATATTTGAAGCATTCTCTGAATTATATGCCTCATCATAACATTCAAACCTGACGAAATTAAGGTAATCGTTGATTATTGCTTATAAGGAACAGATACCGGCTGTCAAATAAATCAAAATTTGCCCGCTTGAAAAAAATCTGACCGAATCGGGTATTTATCACGGAGCCAACTGAGCCGTCCAGTCAGAACATTTCTCGGACCGTTTTATGAGTAGGTATACGGAAGGCCCAAACAAAGTCTTACCTTCTTTGTCATAAAGTCGGAAGGCCTCTCTCAACTCCTTCTCCAGAGCTTCTGCGTCTTCCTCTACTATGAATTTGGCAGCTAGGGTCACGAATTCCTCAAACTCCAGCCTTCCAGATTCTGCAATGAACGTATTCCTGATACATATCGAGTGCATCATTATCCCTATTTTAGGGAATCTATGCTCTTTAAATGACTCTGTATTAATTTTTGGTATGTATATTTTATGTGATAAAAGCAGGTTCAGTATCAGCTTTTACATGTGCTATAATATATTACTATGATAAAATGAACTCTTTTGCGGGTTCATCTAACATCTTTACAGTCTCGACTGTATTTATTTGCTAATATTTGGAAGGAACCTCTAGGGTCTTATCATCGCGTAAGCTTAAATTTAAACTTCAAAGTAAACAAATCTGGACTTAAAAAGCAGAGGACAGACATATCTGGCAGAAGGCATTGCTTTTATAAATAGATGGATTCTAATGAAAGGTTCGCCTTCTCTGGTGTCTAGATATTCGATATTCAGTTGGTTGAGTTACTCACTGTCAGCATCAACCTCTTCAATCAGTTCTTCTAGGATCTTCTTGTTGAAAGGCTGACCCATTAACCTGAGGATCTCACCAACCATGTCTGTTGAAATGCTACCGGTTTTTCCTTGATCAAAGCCGTCAAAAGCTTTGCGCAGCACTGAAAAAGAAAATACATCCAACTTAACATTCTGCGCCGATTTGCTACTTAAGACGTGGATTTTCTCGTAGCCCCACGTAGTAAATAAGAGCATAGTGTTCCAATCCCACACAATCCTCCGCCTTGTTTCAAACATTGTTTATCTACTTTTCCGTCTCCAATAGAGTTGGAATGATTGATTTTGTGAGAAGCGAATCAGAGTCGCTATCAATTTAACCACAAAGGCCTAACTATCATTATATAGCGACATTTAACCGGAAACCTATCTCGACCGGAAAGTGTCTTGGAGTGAGTTTTTACCAACCTCGTGTCTGAAACTGAATGGATATCCACAGGAAAATTAACGCGTGAACCTGTTTCGCGGAAAACGTAACTCTTCTTAAATATTCAGCCGGATCATCGGATAGGAGCATAAAATAATACAAGGAAATATAAATGATTAACAGAAAGGCGTTGTACATTCATTGTACAATAAAGTGCAGCTAAGATGTATTCGCGCACGTGTCTATTCGCGGGAATCAAACCCGGAACCATTCTCACGAAAGTTTAACGCCTCCACTTGGCTATCAAGGAAACTTCATAATGTAAAATTATATATTTGAAATTGAGTATGTAGAGAATTACAAAATACAGGAAAATGATGCTCGACGATAAAAAACAACGGGATATGTTCATATTTTGTTAATAAATTACCATGTTTCGTGTTAAAATTAAATAATTTTCGTATCAGCAATGCATGACTTTTCAAACTCTTTCGTATAATCCCACAGATCGGATCAAACGGCCGTAATGAATCAAACTGTTTATCCGGAATTGACACCGCTAAAGACAGGTGTCTCTGAATGTAGTTTGTTAGGGTGAGGTGAACTTTCAGGCATACCGGGCTTCTATGAATACTATAATAATGATTATGTACATTAAGTACTGTATTGATGATTAGTACATTATGTACTGTACTATACTACATTTTTGCTGTACTATTAATGATGCCTCCTTTTTACGGATCCCATTTAATTGCTTTTCGGTGTTTCCTATCGTCGAAATACTAAGAAGTAAACATAACTAAAAACCAGAAAAGTATTATTTCGTGGGAGCGTTGTCTCGAAGAGATCGTGATTGCCGTTAAAAAATCGTTACTCTTCCCCAATCTGGTATAAATTGCTTCATTGTAGAGTGGAACATGACCAAAATTGAGTAACTCTGCCTATGCGAAATGCATATTCTTAAAAAATATGATGCAATGCAATCAGCATTACAAAATCCGATTTTAACGCTATCCCGCTTAAGGCGAGGATCGGAAAACCGGGTTTTACCGCATTAAATAATCTTTATATTGTAGATGCAAGGTGTTTCATTTAGTGCATCGTTGATGTACATTACCATTCTATCGAGGCCGATAATTTTATTTATTTTTCCAAGTGAAGTTATTGAATATTTTGGCTTTCTTAAGGACGTGAATAATTGCCGAGGCCATTTTGCATTTCCAGAATTGTAGCAAATTTGGAAGTGACACACTTTCAACGAGAATTTCAGTCCTTTAGAAATAGGCCTCCACTGATTGCATCTTTGGAAAGAAATCATCTCTGAACGAGGCCTTATACCTTCCCAATCCATCTCAATCGCTTTCTACTCTGAAATATTTCGCCCACAAATTTCCTCTCTCAATTACTTCTTCTCCCCGACCACTTCCAGCACCACCTTACTTTTTCCATTCTTCAAAAGCATCTAATATTTTGGTATCCTTGTTTCTTAAGGTCCACGTTTCGTATCCTTTAAGATTCTAATGGAAGAGAAAATTGGCGCCAAATACTGGACCTCCATTACTCCTGCATTTCGTCGTAAGGAAAAGGTGCCATTCAAATGTATTCGGTCTGGAACGAAGGCTAATCAAGATGCAATTTAATACGAAAACTATGGAAAAAGATTTTTGAGCGGAAGGTCGACTTTTTATACTTCTTTAACGCGTTCCTTCCAAAATGGTATTTCATTTTCGAAAGAATAAATTGGAATTTTATTTTATAGTAATCTTACTTTTTCCTTGATATCCCGAAAGTTGTTTACATTATTCTATCAGGAAAAATGAGTTATCTATCCCAGCTATCTTAGTTACGAAGGACTAAAATTTCTATTTTTTCATGAAAACGGATTTTGGTATCATTTTAAGTATTTCCCGAGAGATTTGAAATATTGTTAGTAGACGCGGTTCTGTAAATATAAAATACATGACTACATGGTTATATATCACAATAATATCAGTGTATGGCCTGATTCAAATTTTAATTTGCACATAAACAAAGGTTAGTTGGACTGAATGGTCTATCATTTTACAGTAAGAAAGATACCGCGACTGCAAACTCGCGTTACGCGAAGTTAGCCTCATTCTTATATAGGCGAATATAAATAAATAATAATAATATACAATGATCTTAGGCTTTCCTGGAGCCCTGCGAATTCTGACCATGTTCCAAAAGCGCCGTTGACGTCAGATTTTTTCGACGTACTGGCCACACCCTGTAGATGCCAGAATAATGCAGACATCGACGCTAGCTATCATGGGTTTTGAATCCAAAATATCCCAAAAATCGCAATTTTCCCATAAGAATGCATTGCGCGGATTTTTGAAAATTATTTTGAGGCACTTATCGGTAAGATAGAGGAACCAAAATCTCGGAGGTTGAAGTTGAGGTAGTCTTCTATGCTTCTCATGGAAAAAATGTAGCCAAATGACAGTGAGTTCGACGCCGGTTGGATGCAAAATTCTTCCATAAGAAATGCATCGGACGATTTTTTAAATGGCCTCCCGATAAGCTGGAAAGATAAAACCCGGAATGGTGACGGAGGCGTATGAGAAAATACTATCATGAGGTTTGCCTTTTCTCCAGTGGTCCTTGGTTCGATGCAAGAGTGTCATTCCGATTCTACCATGCATTTCAAACGGGGAAAACGGAATCTTATTTTAAGACCTTTAGGATAAGATACTGAATTGAAACTTTGAAACACGTCAGAGCGGCACGTATCTAACATTCGTATGCCATTGTCTCTCACAATCGGGTCCTGTGTTCGACGCCAGGCGGTCTTTCGCGCGAAGTTTTCAAATTGATTTGAGGCATTACTTGGTATGATACTGTATTCAACTGATAGCTTGCAGTATGCAAGCAACTTTTATATGTATATATATATATATATATATATATATATATATATATATATATATATATATATATATATATATATATATATATATGTAAGCTATTGCTGTTTTTATTCATATGTTTATTTTATTTTACACTCATCTTATTCGTTAAATTGATTATTATTCTATATTATATTTGCATATTATTCTTTAAGTTTGTGTATCTTTTGATATATATATATATATATAAATATATATATATATATATATATATATATATATATATATATATATATATATATATATATATATTTATATATATATCAAAAGATATTGGTTTACACAAACTGAAAGAATAATATGCAAATATAATATAGAATAATAATCAATTTAACGAATAAGATGAATGTAAAATAAAATAAATATATTAATAAGGACAACAATAGGTTACACTCTGTGAGCAAAATCTTTGCACAAGGCATAGTTTTCGTAGATGAATTCCATTTTATTTAAACGCGGTGGCTCTAGTCTGCTTTTCTTAGCATTGAGCCCACGCATACTATGGGTGGGAGTGTTGGTGCAGGGATACACATTGTGATATGGTAGGCGCGGAAGTTCTTGTGTAATTCACATAGGAATTGACCATATCATAGGAACTGAGTACGGCGATCTTTCCGTAGAGCTACTGTAGAGAGTGAGGGCATTCTGCTTCTAAAAAAGAACGCATCTAACAGCCACAGGACGATGCATATTTACGCAACTCTAGCGAAGCTCGTTTTACGTGAGCTGTACAACCATATACTAAATGTGTTCCTTTTCATCGTCTACAGGCGCTTTCAAAGCCATGACGAAGTTAAAACCGAAGCTGCGCGGACACACGAAGCAAGCAAACTGGCAGTGTGCTGGCGAAAATTAATCCTAATCGTAACACGTATCGATATCACGTATAATATACCTATAATACGCCCTGATGGAAAGCCCGAGATGAGTTCTATCAGTTCAAAGCGTATCTCTTCGAACTACTTATCAGCACATTTTCGACTGAGGGACTTTGTTTTTAAATCCACGCCACGCGGATAAAATTTTCAGCGGCTGCGCGCCGTAGTTTTTCCTTCGGCCTTGTGTTGTCGGCGCCCACCTCCTTAGCATAATCACTGGTCCTCGAGATGTCCACCTGCTCCTTATTCATCCTTAAAAGCGAATTCAAACCGATTGAATCTGCCAGAAAAGTCCATTTCGTTCTTTATGAATCTACAACTTATGCTTATCTACATTTTACTCTTGCGTTTTACATTTTGGGATCAATATTTATGAATTATTTTTGAACTATGCAAACTCTTTCGACCTCTTCACATCTTTGCAAAGATTTCCTGAAAATGCCCCCGAAATGTAATTTTCTTTTGAACACAGCGAAATTTCAACTTGCATATTTAAGAATGACAAATACGATACTACTAAATATAACTAATTATGGTGTAAATGTAGGACTATGATTAATTTTGGTGTTTAAATATCAATAAAAACAGTTTATCATCACGTTTCCATGGTATAGCTTTCTTTGGGACGGCATTTGTTGTCCAAGATATCGATAATTAATTCTTCCTTACGAAACTGTTTATCAAAATCTAATTTTTCAGTCGTATTACTATAAAATCGAAAAGACATTCTCCACTTTGTCCTCCTTTCTCTGCTGGACCTTTGGGTACTCAATTGCAAGGTGTTTATGAATGTTCTATAATTTGCTATTTTTTCAAATTTTTAAAGGCACGCCGTGTTCATGAGTGCTTGTTTTGTGATTCAGGAAAGAATTTCAAATTAATTAATATGGAAAAAATGAACAAATATATCTAATATGTTAAGGAAGATGCCAAATATATCGCTATATTGTGCAAAGTCCATATCCATGACTCATGATAAATTTTTGGAAATGCTATTCAATACTTTGTTTATTCTTGCCGTGGCATGTCTTTTTATGTATTTTATGAAAATATTGACGTAATTCATACGCTAGATGGATTCCCGGATAGGCACCGCGTCAATGAAAGCGGGTTCGATTCCCGGTGGGAGCCCACGTGCGAAATGACCTCAGCTGTCAAAGCTTTTTTCACAATACTACGACTTTGCTGATTGATAAGACCAATTGAAATGCTTACCTTGAATCTGCTCCGGCGGTAGGTCTTCCTACAGAAAAGAAAGAAAAGATGACAAATGTTATATTCATTCATAGTAATAATTCATTCATAATAATATGCGAGATTAATAATCATATGATTCACTCTTGGTTTTTAATGAGAGGAGTATTACAATAAAATACAGCTATGATTTTGAAAATATACTTCGTGAATGTCAATATTTTAGTATACTAGACTTAAACGTTCATTGACTGAGCTACGGAAACTACAATGCAAATCGCATCTTAAGCAAATTTATGTAGAGGTCATGCAGGTAAAGCCGTCAATGTATGTATTTGTTGCTGCAAGGAATGTGGAGGTGAAGAATTCATTCAGACAAAGGCAATGCACTTTAGCTATGGAGATTTTCATTAGCTCTTCACATATTCAGTAATATGCCAGAAATATCGATTAACTTCAAACTAGCGTTTTCCTTACCACTTGAGTCAAATCAGTGTTTTGTGCTAGTTTTCAGCGAAAAAAGTAGTTAATTTTTGCAGTCGTTTTTTGAGTCCCGCACAAGTATTCTTGTTGAAGAGTATTAGTTTATCCGTCTTCTTTTCATAATATTTGCTCTAAATCCTGACGAGTGCGTTTGATCATCGGATCTTCTATCATATAGTATATGTGCCACCACAAGTTTTGTGATTAGTGAATTTTACTTTTCGTGAGGTAACGTTGGAATTTCTGTAAAGCTGTGAGGTTTCGAAGCGTCATCGATTCGAAGCGCAAAGCGGATTACGCTCTTAGATATAAAAGTAAAAAACTCAAGTTCTCTTTAAGATATCGCACCGAAACAAACTGAAAATGAAATTTACAACTTTTATCTCGATTTCTCTCGAGACAAGTTCTTTCTCACGTGAGAAACCAAAAAGTTTTAGGCGACGTATAAATTGGACTGTACGACGAGTTTTTTCTTGAGTTACGTTCCAACTAAATAATTTTTTACTAAGATTTGGTTGCTCTAAAATTAATCTCATGTCACTTTTATCATTCGGATGATACAATGAGCAATTGAAAAAATCAGCATTTTATGTTGGATTGTAAGAGAGTAATGGCAGTTTCAAAAATGTTTACGGGCGAAAACTCGGCAATTCATTCCATTTTCGCTTTTAACTTTGTTTCTGCTCTAAATGCACAAATTTTTCACTGTTGTTTTGAAAAAGTTATTTTCATTCAAGTTTCGTCAGAACTTAAGTTTGAATCGGTCAATGTAAACTATGAATCTTAATTATGCCCGTCCTAATCCGTAGCTCCCATAAGACAATACTGACTGGTAGCTTGAAACAGACAATAAATGCCACTTTCTTTTATACCAGCAATGCGGTGTCACTTAAAGTTTCATCTTTAATATGGATAACCAAGAGAAAACAACAAAACATACCTTCTGCATCCACGTTACTTGTTATCTCTAATTTTCTCCTTATACACGAAGGATAAAAATAACTACTACTCGTCTTATCCCTTCGCTGAATCACGCTTATTTCATTGCTAAATTGTATCCAGTCAGCTATGATCAGTGAAGGAGAAAAGGGTCTCACTTTCATACATTTGTCAAAACATAGCAAAGACACCCTCCCGAATTTCTTGAAGGTATCCAATGGCGGTCAATCATACTCCATTTCTATGGGTATAATAACCCATTCCAAACCCATAACCAAACTTTATTTTAAAAATAATACTCTTACGTCGTTGATGGAGCAAAATAATACCATCTTTTTGTGCTTCGGGGATAGCGATTGGAAATAGAAGTTTGGACTTTGTTACGCTTGTATTCCAGATGCAGATGACTTTTCTGTAGTCGCAGGTATGATATCCTTTTCTTTACGCAAATATACAAATTAATCTAGAATATTATCCATTTTGTGGATACAAATCCAAAAATCATTTGACATGAGGTTTAGCATTTATAAAATTTGCTGCAGACGGAAGTTTTACCAAAATGAATTTTAATGGTCGGAAAACAATAAAACGGTCTATAATAATGGAAAGGAATCAATTACACAGAATGAATAGCATTCTATGGGAGATTGATTTCTCATAAAACAACAACCTAATTATGTTGATCGGTATAGGGTATGTTTCCACAGGGTAGTTTCCAAAGATTCATATTTAAAACCTCAATTTTTTGCTATGAATAATCCAAAATCTAATCACGATAGGGCAAAATTGATTTTTAAATGTGGTCGTTCTCAAATTTAAACGACTGGAAAATGATACGGTGCGACCAAACCACAGGACGACGGGTATAAAAATTATTATCAGTCAAGGGATCTCCTATTCAAAGTGGTATCTAAGTAAACAGAGGTAAGTAGTTTTATCATACACACTATCCTGCTAGGCATCACTTTAGCGCAAAGTTCTCTTAAGATGAAATGAACCTAAAGCAAACTTTTATGATGAATATACGTTTATAATAATTGGGCACAAAGTAACACCCTTGTGTACGCATGCAGTGTATGGGTGTTGTTAATTAGAAAAGGTACAACAAACGGCGATACGTTTTGTAAATAATTGCAACGACAGATCGGTTGCTTCAGATGGGAATTTTTAGAAGAAAAATTCAAAGAGAGTAGATAAGGAAGAAAACAGAACCAGCCAATTCAAGAATTCATGTTTTCCGAAAGAAAGCGATCAGGAATGCTCAGAAAGACGGCTCAGATTGTAGTTTTCTCACTGTTTGTCGGTAAGTTAGTTTATTTTGGATACCGTCGCTATCTCCTTTTATACCGATTTCCATCGTAAAATGAGCGAAAAGTAAATCCTTAGGTCTCGTTAATGGTCACTCAATCTTTCATTTATCTTCCTTTGAGAGTCTAATAAACTACTTTTTTACCAATCCTTTCATTTCCTCTTAAACCTGTTATTGTTATACAATATGTAATCTGTTTTCTAACGGAAATAAGTTTTACTTTTTAAAGATCAAAGTAATATGTTTCCACGAATTATATTTATTAGTTTGTTTTTATTAAGCACCACTTGGAAAGTCAGTAACGGCCGTAAGAAATATTATCAAAACTTTCAAAATTCTTTTACACTTGTAAGTTTGCAATAAGTAAACCGCTCACTCTGAAGAAATTTCCAACGAAGCTATCAAGATCATATAAGAATGAGAATTTCTTACAAGAATGTCGAATTAGGTTTATTTCGCAGTTTAATGTGCATGGCATTGTGATATTTCAAATAAATTATGAAGTCAATAAGCAGTAGCATAGAAACAACATAGTAAAATTGATGAATTATGCAATCCTGCTGAATTCAACAAACTGGGACCCAAGAATACTAAAATGTAATGTTTTTCGCAAATGAACTATCGTGACGTCATTTCCTGCTTTTTTATGCTCTCGTAATGATATCAAATCTGTTCTAAGAAAGATGTCAATTAGCATATGTATGAGAGCCATTAGAATGTCATAAAGCTGAAAATTTAAACAATATCGAGAGCAATACCCTGTTGCCATCGAAACAGACTTTTAAAATCATTACGTATCACATTAATCCGATCAAATTATTTTGTCCGAAAAACATAATTAATTTCAAATAATGCAATCGAACATGAAAATGGAGCCACGCCCTTCTCCGTTTAAATTTGGACTCTTTCTATCGTCTAAAGAAAAAGCAATGCAAATCGGTTTCAAAGACCAAATTGGGAGTTTCCCAACGGAAAAACCGGTGTCCGCCTGCTGTTTCGAACTAATTTTAGCTCAGCTTCTTTCATGACTCAGAGGATGTTTGTTTTGTAATGTAGATAAAAGCAGCTCGTTCGGTTGACATGGCGATACTTTTTGTTTACAATCAAACGCGCTTTTATAGAAACTACCTCGAAATCTCAAACGAAATCAATCTCAAATTGAAGTGATTATAGTATTTCCACGAATTTTCATTCTATATATCTATTGGATGAAGGAAAAAAATGGTCTGCAGCGCGTTAGTGTTGAGGTGAAGAAAATAGAATGAAGAAGGATTGGTGATGAGAGTTTGGTGAAGATTTGGAAGTTTAGATCAGTTGCTCACGTGATAAGACATTTTCGATCGAGATTTTAGAAGATTCTATGAAAGAAAAAATATATAGAAGAAATGCCGGATAGGTGGTATCCGAAGTTAATTGAGGATATCTGGCAGCAGCATTCAATGCACCTCATTTTTTATATTTTGGTGAAACTTCTTTTCCTTAAAATCGAAGGAACGAGGATCACGTGACCTGATGATGGCGATTTAGCCGGTGGTTTAATAAAATTATTTACGTATTTTGTTCATCAGTTTGAGTTTGCAGTCAGGATTTTAGAGATTACGTGAAAATGTAGTTTTTGCTGATAAAATGGTCGGAAGTTTAACTATCTGTAATAAACATCTAATTCTGTGCAAATATCTTTTATATTTGACAGAAAAAGTCTCACATAATATCATTTTCAGCCGTTTCATCTTGCCTGGGCATCCATCTAATATTGAATTCCTTTCATTCTTACACTTCAATTAACCGTCTCAAATTTCGCGTGATTTACGATATCTATTACATATACGTTTCTCTATACATAGGATAGTAGCCAAAAAGGACCATTGGCTTGAAAATTTCACGACGCACCACCTGCTAGGAAAATTCAGACTTTGATCATATCTATCAGGGGCTCGATATCAGAAAGCTTCAAGAATTTCTAAGGATGCGCGAATTTTATAAAATCTTTTTGAAGCACTTCACTTCTTCTTCTTTAGGAAAATAGAGAATGAAAATCGCCGAGTTCCGCCTACAGTAATAAGGAATGACCGTGGGTTCGACGCTTAGTGGGTGCAAAATTCTCCCATTTAAAATACGTTTAAAATATGTTTTGAAGCTCCTCTCTATAACATGGAAATGAAAAACCCAGCATGTTAAGTAATTTTTCCCTTGAAATGCAATTTTTAAGGAAGAGCACTTCTCATTTACCTTTTATCAATTTTTCTCAAATACATCCGCTGAGAGAAAGCGGTTATGAAATTATTCACTTCAGATTACGAAATATATTCTGGAAAGGATTCCTTCTTTTGTAAACATGGCCTCCTTTTAAAACCGCTTCTTCCGTTAAAATTATCGAATCCTCAATTTGTGTTATCAATTACAAAACCACAGAAATACCGTCACTTGAGGGCCTCCTGCTCAAGTCATTCAATCGGTCGGCTGAATCTCGAACGTTTCTCGTGAAACACCGACTTTAAATAAGTTCTATTTAAACGAGTCAAATGGGACAACTCAAAAAGGCGAGTGGCAGGGGGTGTAAAAATATCTAAGCTCTAGCTGCTATTATATTCTCTAATGCTCGGCGGACCACAAGTCCGTTTGGACAAAATCTCATAGATGTGCACAATTTATCGAATAAGTTGAGGCACTCACCATTTCTATTCGTTGATGTTTCCACCGGAGGGTCGGGCAAAAGAGTGCTTGTGATCGCTATCCCTTCGTACGACTGCCTCGACCCAACCCAGCACACTCTCCGCCCCCCCTTTCACTATAGTTGTTTTCATGAGAGACACGTCCCCTCCCGATTTTTAATTGCTACGTAGAAAATATCGAAGGAAATTAACTCTTCGCTAAACTACAGTAAAGCCAGGTTAAGAGGCGGTCCTTTTCACACAAAAATATGGTTAAAATACCGCAAGTGGATGCACTGCAACCCGTTATAGACGAAAACTGTTTACTTCATTCTTCTCTTGCTTTGTTGTAGAATGAAAAATGTAACGATGGAAGACGAAAAGCTTCTTCAAACGAAAAGGAAAAACATATAACAATAATTAGTATTACGCGACCATATTTTCCGGATTCTCTATAAATCTACAGTTGTGGCAAGTGATGTAAACTAAGGAAGATTCTTTTTCCTTTTTAACGAATAATTCTCTTATTTAAAAATTGAAGAGCCAAAAAAACTTTCATTTTTTCCGATGGAAAGACATTGTTGAAACCCGGTTATTACGCTTATAACGTAATATTACGCTTAAAACGTACATAACTGGTGCTTATATTTCGTATTCGTGAAATATATAGAGGATTGGAGAACCACAGCCTCTTAAATAGAATCAAATAAAAGTAGAATCAATCTCCACAGTGTGCATATCTCTCGCAAATATTTACCGATATGATTTATGAGCTACATAATCTGTGAATCTGTATTAAATCTACTTTTTAAGTTACTAAAATCTTTCGTCACCTATCAAATCTTCCAAACATCTGATTATTTATCCGCCATTTTTAATACTTATGGAACTTATAGGCGATTTAACCCCTCTGATTTGGTCCGATAAGTTATGGGACTGTTTATAGAGCTCATAAACGAACTGTGCGTTCCTTCAACGCTTATTGACTGGTTACCATGACTTAAGAGAACTTTTGAGTACATAGGTATCTTTCCTACAACCGGGCATTAGTGTATCAAATATTTAAATGTAATTTGTCACATATATATATTTAGTAGATATAATATCCGTCGTTAAATTATTAGAAGTTAGTTTAAGCAATTTTATATCTCCTTTTTTAGATTCCTATTTTTTCTTCTATTCGGCGACTTTTAAAGGGACCGCTAAATAAGCGCTCTACTCGAAACAGATATCGCTTAACCCAATCTCATTCGAAAACTGTCTTTCCTAATCATTCATCTGGTAAAAATTGCTTCATTGTTGAGTGGAGAAATGATCAACATCAAGTAGCAAGGGAAGAATTTGTATGATCATTCCGATTCTCACTTCCTCCGAAAGGTTCTTACTCACTCATATACGGTAATCCTTCGTAATTTATTTCTCGGAAGATTTTTGGTAAAAGTCAGGTTATTGATTTCATACTGAAATTAAGCCATTTCGGGAAAATACTTTAGATGAATCAGCAATTTCTTTCTCTCTCTCAACTTCCACACTTCATAATGTGGACAACCGCTTCTTAATTACAATTAGTCGTGATTCTTCGCTAAATTGCAATACTTCAACTTTGCTAAAGGGAACTAAAGGTCTCCCGTCAGAAAAGCGTTGATTTCCAACTGATTTCATTTTCTGTTTCAATTGTCTTTAAAGAAGAGCGAAGTGCGTACCGCGTACATAATAGCGATGAAATCTAATTATGCAGTGACGCATATCAAAAGTTAAATTTGGGAGAACGTTACTCACTCGTTGGCTTTCTTATGCCAATTCAACTTCCAGGACATTTATTTACACCTTAACTATCATTTCTTGTTTAAACGTTCGTGGAAAAATGGTTCTCGAACGTGTTTCGTTTGTTTTTTTTTGGTTGATAACACAATTTCGCGTTTGTTTACATCTTTGCCTGAGAAGTTATTTCGATGGCCAAATTTTCCAATTTTGGTAACAAAAATATTTATTATGAGAAATTTTATTCAACAAGCCCAACATTAAACAATTTACGCATAGATGGAGGTTTGGTAATAGCATAAAGCCGACTTTTGATTTCCAAATATCGTTACTGAAATCGAATGAATAAATATATGAAGGTATCTATTATATATAGATAACTCTCCGGATATACCTATATATATATATATATATATATATATATATATATATATATATATATATATATATATATATATATATATATACACACACGAGTAAAAGTTGCTTGCATACTGCAAGCTATCAGTTGCATGCAGTATAGTACAAAAAGGCCTCAAAGCAATGTTCAAAACTTCGCGCGAAGCACCGCCTGGCGTCGAACACAGGACACAATCGTGAGAGACAATGGCATAAGAATGTTAGATAAGTGCTACTCTGACGTGTTTCGCAGTTTCCATTCAATATCTTACAGGGAAGGTCCTAAAATAAGATTCCGTTATTCCCGTTTGAAATACATGGTAGAATCGGAATGGCACTCTTGCATCGAACCAAGGACCACTGGAGAAACGGAGAAACCTCTTGAAAGAGGAAATTCAAACGCCTCTGTCACCATTCCTGGTTTGGAACCAAACCCGGAATGTTCACAGAGTGATGTGAACCGTTTCTCTGGAAAACGGGGAAAACGGAATCGTATTTTGGTAACTTTCCGAGAAGATATTAATTCGAAACTTTGGAACAAGTCATAATGGCACTAATCCAATATTAATATGCTGTTTTCTCTCACGAAAGGGTCCTGAGTTCGACGCTAGGCGGTTTTTTGCGCGATTTTTTGCAATCTGTTTTGAGGCCGTTCTCGATGCGATAGAGCAATCAAAATCACAGTGTTTACCGATGAGATGGTCTTCCATAGTACCAAAGGAAGAAACGTTACAAATTGACCGTGAGTTCGACGCCAGGTGGGTTCGAAATGCTTCCGTAAGAAATGCATTGCTGAAATCTTTGACGATTTATTACAAAGCCTTGCTGGATATTCCCGATAAGCTGGAAATATAAAACCCGGAATGGTGACAGAGGCCTTAGAAAGCATTCTTTCATGACGTCCACTGTTTCTCTAGTGGTCCTAGGTTCAACGCAAGAGTGTCATTCCGATTCTACCATACATTTCAAACGGGAATAACGGAATTTTATTATAGGACCTTCCCGATAAGATACTGAATCGAAACATTGAAACACGTCAGAGCGGCACTTATCTAATATTCGTATGCCATCGCCTCTCACAAACGAGTGCTGTGTTCGACGCCAGGCGGTCTTTCGCGCGAATTTTCGAAAATTGTTTTGAGTCCTTACTCGGAGCGATAGAACAGTGAAAATCACGGAGGTTGGAGATGCCGTAGTTATATATCGTTATATTCTAACTGAAGAAATGTAACCAAATGACTGTGAGTTCGATGCCAAGTGGGTGGAAATTTCTCCGGTTTATAATGTATGGCGGTCAATTTTGACAATTAATTTGAATGCATATCCGATAACCGGTCATGATATGAAAGGAATGTACATAGAGGCAACTCATGTTTCATCTACGCTGTTATATACGCATATATCCGTTGCTCTGACGGTTCTTGGTTCGATGCCAGAGGGTCATTTCTATTCCACCGTGTTTATCAAAGGGGGATAGCGTAATCTTATTTTAGGACCTTCCCGATAAGACATTGAATTGAAACTTTGGAACATGTCAGAATGGCACTTATCTAACATTAATATGTAATTTTTTCGCAGGATTGGGTCCTTAGTTCGACGCCAGGCGGTCTTACGCGCGAAGTTTTGAACATTGTTTTGAGGCCTTTCATGGTACGATACTGCATTCAACTGAAAGCTCGCAGTATACAAGCAACTTTTACTCGTACATATATAGAGATATACTAAATATATTCACAACGGTGATATTTATGTCAGATAATATCACATTTCCGAATATTTTGGACATTTTTATAATTTTACTAAAACTAGGAAAAAGTAAATAATTTTATCAATGATCACGAACAAAATTGGTCACTATATCTTTTTATTTCCTTTTTATTCTAATTCCAAGCACTAACGTGGGTTTTTAAACTCATCAATTTTTGCGGTGCTCATTTTCATGCAGTCTCTTTCTCTCAAGTGTTAATTGACTTGTAAATTGAGGTTTCGATGAAAGAAGAGATTTTCTAGTCGCAATTTCGTCCGAATAAAGGCTTATTATTTTTTTTATATGATTCCGAAAATTACATTTTATAGCAATTTTTTTTCTAAAAGTGTGTCAGAGGTGTACGATATGTAGCTATAGAGTGAAACACCTCCAAAAAGAGTGGTAATTTCACCTGATGATATTACACCGTAACGAAACTTAGGTCGTTTAATAAAAGTTTTGTGGACTTAAGAAAGTGAGTTTTCTTTGTGTCTCCGAAAACTAATCGACTACAAGAGTCTTTTTCATTAGGATATATAATTTGTCGTAAATAAATCCACCAGAGTATTAAGTTACCAGGTTTCCTTAATGATTTATTACTACCGGTTTCAACACTAAGTGTGGAATTTATAAATTGACGCGCAAACAGTCATTTTTGGGCCATCAATCTGTCTCGAACAGGTCGTCTTGTTTAAAAAATCAAAGAGGTGCCTATTCATTGTGATAGAACGAAAATTATTTAAACATGCGAGTTCATGTGATTACAGAATCACAAATAAATTGGACATTCACGAATAATGGATGAAATTACATATACGTATAAATCTGTATCGAACATAAAATATAAACAAAAATAATTTTTCTCCAATGAAGGATGTCTGAAAGGGTTTGCCTGAAGAGGCCAAAAGAGTGCGCAATTCCAACTTCACCACCATTCTTCTCTAATGGATCTCTCTTATTTATTTTTAATGACAAATAAAGGAAAGTCGAACCTGTTCATATTCCGTTCCTATTTTTACGTCAATTTCCATCTCACAATCCCGTTCATATTACTTTAGTAAATATAATTGCATGAACTATGTTCGGAAAAAAGAAATTATCATTGTGAGTAAATTCTCCATTTTTAATTTTTCTAAAAGCAATAACTGTGCCAGATTTGCCCGTACTTAATAAATGAAATAAATGAACTCCATTGAATATCTTGAATATTAACTTAAACTGGAGCACTCACACCAGATTAATCTGCGGTAAAGCAAGTAAAAAGCTTGGCTTTATTATGCGTGCAAAGAGAGCAATGTTATTGGTCCATCTTGAAGAGGCGGCAAGTATATGGGATCCAGCGGATGAAACTCTCGAGAAAGTACGTACGTTTTGTTAAAAATGCGACGAGAAAAAGGCACGAAGATACTCTCAATCGCAGAAAAGAAGGAGATTGCGATTGCATGATAGGGAAAGCACGTTTTCATAGAATCGGTATTATGCGACTGCTCTGTAATTTCAGACAGCGTAAAATAAGATGCGAAGACAAGTCGTTTTAAGGAATCATTCTTACTACAAACAATAACAACAAACCAGAGAAACACCCCATGCCATACGCCCAAAGCTGGCAGGTAGATTATTGTACGAATTTACGTCGAAACTTCTCTGATCTTTACCAAGTTAATCAATTTATGCATCTCAATTACAGATAAAAATTTTTAGTTATTTCCGCTAAAATTATTCCCTAACGATTATATAAATTATATATTCTACATATAAATCTACATGTACATACGCATCTTGCAAACCACCTTTCGGCGTGTGGCAGGGGGTGCAAGCACCATTACTCTACTTTCCCAGTCGATTATTTTCGCATATCGTTCTCAGAAAAAATGAATTCTTGAATCGACCGTTTCTAGAATCTATTTCTTTGATCTTTCTCGCTGTATCAGAACGGCTTATATAGCAAGGAGGGCGCATAATACATCTTCTATGAACGTGCTCTGTCTGAATTTATCTAGTAATTTAAATCTCTGATCGAGCCTTCTTTCTTCTAAAGATTCCCATCCTGCCTCCTGAAGCATCTGAGTAATAATTGCTGGTTTAAACGCATTGCCTTTCGTTTTACCTTTTCTAATTCGCGAATACAACACTTTTCAGTCCTTACAGTGCATGCATACTCAAAGTAAGGCCTAACTAGCGAAACGTAACATCGCTCGCGGTCTTTTCCGCCGAGTTTCTTAACACATATGTATTATGCATGTGGGTACCCCAAGTTAAGTTATTCGTGAGGGTAATTCCAAGATTATTCTCTGAATCGACTGATCTTTTCCCTAGGAAGCTATACGAATTATGATCGGCAAAGGATTTTCTTGCGAAAAAATTAACTACCGAACATTTGTCTACGTTGAGCTCCAATTGTCAGTCGTCGCAGCATTTTGTTTAAATGGTGCGACAATTTTATTTAAATCATTCGACAGCCAAATCTATCGTCATTACTTTGTTTACTGTCGAAAAGTTTATTAAGGTCGTCAATGTATACTAAGAATGATCCGATTACGCTAACCTGTGGGAGGTCACTTTGACTAGGTTGGAACTAATACCATCCACTAATACTCGTTGTTCTCTATCGGAGAGGAAGTCCAGCTTATTACTTTTTATTGATGTCTGCAAATTTTTATTTTTATAATAATTTATGATGTAACGCTTTCCAAAAATCCAAAAATATCGCATCGACTTGTCTTTTACTTTCGGCAGATTTCAAGATATCGTGAATTAATAACGCTAACTGCGACTCGCAGGATCGTGTCTTACGTAAACCATGTTGATTCTTAACTATGAATTTAGAGGTTTCGAGAAAACCCATTAAGGAACTTGTAATTATATGTTCCATTATTTCACCATTCAATTAAGTTAACGAAATAGGCCTACAATTCGATATATCATCTTTTATGCTCTTGTTTAGAATTGGGGTGACATTCGCAATTTTCCAATCTTTCGGGACATTACCTTAACTCATAGATTTTTCAAATATTACTTTAAGAAAAGGGCCTATGCTCTCTGCTAATTCTTTAAATACTCGAGCTGGTATATCCTCAGGAACAGGAGCTTTATTTGGCTTTATCTGCCGTAAAAGTTTATTAATTCCGTCTTCTCTGAATTTGATTTTCGACATCGTTTCAACTTTATCAAGTATATACTCTAGAAGTATTTCCTTTTGCTTTTACTAAAATAATTTAGAAGTCTATCTTTAAATCGAATCCATGATCTCTAAAACTCTTTTTTCTGAAGAAAAGCTTTTTAAAGTTTATTTTCTTAAAATTACTGATTTACTGTGTTCCTGAATTACGAAAAATGTCTTAAGCCTACAATATAATTGGGGTATGTTTTAGTAATGCAACAAACACTGTTTTCATTGGAATTTTCAACGAAGGAATTAAATCGACTCTCAAGCGAAAGAAAATCAAAGCAATTTTAGGAAAGAAGTCTCGTTTTTTTTCGAGATTTTCATCTCCTATTGAAGATTTTCTTTTGAAATATCACACAACGAAAAGGAATTTTCTTTAGTTTGCCACAGCTATAGATATCCCCGATTGCGTCTTCTTTCTTAAAGAATACTCATCTTAAAGAGATCGTCCAAGATACTTGATTTTCACTCGAAAATGAAGTAACCACATAGTTCGGGAAGAATTATAAATAATTTTTGATCTGTCAAAAGAAGCAAAAGATTGGATGTGAGAAAGGGACAGAGAGATGAAGCGGACCTTTTAAACGGATTTTATTTTTGTTAGGCTGTACATCATATCACTAACGTCAATCAGAAATAAAAGAAAGTCTTTGACAAAAGGAGCTATCATACTATGCCAGAGAGGAGATTATCAAATCAATATAAATATTTTCAATTATTGAATATATTTCGCAATATATTCAGCTCTCAAGTAATTATTAGTTTTTCAAACTGGTTACCGGTCTGAGTCGCTATTCGAATAACACAAATACATTTAATTTCAGCGTAAGTAAACAATAAGAATTTGACGCATCATTAAATTAATGGTTTTGATTTCATCGTTTATATATGTTTCCTATTTAGCATTGCTATCGTAAGATTAAATTGTTTTTTAATCTTCGCAATTGATGGAGCACTCCGTTACATTCAGACTAAGGAGAGGCAAAACTGGGCTCTTCAATATGTCATTAAACAATTATAATTACATTGCTACACCTTCCTTTGTTGTTTTAATATTATTAATTATTTATTCGTTACCATTATTATTATTCGTATCCGTTAAAGTAAGATGCGACACATCTCATTACAGGGTTCTCATAAAACAAACCGCGCCTTGAGCACAATAATTTACATCCACTGCAGCATCTAAGTATATTTAGCTCTTCAAAAGGCTTGCTAATATTAGTAGAGTCGAAGGAAGTAAGCCATCCAAAAAAGTAATTATTGATGTGCAAGGGACAATTGATTGTGTGCTGTCAGTTTAAAAGTAGAAGCTACAGTAACTCAGTTATTAGCATTTATATTCAAATTCTCCATTTCTATCATTTTAATAAATTCTATCCTATATTGAGCTTTATTCGGAAATTTAATAATTTGTTACGACTTTAAAAAAGATAAAAACATTTCGAAAAGGTTTAAATTATTTTAATACTTAAAAGAATATAACCGAAACGAAAATAAATCCAGCAGTTTCATAAAACCAAAATAAAAATGATTTTAAACAGAGATTCGACAGATAAGAGTAGTCTCTTCAAACATAGATCAGAAAAGTGGCATAAAATGGTGACTGTTGACTGTGTCATAATACTCTCATTTTCCCGGAATTTTTCTATTCGGCGTATTTTTTACCAACCGTAGATTTGCTCTCTGAAATCCTTTAAATAAATGAAATGGGAATAGAATCTAACGAGATTACTCCATCCAGTATATTTTAAAAGGGAAATTAATCATTGACGAATTTTTATTAAATTGAAGAAATTAATTATTTTCGATTTTAAATGAAAGAAATAAAAATATATCATCCATTTTGCATTAAATATGACGGGGATAAGTTATTTGACTAGTTATTGATGTTGATCCCAAGGAAATTAAAGATCATGTATAAGCTATCATTATTTAACATTTAAGTTAATGTCATTACGTATTAATATTCTGTATTTTGAAGGTTTCTGGAAAATTATTTTAGTTAATTGTAAAATTCTAATGATCTTCTCTTCGCTGTTAGATGCCACAACGAATGATCCAAACCATAGAATTATTCTAATTTTGTCATTCCTTTACTTTATATAAGTCGTAACTTCCTTCATTATTGACACTGAGCCATGGTATTGTATTTAAATGCACAATGATCACGTATGCAGCATAAAATAAATAACAAAAAGATGAGAATTACATCAAATCATCAAATAATGATCCCTTCAAAAATGACGGAAAGAAATTTAAATTAGAATAAATGTACAACTATTATTGAATTTATTTGATCATTTTGAATATTCAAAAATAAAAATAATCGGTCTTCAATAAGAGTGAATTTTTATACATTGATTTCTAGGGCCATTATTTCTGTTTTTCTAGAGAAAAGAATTCGATCAAATTCAAGTGCATTTTCGAGTCTTCTAGAGTGGAACCAAGGATACTTTTTATTGAATTATGTGAGTCCTCTAATGAATCCCCAAATTTCATATTTCTCTCTCGTAGGGAGTGCAATATATGTACAAACATTTCTTCCATGCTTTTCTCACGGAAACATCATAAAATATATGCACAACGATGATTATCATATAAAATATTCCGTAGGTGCAGATTATGAGTTAATCTTCCTCATGCTCTTAGATACTATTTATTTTTAATTTAGTTAAAAACTTTATTGATTCTCCAACTTTAATCTCTTTTTTTCCTTCATGTTGGAATCCTTTTTACCTCTAATAATAAAAGTAATTGCTGCCCCTTTCTCTAGAATCAATAGCCAGCAATATTTTCCATGACATTCGTTTTTCTTTAAGTACATAAATTAAAGCAACCTTTATTTATTTATTTATAATCAGTTTTCTTGTCAATTTTTTTGTCATTCATATATTTAATCCATAGTTGTTGTAATTTCCTTATTTTTTATATGATTTTAATTTATTCTTCGATGTTATTTATCTACTTTACCTATTCTAACATCAGTTCTATTTGACATTACTAAATAAATTTATTTATTTGTTTTTTTTGCCCTCTCTTTACTTGCTTATCTTCTGTTCACTGTTTTCATTTTGTATCCCGAATGAACACGTATTATTATTATATTAATCACTGTATCATTTTGTATCAGTGTCATTTTATTTTTCAATCGATCTTTTGTAAATTGGGCTTGTCCTATAAAGCAAATGACGAAATAAACATAACAAACATTATAGTTAATTGTGCGTTACATTACATCTGTAAGCTAGGTTTGCAATTTTGAATTTTTCTGGCGAAATATCGCTCTACTAACACTATTAACAATTTTTAATGGGAATTGATGTTAAAGTGATGAAATTTCAGTCCCGATTGAAAACGGGACCCACAAGTGACTGTAAGCTCGAAAGCGGCAACAGTCGCCCTGCGTCTTATCTTTAGCCGCTCAGGACTGTAAATTAGCCTGTTTTTGCTTTGATCGGGCCCTTTCTAAATATATATATATATATATATATATATATATATATATATATATATATATATATATATATATAAATTAGTCTTTTACCAACTAAATGTAAAATCCTATCCATATGGAGGTTGTTGAATCAATCGAGGATTTTCAGTTTTAATTTTATTCGTTTCGTGTATTTAATCGTCCTGATTGCTTAGTACATGAAGCATATGGCATATCCGTATGATTAATTCATAATTTTTGTGTTTTAATATCTTTCGACACTCGGCTAATAATTTAGTCAATCCTTTCATTTCACAGACGAATTTTTACGTTCGACTTAATGTTCCGCCGAAAATGGGAATAAGTCGAATGCCATCGATGCGTCCGCAATACTCTCTAATTCATTCCGTAAAATTTCCGTTTTTTTAATATCATGATAATTTATAATGCATCGAAGTCGTTTCCGCGTGAATTCTGAAGCATTATTTCTAGGAATCCTCCGCCTAGGATGGTTTTTATTTCCGTAGATATTTGAGAGCCAGAATTCTATTGTTGGCATTGTGACAGCGCTTTCAGTCTCAGCTATTTCAGTTCTCGAAGAGGCCGCCATCTTGCGGCGATGCCAGAACTAACATAATATAGCCGACGTTTTCTTCAACCTGTTGCACTCTCTGATAATTACGTCACTTTCATTACAGCCCCAATACAGGTGTTTACGTGTATTCTTCGTCTCATAAATCCAAATTAAAAATGCGGGAATTCGATATTATGAATAGTTCTTAGGGGCGAAGGACATTTTCATTTCCATAATGGATTAAGTAAACGAGGGAAGAGATTTAATAATTCAATTGTTAAAATAATAAATCAGATATGGCCTGGCTTAAGTTGGACTGAGCCCCCGCTCTACAAAACTGGCGGCATCGAATAAATTCTGAGGACATTACCAAATAGTTTTGAATTCTCTAGTATTCATCAAAAAGTAATAAGAATAATGTGTTAATAATAATCATGATTATAATAGCGATAAAAATAACACCTAAATCTTGAAGGGATTTCTAACACTCAGCCTTTGAGGCATTGAAGGAGTCATTTACAACGACGTTTCATGTAATCCAGTTAGGATAACTCAAGAGAAGTTGCTAAGAATAACGCGTAATAATATCTCAGTCAGTAAATAAAATAAGTACAGGAAAGATGCATTTTTCTCCATCATAACGACAAGTATTTGGTTCTAAGTATAGTTATACTAAGTACTATAGTATGTATAGTTAGGCTATGTAGGAAACATCCTGCTGTTTTAAAGAAAAATGAAATACTTTGGTTTTATATTTTATCGAGCTATTATTTTCCTTCGCGTTCCCATACATAAATTTGATTTGGAAAATAACCGGTTTCATTTGAGTTGAATGTAAGTTTTTCCACAACTGCCAATGTTATGTTTTCCATTTTTCTCTCCGATTTAAATACATTTAAATGTATTTGCTTCATGTCCGCGCCGCATCACTAAGATATTACGTCATTACAAATTAATTTATATTATGTTCCATCTTGTTCATAAATAATTATGATCTAGAAATAAGCCGATTGCATTTTAATTGTACATACTACCACGTAAAATATTATCATGAATGTTTGAATTTTCTACGCTTGGTTGGAAAATGATATTTCTCATCAATTTGGAAGAATTCGGAATTGTGACTGTTTGGAGTATAAGGGAAAAATGGGAATCATTGGTAAAAAACGTGAAAATATTTTTTCTGTAAGACAGTGGCCAAAAGTTGATCATTAGGCACTACTTATCTAATTGCAAATATCTAGGTATTAGTTATTAAACTTTCCGAAACCTCGGATGTCACATCTAATATATCATTCGCTGCGAAGTGCTGGGTTAATTTTGGCTAGCACTATAAAATGCTTTTGTATCATTTTCTCCGTGGGGACCAAATCTTCATTTCTCATTTAGACCATGGGATACGACATTTTTACATCATTCTTTCAAACTGTTATTGCTGTGAAAATTGCGCAGATATTAACTAATGGAACGGAATATTGTTCATATCAAATGAAAACTTTTATAAAACTTTGAGCATCGTGTCACATCAATTTTCTTTATTTTAATGATATGCGTGTCGGAATATGGATTAGGTACGATTTAATTAAAAGATACCTTTGTGCTTAATCTCTCCAAATAAGATGTAATTTGGAATAAATGTCCACTTGGTAATGAGGAAGGTAGTGGGAAGAGTGTAAAGGAGATCTATTTAATGCTCTCAAGCAAACATCTAATTGGTATGAAGGGACGTATTCAATAAGGGAATGGAAGGATTTATCTGGAGAAATTCTCATTCCAATGCCGAAAAATTTTATGCATGTTATGTTGCATTTACATTGCACTTGTATGCTGTAGATAGAATAATAATTATATAGTTGGCTTTAATTATGATTGTGTTTTTATGTGAAGTATTTGAAATTGTGAGTCGCAATGTAGTGTTGTTGTTACAATAGAACGGTAATATTTGTAAATAACTTAGTATGCCTTCGCGAGGTTTTCTTCCCGACTTGGGTGAATGCAGGGATTTTGATCTTTTAATTGCACCTTAAATGACTGCTATCAGGTTTATCGGCATATTTGCAAACACTAAATATAAATAACTTGAATGAAGATGGAATTCGGAAATAGTTACCATGACCCTTTTTTAAATCGACTTCCAAACAATAATTACTCTGTTCATTCTTCAAGGAAATAGCCTTCTATTTTCTAAAACAAGCATCAAGTGCTTCTGGCACTACTTCTCGGTAGCACTTCATAAAATGTAACAACTTTTATCCGTACTGTAAATGTACTGATATCGTGTACTCTTTCATTTCTTAAGACTTTCTAAACCGTAATTTGCATTTTCCATATCAATCGCCGAAACGTTAATTGCATTTTGATTTGAAAGAATCTCTCGCAGATGGGCGGAATGAACGGTGGCCACTAAATTGACGGGAATCTACTACGTTTCAGAAAGAGTGGGGAGGGAAGCGGTGGAAAGCGGCAGGAAAAGTACTTCCGATGAACAAGCGGCTGCTGCGGGAATATTTTTAGCTCATCCCCGGCAGACTCCTCATCCCTTTCAATTCAATCTCGAGAGAACAGGCCTTTGGCACGGATAAACAAAATATCGAATTATAACTATAAAATTAATTATTATGAATATTCTTTACTTTGTTTAGTGACATTAGTGATGTAGTACATTCTACAAACGTGTTATATCATATCATACTTTAAGAGAAAAACAAGTGAACGTGAAAAAATCATACACCTAAAATTTTAACGAAAATAGTGCGAGAAAACCAGAATTATTGAGGCCCTCTAAATCCTCAAATAGCAATAACTATATATCTGCCCTTTCGTTAAAATACTGCTTAAATCACGAAGATTGCATGTCACAACCTCAATGGACTGAATTGGGAAAGTAAATGTAGTGGAAAAATTAATCCTAGCAAATTAAGCGATTCTATTTGTATTACTATTGTAAATTATTAATCTTATATGGAAATGAAAGAAAAGAAAAAATACCCAAAATAAAACGTATAAAGAGAGACTGGTATGTGGGAAAAAAAATCTCCACAACTAAAGGTTGATAGAAAAAGCCATACAAAAAAGAAATCCCGGGAGTGAGAGAAAAAAAACATTGTTAAATTAATAAAGCTATTATTTAATATATTTTTATTATTATAAAGTTATTATTATAAATAAAAAAACACAATAGAGAATACTAATTGCCCCGTGCGAAAATTTCGCAGACGATCAGTAATACTCAATTTCCCCAACCAAATACATTACAGCAACTACTCTAATCACTACAGACGAATACACAAACAATAAGACATGCCAAAAAAATCATACCTTGATATTCCATGTCAGTGTCAGTCTCGACATACGTCGTTTGTAGCGATAGATATAGGTATCTACACATCCAGTAACGAAACTCTATGGTCAAATTCAAAGTCTTAAGTTTTATAATCCCTTACCACTTGAATCTTTACGAAGTCCCTAATATCTTAAAGAGTGTAAGAATGTAAATGTTACAGAATGTTTGAAAAATTTTCTTTTAGCACTATAATCACAAATGGTACACATCATTTATATAACGACGTATATGCATTTTATCCTATACCGAATACCCCAATTCACTTAATGCATTTATTACATCATGAATTTATACAAAAATACAAAACATCACTACCACGTTTTGGTAAACTCTGTTCTTCAAAAATGCCACTTCCTTTTATGATGTGTCACTAAAGGCTTCGTGTTTAACATATATAACCAAGATAGAACAACAAAAATACTTCCTGCATCCACGTTACTTATTTATTTTCTATTTTTTCTCTTCATACACGAAATATAAAAATAATTACTACTCGTCTGCAGTGAAATTGCATCTCATAAATTCACTGAATCAGATTCAAGTACTGAAAGATATACAGTCAGCAATAATCAGTTGAAAGCTTGTTGTCCTGCTGGCTTAGAATGAGAGAAAATGTTACGAATTTGGGAGAAGGAAGCATGAGGGGGAAGCATCTATAGTGTGAGTCTCACTTTCATAAGACCATAAATTGTGATACATTGTCAAAGTGCTAAGTAAAGTATCGCAAATGTAGCAAACCCATTCCCCCGCATTATTTGAATGTCTCTCACACAAATATTCAATAGTCAATCATGGTATTTTAACCCACATATTTAACACAAATATTCAATAGTCAATCATGGTATTTTAACCCATTCACAAAACTTAGATTTTAAAATACTACTCTTACGTCTACTACTACACATACTATTAAATTGGTTGAGCATATTTTTGTACTACGGGCATAGCGAAAGGGAATGGAGGCTTGGGCTTTCGTTACGCTTGTATTCCATAGAGGTGAGTTTTCTTGAATCGCAGGTATGATATCCTATTCTTTACTCCAAGGTATGAATAAATATAGAATATTACTTATTCTGTGAGTAAAATATAAACACTAAAAATCATTTGATACCGGGTTTAGTTATATAGAAAATTTGCAACACGACAGTTTCACCAAAATTAATTTGAATTGAACGACCTAATTGTTTTGATCGGTATGGGGTTATTGACCTAATTGTTTATATCGGTATGACTCATAATTAGAACTTTACATTTTTTCTATGAATACTCCAAAATCTAATCATGATACTACAAATCGAATGTTCTACTATGGTCGATCTTAAATTTAGATGACCGAGAAGTAATACGATGCAACGTTATTCAAACATACCAAGCGATACTCCTGTGACACAAACATTCACAATCCGGCAATTCTCATGTTTCTGTAGTTGACGTTCTACTCCCAAAAGATGTAAAGTAGCCGGTTTATTAAACTGTTATAGTTGCGTGCAACCTTGAGTTCTTCGTTTATGGAGTCCATATATTACTTCCGAGTACTTTTCCAATCATTATAAGACCAAGTATTAAAATCACTTTCTCATTTTTGAAATTGTTTACACTCGTCACTAAGTAAAAAAATTGAATCTGTATATAGCAACCCGGGCCTTTTTTCGTCCAGTACGCAACGGGATGATTAAAATATTAATTCAATTTGTCTAACAAATGGTGCATTTTTGATTTGTCTGACTATTTTTCGCATGAACCTGACAACTTCTGCCTTCAAACGGTCATTCATTTATATATATTGATGGAGTAATAAGGGAGAAAAGTCCCGATCACCAAAAAAGCATGTTTTAAAATAATATATAGATAGATAATCATACACGAATAAAAGTTGCTTGCATACTGGAAGCTAAACAGTAAATACCCGAATCCTTGCGGTTGGTTTGCGAAAATCAGTTCAACTATGTGTAAATCATACTTAGAAATGATCAACTACAGGAAAATATCACCAAATAAGCGTGGGTTCGAATTTATCCCCTATTAAATACGTTGCGGCGATTTTTATTAATTCTTTTGAATACTTTTCCGATAACATGGAAAACAAAAACTCAGAATGTGGATATCGACCTACGCGCAGTTTATTGGTTTCCTGATGTATTTATAAATATCTATATCTATTATATATAACTAACTCTCCCGATATACCTATATATATATATCTATTATATATAGCTAACTCTCCGGATATACCTATATATATATATATCTATTATATATAGCTAACTCTCCGGATATACCTATATATATATATATATATATATATATATATATATATATATATATATATATATATATATATATATCTATTATATATAGCTAACTCTCCGGATATACGTATATATATATATATTTATAGGGGATACGAATTCTGACCATGTTCCACGAGCGCCGTCGACGTCAGATTTTTTCGATGTACTGGCCCTACACTCTAGATGCCAGAATAATGCAGACAGCGACGCTAGGTGTCGTGGGTTCGATACTAGAATGTCCCAAAAATCGCAATTTTCCCATAAGAATGCATTGCGTGGATTATTAAAAATTATTTTGAGGCACTTATCGGTAAGATAGAGGAACAAAAATCTCGGAGGTTGAAGCTGAGGTAGTCTTCTATGGTTCTTATGGAGGAAATGTTGCCAAATGACCGTAAGTTCGACTCCAGGTGGGTCCGAAATTCTTCCATAAGAAATGCATTGCTGCAATTTATGAAAATTTTTTTCAATGCCTTCCCGATAAGCTGGAGAGATCAAACCCCGTGTGGCGACGGAGACATTCGAGAACATTCTTTCATGAATTTTACCGTTCGTCTAGTCGTCCTTGGTTCGATGCAAGAGGGTCATTCCGATTCCACCATGCATTTCAAACGTGGAAAACGGAATCTTATTTTAGGACCTTCCCGATAAGATACTGAATCGAAACTTTGGAACAAGTCATAATGGCACTTACCTAATATTAATTCGCTAATTTCTCTCACAGAAGGGTCCTGAGTTCGACGCTAGGCGGTCATTTGCGCAAATTTTCGCAACCTTTTTCGTGGCCGTTCTGGATGCGTTAGTTCAATCAAAATCTCGGTATTTGCAGATGAGATGGTCTTCCATAGTACTTTTTTAAGAAATGTTACCAATGGCCGTATGTTCGACGCCAGGTGGGTCCGAAATGCTTCCGTAAGAAATGCATTGCTGATATCATGGGCTATCTTTTAAAATGCCTTCCCGATAAGCTAAAAAGATGAAAACCGGAATGGTGACAGAGGCGTTTGAGAAGATTCTTTCATGACGTCCACTGCTTCTCTAGTGGTCCTTGGTTCGATGCTAGAGCGTCATTCCGATTCTACCATGCATTTCAAACGGGAATATCGGATCTTATTTTAGGACCTTCCCGATAAGATACTGAATTGAAACTTTGAAACACGTCAGAGTGGCACTTCTCTAACATTCCCATGCCATTGTATCTCACGAATTCATATTTTTATATGAATTCGTGAGTATATAGACGACGTCATATTTTTTCCACGTACTGGCCCTACATTTTAGATGCGAGAATAATGCAGACTTTGACGCTAGCTATCATAAGTTCGATGCCAGAAATTCCCAAAAATCGCAATTTTCCCGTAAGAATGCATTGAGCGGATTTTTGAAAATTATTTTGAGGCACTTATCGTTAAGATAGAGTAACCAATATTTCGGAGGTTGAAGTTGAGGTAGTCTTCTATGCTTCTCATGGATAATCTCTCAAAGATAAAACCCGGAATGGTGACAGAGGCGTGGGACCTTCCCGATAAGATATTGAATCGAAACTTTGGAACAAGTAAGGATGGCACTTATCTAATATTATTTTGCTGTCTTCTCTCACGATCGGGTTCTTAGTTCGTCGCCAGGCGGTCTTTGGCGCGAAGTTTTATATTTGAACTGAGGCAGTACTTGGTATGATACTGTATTCAACGGATAGCTTGCAGTATGCAAGCAACTTTTACTCGTATATATATATATATAGATATATATATATAGGGGATACGAATTCTGACCATGTTCCACGAGCGCCGTCGACGTCAGATTTTTTCGACGTACTGGCCCCGCACTCTAGATGCCAGAATAATGCAGACACCGACGCTAGGTGTCATGGGTTCGATGCCAGAAATTCCCGAAAATCGCAATTTTCCCATAAGAATGCATTGCACGGATTTTTGAAAATTATTCTGAGGCACTTATCGGTAAGATAGAGGAACCAAAATCTCGGAGGCTGAAGCTGAGGTAGTCTTCTATGGTTCTTATGGTAGAAATGTTGCCAAATGACAGTGACTTCGACTCCAGGTGGGTCCGAAATTCTTCCATAAGAAATGCATTGCTGCAATTTTTGTCATTTTTTTTCAATGCCTTCCGAATAACCTGGAAAGATTAAACTCCGTGTGGCGACGGAGGCGTTTGAAAACATTCTTTCATGAATTTCACAGTTCGTCTAGTGGTCCTTGGTTCGATGCAACGGGGTCATTCCGATTCCACGATGCATTTCAAACGGGGAAAACGGAATATTATTTTAGGACCTTCCCGATATGATATTCAATCGAAACTTTGGAATAAGTCATAATGGCACTTATAACTAATATTAATTCGCTATTTTCTCTCACAGAAGGGTCCTGAGTTCGACGCTAGACGGGCTTTTACGCGAATTTTCGCAATCTGTTTTGAGACCGTTCTCGATGCGATAGAGCAATCAAAATTACGGTGTTTGCAGATGAGATGGTCTTCCATAGTATCAAAGGAAGAAATGTTAGCAAATGACCGTGTGTTCGATGCCAGGTGGGTTCGAAATGCTTCCGTAAGAAATGCATTGGTGAAATCTTGGATGATTTTTTTAAAATCCTTCCCGATAAGCTGGAAAGATAAAACCCGGAATGGTGACAGAGGCGTTTGAGAAGATTTTTTCATGATGTCCACTGCTTCTCTAGTGGTCCTTGCTTCGATGCTAGAGCGTCATTCCGATTCTACGATGCATTTCAAGCGGGAAGAACGGAATCTCATTTTAGGACCTTCCCGATAAGATACTAAATTGAATCTTTGAAACACGTCAGAGTGGCACTTATCTAACATTCGTATGCCATTGTCTCTCACTAACGGGTCCTGTGATCGACTCCAGGCGGTCATTTACGCAATTTTTTAAAAATTGTTTTGAGGCCTTTCTCTATGCAGGAGACTATTCAAAATCACAGTGTTTGCGTTTGAAGTAGTTTTCTATAGAACCAGTGGAAGAAAGGTTACATATGACCGTGAGTTCGATGCCAGATGGATGAAATATTCTCACGTCCGAAATGCATTGCGGCAATTTTTAAGATTTTTGCTGGATAAGCTTCGAAAATGATACCCGTAAGGGAAACTTATTGTAAATTTTCACCAATTAGCTTGCAGTATGCAAGCAACTTTTACTCGTGTATATATATATATATATATATATATATATATATATATATATATATATATATATATATACAATCTATCAGTTGAATGCAGTATCGTACCAAGGAATACCTTAAAACAATGTTCAAAACTTCGCGCAAATGATCGCCTGGCGTCGGACTAATGGCCCAATCGTGTGAAACAATTGCATATTAATGTAAGATAAGTGCCATTCTGACCTGTTCCAAAGTTTCAATTCAATATCTGATCGGGAAGGTCCAAAAAAAGATTACGCTATCCCCCTTTGAAATACACGGCGGAATAGAAATGACGCTCAGGCATGGAACCAAGAACCGTCAGAGGAACGGCAGACAGCGTATAAGAAACATATGAATTACCTCTATGTACATTCCTTTCATATCATAACCGGTTATCGGATATGCATTCAAGATAATTTTCAAAATTGACCGCCATGCATTATAACCGGAGAAATTTCCACCCACTTGGCGTCGAACTCACGGTCACTTGGTTACATTTCTTCAGTTAGTACCATAGATAACTACGGCATCTCACACCTCCGTGATTTTCACTGTTTTCAGTGTTTTCAACAATTTTCGAAAATTCGCGCGAAAGACCGCCTGGCGTCGAACACAGCACTCGTTTGTGAGAGGCGATGGCATACGAATGTTAGATAAGTGCCACTCTCACGTGTTTCAATGTTTCGATTCAGTATCTTATCGGGAAGGTCCTAAAATAAGATTCCGTTATTCCCGTTTGAAATGCATGGTTGAATCGGAATGACGCTCTTGCATCGAACCAAGGACCATTAGAGAAACGGCGAACCTCATGAAAGAATGTTTTCAAACGACTCTGCCACCATTCCTGGTTTTATCTTTCCATATTATCGGGAAAGCATTTAAAAAAAATTTCAAATATTTCAGCAATGCATTTCATATGCAAGAATTTCGCACCCACCTGGCGTCGAACTCGCGATCATTTGGCAACACTTTTTCCATAAGAACCATAGAATTCTACCTCAACTTCAACCTCCAAGATTTTGGTTCTTCTATCTTACAGATAAGTGCCTCAAAATAATTTTCAAATATCCGCGCAATGCATTCTTATGGCAAAATTGCGATTTTTGGGACATTCTGATATCGAACCCATTATAAGTAGCTATCGGCTATGTCCGAATTATTCTGGCATCTACAGGGTGGGGCCAGTACGTCGTAAAATTCCGACGTCGACGGTGCTTGTGGAACATGGTCAGAATTCGTATCCCCTAGAAATAGGTATATCCAGAGAGTTAGCTGTACGAGTAAAAGTTGCTTGCATACTGCAAGCTAATTGGTACAAATTTAACAATAAGTCCCCTTACGGGTGTCATCTTCGAAGCTTATCAAGCAAAATTCTTAAAAATTGCCGCAATGCATTTCTTACGTGAGAAATTTTCATCCATCTCACTCGAAATCACGGTCAAATGTAACCTTTCTTCCACTGGTTCTATAGAAAACTACTTCAAACGCAAACGCTGTGATTTTGAATAGTCTCCTGCATAGAGAAAGGCATCAAAACAATTTTTAAAAAATTGCGTAAATGACCGCCTGACGTCGAACACTGGACCCGTTCGTGAGGGACAATGGCATACGAATTTACAATTTGGAAGATATTTCGAATAACCTGCTAGGTAAACCGTTTTTTTAACGATTTTAGGCTTAATTTGTAAGAATTCTGGAATATTTTTCTACATAAGCCGTTTTTTTTTAAATTCTAGCTTATTTTCGAAGATTTTTCGAAAATTTCGCTTAAGGAGTCGTTTTTAGACCAAATTTTGGCTTAATTGGGAGTATTTTGCGAAAATCTCGAAAAATATGTTGTTATTGACCGAATTTCTGCTTAATTTGGAAGATTTTTAATTTATCCTTTTCTTGGCCAATTTTTTTCCTATTTTTGAAGCTTATTCTAAATTATCGCTACATAATTCGTTTCTTGACCGAATTTTGGCTTAATTTGGGAGATTTCTCGAATAACTTGCTAATAAGGCGAGTCTTGACTGAATTTCCACTAAATTTGGAAGATTTTTCGAAACTTTCGCGAAATTGACGGAATTTTGGCTTTATTTGGGAAATTTTTCAAATATACTTCTTAAAAAGCTGTTTTTTGACCGAATTTCCGCTTATTTTTAGAGATTTAACAATTATCTTACTAAATAAGCCGATTTTTTAAACACATTTTGGCTAAATTTGGAAGATTTCGCGATTATCTTGCTAAATAAGGAGTTTTTGATAAGGTTTTGGCCTAATTTGGATGATTTTTCGAAAATTTCGCCAAATATACCGTTTTTTGACCGAATTTCATCTTAATTTGGAAGATTTTTCGGATATCTTCCTAATTAAGCTGTTTCTTGACAGAATATTTTACTTCATTTGGAAGATTTTCCGAATATCGTTCTAAATAAGCCGTTTCTTGACCAAATCTTGCTCTAATTTGAAGGAATATTTCGAAATTTTCTCTTAATAAGTCGTTATTTGAACGATTTACGGCCAAATATGGACGATTTTTTGAATGACTTCTAAATAAGCCCTTTTTTGAACAAATTTTGGCATAGTTTGGAAGATTGTTCGTATATTTTGCTAAATAGGTCGTTTTTTTTACCAAATTTTGGCTTAATTTAGAAGATTTCTCGAAAATAATGCTAAATAAGGCGTTTTTTGACCTTATTTTGATTTTACAATTAGCTTACTAAATAAGCCGATTTGGGAACAAATTTCGGCTTAATTTGGAAGATTTTCCAAATATTCTTCTAAATAAGCTGGTTTTGACGAAATTACGGCTTAGAATGGAGGATTTCCCTTAAATACTCTCTAAATAACCCATTTTTTGAACAAATTTTGGCTATTATAGAAGATTTTTCGAAACTTTTATAAATAATCCGTTTCATGACCGATTTAAAGCTTAATTTGGAAGTATTTTCGAATATTTGGCTACATAAGCCATTTTTTAACCAAATTTTTCTTAATTTGGAACATTTCTCGAAACGTTTGCGAAATAAGCCTTTTATTGACGGTATTTTGACTTTATTTGGGTGTTTTTTCAGATATTCTACGTAAAAAGCTGTATTTTCATCAAATTACGGCTTATTTTGGCAGATTTTTCGAAAATATCACTAAATAAACCGTTTTTGACCGAAATTCGGCTTAATTTGGGAGGTTATACAATTAGCATACTAAATATGCCGATTTTTTTACAAAATTTTGCTTAATTTGGGAGATTTTTCAAAAATCCGTCTAAAAAAGCCGATTATTGAACATATTTTTGCTTATCCTGGAAATTTTCTCGATTATCTTGCTAAATGAGGCGTTTCTTGTCCGAATTTCTGGTAATTTGGAAGGTTTTTTCATCTATCCTTTTTAAAAAAGCCATTTTTTGATCATAATTTGGACGATTTTTCGAAAATTCCGCCAAATATGCCGTTTTTTGGCCGAATTCGTCTTATTTTGGAAGATTTTTCTGATATCTTGCTAATTAAGCTGTTTCCTGTCAGAATTTTTCACTTAATTTGAAAGATATTCCAAATATCGTTCTAAATAAGCCGTTTCTGACCGAATTTAGGCTTAAATTGGGGTATTATTTCGAATATCCTCGTAGATAAGTCTATTCTTTACCCAATTTCGACTTAATTCGGAAGGTTTTTCAAATATCTTACTATATAAGCTCCTATCGGAGCAAATCTTGGAAGATTTTTCCAAAATCATGCTAAATAAGGCGTTTTCGGACTAAGTTTCGGCCTAATCTTGATGATTATTCGAAAATCTTGCTAAATATGTCGTTTTTGGAGCAAATTTCGGCTTAATTTGGAAGATTTTCGAAAAATTTACCAAATAAGCTGTTTTCGGAGCAAATTTCGAACTTATTTTGGAAGATTTTTCAAAAATCTTGCTGAATAAGCAGTTTACGAAGCAAGCTGAATAAGCAGTTTACGAAGCAAGTAATTTCGATGATATTTCGAAAATATTGCTAAATAAGGCGTTTTTTGAGACAATTTTTGACTTAATTTGGAAGACTTTTCCAAAATCATGCTAAATAAGGCGTTTTCGGAGCACGTTTCGGCTTCATTTAGAAGATATTTCATAAATCTTCCTAAATAAAGCGTTTTTTTGTGACATTTTTGACTTCATTTGGAAGATTTCTCCAAAATCATGCTAAATAAGGCGTTTTCGGAAGAAATTTTGCCTTACTTTGGAAGATTTTCGAAAAATTTGCTAAATACGCCGTTTTAGGAGCAAATGTTTTCTTAATTTGGAAGATATTCGAAGATATCGTTCTAAATAAGCAGATATTTGACCAAATTTTGGCCTAATTTGGAAGATTTTTCAAAGATTTTACTAAATATGCTTTTTTTTGACCGATTTTTGGCTCAATTTGAAAGATTTTTCGAATATCTTGCTAAATAAGTCGTATTGGGAACAAATTTTGGTTAAATTTGGAAGATTTTTCGAGTATCTTGCAAAATAAGCCGTAACATGACTGAATTTTTTGCTTATTTTGAAATATATTCCAAATATATCGTTCTAAATAGTCCGGTTTATGACTAAATCTCGGGTTTATTTGGGAGATTTTCAAATATTCATCTAAGAAAGTTGTTTTTTGACCAAATTTTGGCTTAAATTGGGGTATTATTTGAATAATAAGTAGTACTAATAAGTCCATAAGAAGTTTCTTTCCCCAATTTTGACTTAATTTGGAAGATTTTTCAAAAATCATGCTAAATACGCCGTCTTCGGAGCAAATATTGGCTTAATTTGGATAATATTTTGAAAATATTGCTAAATAAGGCGTTTTTTGAGAAAATTTTTCGCTTAATTTGGAAGATTTTTCCAAAAACATGCTACATAAGGCGTTTTCGGAGTAAATTTCAGCCTTATTTGGAAGCTTTTCGAAAATCCTGTTAAATGAGCCGTATTTGAAGCGAATTTCGGATTAATTTGGATGATTTTTCGAAAATATTCCTAACTAAGCCGTTTTCGGAGCAAATTTTGGCTTAATTTTAAGGATTTTTCGAAAAATCTTCCAAATAAGCTGTATTCGTTGTCTGTTAAATTTATCTTCAATGCCAAAAGGTCTGATCATGTTTCCCCACTTCTAATGGAACTAAAATGGCTTCGGCTTGATGGAAGGCGCAAACTTCATACCCTCAGTCTTGTACACAAAGCTCTTAATCAATGTTGCCCGAATTATTTATTCTCATATTTCCAATTTTTAAACCATAATCATACACAAGGAACTCGCCCATCTGGAAAGCTATTAATCCCCAAACACAGAACTGAATTATGCTCCAGATCTTTCATGGTACTAGGTGCGAAATATTGGAATCAATTATCTAGTACCAAAATGAATTCCCTACCATTTTCTTCCTTCAAAAGAATGGTCTATGAAGAACTTTATGACCATCAAATGTCGAGAAAGTAATGGAACTTCATTTCTATATTGATACATTCTGACCTATCTTCAAGTCGATTTTGATTACTCTCACTTCAAGCTTGTTCATTTTTAGATCAGCTTCCCACTCCAACATTCTCAAGCAATGGTGCTCAGGTAGTCTGTGCCTTCTGCTCTTTCTCTTCTCACTTTATTTCAGACGGTGCTCAACCTCGACTGTTGTTGATGCGGAGCATGTCAGCTGAGAAGGGGACAGGCATATGGCATCGGCTGCTCATTATTATGTTATAATTATGTCATTACTTCATTTTCATTATATTTTTATTACTACTTTTTTTTTATTTTATTTTTTTGTACTTTTGCTTATGTATTTTTCGCTTTACTTTGATTTGTGAATTATGGAAATTTCTTTTATTTATTATGTGTTTTCACTGTGTTTTCGCGGGTTTTTTTCGCCCCCCTTCTTGTGTGGGTGTTTTCCCGCGCTGTGGGTTTTTTCTCTATCAACCTTCAGTTATAGAGGTTTTTTTTCCCCCGCAAATCAAATCTTTCTTTTTGTTTTTTTTTTCTCCTTTCTCTTTTTTTATTCTCTTATTATAATTTTGAATCTTTATAGCGATGTAACTTCATACGAGGTTAGGTGGAAGAGAGGCCCACTCGGGCCTAACCTCGCCTAATAAAGGGTCTATTAAATTAAATTAAATTAAATTATTCGGAGAAAATTTCGGACTAATTTGGAGGATTTATCAAAAATCCTGTTAAATGAGCCGTTTTTCGAGCAAATTTCGGCTTAATTTGGAAGATTTTTCGAAAATCTTGCTAAATAAGCCGTTTCTTGACCGAATTTGGGCTTAAATTTGGGTAATATTTCGAATAGATAAGTCGTTTCCTTACCCAATTTCGACTTAATTTGGAAGATTTTTCAAAATTAATGATAAATAAGGAGTTTTCGGAGCAAATTTCGGCCTTATTTGGAAGATTTTCCCAAAAACATGCTACAAAAGGCGTTTTCGGAGCAAATTTCAGCATATTTTGGAAGATTTTACGAAAATAATGCGAAATAAGCCATTTTCGGAGCAAATTTCAGCTTAATCTGGATATTTTTTTGAAAATCTTGAAAAATAAGGCGTATTTTGAGACAATTTTTGGCTTTATTTGCCAAATAGGCCGTTTTCGGGGCAAATTTCCTTTTTTACTTGGATGATATTTGGAAAATATTACTAAAGAAGGCGTTTTCGGAGGAAATTATGGCTTCATTTGAAAGATTTTTCGAAAAACAAGCTAAATAAGCCATTTTCGGAGAAAATTTTTCCTTAATTTGGTTTATTTTTGAAAAATTTACAAAATTAGTTGTTTTCAGAGCAAATTTTGGCATATTTTAGAAAATTTTCGAAAATATTGCTAAATACGTCGTTTTCGGAGCAAGTTTCGGATTATTTAGGATGATTTTTTGAAAATCCTGCTAAAGGAAGCGTTTCTTGAAACAATTTTTGGCATAATTTGGAAGATTTTTCCAAAATCATGCTAAATCAGGCGTTTTCGTAGAATGTTTCGAGTTAATTTGGATGATATTTGAATAATTGTTAATAAGCCGTTTTTGGAGCAAATTTTTGCTTAATTTTAAAGATATTTCGAAAATTATTCTAAATAAGCCGTTTTTGGAGCAAATTTCGCCATTCTTTGGATGATATTTGGAAAATATTGCTAAAGAAGGCGTTTTCGGAGCATATTTTGTCTTCATTTAAATGATTTTTCGAAAATCTACTTATATAAGCCATTTTCGGAGAAAATTTGGGCTTAATTTGGATTATTTTCGAAAATTTTGCCAAATTAGTTGTTTTCAGAGAAAATTTGGTCTTCATTTGGAAGATATTTCGAAAATCTTGCTAAATAAGGCGTTTTTTTGAGAAAATTTGTTCTTTAGAGGTTTTGCCAAAATCATTCTAAATAAGGCGTTTTCGGAGAAAATTTGGGCTTTATTTGGATGATTTTCGAAAATCCTGTTAAATAAGCCGTTTTTAGAGCAAATTTCATTTTTTTTCGAAATATGTGCCAGATAAGTTGTTTTTGGAGCAAATTTCAGCATATTTTGGAAGATGCTTCAAAAATAATGCAACATAAGCCATTATGGAGCATATTTCTGCTTAATTTGTTTGATTTATTGAAAATCTGGCTAAATAAGGCGTTTTTTTTGACAATTTTTGGCTTAATTTGAATGATTTTTCGATAATCTTGCTAAATAAGCCGTTTTCGGAGCAAATTTCGGCTTATTTACGAAGATTTTTCTAAAATCTTACTAAATATGCCATTTTCGGGGCAAACGTCGGCAAAACATGGAAGAATTATCGAAAATCTAGCTATAGAACTTATCTTCGGAGTAAATTTCGGTATAATTTGGAAGATTCTTCTAAACTCTTCCTATATAAGTCATTCTTGGACAAATTTCAGCTTTATCAAGATAATTTTTCGAAAATCTTGCCACGTTTGTTTTGGAAATTTCGGCTTTATTTGGAAGATTTATCTAAAATCTTGCCAAATTGGCCGTTTTTCGATCAAATTTTGGCTTAATTTGGAAGATTTTTTCGAAAATCTTGCTAAATAAGCCGTTTTCGGGGAAATTTTGGCTTAATTTGGAAGATTTTTACGTAAATCATGTCAAATAAGACTTTGATAGAGAAGCTTTTGGCTTTATTTGGAAGATTAATCTAAATTCTTGCCAAATAAGCCGCCTTCAGAGCAAATTTCGGCTTAATTTGGAAGATTTTTCGAAAATCTTGCTAAATAAGCCGTTTTCAGAGCAAATTTTGGCTTAATTTGGATGGTTTTCAAAAAATCTTGCCAAATAAACCGTTTTCGGAGTATATTTAGGCTTAATTTGGTAGATTTTTTCGAAAATCTTGTCAAATACGACGATTATCGAGGAAATTTCGGCTTTATTTGGAAGATTTTTACGTAAATCATGTCAAATAAGACTTTGATAGAGGAGCTTTTGGCTTTATTTGGAAGATTTATCTAAATTCTCGCCAAATAAGCCGCCTTCAGAGCAAATTTCGGCTTAATTTGGAAGATTTTTCGAAAATCTTGCTAAATAAGCCCTTTTCGGAGCAAATTTTGGTTTAATCTGGAAGATTTGCTAGAAAGCTTGCTAAATAAGCCGTTTTCGGAGAAAATTTCGGCTTATTTTGGAAGATTTTTCAGAAATCTTGTCAAATAAGGCGTTTTCGGATCAAATTTCGGCTAAATTTAGAAGATTTTTACGATAATCTTGCTAAATAAGCTGTTTTTGGAGCAGACTTCGCCTTATTTTGGAAGATATTTCAGAAATCTTGCCAAATTGGCCGTTTTTGGATGAAATTTCGGCGTAATTTGGATGATTTATCTAATATCTTGCTAAATAAGCCATTTTCGGAGCAAATTTTGGTTTAATCTGGAAGATTTGTTAAAAATCTTGCTAAATAACCTGTTTTCGAAGCAAATTTCAGATTATTTTGGAAGAGTTTTTCCAAAAACCTGCTAAATAAGCTGTTTTTGGAGCAGATTTCGCCTTATTTTGGAAGATTTTTCAGAAATCTTGCCAAATTGGCCGTTTTTGGATCAAATTTCGGCGTAATTTGGAAGATTTTTTCAAAAATCTTGCTAAATAAACCGTTTTCGTAGCAAATTTTGGCTTAATCTGGAAGATTTGTTAATAATCTTGCTAAATAAGCCATTTTCGTAGCAAATTTCTGCTTATTTTGGAAGGTTTTTCAGAAATCTTGTCAAATAAGGCGTTTTTAGATCAAATTTCGGCTAAATTTAGAAGATTTTTTCGAAAATCTTGCTAAATAAGCTGTTTTTGGAACAAATTTCGCCCTATCTTGGAAGATTTTTCAGAAAAAATGTCAAATAAGGCGTTTTCGGATGAAATTTCGGCTAAATTTAGAAGATTTTTTCGAAAATCTTGCTAAATAAGCCCTTTTTTAGAGCAAATTTCGGCTTAATTTGGAAGATTTTCCAAAAATCTTGCCAAATAAACCGTTTTCGGAGCAAATTTCGGCTTAATTTGGTAGATTTTTTCGAAAATCTTGCTAAATAAGCTGTTTTTGGAGCAGATTTCGCCTTATTTTGGAAGATTTTTCAGAAATCTTGCCAATTTTTCGGCTTAATTTGGAAGAGTTTTCCGAAAATCATCCTAAATGAGCCGTTTTCGGAGCAAATTTCGGCTAGATTTGGAAGATTACTTCGAAAATCTTGTCAAATAAGACGCTTATAAGGGAAATGTCGGCTTTATTTGGAAGATTTTTTAGGAAATCTTGCTTAATAAGCCGTTTTCAGAGCAAATTTTGGCTTAATTTGGATGGTTTTCAAAAAATCTTGCCAAATAAAACGTTTTCGGAGTATATTTCGGATTAATTTGGTAGTTTTTTTGCAAAATCTTGTCAAATACGACGATTATAGAGGACATTTCGGCTTTATTTGGAAGATTTATCTAAAATCTTGCTAAATAAGCCGTTTTCGGAGCAAATTTCCGATTATTTTGGAAGGTTTTTCAGAAATCTTGTCAAATAAGGCGTTTTTAGATCAAATTTCGGCTAAATTTAGAAGATTTTTTCGAAAATCTTGCTAAATAAGCTGTTTTTGGAACAATTTTCGCCCTATCTTGGAAGATTTTTCGGAAAAAATGTCAAATAAGGCGTTTTCGGATGAAATTTCGGCTAAATTTAGAAGATTTTTTCGAAAATCTTGCTAAATAAGCCCTTTTTTAGAGCAAATTTCGGCTTAATTTGGAAGATTTTCCAAAAATATTGCCAAATAAACCGTTTTCGGAGCAAATTTCGGCTTAATTTGGTAGATTTTTTCGAAAATCTTGCTAAATAAGCTGTTTTTGGAGCAGATTTCGCCTTATTTTGGATGATTTTCTGAAATCTTGCCAAATTGGCCGTTTTTGGATCAAATTTCGGCTTAATTTGGAAGATTTTTTTTCGAAAATCTTGCTATATAAGCTGTTTTTGGAGCAGATTTCGCCTAATTTTGGAAGGTTTTTCAGAAATCTTGTCAAATAAGGCGTTTTTGGATCAAATTTCGGCTAAATTTAGAAGATTATTTCGAAAATCTTGCTAAGTAAGCCGTTTTTGGAGCAAATTTTGGCTTAATTTGGAAGATTTTTACGTAAATCTTGTCAAATAAGACTTTGATAGAGGAGCCTTTGGCTTTATTTGGAAGATTTATCGAAATTCTTGCCAAATAAGCCGCCTTCAGAGCAAATTTCGGCTTATTTTGTAAGATTTTTCAAAATTCTTGCAAAATTAGCCGTTTTTGTATCAAATTTCGGTTTAATTTGTAAGATTTTTTCGAAAATCTTGCCAAATAAGCCACCTTCAGAGAAAATTTCGGCATATTTTGGAAGATTTTTCAGAAATCTTGCCAAATTGGCCGTTATTGGATGAAATTTCGGCGTAATTTGGAAGATTTATCTAAAATCTTGCTAAATAAGCCGTTTTCGGAGCAAATTTTGGCTTAATCTGGAAGATTTATTAAAAATCTTGCTGAATAACCTGTTTTCGAAGCAAATTTCAGATTATTTTGGAAGATATTTTCGAAAATCTTGCTGAATAAGCTGTTTTTGGAGCAATTTCGACTTATTTTGGAAGATTTTTCAGAAATCTTGCCAAATTGGCCGTTTTTGATTAAATTTCGGCGTAATTTGGAAGATTTTTTCAAAAATCTTGCTAAATAACCCGTTTTCGGAGCAGATATTGGCTTGTTTTGGAAGGTTTTTCAGAAATCTTGTCAAATAAGGCGTTTTTGGATCAAATTTCGGCTAAATTTAGAAGATTTATTCGAAAATCTTGCTAAATAAGCTGTTTTTGGAGCAGATTTTGCCTTATTTTGGATGATTTTCTGAAATCTTGCCAAATTGGCCGTTTTTGGATCAAATTTCGGCTTAATTTGGAAGATTGTTTCGAAAATCATGCTATATAACCTGTTTTTGGAGCAGATTTCGCCTTATTTTGGAAAATTTTCTGAAATCTTGCCAAATTGGCCGTTTTTGGATCAAATTTCGGCGTAGTTTGGAAGATTTTTTCGAAAATCTTGCTAAGGAAGCCGTTTTTGGAGCAAATTTCGGCTTAATTTGGAAGATTTTTTCGAAAATCTTGCTAAATAAGCTGTTTTTGGAGCAGATTTCGCCTTATTTTGGAAGATTTTTCAGAAATCTTGTCAAATTGGCCGTTTTTGGATAAGTTTCGGCTTAATTTGGAAGATTTTTTTCGAAAATCATGCTATATAAGCTGTTTTTGGAGCAGATTTCGCCTAATTTTGGAAGGTTTTTCAGAAATCTTGTCAAATAAGGCGTTTTTGGATCAAATTTCGGCTAAATTTAGAAGATTATTTCGAAAATCTTGCTAAGTAAGCCGTTTTTGGAGCAAATTTTGGCTTAATTTGGAAGATTTTTACGTAAATCTTGTCAAATAAGACTTTGATAGAGGAGCCTTTGGCTTTATTTGGAAGATTTATCGAAATTCTTGCCAAATAAGCCGCCTTCAGGGCAAATTTCGGCTTATTTTGGAAGATTTTTCAAAAATCTTGCAAAATTAGCCGTTTTTGTATCAAATTTCGGTTTAATTTGTAAGATTTTTTCGAAAATCTTGCTAAATAAGCCATTTTCGTAGCAAATTTTGGCTTATTTTGGAAGGTTTTTCAGAAATCTTGTCAAATAAGGCGTTTTTGGATCAAATTTCGGCTAAATTTAGAAGATTTATTCGAAAATCTTGCTAAATTAGCTGTTTTTGGAGCAGATTTCGCCTTATTTTGGATGATTTTCTGAAATCTTGCCAAATTGGCCGTTTTTGGATCAAATTTCGGCTTAATTTGGAAGATTGTTTCGAAAATCATGCTATATAACCTGTTTTTGGAGCAGATTTCGCCTTATTTTGGAAGATTTTCTGAAATCTTGCCAAATTGGCCGTTTTTGGATCAAATTTCGGCGTAGTTTGGAAGATTTTTTCGAAAATCTTGCTAAGGAAGCCGTTTTTGGAGCAAATTTCGGCTTAATTTGGAAGATTTTTTCGAAAATCTTGCTAAATAAGCTGTTTTTGGAGCAGATTTCGCCTTATTTTGGAAGATTTTTCAGAAATCTTGTCAAATTGGCCGTTTTTGGATAAGTTTCGGCTTAATTTGGAAGATTTTTTTCGAAAATCATGCTATATAAGCTGTTTTTGGAGCAGATTTCGCCTAATTTTGGAAGGTTTTTCAGAAATCTTGTCAAATAAGGCGTTTTTGGATCAAATTTCGGCTAAATTTAGAAGATTATTTCGAAAATCTTGCTAAGTAAGCCGTTTTTGGAGCAAAATTTGGCTTAATTTGGAAGATTTTTACGTAAATCTTGTCAAATAAGACTTTGATAGAGGAGCCTTTGGCTTTATTTGGAAGATTTATCGAAATTCTTGCCAAATAAGCCGCCTTCAGGGCAAATTTCGGCTTATTTTGGAAGATTTTTCAAAAATCTTGCAAAATTAGCCGTTTTTGTATCAAATTTCGGTTTAATTTGTAAGATTTTTTCGAAAATCTTGCCAAATAAGCCACCTTTAGAGCAAATTTCGGCTTATTTTGGAAGATTTTTCAGAAATCTTGCCAAATTGGCCGTTATTGGATGAAATTTCGGCGTAATTTGGAAGATTTATCTAAAATCTTGCTAAATAAGCCGTTTTCGGAGCAAATTTTGGCTTAATCTGGAAGTTTTGTTAAAAATCTTGCTAAATAAGCCATTTTCGTAGCAAATTTCGGCTTATTTTGGAAGGTTTTTCAGAAATCTTGTCTAATAAGGCGTTTTTGGATCAAATTTCGGCTTAATTTGGAAGATTTTTTCGAAAATCTTGCTAAATAAGCTGTTTTTGGAGCAGATTTTGCCTTATTTTGGAAGATTTTTCAGAAATCTTGCCAAATTGGCCGTTTTTGGATCAAATTTCGGCGTAATTTGGAAGATTTTTTCAAAAATCTTGCTAAATAAGCCGTTTTCGGAGCAAATTTTGGCTTAATCTGGAAGATTTGTTAATAATCTTGCTAAATAGGCCATTTTCGTAGCAAATTTCGGCTTATTTTGGAAGGTTTTTCGGAAATCTTGTCAAATAAGGCGTTTTTGGATCAAATTTCGGCTAAATTTAGAAGATTTTTTCGAAAATCTTGCTAAATAAGCTGTTTTTGGAGCAGATTTCGCCTTTTTTTGGATGATTTTCTGAAATCTTGCCAAATTGGCCGTTTTTGGATCAAATTTCGGCTTAATTTGGAAGATTTTTTCGAAAATCTTGCTAAGTAAGCCGTTTTTGGAGCAAATTTCGGCTTAATTTGGAAGATTTTTTCGAAATTCTTGCCAAATAAGCCGCCTTCAGAGCAAATTTCGGCTTATTTTGGAAGGTTTTTCAGAAATCTTGTCAAATAAGGCGTTTTTGGATCAAATTTCGGCTAAATTTAGAAGATTTTTGGAAAATCTTGCTAAATAAGCTGTTTTTGGAGCAGATTTCGCCTTATTTTGGAAGATTTTCTGAAATCTTGCCAAATTGGCCGTTTTTGGATCAAATTTCGGCTTAATTTGGAAGATTTTTTCGAAAATCATGCTATATAAGCTGTTTTTGGAGCAGATTTCGCCTTATTTTGGAAGATTTTCTGAAATCTTGCCAAATTGGCCGTTTTTGGATCAAATTTAAGCGTAGTTTGGAAGATTTTTTCGAAAATCTTGCTAAATATGCTGTCTTTGGAGCAGATTTTGCCTTATTTTGGAAGATTTTTCAGAAATCTTGCCAAATTTGCCGTTTTTGGATAAATTTCGGCTTAATTTGGAAGATTTTTTTCGAAAATCATGCTATATAAGCTGTTTTTGGAGCAGATTTCGCCTAATTTTGGAAGGTTTTTCAGAAATCTTGTCAAATAAGGCGTTTTTGGATCAAATTTCGGCTAAATTTAGAAGATTTTTTCGAAAATCTTGCTAAGTAAGCCGTTTTTGGAGCAAATTTTGGCTTAATTTGGAAGATTTTTACGTAAATCTTGTCAAATAAGACTTTGATAGAGGAGCCTTTGGCTTTATTTGGAAGATTTATCGAAATTCTTGCCAAATAAGCCGCCTTCAGGGCAAATTTCGGCTTATTTTGGAAGATTTTTCAAAAATCTTGCAAAATTAGCCGTTTTTGTATCAAATTTCGGTTTAATTTGTAAGATTTTTTCGAAAATCTTGCCAAATAAGTCACCTTTAGAGCAAATTTCGGCTTATTTTGGAAGATTTTTCAGAAATCTTGCCAAATTGGCCGTTATTGGATGAAATTTCGGCGTAATTTGGAAGATTTATCTAAAATCTTGCTATATAAGCCGTTTTCGGAGAAAATTTCGGCTTATGTTGGAAGATTTTTCAAAAATCTTGTCAAATAAGGCGTTTTCGGATCAAATTTCGGCTAAATTTAGATGATTTTTACGATAATCTTGCTAAATAAGCTGTTTTTGGAGCAGACTTCGCCTTATTTTGGAAGATATTTCAGAAATCTTGCCTAATTGGCCGTTATTGGATGAAATTTCGGCGTAATTTGGAAGATTTATCTAAAATCTTGCTAAATAAGCCGTTTTCGGAGCAAATTTAGGCTTAATCTGGAAGATTTGTTATAAATCTTGCTAAATAAGCCGTTTTCGTAGCAAATTTCGGCTTATTTTGGAAGATTTTTCAGAAATCTTTTCAAATAAGGCGTTTTCGGATCAAATTTCCGCTAAATTTAGAAGATTTTTTAGAAAATCATGCTAAATAAGCCGTTTTCGGAGTAAATTTCGGCTAGATTTGGAAGATTACTTCGAAAATCTTGTATATAAAGACGCTTATAGAGGAAATGTCGGCTTTATTTTGAATATTTAATAGAAAATCTTTCTTAATAAGCCATTTTCAGAGCAAATTTCGGCTTAATTTATAAGATTTTTACAAAAATCTTGTCAAATAAGACTTTAATAGAGGAGCTTTCGGCTTTATTTGGAAGATTTATCTAAATTCTTGCAAAATTAGCTGTTTTGTATCAAATTTCGGCTTAATATCTAAGATTTTTTCAAAAATCTTGCTAAATAAGCCGTTTTCGGAGCAAATTTTGGCTTAATCTAGAAGATTTGTTACTAATCTTGCTAAATAAGCCATTTTCGTAGCTAAATTTCGGCGTAATTTGGAAGATTTTTCGAAAATCTTGCTAAATAAGCCCTTTTCGGAGCAAATTTTGGTTTAATCTGGAAGATTTGCTAGAAAGCTTGCTAAATAAGCCGTTTTCGGAGAAAATTTCGGCTTATGTTGGAAGATTTTTCAAAAATCTTGTCAAATAAGGCGTTTTCGGATCAAATTTCGGCTAAATTTAGAAGATTTTTTAGAAAATCATGCTAAATAAGCCGTTTTCGGAGTAAATTTCGGCTAGATTTGGAAGATTACTTCGAAAATCTTGTATATTAAGACGCTTATAGAGGAAATGTCGGCTTTATTTTGAATATTTTTTAGAAAATCTTTCTTAATAAGCCATTTTCAGAGCAAATTTCGGCTTAATTTATAAGATTTTTACAAAAATCTTGTCAAATAAGACTTTAATAGAGGAGCTTTCGGCTTTATTTGGAAGATTTATCTAAATTCTTGCAAAATTAGCTGTTTTGTATCAAATTTCGGCTTAATATCTAAGATTTTTTCAAAAATCTTGCTAAATAAGCCGTTTTCGGAGCAAATTTTGGCTTAATCTGGAAGATTTGTTATTAATCTTGCTAAATAAGCCATTTTCGTAGCTAAATTTCGGCTTATTTTGGAAGGTTTTTCAAAAATCTAGCTAAATAAGCCGTTTTCAGAGCAAATTTTGGCTTAATTTGGATGGTTTTCAAAAAATCTTGCCAAATAAAACGTTTTCGGAGTATATATCGGATTAAATTGGTAGATTTTTTGCAAAATCTTGTCATATACGACGATTATAGAGGAAATTTCGGCTTTATTTGGAAGATTTATCTAAAATCTTGCTAAATAAGCCGTTTTCGGAGCAGATTTCCGATTATTTTGGAAGATTTTTCAGAAATCGTACCAAATAAGGAGTTTTCGGATCAAATTTCGGCTAAATTTGGAAAATTTTTTCGAAAATCATGCTAAATAATCTGTTTTTGCAGCTGATTTCAGTTTATTTTGGAAGATATTCTGAAATCTTGCCAAATTGGCCGTTTTTGGATGAAATTTCGGCGTAATTTGGAAGATTTTTTCGAAAATCTTGTTCACATAAGACTTCGATAGAGGAGCCTTTGGCTTTATTTGGAAGATTTATCTAAATTCTTGCCAAATAAGCCGCCTTCAGAGCAAATTTCGGCTTATTTTGGAAGATTTTTAAAAAATCTTGCAAAATTAGCCGTTTTTGTATTAAATTTCCGCTTAATTTGGAAGATTTTTTCGAAAATCTTGCTAAATAAGACGTTTTCAGAGCAAATTTTGGCTTATTTTGGATTGTTTTCAAAACATCTTGCCAAATAAACCGTTTTCGGAGTATATTTCGGCTTAATTTGGTAGATTTTTTCGAAAATCTTGTCAAATACGACTATTATCGAGGAAATTTCGGCTTTATTTGGAAGATTTATCTAAAATCTTGCTAAATAAGCCATTTTCGGAGCAAATTTTGGCTTATTTTGGAAGATTTTTCAGAAATCTTGTCAAATAAGGCGTTTTTGTATCAAATTTCGGCGTAATTTGGAAGATTTTTTCAAAAATCTTGCTAAATAAGCCGTTTTCGGTGCAAATTTTGGCTTAATCTGGAAGATTTGTTAATAATCTTGCTAAATAAGCCATTTTCGTAGCAAATTTCGGCTTATTTTGGAAGGTTTTTCAGAAATCTTGTCAAATAAGGCGTTTTTGGATCAAATTTCGGCTAAATTTAGAAGATTTTTTCGAAAATCTAGCTAAATAAGCTGTTTTTGGAGCAGATTTCGCCTTATTTTGGAAGATTTTTCTGAAATCTTGCCAAATTCGCCGTTTTTGGATCAAATTTTGGCTTAATTTGGAAGATTTTTTCGACAATCATGCTATATAAGCTGTTTTTGGAGCAAATTTTGGCTTAATTTGGAAGATTTTTACGTAAATCTTGTCAAATACGACTTTGATAGAGGAGCCTTTGGCTTTATTTGGAAGATTTATCTAAATTCTTGCCAAATAAGCCGCCTTCAGAGCAAATTTCGGCTTATTTTGGAAGAATTTTCAAAAATCTTGTCAAATATTGCGTTTTCGGATCAAATTTTGGCTAAATTTAGAAGATTTTTACGATAACCTTGCTAAATAAGCTGTTTTTGGAGCAGATTTCGCCTTATTCTGGAAGATTTTTCAGAAATCCTGCCAAATTTGCCGTTATTGGATGAAATTTCGGCGTAATTTGGAGGATTTATCTATAATCTTGCTAAATAAGCCGTTTTCGGAGCAAATTTTGGTTTAATCTGGAAGATTTGTTAAAAATCTTGCTAAATAACCTGTTTTCGAAGCAAATTTCAGATTATTTTGGAAGAGTTTTTCGAAAAACCTGCTAAATAAGCTGTTTTTGGAGCAGATTTCGCCTTATTTTGGAAGATTCTTCAGAAATCTTGCCAAATTCGCCGTTTTTGGATCAAATTTCGGCGTAATTTGGAAGATTTTTTCGAAAATCTTGCTAAATAAGCTGTTTTTAGAGCAGATTTCGCCTTTTTTGGAAGATTTTTCGGAAATCTTGCCAAATTGGATCTTTTTGGATCAAATTTCGGCGTAATTTGGAAAATTTTTTCGAAAATCATTCTAAATGAGCCGTTTTCGGAGGAAAATCGGCTTAATTTGGAAGATTTTTTCGAAAATCTTGCTAAATAAGCCGTTTTTAGAGCAAAATTCGGCTTAATTTGGTAGATTTTTTCGAAAATCTTGTCAAATACGACGCTTATAGAGGAAATTTCGGCTTTATTTGGAAGATGTATCTAAAATATTGCCAAATGACCTCTTCTCGGAGCAAATATTGGCTTAATCTGGAAGATTAGTTGAAAATCTTGCCAAATAAGCCGTTTTTGGAGAAAATTTCGGCTAAATTTAGAAGATTTTTACGATAATATTGCTAAATAAGCTGTTTTTGGAGCAGATTTCGCCATATTCTGGAAGATTTTCAGAAATCCTGCCAAATTGGCCGTTATTGGATGAAATTTCGGCGTAATTTGGAATATTTAACTAAAATCTTGCTAAATAAGCCGTTTTCGGAGCAAATTTTGGTTTAATCTGGAAGATTTGTGAAAAATCTTGCTAAATAACCTGTTTTCGAAGCAAATTTCAGATTATTTTGGAAGAGTTTTTCGAAAATCCTGCTAAATAAGCTGTTTTTGTAGTAGATTCCGCCTTATTTTGGAAGATTCTTCAGAAATCTTGCCAAATTGGCCGTTTTTGGATCAAATTTCGGCGTAATTTGGAAGATTTTTTCAAAAATCTTGCTAAATAAGCCGTTTTCGGAGCAAATTTTGGCTTAATCTGGAAGATTTGTTAAAAATCATGCTAAATAAGCCGTTTTCGTAGCAAATTTCGGAATATTTTGGAAGATTTTTCAGAAATCTTGTCAAATAAGTCGTTTTCGGATCAAATTTTGGCTAAATTTAGAAGATTTTTTCGAAAATCTTGCTAAATAAGCTGTTTTCGGAGCAGATTTCGCCTTATTTTGGAAGATTTTTCGGAAATCTTGCCAAATTGGCTGTTTTTGGAGGAAAATCGGCTTAATTTGGAAGATTTTTTCGAAAATCTTGCTTAATAAGCAGTTTTTAGAGCAAATTTTGGCTTAAATTGGAAGATTTTCCAAAAATCTTGCCAAATAAACCGTTTTCGGAGCAAAATGGCTTAATTTGGTAGATTTTTTCGAAAATCTTGTCAAATACGACGCTAATAGAGGAAATTTCGGCTTTATTTGGAAGATTTATCTAAAATATTGCCAAATGAGCTCTTCTCGTAGCAAATTTGGGTTTAATCTGGAAGATTTGTTGAAACTCTTGCCAAATAAACCGTTTTTGGAGAAAATTACGGCTTAATTTGGTAGATTTTTTCAAATATCTTGTCAAATACGACGATTATAGAGGAAATTTCGGCTCTGTTTGGAAGATTTATATAAAATCTTGCCAAATTGGCCGTTTTTGGATCAATTGTGGCTTAATCTGGAAGATTTGTTAAAAATCTTGCTAAATAAGCCGTTTTCGGAGCAAATTTTGGCTTAATCTGGAAGATTTGTTAAAAATCATGCTAAATAAGCCGTTTTCGTAGCAAATTTCGGAATATTTTGGAAGATTTTTCAGAAATCTTGTCAAATAAGGCGTTTTCGGATCAAATTTCGGCTAAATTTAGAAGATTTTTTCGAAAATCTAGCCAAATTGGCTGTTTTTGGATCAAATTTCGGCGTAATTTGGAAGATTTTTCGAAAATCTTGCTAAATAAGCCCTTTTCGGAGCAAATTTTGGTTTAATCTGGAAGATTTGCTAGAAAGCTTGCTAAATAAGCCGTTTTCGGAGAAAATTTCGGCTTATGTTGGAAGATTTTTCAAAAATCTTGTCAAATAAGGCGTTTTCGGATCAAATTTCGGCTAAATTTAGAAGATTTTTACGATAATCTTGCTAAATAAGCTGTTTTTGGAGCAGACTTCGCCTTATTTTGGAAGATATTTCAGAAATCTTGCCAAATTGGCCGTTATTGGATGAAATTTCGGCGTAATTTGGAAGATTTATCTAAAATCTTGCTAAATAAGCCGTTTTCGGAGCAAATTTTGGCTTAATCTGGAAGATTTGTTATAAATCTTGCTAAATAAGCCGTTTTCGTAGCAAATTTCGGCTTATTTTGGAAGATTTTTCAGAAATCTTTTCAAATAAGGCGTTTTCGGATCAAATTTCGGCTAAATTTAGAAGATTTTTTAGAAAATCATGCTAAATAAGCCGTTTTCGGAGTAAATTTCGGCTAGATTTGGAAGATTACTTCGAAAATCTTGTATATTAAGACGCTTATAGAGGAAATGTCGGCTTTATTTTGAATATTTTTTAGAAAATCTTTCTTAATAAGCCATTTTCAGAGCAAATTTCGGCTTAATTTATAAGATTTTTACAAAAATCTTGTCAAATAAGACTTTAATAGAGGAGCTTTCGGCTTTATTTGGAAGATTTATCTAAATTCTTGCAAAATTAGCTGTTTTGTATCAAATTTCGGCTTAATATCTAAGATTTTTTCAAAAATCTTGCTAAATAAGCCGTTTTCGGAGCAAATTTTGGCTTAATCTGGAAGATTTGTTATTAATCTTGCTAAATAAGCCATTTTCGTAGCTAAATTTCGGCTTATTTTGGAAGGTTTTTCAAAAATCTAGCTAAATAAGCCGTTTTCAGAGCAAATTTTGGCTTAATTTGGATGGTTTTCAAAAAATCTTGCCAAATAAAACGTTTTCGGAGTATATTTCGGATTAAATTGGTAGATTTTTTGCAAAATCTTGTCATATACGACGATTATAGAGGAAATTTCGGCTTTATTTGGAAGATTTATCTAAAATCTTGCTAAATAAGCCGTTTTCGGAGCAGATTTCCGATTATTTTGGAAGATTTTTCAGAAATCGTACCAAATAAGGAGTTTTCGGATCAAATTTCGGCTAAATTTGGAAAATTTTTTCGAAAATCTTGCTAAATAACCTGTTTTCGAAGCAAATTTCAGATTATTTTGGAAGAGTTTTTCGAAAAACCTGCTAAATAAGCTGTTTTTGGAGCAGATTTCGCCTTATTTTGGAAGATTCTTCAGAAATCTTGCCAAATTCGCCGTTTTTGGATCAAATTTCGGCGTAATTTGGAAGATTTTTTCGAAAATCTTGCTAAATAAGCTGTTTTTAGAGCAGATTTCGCCTTTTTTGGAAGATTTTTCGGAAATCTTGCCAAATTGGATCTTTTTGGATCAAATTTCGGCGTAATTTGGAAGATTTTTTCGAAAATCATTCTAAATGAGCCGTTTTCGGAGGAAAATCGGCTTAATTTGGAAGATTTTTTCGAAAATCTTGCTAAATAAGCCGTTTTTAGAGCAAAATTCGGCTTAATTTGGTAGATTTTTTCGAAAATCTTGTCAAATACGACGCTTATAGAGGAAATTTCGGCTTTATTTGGAAGATGTATCTAAAATATTGCCAAATGACCTCTTCTCGGAGCAAATATTGGCTTAATCTGGAAGATTAGTTGAAAATCTTGCCAAATAAGCCGTTTTCGGAGAAAATTTCGGCTAAATTTAGAAGATTTTTACGATAATATTGCTAAATAAGCTGTTTTTGGAGCAGATTTCGCCATATTCTGGAAGATTTTCAGAAATCCTGCCAAATTGGCCGTTATTGGATGAAATTTCGGCGTAATTTGGAATATTTAACTAAAATCTTGCTAAATAAGCCGTTTTCGGAGCAAATTTTGGTTTAATCTGGAAGATTTGTGAAAAATCTTGCTAAATAACCTGTTTTCGAAGCAAATTTCAGATTATTTTGGAAGAGTTTTTCGAAAATCCTGCTAAATAAGCTGTTTTTGTAGTAGATTTCGCCTTATTTTGGAAGATTCTTCAGAAATCTTGCCAAATTGGCCGTTTTTGGATCAAATTTCGGCGTAATTTGGAAGATTTTTTCAAAAATCTTGCTAAATAAGCCGTTTTCGGAGCAAATTTTGGCTTAATCTGGAAGATTTGTTAAAAATCATGCTAAATAAGCCGTTTTCGTAGCAAATTTCGGAATATTTTGGAAGATTTTTCAGAAATCTTGTCAAATAAGGCGTTTTCGGATCAAATTTTGGCTAAATTTAGAAGATTTTTTCGAAAATCTTGCTAAATAAGCTGTTTTTGGAGCAGATTTCGCCTTATTTTGGAAGATTTTTCGGAAATCTTGCCAAATTGGCTGTTTTTGGAGGAAAATCGGCTTAATTTGGAAGATTTTTTCGAAAATCTTGCTTAATAAGCAGTTTTTAGAGCAAATTTTGGCTTAAATTGGAAGATTTTCCAAAAATCTTGCCAAATAAACCGTTTTCGGAGCAAAATGGCTTAATTTGGTAGATTTTTTCGAAAATCTTGTCAAATACGACGCTAATAGAGGAAATTTCGGCTTTATTTGGAAGATTTATCTAAAATATTGCCAAATGAGCTCTTCTCGTAGCAAATTTGGGTTTAATCTGGAAGATTTGTTGAAACTCTTGCCAAATAAACCGTTTTTGGAGCAAATTACGGCTTAATTTGGTAGATTTTTTCAAATATCTTGTCAAATACGACGATTATAGAGGAAATTTCGGCTCTGTTTGGAAGATTTATATAAAATCTTGCCAAATTGGCCGTTTTTGGATCAATTGTGGCTTAATCTGGAAGATTTGTTAAAAATCTTGCTAAATAAGCCGTTTTCGGAGCAAATTTTGGCTTAATCTGGAAGATTTGTTAAAAATCATGCTAAATAAGCCGTTTTCGTAGCAAATTTCGGAATATTTTGGAAGATTTTTCAGAAATCTTGTCAAATAAGGCGTTTTCGGATCAAATTTCGGCTAAATTTAGAAGATTTTTTCGAAAATCTAGCCAAATTGGCTGTTTTTGGATCAAATTTCGGCGTAATTTGGAAGATTTTTCGAAAATCTTGCTAAATAAGCCCTTTTCGGAGCAAATTTTGGTTTAATCTGGAAGATTTGCTAGAAAGCTTGCTAAATAAGCCGTTTTCGGAGAAAATTTCGGCTTATGTTGGAAGATTTTTCAAAAATCTTGTCAAATAAGGCGTTTTCGGATCAAATTTCGGCTAAATTTAGAAGATTTTTTCGAAAATCTTGCTAAGTAAGCCGTTTTTGGAGCAAATTTTGGCTTAATTTGGAAGATTTGTTATTAATCTTGCTAAATAAGCCATTTTCGTAGCTAAATTTCGGCTTATTTTGGAAGGTTTTTCAAAAATCTTGCTAAATAAGCCGTTTTCAGAGCAAATTTTGGCTTAATTTGGATGGTTTTCAAAAAATCTTGCCAAATAAAACGTTTTCGGAGTATATTTCGGATTAAATTGGTAGATTTTTTGCAAAATCTTGTCATATACGACGATTATAGAGGAAATTTCGGCTTTATTTGGAAGATTTATCTAAAATCTTGCTAAATAAGCCGTTTTCGGAGCAAATTTCCGATTATTTTGGAAGATTTTTCAGAAATCGTACCAAATAAGGAGTTTTCGGATCAAATTTCGGCTAAATTTGGAAAATTTTTTCGAAAATCATGCTAAATAATCTGTTTTTGCAGCTGATTTCGCTTTATTTTGGAAGATTTTCTGAAATCTTGCCAAATTGGCCGTTTTTGGATGAAATTTCGGCGTAATTTGGAAGATTTTTTCGAAAATCTTGTTCACATAAGACTTTGATAGAGGAGCCTTTGGCATTATTTGGAAGATTTATCTAAATTCTTGCCAAATAAGCCGCCTTCAGAGGAAATTTCGGCTTATTTTGGAAGATTTTTAAAAAATCTTGCAAAATTAGCCGTTTTTGTATTAAATTTCCGCTTAATTTGGAAGATTTTTTCGAAAATCTTGCTAAATAAGACGTTTTCAGAGCAAATTTTGGCTTATTTTGGATTGTTTTCAAAACATCTTGCCAAATAAACCGTTTTCGGAGTATATTTCGGCTTAATTTGGTAGATTTTTTCGAAAATCTTGTCAAATACGACTATTATCGAGGAAATTTCGGCTTTATTTGGAAGATTTATCTAAAATCTTGCTAAATAAGCCATTTTCGGAGCAAATTTTGGCTTATTTTGGAAGATTTTTCAGAAATCTTGTCAAATAAGGCGTTTTTGTATCAAATTTCGGCGTAATTTGGAAGATTTTTTCAAAAATCTTGCTAAATAAGCCGTTTTTGGAGCAAATTTTGGCTTAATTTGGAAGATTTTTACGTAAATCTTGTCAAATAAGACTTTGATAGAGGAGCCTTTGGCTTTATTTGGAAGATTTATCGAAATTCTTGCCAAATAAGCCGCCTTCAGGGCAAATTTCGGCTTATTTTGGAAGATTTTTCAAAAATCTTGCAAAATTAGCCGTTTTTGTATCAAATTTCGGTTTAATTTGTAAGATTTTTTCGAAAATCTTGCCAAATAAGCCACCTTTAGAGCAAATTTCGGCTTATTTTGGAAGATTATTCAGAAATCTTGCCAAATTGGCCGTTATTTGATGAAATTTCGGCGTAATTTGGAAGATTTATCTAAAATCTTGCTAAATAAGCCGTTTTCGGAGCAAATTTTGGCTTAATCTGGAAGATTTGTTTAAAATCTTGCTAAATAAGCCGTTTTCGTAGCAAATTTCGGAATATTTTGGAAGATTTTTCAGAAATCTTGTCAAATAAGGCGTTTTCGGATCAAATTTCGGCTAAATTTAGAAGATTTTTTCGAAAATCTTTCTAAATGAGCCGTTTTCGGAGGAAAATCGGCTTAATTTGGAAGATTTTTTCGAAAATCTTGCTAAATAAGCCGTTTTTAGAGCAAAATTCGGCTTAATTTGGTAGATTTTTTCGAAAATCTTGTCAAATACGACGCTTATAGAGGAAATTTCGGCTTTATTTGGAAGATGTATCTAAAATATTGCCAAATGACCTCTTCTCGGAGCAAATATTGGCTTAATCTGGAAGATTAGTTGAAAATCTTGCCAAATAAGCCGTTTTCGGAGAAAATTTCGGCTAAATTTAGAAGATTTTTACGATAATATTGCTAAATAAGCTGTTTTTGGAGCAGATTTCGCCATATTCTGGAAGATTTTCAGAAATCCTGCCAAATTGGCCGTTATTGGATGAAATTTCGGCGTAATTTGGAATATTTAACTAAAATCTTGCTAAATAAGCCGTTTTCGGAGCAAATTTTGGTTTAATCTGGAAGATTTGTGAAAAATCTTGCTAAATAACCTGTTTTCGAAGCAAATTTCAGATTATTTTGGAAGAGTTTTTCGAAAATCCTGCTAAATAAGCTGTTTTTGTAGTAGATTTCGCCTTATTTTGGAAGATTCTTCAGAAATCTTGCCAAATTGGCCGTTTTTGGATCAAATTTCGGCGTAATTTGGAAGATTTTTTCAAAAATCTTGCTAAATAAGCCGTTTTCGGAGCAAATTTTGGCTTAATCTGGAAGATTTGTTAAAAATCATGCTAAATAAGCCGTTTTCGTAGCAAATTTCGGAATATTTTGGAAGATTTTTCAGAAATCTTGTCAAATAAGGCGTTTTCGGATCAAATTTTGGCTAAATTTAGAAGATTTTTTCGAAAATCTTGCTAAATAAGCTGTTTTTGGAGCAGATTTCGCCTTATTTTGGAAGATTTTTCGGAAATCTTGCCAAATTGGCTGTTTTTGGAGGAAAATCGGCTTAATTTGGAAGATTTTTTCGAAAATCTTGCTTAATAAGCAGTTTTTAGAGCAAATTTTGGCTTAAATTGGAAGATTTTCCAAAAATCTTGCCAAATAAACCGTTTTCGGAGCAAAATGGCTTAATTTGGTAGATTTTTTCGAAAATCTTGTCAAATACGACGCTAATAGAGGAAATTTCGGCTTTATTTGGAAGATTTATCTAAAATATTGCCAAATGAGCTCTTCTCGTAGCAAATTTGGGTTTAATCTGGAAGATTTGTTGAAACTCTTGCCAAATAAACCGTTTTTGGAGCAAATTACGGCTTAATTTGGTAGATTTTTTCAAATATCTTGTCAAATACGACGATTATAGAGGAAATTTCGGCTCTGTTTGGAAGATTTATATAAAATCTTGCCAAATTGGCCGTTTTTGGATCAATTGTGGCTTAATCTGGAAGATTTGTTAAAAATCTTGCTAAATAAGCCGTTTTCGGAGCAAATTTTGGCTTAATCTGGAAGATTTGTTAAAAATCATGCTAAATAAGCCGTTTTCGTAGCAAATTTCGGAATATTTTGGAAGATTTTTCAGAAATCTTGTCAAATAAGGCGTTTTCGGATCAAATTTCGGCTAAATTTAGAAGATTTTTTCGAAAATCTAGCCAAATTGGCTGTTTTTGGATCAAATTTCGGCGTAATTTGGAAGATTTTTCGAAAATCTTGCTAAATAAGCCCTTTTCGGAGCAAATTTTGGTTTAATCTGGAAGATTTGCTAGAAAGCTTGCTAAATAAGCCGTTTTCGGAGAAAATTTCGGCTTATGTTGGAAGATTTTTCAAAAATCTTGTCAAATAAGGCGTTTTCGGATCAAATTTCGGCTAAATTTAGAAGATTTTTACGATAATCTTGCTAAATAAGCTGTTTTTGGAGCAGACTTCGCCTTATTTTGGAAGATATTTCAGAAATCTTGCCAAATTGGCCGTTATTGGATGAAATTTCGGCGTAATTTGGAAGATTTATCTAAAATCTTGCTAAATAAGCCGTTTTCGGAGCAAATTTTGGCTTAATCTGGAAGATTTGTTATAAATCTTGCTAAATAAGCCGTTTTCGTAGCAAATTTCGGCTTATTTTGGAAGATTTTTCAGAAATCTTTTCAAATAAGGCGTTTTCGGATCAAATTTCGGCTAAATTTAGAAGATTTTTTAGAAAATCATGCTAAATAAGCCGTTTTCGGAGTAAATTTCGGCTAGATTTGGAAGATTACTTCGAAAATCTTGTATATTAAGACGCTTATAGAGGAAATGTCGGCTTTATTTTGAATATTTTTTAGAAAATCTTTCTTAATAAGCCATTTTCAGAGCAAATTTCGGCTTAATTTATAAGATTTTTACAAAAATCTTGTCAAATAAGACTTTAATAGAGGAGCTTTCGGCTTTATTTGGAAGATTTATCTAAATTCTTGCAAAATTAGCTGTTTTGTATCAAATTTCGGCTTAATATCTAAGATTTTTTCAAAAATCTTGCTAAATAAGCCGTTTTCGGAGCAAATTTTGGCTTAATCTGGAAGATTTGTTATTAATCTTGCTAAATAAGCCATTTTCGTAGCTAAATTTCGGCTTATTTTGGAAGGTTTTTCAAAAATCTAGCTAAATAATGCGTTTTCAGAGCAAATTTTGGCTTAATTTGGATGGTTTTCAAAAAATCTTGCCAAATAAAACGTTTTCGGAGTATATTTCGGATTAAATTGGTAGATTTTTTGCAAAATCTTGTCATATACGACGATTATAGAGGAAATTTCGGCTTTATTTGGAAGATTTATCTAAAATCTTGCTAAATAAGCCGTTTTCGGAGCAGATTTCCGATTATTTTGGAAGATTTTTCAGAAATCGTACCAAATAAGGAGTTTTCGGATCAAATTTCGGCTAAATTTGGAAAATTTTTTCGAAAATCATGCTAAATAATCTGTTTTTGCAGCTGATTTCGCTTTATTTTGGAAGATATTCTGAAATCTTGCCAAATTGGCCGTTTTTGGATGAAATTTCGGCGTAATTTGGAAGATTTTTTCGAAAATCTTGTTCACATAAGACTTCGATAGAGGAGCCTTTGGCTTTATTTGGAAGATTTATCTAAATTCTTGCCAAATAAGCCGCCTTCAGAGCAAATTTCGGCTTATTTTGGAAGATTTTTAAAAAATCTTGCAAAATTAGCCGTTTTTGTATTAAATTTCCGCTTAATTTGGAAGATTTTTTCGAAAATCTTGCTAAATAAGACGTTTTCAGAGCAAATTTTGGCTTATTTTGGATTGTTTTCAAAACATCTTGCCAAATAAACCGTTTTCGGAGTATATTTCGGCTTAATTTGGTAGATTTTTTCGAAAATCTTGTCAAATACGACTATTATCGAGGAAATTTCGGCTTTATTTGGAAGATTTATCTAAAATCTTGCTAAATAAGCCATTTTCGGAGCAAATTTTGGCTTATTTTGGAAGATTTTTCAGAAATCTTGTCAAATAAGGCGTTTTTGTATCAAATTTCGGCGTAATTTGGAAGATTTTTTCAAAAATCTTGCTAAATAAGCCGTTTTTGGAGCAAATTTTGGCTTAATTTGGAAGATTTTTACGTAAATCTTGTCAAATAAGACTTTGATAGAGGAGCCTTTGGCTTTATTTGGAAGATTTATCGAAATTCTTGCCAAATAAGCCGCCTTCAGGGCAAATTTCGGCTTATTTTGGAAGATTTTTCAAAAATCTTGCAAAATTAGCCGTTTTTGTATCAAATTTCGGTTTAATTTGTAAGATTTTTTCGAAAATCTTGCCAAATAAGCCACCTTTAGAGCAAATTTCGGCTTATTTTGGAAGATTATTCAGAAATCTTGCCAAATTGGCCGTTATTGGATGAAATTTCGGCGTAATTTGGAAGATTTATCTAAAATCTTGCTAAATAAGCCGTTTTCGGAGCAAATTTTGGCTTAATCTGGAAGATTTGTTTAAAATCTTGCTAAATAAGCCGTTTTCGTAGCAAATTTCGGAATATTTTGGAAGATTTTTCAGAAATCTTGTCAAATAAGGCGTTTTCGGATCAAATTTCGGCTAAATTTAGAAGATTTTTTCGAAAATCTAGCCAAATTGGCTGTTTTTGGATCAAATTTCGGCGTAATTTGGAAGATTTTTCGAAAATCTTGCTAAATAAGCCCTTTTCGGAGCAAATTTTGGTTTAATCTGGAAGATTTGCTAGAAAGCTTGCTAAATAAGCCGTTTTCGGAGAAAATTTCGGCTTATGTTGGAAGATTTTTCAAAAATCTTGTCAAATAAGGCGTTTTCGGATCAAATTTCGGCTAAATTTAGAAGATTTTTACGATAATCTTGCTAAATAAGCTGTTTTTGGAGCAGACTTCGCCTTATTTTGGAAGATATTTCAGAAATCTTGCCAAATTGGCCGTTATTGGATGAAATTTCGGCGTAATTTGGAAGATTTATCTAAAATCTTGCTAAATAAGCCGTTTTCGGAGCAAATTTTGGCTTAATCTGGAAGATTTGTTATAAATCTTGCTAAATAAGCCGTTTTCGTAGCAAATTTCGGCTTATTTTGGAAGATTTTTCAGAAATCTTTTCAAATAAGGCGTTTTCGGATCAAATTTCGGCTAAATTTAGAAGATTTTTTAGAAAATCATGCTAAATAAGCCGTTTTCGGAGTAAATTTCGGCTAGATTTGGAAGATTACTTCGAAAATCTTGTATATTAAGACGCTTATAGAGGAAATGTCGGCTTTATTTTGAATATTTTTTAGAAAATCTTTCTTAATAAGCCATTTTCAGAGCAAATTTCGGCTTAATTTATAAGATTTTTACAAAAATCTTGTCAAATAAGACTTTAATAGAGGAGCTTTCGGCTTTATTTGGAAGATTTATCTAAATTCTTGCAAAATTAGCTGTTTTGTATCAAATTTCGGCTTAATATCTAAGATTTTTTCAAAAATCTTGCTAAATAAGCCGTTTTCGGAGCAAATTTTGGCTTAATCTGGAAGATTTGTTATTAATCTTGCTAAATAAGCCATTTTCGTAGCTAAATTTCGGCTTATTTTGGAAGGTTTTTCAAAAATCTAGCTAAATAAGCCGTTTTCAGAGCAAATTTTGGCTTAATTTGGATGGTTTTCAAAAAATCTTGCCAAATAAAACGTTTTCGGAGTATATATCGGATTAAATTGGTAGATTTTTTGCAAAATCTTGTCATATACGACGATTATAGAGGAAATTTCGGCTTTATTTGGAAGATTTATCTAAAATCTTGCTAAATAAGCCGTTTTCGGAGCAGATTTCCGATTATTTTGGAAGATTTTTCAGAAATCGTACCAAATAAGGAGTTTTCGGATCAAATTTCGGCTAAATTTGGAAAATTTTTTCGAAAATCATGCTAAATAATCTGTTTTTGCAGCTGATTTCGCTTTATTTTGGAAGATATTCTGAAATCTTGCCAAATTGGCCGTTTTTGGATGAAATTTCGGCGTAATTTGGAAGATTTTTTCGAAAATCTTGTTCACATAAGACTTCGATAGAGGAGCCTTTGGCTTTATTTGGAAGATTTATCTAAATTCTTGCCAAATAAGCCGCCTTCAGAGCAAATTTCGGCTTATTTTGGAAGATTTTTAAAAAATCTTGCAAAATTAGCCGTTTTTGTATTAAATTTCCGCTTAATTTGGAAGATTTTTTCGAAAATCTTGCTAAATAAGACGTTTTCAGAGCAAATTTTGGCTTATTTTGGATTGTTTTCAAAACATCTTGCCAAATAAACCGTTTTCGGAGTATATTTCGGCTTAATTTGGTAGATTTTTTCGAAAATCTTGTCAAATACGACTATTATCGAGGAAATTTCGGCTTTATTTGGAAGATTTATCTAAAATCTTGCTAAATAAGCCATTTTCGGAGCAAATTTTGGCTTAATTTGGAAGATTTTTTCGAAAATCTTGCTAAATAAGACGTTTTCAGAGCAAATTTTGGCTTATTTTGGATTGTTTTCAAAACATCTTGCCAAATAAACCGTTTTCGGAGTATATTTCGGCTTAATTTGGTAGATTTTTTCGAAAATCTTGTCAAATACGACTATTATCGAGGAAATTTCGGCTTTATTTGGAAGATTTTTTCAAAAATCTTGCTAAATAAGCCGTTTTTGGAGCAAATTTTGGCTTAATTTGGAAGATTTTTACGTAAATCTTGTCAAATAAGACTTTGATAGAGGAGCCTTTGGCTTTATTTGGAAGATTTATCGAAATTCTTGCCAAATAAGCCGCCTTCAGGGCAAATTTCGGCTTATTTTGGAAGATTTTTCAAAAATCTTGCAAAATTAGCCGTTTTTGTATCAAATTTCAGATTATTTTGGAAGATTTTTTCGAAAATCTTGCTGAATAAGCTGTTTTTGGAGCATATTTCGACTTATTTTGGAAGATTTTTCAGAAATCTTGCCAAATTGGCCGTTTTTGGATCAAATTTCGGCGTAATTTGGAAGATTTTTCGAAAATCTTGCTAAATAAGCCCTTTTCGGAGCAAATTTTGGTTTAATCTGGAAGATTTGCTAGAAAGCTTGCTAAATAAGCCGTTTTCGGAGAAAATTTCGGCTTATGTTGGAAGATTTTTCAAAAATCTTGTCAAATAAGGCGTTTTCGGATCAAATTTCGGCTAAATTTAGAAGATTTTTTCGAAAATCTTGCTAAGTAAGCCGTTTTTGGAGCAAATTTTGGCTTAATTTGGAAGATTTGTTATTAATCTTGCTAAATAAGCCATTTTCGTAGCTAAATTTCGGCTTATTTTGGAAGGTTTTTCAAAAATCTTGCTAAATAAGCCGTTTTCAGAGCAAATTTTGGCTTAATTTGGATGGTTTTCAAAAAATCTTGCCAAATAAAACGTTTTCGGAGTATATTTCGGATTAAATTGGTAGATTTTTTGCAAAATCTTGTCATATACGACGATTATAGAGGAAATTTCGGCTTTATTTGGAAGATTTATCTAAAATCTTGCTAAATAAGCCGTTTTCGGAGCAAATTTCCGATTATTTTGGAAGATTTTTCAGAAATCGTACCAAATAAGGAGTTTTCGGATCAAATTTCGGCTAAATTTGGAAAATTTTTTCGAAAATCATGCTAAATAATCTGTTTTTGCAGCTGATTTCGCTTTATTTTGGAAGATTTTCTGAAATCTTGCCAAATTGGCCGTTTTTGGATGAAATTTCGGCGTAATTTGGAAGATTTTTTCGAAAATCTTGTTCACATAAGACTTTGATAGAGGAGCCTTTGGCATTATTTGGAAGATTTATCTAAATTCTTGCCAAATAAGCCGCCTTCAGAGGAAATTTCGGCTTATTTTGGAAGATTTTTAAAAAATCTTGCAAAATTAGCCGTTTTTGTATTAAATTTCCGCTTAATTTGGAAGATTTTTTCGAAAATCTTGCTAAATAAGACGTTTTCAGAGCAAATTTTGGCTTATTTTGGATTGCTTTCAAAACATCTTGCCAAATAAACCGTTTTCGGAGTATATTTCGGCTTAATTTGGTAGATTTTTTCGAAAATCTTGTCAAATACGACTATTATCGAGGAAATTTCGGCTTTATTTGGAAGATTTATCTAAAATCTTGCTAAATAAGCCATTTTCGGAGCAAATTTTGGCTTATTTTGGAAGATTTTTCAGAAATCTTGTCAAATAAGGCGTTTTTGTATCAAATTTCGGCGTAATTTGGAAGATTTTTTCAAAAATCTTGCTAAATAAGCCGTTTTCGGAGCAAATTTTGGCTTAATCTGGAAGATTTGTTAAAAATCATGCTAAATAAGCCGTTTTCGTAGCAAATTTCGGAATATTTTGGAAGATTTTTCAGAAATCTTGTCAAATAAGGCGTTTTCGGATCAAATTTCGGCGTAATTTGGAAGATTTTTTCAAAAATCTTGCTAAATAAGCCGTTTTCGGAGCAAATTTTGGCTGAATCTGGAAGATTTGCTAAAAATCTTGCTATATAAGCCGTTGTCGGAGCAAATTTCGGCTTATTTTGGAAGATTTTTCAAAAATCTTGTCAAATATTGCGTTTTCGGATCAAATTTTGGCTAAATTTAGAAGATTTTTACGATAACCTTGCTAAATAAGCTGTTTTTGGAGCAGATTTCGCCTTATTCTGGAAGATTTTTCAGAAATCCTGCCAAATTTGCCGTTATTGGATGAAATTTCGGCGTAATTTGGAGGATTTATCTATAATCTTGCTAAATAAGCCGTTTTCGGAGCAAATTTTGGTTTAATCTGGAAGATTTGTTAAAAATCTTGCTAAATAACCTGTTTTCGAAGCAAATTTCAGATTATTTTGGAAGAGTTTTTCCAAAAACCTGCTAAATAAGCTGTTTTTGGAGCTGATTTCGCCTTATTTTGGAAGATTCTTCAGAAATCCTTCCAAATTCGCCGTTTTTGGATCAAATTTCGGCGTAATTTGGAAGATTTTTTCGAAAATCTTGCTAAATAAGCTGTATTTAGAGCAGATTTCGCCTTTTTTTGGAAGATTTTTCGGAAATCTTGCCAAATTGGATCTTTTTGGATCAAATTTCGGCGTAATTTGGAAGATTTTTTCGAAAATCATTCTAAATGAGCCGTTTTCGGAGGAAAATCGGCTTAATTTGGAAGATTTTTTCGAAAATCTTGCTAAATAAGCCGTTTTTAGAGCAAAATTCGGCTTAATTTGGTAGATTTTTTCGAAAATCTTGTCAAATACGACGCTTATAGAGGAAATTTCGGCTTTATTTGGAAGATGTATCTAAAATATTGCCAAATGACTTCTTCTCGGAGCAAATAATGGCTTAATCTGGAAGATTAGTTGAAAATCTTGCCAAATAAGCCGTTTTCGGAGAAAATTTCGGCTAAATTTAGAAGATTTTTACGATAATATTGCTAAATAAGCTGTTTTTGGAGCAGATTTCGCCATATTCTGGAAGATTTTCAGAAATCCTGCCAAATTGGCCGTTATTGGATGAAATTTCGGCGTAATTTGGAATATTTAACTAAAATCTTGCTAAATAAGCCGTTTTCGGAGCAAATTTTGGTTTAATCTGGAAGATTTGTGAAAAATCTTGCTAAATAACCTGTTTTCGAAGCAAATTTCAGATTATTTTGGAAGAGTTTTTCGAAAATCCTGCTAAATAAGCCGTTTTTGTAGTAGATTTCGCCTTATTTTGGAAGATTCTTCAGAAATCTTGCCAAATTGGCCGTTTTTGGATCAAATTTCGGCGTAATTTGGAAGATTTTTTCAAAAATCTTGCTAAATAAGCCGTTTTCGGAGCAAATTTTGGCTTAATCTGGAAGATTTGTTAAAAATCATGCTAAATAAGCCGTTTTCGTAGCAAATTTCGGAATATTTTGGAAGATTTTTCAGAAATCTTGTCAAATAAGGCGTTTTCGGATCAAATTTTGGCTAAATTTAGAAGATTTTTTCGAAAATCTTGCTAAATAAGCTGTTTTTGGAGCAGATTTCGCCTTATTTTGGAAGATTTTTCGGAAATCTTGCCAAATTGGCTGTTTTTGGAGGAAAATCGGCTTAATTTGGAAGATTTTTTCGAAAATCTTGCTTAATAAGCAGTTTTTAGAGCAAATTTTGGCTTAAATTGGAAGATTTTCCAAAAATCTTGCCAAATAAACCGTTTTCGGAGCAAAATGGCTTAATTTGGTAGATTTTTTCGAAAATCTTGTCAAATACGACGCTAATAGAGGAAATTTCGGCTTTATTTGGAAGATTTATCTAAAATATTGCCAAATGAGCTCTTCTCGTAGCAAATTTGGGTTTAATCTGGAAGATTTGTTGAAACTCTTGCCAAATAAACCGTTTTTGGAGCAAATTACGGCTTAATTTGGTAGATTTTTTCAAATATCTTGTCAAATACGACGATTATAGAGGAAATTTCGGCTCTGTTTGGAAGATTTATATAAAATCTTGCCAAATTGGCCGTTTTTGGATCAATTGTGGCTTAATCTGGAAGATTTGTTAAAAATCTTGCTAAATAAGCCGTTTTCGGAGCAAATTTTGGCTTAATCTGGAAGATTTGTTAAAAATCATGCTAAATAAGCCGTTTTCGTAGCAAATTTCGGAATATTTTGGAAGATTTTTCAGAAATCTTGTCAAATAAGGCGTTTTCGGATCAAATTTCGGCTAAATTTAGAAGATTTTTTCGAAAATCTAGCCAAATTGGCTGTTTTTGGATCAAATTTCGGCGTAATTTGGAAGATTTTTCGAAAATCTTGCTAAATAAGCCCTTTTCGGAGCAAATTTTGGTTTAATCTGGAAGATTTGCTAGAAAGCTTGCTAAATAAGCCGTTTTCGGAGAAAATTTCGGCTTATGTTTGAAGATTTTTCAAAAATCTTGTCAAATAAGGCGTTTTCGGATCAAATTTCGGCTAAATTTAGAAGATTTTTACGATAATCTTGCTAAATAAGCTGTTTTTGGAGCAGACTTCGCCTTATTTTGGAAGATATTTCAGAAATCTTGCCAAATTGGCCGTTATTGGATGAAATTTCGGCGTAATTTGGAAGATTTATCTAAAATCTTGCTAAATAAGCCGTTTTCGGAGCAAATTTTGGCCTAATCTGGAAGATTTGTTATAAATCTTGCTAAATAAGCCGTTTTCGTAACAAATTTCGGCTTATTTTGGAAGATTTTTCAGAAATCTTTTCAAATAAGGCGTTTTCGGATCAAATTTCGGCTAAATTTAGAAGATTTTTTAGAAAATCATGCTAAATAAACCGTTTTCGGAGTAAATTTCGGCTAGATTTGGAAGATTACTTCGAAAATCTTGTATATTAAGACGCTTATAGAGGAAATGTCGGCTTTATTTTGAATATTTTTTAGAAAATCTTTCTTAATAAGCCATTTTCAGAGCAAATTTCGGCTTAATTTATAAGATTTTTACAAAAATCTTGTCAAATAAGACTTTAATAGAGGAGCTTTCGGCTTTATTTGGAAAATTTATCTAAATTCTTGCAAAATTAGCTGTTTTGTATCAAATTTCGGCTTAATATCTAAGATTTTTTCAAAAATCTTGCTAAATAAGCCGTTTTCGGAGCAAATTTTGGCTTAATCTGGAAGATTTGTTATTAATCTTGCTAAATAAGCCATTTTCGTAGCTAAATTTCGGCTTATTTTGGAAGGTTTTTCAAAAATCTAGCTAAATAAGCCGTTTTCAGAGCAAATTTTGGCTTAATTTGGATGGTTTTAAAAAAATCTTGCCAAATAAAACGTTTTCGGAGTATATTTCGGATTAAATTGGTAGATTTTTTGCAAAATCTTGTCATATACGACGATTATAGAGGAAATTTCGGCTTTATTTGGAAGATTTATCTAAAATCTTGCTAAATAAGCCGTTTTCGGAGCAAATTTCCGATTATTTTGGAAGATTTTTCAGAAATCGTACCAAATAAGGAGTTTTCGGATCAAATTTCGGCTAAATTTGGAAAATTTTTTCGAAAATCATGCTAAATAATCTGTTTTTGCAGCTGATTTCGCTTTATTTTGGAAGATTTTCTGAAATCTTGCCAAATTGGCCGTTTTTGGATGAAATTTCGGCGTAATTTGGAAGATTTTTTCGAAAATCTTGTTCACATAAGACTTTGATAGAGGAGCCTTTGGCTTTATTTGGAAGATTTATCTAAATTCTTGCCAAATAAGCCGCCTTCAGAGCAAATTTCGGCTTATTTTGGAAGATTTTTCAAAAATCTTGCAAAATTAGCCGTTTTTGTATCAAATTTTGGCTAAATTTAGAAGATTTTTTCGAAAATCTTGCTAAATAAGCTGTTTTTGGAGCAGATTTCGCCTTATTTTGGAAGATTTTTCGGAAATCTTGCCAAATTGGCTGTTTTTGGAGGAAAATCGGCTTAAATTGGAAGATTTTCCAAAAATCTTGCCAAATAAACCGTTTTCGGAGCAAAATGGCTTAATTTGGTAGATTTTTTCGAAAATCTTGTCAAATACGACGCTAATAGAGGAAATTTCGGCTTTATTTGGAAGATTTATCTAAAATATTGCCAAATGAGCTCTTCTCGTAGCATATTTGGGTTTAATCTGGAAGATTTGTTGAAACTCTTGCCAAATAAACCGTTTTTGGAGCAAATTACGGCTTAATTTGGTAGATTTTTTCAAATATCTTGTCAAATACGACGATTATAGAGGAAATTTCGGCTCTGTTTGGAAGATTTATATAAAATCTTGCCAAATTGGCCGTTTTTGGATCAATTGTGGCTTAATCTGGAAGATTTGTTAAAAATCTTGCTAAATAAGCCGTTTTCGGAGCAAATTTTGGCTTAATCTGGAAGATTTGTTAAAAATCATGCTAAATAAGCCGTTTTCGTAGCAAATTTCGGAATATTTTGGAAGATTTTTCAGAAATCTTGTCAAATAAGGCGTTTTCGGATCAAATTTCGGCTAAATTTAGAAGATTTTTTCGAAAATCTAGCCAAATTGGCTGTTTTTGGATCAAATTTCGGCGTAATTTGGAAGATTTTTCGAAAATCTTGCTAAATAAGCCCTTTTCGGAGCAAATTTTGGTTTAATCTGGAAGATTTGCTAGAAAGCTTGCTAAATAAGCCGTTTTCGGAGAAAATTTCGGCTTATGTTTGAAGATTTTTCAAAAATCTTGTCAAATAAGGCGTTTTCGGATCAAATTTCGGCTAAATTTAGAAGATTTTTACGATAATCTTGCTAAATAAGCTGTTTTTGGAGCAGACTTCGCCTTATTTTGGAAGATATTTCAGAAATCTTGCCAAATTGGCCGTTATTGGATGAAATTTCGGCGTAATTTGGAAGATTTATCTAAAATCTTGCTAAATAAGCCGTTTTCGGAGCACATTTTGGCTTAATCTGGAAGATTTGTTATAAATCTTGCTAAATAAGCCGTTTTCGTAACAAATTTCGGCTTATTTTGGAAGATTTTTCAGAAATCTTTTCAAATAAGGCGTTTTCGGATCAAATTTCGGCTAAATTTAGAAGATTTTTTAGAAAATCATGCTAAATAAGCCGTTTTCGGAGTAAATTTCGGCTAGATTTGGAAGATTACTTCGAAAATCTTGTATATTAAGACGCTTATAGAGGAAATGTCGGCTTTATTTTGAATATTTTTTAGAAAATCTTTCTTAATAAGCCATTTTCAGAGCAAATTTCGGCTTAATTTATAAGATTTTTACAAAAATCTTGTCAAATAAGACTTTAATAGAGGAGCTTTCGGCTTTATTTGGAAGATTTATCTAAATTCTTGCAAAATTAGCTGTTTTGTATCAAATTTCGGCTTAATATCTAAGATTTTTTCAAAAATCTTGCTAAATAAGCCGTTTTCGGAGCAAATTTTGGCTTAATCTGGAAGATTTGTTATTAATCTTGCTAAATAAGCCATTTTCGTAGCTAAATTTCGGCTTATTTTGGAAGGTTTTTCAAAAATCTAGCTAAATAAGCCGTTTTCAGAGCAAATTTTGGCTTAATTTGGATGGTTTTCAAAACATCTTGCCAAATAAAACGTTTTCGGAGTATATTTCGGATTAAATTGGTAGATTTTTTGCAAAATCTTGTCATATACGACGATTATAGAGGAAATTTCGGCTTTATTTGGAAGATTTATCTAAAATCTTGCTAAATAAGCCGTTTTCGGAGCAAATTTCCGATTATTTTGGAAGATTTTTCAGAAATCGTACCAAATAAGGAGTTTTCGGATCAAATTTCGGCTAAATTTGGAAAATTTTTTCGAAAATCATGCTAAATAATCTGTTTTTGCAGCTGATTTCGCTTTATTTTGGAAGATTTTCTGAAATCTTGCCAAATTGGCCGTTTTTGGATGAAATTTCGGCGTAATTTGGAAGATTTTTTCAAAAATCTTGTTCACATAAGACTTTGATAGAGGAGCCTTTGGCTTTATTTGGAAGATTTATCTAAATTCTTGCCAAATAAGCCGCCTTCAGAGCAAATTTCGGCTTATTTTGGAAGATTTTTCAAAAATCTTGCAAAATTAGCCGTTTTTGTATCAAATTTCGGCTTAATTTGGAAGATTTTTTCGAAAATCTTGCTAAATAAGACGTTTTCAGAGCAAATTTTGGCTTATTTTGGATTGTTATCAAAACATCTTGCCAAATAATCCGTTTTCGGAGTATATTTCGGCTTAATTTGGTAGATTTTTTCGAAAATCTTGTCAAATACGACGATTATCGAGGAAATTTCTGCTTTATTTGGAAGATTTATCTAAAATCTTGCTAAATGAGCCATTTTCGGAGCAAATTTATGCTTAATCTGGAAGATTTGTTAAAAATTTTCCTAAATAAGCAGTTTTTGGAGCAGATTTTGCCTTATTTTGGAAGATTTTCAGAAATCTTGCTAAATTGCCCGTTTTTGGATCAAATTTCGGCTTAATTTCGAAGATTTTTTCGAAAATCTTTCTAAATAAGCCGTTTTCAGAGCAAATTTTGGCTTAATTTGGATGGTTTTCAAAAAATCTTGCCAAATAAAACGTTTTCGGAGTATATTTCGGATTAATTTGGTAGATTTTTTGCAAAATCTTGTCAAATACGACGATTATAGAGGAAATTTCGGCTTTATTTGGAAGATTTATCTAAAATCTTGCTAAATAAGCCGTTTTCGGTTCAAATTTTGACTAAATTTAGAAGATTGTTTATGAAAATCTTGCTAAATAAGCTGTTTTTGGATCAGATTTCGCCTTATTTTCGAAGATTTTCTGAAATATTGCCAAATTGGCCGTTTTTGGGTCAAATTTCGGCTTAATTTGGAAGATTTTTCCAAAAATCATCCTAAGTGAGCCGTTTTCGGAGCAAATTTCGGAATATTTTGGAAGATTTTTCAGAAATCTTGTCAAATAAGGCGTTTTCGGATCAAATTTCGGCTAAATTTAGAAGATTTTTTCGAAAATCTTGCCGAATTGGCTGTTTTTGGATCAAATTTCGGCGTAATTTGGAAGATTTTTTCGAAAATCATTCTAAATAAGCCGTTTTCGGAGGAAAATCGGCTTAATTTGGAAGATTTTTTCGAAAATCTTGCTAAATAAACCGTTTTCGGAGCAAATTTTGGCCTTATTTGGAAGATTTTTCAAAAATATTGCCAAATAAACCTTTTCGGAGCAAAATGGCTTAATTTAGTAGATTTTTTCGAAAATCTTGTCAAATACGACGCTTATAGAGGAAATTTCGGCTTTATTTGGAAGATTTATCTAAAATATTGCCAAATGAGCTCTTCTCGTAGCAAATTTGGGTTTAATCTGGAAGATTTTTTGAAACTCTTGCCAAATAAACCGTTTTTGGAGCAAATTACGGCTTAATTTGGTAGATTTCTTCGAAAATCTTGTCAAATACGACTATTATCGAGGACATTTCGGCTTTATTTGGAAGATTTATCTAAAATCTTGCTAAATAAGCCATTTTCGGAGCAAATTTTGGCTTATTTTGGAAGATTTTTCAGAAATCTTGTCAAATAAGGCGTTTTTGTATCAAATTTCGGCGTAATTTGGAAGATTTTTTCAAAAATCTTGCTAAATAAGCCGTTTTCGGTGCAAATTTTTGCTTAATCTGGAAGATTTGTTAAAAATCATGCTAAATAAGCCGTTTTCGTAGCAAATTTCGGAATATTTTGGAAGATTTTTTAGAAATCTTGTCAAATAAGGCGTTTTCGGATCAATTTTCGGCTAAATTTAGAAGATTTTTTCGAAAATTTGCCAAATTGGCTGTTTTTGGATCAAATTTCGGCGTAATTTGGAAGATTTTTTCGAAAATCATTCTAAATAAGCCGTTTTCGGAGCAAATTTTGGCCTTATTTGGAAGATTTGTCAAAAATCTTGCCAAATAAACCGTTTTCGGAGCAAATTGGCTTAATTTGGTAGATTTTTTCGAAAATCTTGTCAAATACGACGCTTATAGAGGAAATTCGGCTTTATTTGGAAGAATTATCTAAAATATTGCCAAATGAGCTCTTCTCGGAGCAAATTTTGGTTTAATTTGGAAGATTTGTTGAAAATCTTGCCAAATAAACCGCTTTTGGAGCAAATTACGGCTTAATTTGGAAGATTTTTTCGAGAAACGTGATAAATAAGCCGTTATTGAGGAAATTCTGGCTTTATTTGGAAGATTTTTTCGAAAATCTTGCTAAATAAGCCGTTTTTAGTGCAAAGTTCGGCTTAATTTCGTAGATTTTTTCGAAAAACGTGATAAATAAGCCGTTTCCAAAGGAAATTTCGGCTTATTTTGGATGTTTTTTGAGAAATCTTGCCAAATATGGCGTTTTCGGATCAAATTTCGGCTTAATTTCGAAGATTTTTTCGAAAATCTTGCTAAATAAGCCGTTTTCAGTGCAAAGTTCGGCTTAATTTCGTAGATTTTTTCGAAAAACCTGATAAATAAGCCGTTTCCAAAGGAAATTTCGGCTTATTTTGGATGTTTTTTGAGAAATCTTGCCAAATAAGGCGTTTTCGGATCAAATGTCGGCTAAATTTAGAAGATTTGTTGAAAATCTTTCTAAAGAAGCCTTTTTTTGGGAAATTTCGCCTTAATCTGGAATATTTTTGAAAAATCTTGGCAAATTAGCCGTTTTTGGATCAAATTTCGGCTTAATTTGGAAGATTTTTTAAAAATCTTGCTAAATAAGACGTTTTCAGAGCAAATTGCGGCTTATTTTGGAAGATTTTTTCAGAAATCTTGCCAAATAAGGCGTTTTCAGATCAAATTTCGGCTAAATTAAAGAGACCTTATCGAAAATCTTGCTAAATAAGCCGTTTTCAGAGCAAATTTCAGCTTAATTTGGAAGATTTTTACGAAAATCTTGATAAATAAGCCATTTTCAAAGGAAATTTGGCTTATTTGGGAAGTTTTTTGAGAAAGTATTCCAAATAAGGCGTTTTCGGATCAAATTTCGGCTAAATTTATAAGATTTGTTGAACATCTTGGTAAATAAATCTTTTATTGGAGCAAATTTTGCCTTAATCTGGAATATTTTTTAAAAATCTTGCTAAATAAGACGTTTTCAGAGCAAATTGCGGCTTATTTTGGAAGATTTTTTCAGAAATCTTGCCAAATAAGGCGTTTTCGGATCAAATTTCGGCTAAATTAAAGGGACTTTATCGAAAATCTTGCTAAAAGAGCCGTTTTCAGTGCAAATTTCAGCTTAATTTGGAAGATTTTTTCGAAAATCTTGATAAATAAGCCATTTTCAAAGGAAATTTGGCTTATTTGGGAAGTTTTTTGAGAAATCTTGCCAAATAAGGCGTTTTGGAGCAAATTTCGGCTTAATTTGGAAGATTTTCTCTAAAATCTTGTCAAATAAGACGTTTAATGAGGAAATTTCGGTTTTATTTGGAAGATTTATCTAAAATCTTGCTAAATAAGCCGTTTTCAGAGCAAAGTTCGGCTTAATTTCGAAGATTTTTTCGAAAATCTTTTAAAGTAAGCCGTTATCAAAGGAAAATTCGGCTTATTTTGGAGGATTTTTTCTAAAATCTTGTCAAATAAGACGTTTATTGAGGAAATTTCGGTTTTATTTGGAAGAATTTTCGTAAATCTTGCCAATTAAGGCGTTTTCGGATCAAATTTCGGCTAAATTAATGAGATTTTTTCGAAAATCATACTAAATAAGCCGTTTTCAGAGGAAATTTCAGCTTCATTTGGAAGATTTTTTCGAAAATTTTGATAAATAAGCCATTTTCAAAAGAAATTTCGGGTTAATTTGGATGATTTTTCGAAAATCTTGCCAAATAAACCGTTTTCGGAGCAATTTTCGGCTTAATATGGAACATTTTTTCGAAAATATTGCCAAATAAGACAATTATTTTGGAAATTTCGGCTTTATTTGGAAGATATATCTAAAATCCTGCTAAATATGCCGTTGTCGGAGCAAATTTTGGCTTAATCTGGAAGATTTGTTGAAAATCTTGCTAATTAAGCTGTTTTTGGAGCAAGTTTCGCCTTATTTTGGAAGATATTTTCGAAAATCTTACTACATAAGGCGTTTTCGGATCAAGTTTCGGCTAAATTTAGAAGATTTTTTCGAAAATCCTACTAAATAAGCCATTTTTAGAGCAAATTTTTGCTTAATTTGTAAGATTTTTTCGAAAATCTTGTCAAATAAGACGTTTATTGAGGAAATTTCGGCTTATTTTGGAGATTTTTTCAGAAATCATGCCAAATAAGGCGTATTCGGATCAAATTTCGGCTAAATTTAGAAGATTTGTTGAAAATCTTGCTAAATAAGCCCTTTTTTGGAGGAAATTTCGGCTTACTTTGGATGATTTTAGAAAAATCTTGCGAAAAAAACCGTTTTCGGAGCAAATTTACGCTTAATTTGGAAGATTTTTTCGAAAATCTTGTCAAATAAGACGTTTATTGAGGAAATTTCGGCTTTATTTGGAAGATTTTTTCGAAAATCTTGCTAATTAAACCGTTTCCAGAGCAAATTTCGGCTTATTTTGGAAGTTTTTTGAGAAATCTTGCCAAATATGGCGTTTTCGGATCAAATTTCGGCTTAATTTCGAAGATTTTTTCGAAAATCTTGATAAATAAGCCGTTTTCAAAGAAAATTTCGGCTTATTTTGGAAGTTTTTTCAGAAATCTTGCCAAATATGGCGTTTTCGGATCAAATTTCGGCTTAATTTCGAAGATTTTTTAGAAAAACTTGATATATAATCCGTTTTCAAAGGAAATTTCTGCTTATTTTGGAAGTTTTTTGAGAAATCTTGGAAAATAAGCCGTTTTAGGATCATATTTCGGCTTAATTTGGATGATTTTTCAGAAATCTTGCCAAAAAGATGTTCATAGAGGAAATTTCGGCTTTATTTGGAAGATTTGTTGAAAATCTTGGTAAATAAATCTTTTTTTGGAGCAAATTTCGCCTTAATCTGGAATATTTTTTCAGAAATCTTGCCAAATAAGTCGTTTTCGGAGCAAATTTCGGCTTAATCTGCAAGATTTGTTGAAAATCTTGCTAAATAAGCTGTTTTTGGAGCAAATTTCTCCTTAATCTGGAATATTTTCTCGATAATCTTGATAAATAAGCCATTTTCAAAGGAAATTTTGGCTTATTAACAGTTTCCGGATCAAATTTCGGCTTAATATGGGAGATTTTTTCGAGAATCTTCCTAAATAAGCCGTTTTTGGAGCAAAAATCCGCATATTTTGGAAGATTTTTTCGAAAATCTTACCAAATAAGGCGTTTTCGGATCAAATTTCGGCTAATGTTAGAAGATTTGTTGATAATCTTGCTAAAGAAGCCTTTTTTGGAGCAAATTTCGCCTTAATCTGGAATATTTTTGAAAAATCTTGGCAAATTAGCCGTTTTTGGATCAAATTTCGGCTTATTTTGGAAGATTTTTCTGAAATCTTGCCAAATAAGGCGTTTTCGGATCAAATTTCGGCTAAATTAAAGAGATTTTTTCGAAAATCTTGCTAAATAAGCCGTTTCAGAGCAATTTTCGGTTTAATTTTATGATTTGCCAAAAATCTTGCCAAATAAACACTTACCGAGCAAATTTCGGCTTAATTTGGAAGATTTTTCTGAAATCTTGCCAAATAAGGCGTTTTCGGATCAAATTTCGGCTAAATGTAGAAGATTTTTTCAAAAATCTTCCTAAATAAGCTGTTTTCAGAGGATATTTCGGCTAAATTTAAAAGATATTTTCGAAAATCTTGCCAAATAAACCGTTTTTGGAGCAATTTTCAGCTTAATTTGGTAGATTTTTTCCAAAATTATTCCAAATATGACGTTTATTAAGGAAATTTCAGCTTTATTTGGAAGATATGTATAAAATCTTGCTAAATAAGCCGGTTTCGGAGCAAATTTTGGCTTAATCTGGAAGATTAGTTGAAAATCTTGCTAAATAAAATGTTTCTGGAGAAAATTTCGCCTTATTTTGGAAGATTTTTTCGAAAATATTGCAATTAATGCGTTTTCGGATCAAATTTCGGCTAAATTTAGAAGATTTTTCGAAAATCCTGCTAAATAAGCTGTTTTCAGAGCAAATTTCGGCTTAATTTGGATGATTTTCCAAAAATCTAGCCAAATAAACACTTTTCGGAGCGAATTTCCTCTTAATTTGGATGATTTTTCGAGAATCTTGCCAAATAAGCCGTTTTCAGAGCAATCTTCGGCTTAATCTGGAAGATTTTTTCGAAAATCTTGTCAAATAAGACGTTTATTGAGGACATTTCGGCTTATTTGGAAGATTTATATAAAATCTTGCTATATATGCAGTTTTCGGAGCAAATTTTGGCTTAATCTGCAAGATTTGTTGAAAATCTTGCTAAATAAGCTGTTTTTGGAGCAAATTTCGCCTTATTTTGGAAAATTTTCTCGATAATCTTGATAAATAAGCCATTTTCAAAGGAAATTTCGCCTTAATTTGGAATATTTTTCGAAAATCTTGTCAAATACGACGATTATAGAAGAAATTTCGGCTTTATTTGGAAGATTTATCTAAAATCTTGCTAAATAAGCCGTTTTCAGAGCAAAGTTCGGCTTAATTTCGAAGATTTTTTCGAAAATCTTTTAAAGTAAGCCGTTATCATAGGAAAATTCGGCTTATTTTGGAGGATTTTTGAGAAATCATGCCAAATAAAGCGTTTTCTGATCAAATTTCTGCTAAATTTAGATTATTTGTTGAAAATCTTGCTAAATAAGCCTTTTTTGGAGGAAATTTTGCCTTAATCTGGAATATTTTTCAAAAATCTTGCTAAATAAGCCGTTTCGGAGCAAATTTCGGCTTAATTTGGATGATTTTCCAAAAATCTTGCCAAAAAAACCGTTTTCGGAGCAAATTTCGGCTTAATTTGGAAGATTTTTTCGAAATTCTTGTCAAATAAGACATTTATTGAGGAAATTTCGGCTTTATTTGGAAGATTTATCTAAAGTCTTGCTAAATATGGAGTTTTCGGAGCAAATTTTGGCTTAATCTGCAAGATTTGTTGAAAATCTTGCAAAATAAGCTGTTTTTGGTGCAAATTTCGCCTTATTTTGGAAGATTTTTTCGAAAATCTTGCCACATAAGGCGTTTTCGGATCAAGTTTCGGCTTCATTTGGAAGATTTTTTTCGAAAATCTTGCTAAATAAGCCGTTTTCAGAGCAAAGTTCCGCTTAATTTCGTAGATTTTTTCGAAAAACCTGATAAATAAGCCGTTTTCAAAGGAAATTTCTGCTTATTTTGGAAGTTTTTTCTGAAATCTTGCCAAAAAAGGCGTTTTCGCATCAAATTTCGGCTAAATTTAGAAGATTTGTTGAAAATCTTGCAAAATAAATCTTTTTTTTGGAGCATATTTCGCCTTAATCTGGAATATTTTTGAAAAATCTTGGCAAATTAGCCGTTTTTGGATCAAATTTCGGCTTAATTTGGATGCTTTTCCAAGAATCTTGCCAAAAAAACCGTTTTCGGAGCAAATTTCGGCTTAATTTCGGCTTAATTTCGAAGATTTTTTCGAAAATCTTCTCAAATATGACGTTTATTGAGGAAATTTCGGTTTTATTTGGAAGATTTATCTTAAATCTTGCTAAATAAGCCGTTGTTGGAGCAAATTCCGTCTTAATCTCAAAGATTTATTGAAAATATTGCTAAATAAAATGTTTTTGGAGGTAATTTAGCCTTACTTTGGAAGATTTTTCGTAAATCTTGACAATTAGGGCGTTTCGGATCAAATTTCGGCTAAATTAATGAGATTTTTTCGAAAATCATACTAAATAAGCCGTTTTCAGAGCAAATTTCAGCTTCATTTGGAAGATTTTTTCGAAAATCTTGATAAATAAGCCACTTTCAAAGAAAATTTTGGCTTAATTTGGATGATTTTTCGAAAATCTTGTCAAATAAACCGTTTTCGGAGCAATTTTCGGCTTAATATGGAAGATTTTTTCGAAAATATTGCCAAATAAGACGTTTATTTTGGAAATTTCGGATTTATTTGGAAGATTTTTTTGAATTTCTTGCCAAATAGGCGATTTCGGAAAAGCTTCGGCTAAATTTAGAAGAATTTTTTAAAATCTTGCTACATAAGCCGTTTTCGTAGCAAATTTCGGCATAATTTGGAAGTTTTTTTCGAAAATCTACCAAATAAGTCGTCTTCGGATCAAATTTCGGCTAAAGTTAGAAGATTTGTTGAAAATCTTGCTAAAGAAGCCTTTTTTTAGAGCAAATTTCTCCTTAATCTGGAATATTTTTGAAAAATCTTGGCAAATAAGCCGTTTTTGGATCAAATTTCGGCTTAATTTGGAAGATTTTTCAAAAATCTTGCTAAATAAGCCGTTTTCGGAGCAAATTTCGGCTAAATTAAAGAGACTTTATCGAAATTCTTCCTAAATAAGCCGTTTTTGGAGCAAATTTCCGCATATTTTGGAAGATTTTTTCGAAAATCTTACCAAATAAGGCGTTTTCGGATTAAATTTCGGCTAATGTTAGAAGATTTGTTGATAGTCTTGCAAAAGAAGCCTTTTTTGGAGCAAATTTCGCCTTAATCTGGAATATTTTTGAAAAATCTTGGCAAATTAGCCGTTTTTGGATCAAATTTCGGCTTATTTTGGAAGATTTTTCTGAAATCTTGCCAAATAAGGCGTTTTCGGATCAAATTTCGGCTAAATTAAAGAGACTTTATCGAAATTCTTGCTAAATAAGCCGTTTTCAGTGCAAATTTCGGCTTAATTTGGAAGATTTTTTCGAAAATCTTCTCAAATATGACGTTTATTGAGGAAATTTCGGTTTTATTTGGAAGATGTATCTAAAATCTTGATAAATATGGAGTTTTCGGAGCAAATTTTGGCATAATCTGCAAGATTTGTTGAAAATCATGCTACATAAGCTTTTTTTGGAGCAAATTTCGCCTTAATCTGGAATATTTTTGAAAAATCTTGGCAAATTAGCCGTTTTTGGATCAAATTTCGGCTTATTTTGGAAGATTTTTCTGAAATCTTGCCAAATAAGGCGTTTTCGGATCAAATTTCGGCTAAATTAAAGAGATTTTTTCGAAAATCTTGCTAAATAAGCCGTTTCAGAGCAATTTTCGGTTTAATTTTATGATTTGCCAAAAATCTTGCCAAATAAACACTTACCGAGCAAATTTCGGCTTAATTTGGAAGATTTTTCTGAAATCTTGCCAAATAAGGCGTTTTCGGATCAAATTTCGGCTAAATGTAGAAGATTTTTTCAAAAATCTTCCTAAATAAGCTGTTTTCAGAGGATATTTCGGCTAAATTTAAAAGATATTTTCGAAAATCTTACCAAATAAGGCGTTTTCGGATCAAATTTCGGCTAATGTTAGAAGATTTGTTGATAATCTTGCTAAAGAAGCCTTTTTTGGAGCAAATTTCGCCTTAATCTGGAATATTTTTGAAAAATCTTGGCAAATTAGCCGTTTTTGGATCAAATTTCGGCTTATTTTGGAAGATTTTTCTGAAATCTTGCCAAATAAGGCGTTTTCGGATCAAATTTCGGCTAAATTAAAGAGATTTTTTCGAAAATCTTGCTAAATAAGCCGTTTCAGAGCAATTTTCGGTTTAATTTTATGATTTGCCAAAAATCTTGCCAAATAAACACTTACCGAGCAAATTTCGGCTTAATTTGGAAGATTTTTCTGAAATCTTGCCAAATAAGGCGTTTTCGGATCAAATTTCGGCTAAATGTAGAAGATTTTTTCAAAAATCTTCCTAAATAAGCTGTTTTCAGAGGATATTTCGGCGAAATTTAAAAGATATTTTCGAAAATCTTGCCAAATAAACCGTTTTTGGAGCAATTTTCAGCTTAATTTGGTAGATTTTTTCCAAAATTATTCCAAATATGACGTTTATTAAGGAAATTTCAGCTTTATTTGGAAGATATGTATAAAATCTTGCTAAATAAGCCGGTTTCGGAGCAAATTTTGGCTTAATCTGGAAGATTAGTTGAAAATCTTGCTAAATAAAATGTTTCTGGAGAAAATTTCGCCTTATTTTGGAAGATTTTTTCGAAAATATTGCAATTAATGCGTTTTCGGATCAAATTTCGGCTAAATTTAGAAGATTTTTCGAAAATCCTGCTAAATAAGCTGTTTTCAGAGCAAATTTCGGCTTAATTTGGATGATTTTCCAAAAATCTAGCCAAATAAACACTTTTCGGAGCGAATTTCCTCTTAATTTGGATGATTTTTCGAGAATCTTGCCAAATAAGCCGTTTTCAGAGCAATCTTCGGCTTAATCTGGAAGATTTTTTCGAAAATCTTGTCAAATAAGACGTTTATTGAGGACATTTCGGCTTATTTGGAAGATTTATATAAAATCTTGCTATATATGCAGTTTTCGGAGCAAATTTTGGCTTAATCTGCAAGATTTGTTGAAAATCTTGCTAAATAAGCTGTTTTTGGAGCAAATTTCGCCTTATTTTGGAAAATTTTCTCGATAATCTTGATAAATAAGCCATTTTCAAAGGAAATTTCGCCTTAATTTGGAATATTTTTCGAAAATCTTGTCAAATACGACGATTATAGAAGAAATTTCGGCTTTATTTGGAAGATTTATCTAAAATCTTGCTAAATAAGCCGTTTTCAGAGCAAAGTTCGGCTTAATTTCGAAGATTTTTTCGAAAATCTTTTAAAGTAAGCCGTTATCATAGGAAAATTCGGCTTATTTTGGAGGATTTTTGAGAAATCATGCCAAATAAAGCGTTTTCTGATCAAATTTCTGCTAAATTTAGATTATTTGTTGAAAATCTTGCTAAATAAGCCTTTTTTGGAGGAAATTTTGCCTTAATCTGGAATATTTTTCAAAAATCTTGCTAAATAAGCCGTTTCGGAGCAAATTTCGGCTTAATTTGGATGATTTTCCAAAAATCTTGCCAAAAAAACCGTTTTCGGAGCAAATTTCGGCTTAATTTGGAAGATTTTTTCGAAATTCTTGTCAAATAAGACATTTATTGAGGAAATTTCGGCTTTATTTGGAAGATTTATCTAAAGTCTTGCTAAATATGGAGTTTTCGGAGCAAATTTTGGCTTAATCTGCAAGATTTGTTGAAAATCTTGCAAAATAAGCTGTTTTTGGTGCAAATTTCGCCTTATTTTGGAAGATTTTTTCGAAAATCTTGCCACATAAGGCGTTTTCGGATCAAGTTTCGGCTTCATTTGGAAGATTTTTTTCGAAAATCTTGCTAAATAAGCCGTTTTCAGATTAAAGTTCCGCTTAATTTCGTAGATTTTTTCGAAAAACCTGATAAATAAGCCGTTTTCAAAGGAAATTTCTGCTTATTTTGGAAGTTTTTTCTGAAATCTTGCCAAAAAAGGCGTTTTCGCATCAAATTTCGGCTAAATTTAGAAGATTTGTTGAAAATCTTGCAAAATAAATCTTTTTTTTGGAGCATATTTCGCCTTAATCTGGAATATTTTTGAAAAATCTTGGCAAATTAGCCGTTTTTGGATCAAATTTCGGCTTAATTTGGATGCTTTTCCAAGAATCTTGCCAAAAAAACCGTTTTCGGAGCAAATTTCGGCTTAATTTCGGCTTAATTTCGAAGATTTTTTCGAAAATCTTCTCAAATATGACGTTTATTGAGGAAATTTCGGTTTTATTTGGAAGATTTATCTTAAATCTTGCTAAATAAGCCGTTGTTGGAGCAAATTCCGTCTTAATCTCAAAGATTTATTGAAAATATTGCTAAATAAAATGTTTTTGGAGGTAATTTAGCCTTACTTTGGAAGATTTTTCGTAAATCTTGACAATTAGGGCGTTTCGGATCAAATTTCGGCTAAATTAATGAGATTTTTTCGAAAATCATACTAAATAAGCCGTTTTCAGAGCAAATTTCAGCTTCATTTGGAAGATTTTTTCGAAAATCTTGATAAATAAGCCACTTTCAAAGAAAATTTTGGCTTAATTTGGATGATTTTTCGAAAATCTTGTCAAATAAACCGTTTTCGGAGCAATTTTCGGCTTAATATGGAAGATTTTTTCGAAAATATTGCCAAATAAGACGTTTATTTTGGAAATTTCGGATTTATTTGGAAGATTTTTTTGAATTTCTTGCCAAATAGGCGATTTCGGAAAAGCTTCGGCTAAATTTAGAAGAATTTTTTAAAATCTTGCTACATAAGCCGTTTTCGTAGCAAATTTCGGCATAATTTGGAAGTTTTTTTCGAAAATCTACCAAATAAGTCGTCTTCGGATCAAATTTCGGCTAAAGTTAGAAGATTTGTTGAAAATCTTGCTAAAGAAGCCTTTTTTTAGAGCAAATTTCTCCTTAATCTGGAATATTTTTGAAAAATCTTGGCAAATAAGCCGTTTTTGGATCAAATTTCGGCTTAATTTGGAAGATTTTTCAAAAATCTTGCTAAATAAGCCGTTTTCGGAGCAAATTTCGGCTAAATTAAAGAGACTTTATCGAAATTCTTCCTAAATAAGCCGTTTTTGGAGCAAATTTCCGCATATTTTGGAAGATTTTTTCGAAAATCTTACCAAATAAGGCGTTTTCGGATTAAATTTCGGCTAATGTTAGAAGATTTGTTGATAGTCTTGCAAAAGAAGCCTTTTTTGGAGCAAATTTCGCCTTAATCTGGAATATTTTTGAAAAATCTTGGCAAATTAGCCATTTTTGGATCAAATTTCGGCTTATTTTGGAAGATTTTTCTGAAATCTTGCCAAATAAGGCGTTTTCGGATCAAATTTCGGCTAAATTAAAGAGACTTTATCGAAATTCTTGCTAAATAAGCCGTTTTCAGTGCAAATTTCGGCTTAATTTGGAAGATTTTTTCGAAAATCTTCTCAAATATGACGTTTATTGAGGAAATTTCGGTTTTATTTGGAAGATGTATCTAAAATCTTGATAAATATGGAGTTTTCGGAGCAAATTTTGGCATAATCTGCAAGATTTGTTGAAAATCATGCTACATAAGCTTTTTTTGGAGCAAATTTCGCCTTAATCTGGAATATTTTTGAAAAATCTTGGCAAATTAGCCGTTTTTGGATCAAATTTCGGCTTATTTTGGAAGATTTTTCTGAAATCTTGCCAAATAAGGCGTTTTCGGATCAAATTTCGGCTAAATTAAAGAGATTTTTTCGAAAATCTTGCTAAATAAGCCGGTTTCGGAGCAAATTTTGGCTTAATCTGGAAGATTAGTTGAAAATCTTGCTAAATAAAATGTTTCTGGAGAAAATTTCGCCTTATTTTGGAAGATTTTTTCGAAAATATTGCAATTAATGCGTTTTCGGATCAAATTTCGGCTAAATTTAGAAGATTTTTCGAAAATCCTGCTAAATAAGCTGTTTTCAGAGCAAATTTCGGCTTAATTTGGATGATTTTCCAAAAATCTAGCCAAATAAACACTTTTCGGAGCGAATTTCCTCTTAATTTGGATGATTTTTCGAGAATCTTGCCAAATAAGCCGTTTTCAGAGCAATCTTCGGCTTAATCTGGAAGATTTTTTCGAAAATCTTGTCAAATAAGACGTTTATTGAGGACATTTCGGCTTATTTGGAAGATTTATATAAAATCTTGCTATATATGCAGTTTTCGGAGCAAATTTTGGCTTAATCTGCAAGATTTGTTGAAAATCTTGCTAAATAAGCTGTTTTTGGAGCAAATTTCGCCTTATTTTGGAAAATTTTCTCGATAATCTTGATAAATAAGCCATTTTCAAAGGAAATTTCGCCTTAATTTGGAATATTTTTCGAAAATCTTGTCAAATACGACGATTATAGAAGAAATTTCGGCTTTATTTGGAAGATTTATCTAAAATCTTGCTAAATAAGCCGTTTTCAGAGCAAAGTTCGGCTTAATTTCGAAGATTTTTTCGAAAATCTTTTAAAGTAAGCCGTTATCATAGGAAAATTCGGCTTATTTTGGAGGATTTTTGAGAAATCATGCCAAATAAAGCGTTTTCTGATCAAATTTCTGCTAAATTTAGATTATTTGTTGAAAATCTTGCTAAATAAGCCTTTTTTGGAGGAAATTTTGCCTTAATCTGGAATATTTTTCAAAAATCTTGCTAAATAAGCCGTTTCGGAGCAAATTTCGGCTTAATTTGGATGATTTTCCAAAAATCTTGCCAAAAAAACCGTTTTCGGAGCAAATTTCGGCTTAATTTGGAAGATTTTTTCGAAATTCTTGTCAAATAAGACATTTATTGAGGAAATTTCGGCTTTATTTGGAAGATTTATCTAAAGTCTTGCTAAATATGGAGTTTTCGGAGCAAATTTTGGCTTAATCTGCAAGATTTGTTGAAAATCTTGCAAAATAAGCTGTTTTTGGTGCAAATTTCGCCTTATTTTGGAAGATTTTTTCGAAAATCTTGCCACATAAGGCGTTTTCGGATCAAGTTTCGGCTTCATTTGGAAGATTTTTTTCGAAAATCTTGCTAAATAAGCCGTTTTCAGATTAAAGTTCCGCTTAATTTCGTAGATTTTTTCGAAAAACCTGATAAATAAGCCGTTTTCAAAGGAAATTTCTGCTTATTTTGGAAGTTTTTTCTGAAATCTTGCCAAAAAAGGCGTTTTCGCATCAAATTTCGGCTAAATTTAGAAGATTTGTTGAAAATCTTGCAAAATAAATCTTTTTTTTGGAGCATATTTCGCCTTAATCTGGAATATTTTTGAAAAATCTTGGCAAATTAGCCGTTTTTGGATCAAATTTCGGCTTAATTTGGATGCTTTTCCAAGAATCTTGCCAAAAAAACCGTTTTCGGAGCAAATTTCGGCTTAATTTCGGCTTAATTTCGAAGATTTTTTCGAAAATCTTCTCAAATATGACGTTTATTGAGGAAATTTCGGTTTTATTTGGAAGATTTATCTTAAATCTTGCTAAATAAGCCGTTGTTGGAGCAAATTCCGTCTTAATCTCAAAGATTTATTGAAAATATTGCTAAATAAAATGTTTTTGGAGGTAATTTAGCCTTACTTTGGAAGATTTTTCGTAAATCTTGACAATTAGGGCGTTTCGGATCAAATTTCGGCTAAATTAATGAGATTTTTTCGAAAATCATACTAAATAAGCCGTTTTCAGAGCAAATTTCAGCTTCATTTGGAAGATTTTTTCGAAAATCTTGATAAATAAGCCACTTTCAAAGAAAATTTTGGCTTAATTTGGATGATTTTTCGAAAATCTTGTCAAATAAACCGTTTTCGGAGCAATTTTCGGCTTAATATGGAAGATTTTTTCGAAAATATTGCCAAATAAGACGTTTATTTTGGAAATTTCGGATTTATTTGGAAGATTTTTTTGAATTTCTTGCCAAATAGGCGATTTCGGAAAAGCTTCGGCTAAATTTAGAAGAATTTTTTAAAATCTTGCTACATAAGCCGTTTTCGTAGCAAATTTCGGCATAATTTGGAAGTTTTTTTCGAAAATCTACCAAATAAGTCGTCTTCGGATCAAATTTCGGCTAAAGTTAGAAGATTTGTTGAAAATCTTGCTAAAGAAGCCTTTTTTTAGAGCAAATTTCTCCTTAATCTGGAATATTTTTGAAAAATCTTGGCAAATAAGCCGTTTTTGGATCAAATTTCGGCTTAATTTGGAAGATTTTTCAAAAATCTTGCTAAATAAGCCGTTTTCGGAGCAAATTTCGGCTAAATTAAAGAGACTTTATCGAAATTCTTCCTAAATAAGCCGTTTTTGGAGCAAATTTCCGCATATTTTGGAAGATTTTTTCGAAAATCTTACCAAATAAGGCGTTTTCGGATTAAATTTCGGCTAATGTTAGAAGATTTGTTGATAGTCTTGCAAAAGAAGCCTTTTTTGGAGCAAATTTCGCCTTAATCTGGAATATTTTTGAAAAATCTTGGCAAATTAGCCGTTTTTGGATCAAATTTCGGCTTATTTTGGAAGATTTTTCTGAAATCTTGCCAAATAAGGCGTTTTCGGATCAAATTTCGGCTAAATTAAAGAGACTTTATCGAAATTCTTGCTAAATAAGCCGTTTTCAGTGCAAATTTCGGCTTAATTTGGAAGATTTTTTCGAAAATCTTCTCAAATATGACGTTTATTGAGGAAATTTCGGTTTTATTTGGAAGATGTATCTAAAATCTTGATAAATATGGAGTTTTCGGAGCAAATTTTGGCATAATCTGCAAGATTTGTTGAAAATCATGCTACATAAGCTTTTTTTGGAGCAAATTTCGCCTTAATCTGGAATATTTTTGAAAAATCTTGGCAAATTAGCCGTTTTTGGATCAAATTTCGGCTTATTTTGGAAGATTTTTCTGAAATCTTGCCAAATAAGGCGTTTTCGGATCAAATTTCGGCTAAATTAAAGAGATTTTTTCGAAAATCTTGCTAAATAAGCCGTTTCAGAGCAATTTTCGGTTTAATTTTATGATTTGCCAAAAATCTTGCCAAATAAACACTTACCGAGCAAATTTCGGCTTAATTTGGAAGATTTTTCTGAAATCTTGCCAAATAAGGCGTTTTCGGATCAAATTTCGGCTAAATGTAGAAGATTTTTTCAAAAATCTTCCTAAATAAGCTGTTTTCAGAGGATATTTCGGCTAAATTTAAAAGATATTTTCGAAAATCTTGCCAAATAAACCGTTTTTGGAGCAATTTTCAGCTTAATTTGGTAGATTTTTTCCAAAATTATTCCAAATATGACGTTTATTAAGGAAATTTCAGCTTTATTTGGAAGATATGTATAAAATCTTGCTAAATAAGCCGGTTTCGGAGCAAATTTTGGCTTAATCTGGAAGATTAGTTGAAAATCTTGCTAAATAAAATGTTTCTGGAGAAAATTTCGCCTTATTTTGGAAGATTTTTTCGAAAATATTGCAATTAATGCGTTTTCGGATCAAATTTCGGCTAAATTTAGAAGATTTTTCGAAAATCCTGCTAAATAAGCTGTTTTCAGAGCAAATTTCGGCTTAATTTGGATGATTTTCCAAAAATCTAGCCAAATAAACACTTTTCGGAGCGAATTTCCTCTTAATTTGGATGATTTTTCGAGAATCTTGCCAAATAAGCCGTTTTCAGAGCAATCTTCGGCTTAATCTGGAAGATTTTTTCGAAAATCTTGTCAAATAAGACGTTTATTGAGGACATTTCGGCTTATTTGGAAGATTTATATAAAATCTTGCTATATATGCAGTTTTCGGAGCAAATTTTGGCTTAATCTGCAAGATTTGTTGAAAATCTTGCTAAATAAGCTGTTTTTGGAGCAAATTTCGCCTTATTTTGGAAAATTTTCTCGATAATCTTGATAAATAAGCCATTTTCAAAGGAAATTTCGCCTTAATTTGGAATATTTTTCGAAAATCTTGTCAAATACGACGATTATAGAAGAAATTTCGGATTTATTTGGAAGATTTATCTAAAATCTTGCTAAATAAGCCGTTTTCAGAGCAAAGTTCGGCTTAATTTCGAAGATTTTTTCGAAAATCTTTTAAAGTAAGCCGTTATCATAGGAAAATTCGGCTTATTTTGGAGGATTTTTGAGAAATCATGCCAAATAAAGCGTTTTCTGATCAAATTTCTGCTAAATTTAGATTATTTGTTGAAAATCTTGCTAAATAAGCCTTTTTTGGAGGAAATTTTGCCTTAATCTGGAATATTTTTCAAAAATCTTGCTAAATAAGCCGTTTCGGAGCAAATTTCGGCTTAATTTGGATGATTTTCCAAAAATCTTGCCAAAAAAACCGTTTTCGGAGCAAATTTCGGCTTAATTTGGAAGATTTTTTCGAAATTCTTGTCAAATAAGACATTTATTGAGGAAATTTCGGCTTTATTTGGAAGATTTATCTAAAGTCTTGCTAAATATGGAGTTTTCGTAGCAAATTTTGGCTTAATCTGCAAGATTTGTTGAAAATCTTGCAAAATAAGCTGTTTTTGGTGCAAATTTCGCCTTATTTTGGAAGATTTTTTCGAAAATCTTGCCGCATAAGGCGTTTTCGGATCAAGTTTCGGCTTCATTTGGAAGATTTTTTTCGAAAATCTTGCTAAATAAGCCGTTTTCAGAGCAAAGTTCCGCTTAATTTCGTAGATTTTTTCGAAAAACCTGATAAATAAGCCGTTTTCAAAGGAAATTTCTGCTTATTTTGGAAGTTTTTTCTGAAATCTTGCCAAAAAAGGCGTTTTCGCATCAAATTTCGGCTAAATTTAGAAGATTTGTTGAAAATCTTGCAAAATAAATCTTTTTTTTGGAGCATATTTCGCCTTAATCTGGAATATTTTTGAAAAATCTTGGCAAATTAGCCGTTTTTGGATCAAATTTCGGCTTAATTTGGATGCTTTTCCAAGAATCTTGCCAAAAAAACCGTTTTCGGAGCAAATTTCGGCTTAATTTCGGCTTAATTTCGAAGATTTTTTCGAAAATCTTCTCAAATATGACGTTTATTGAGGAAATTTCGGTTTTATTTGGAAGATTTATCTTAAATCTTGCTAAATAAGCCGTTGTTGGAGCAAATTCCGTCTTAATCTCAAAGATTTATTGAAAATATTGCTAAATAAAATGTTTTTGGAGGTAATTTAGCCTTACTTTGGAAGATTTTTCGTAAATCTTGACAATTAGGGCGTTTCGGATCAAATTTCGGCTAAATTAATGAGATTTTTTCGAAAATCATACTAAATAAGCCGTTTTCAGAGCAAATTTCAGCTTCATTTGGAAGATTTTTTCGAAAATCTTGATAAATAAGCCACTTTCAAAGAAAATTTCGGCTTAATTTGGATGATTTTTCGAAAATCTTGTCAAATAAACCGTTTTCGGAGCAATTTTCGGCTTAATATGGAAGATTTTTTCGAAAATATTGCCAAATAAGACGTTTATTTTGGAAATTTCGGATTTATTTGGAAGATTTTTTTGAATTTCTTGCCAAATAGGCGATTTCGGAAAAGCTTCGGCTAAATTTAGAAGAATTTTTTAAAATCTTGCTACATAAGCCGTTTTCGTAGCAAATTTCGGCATAATTTGGAAGTTTTTTTCGAAAATCTACCAAATAAGTCGTCTTCGGATCAAATTTCGGCTAAAGTTAGAAGATTTGTTGAAAATCTTGCTAAAGAAGCCTTTTTTTAGAGCAAATTTCTCCTTAATCTGGAATATTTTTGAAAGATCTTGGCAAAGTAGCCGTTTTTGGATCAAATTTCAGCTTAATTTGGATGATTTTCCAAAAATCTTGCCAAAAAAACCGTTTTCGGAGCAAATTTCGGCTTAATTTCGAAGATTTTTTCGAAAATCTTGTCAAATAACACGATTATTGAGGGAATTTCGGTTTTATTTGGTAGATTTATCTTAAATCTTGCTAAATAAGCCGTTTTCGGAGCAAATTTCGGCTTAATCAGGAAGATTTGTTGAACATCTTGCTAAATAAAATGTTTTTGGAGGTAATTTAGCCTTATTTTGGAAGATTTTTTCGAAAATCTTGCTAAATAAGCCGTTTTCGGTGCAAATTTCCGCTTATTTTGTAAGATTTTTTTGAAAATCTTGCCAAATAGGCGATTTCGGATAAAATTTCGGCTAAATTTAGAAGAATTTTTTGAAATATTGCTAAATAAGCCGTTTTCGTAGCAAATACCGGCATAATTTGGAAGATTTTTTCGGAAATCTTACCAAATAAGGCATTTTCGGATCAAAATTTGGCTAAATTTAGAAGATTTGTTGAAAATCTTGCTATAGAAGCCTTTTTTGGAGTAAATTTCGCCTTAATCTGGAATATAATTGAAAAATCTTGGCAAATTAGCCGTTTTTGGATCAAATTTCGGCTTTATTTGGAAGATTTCTCTAAAATCTTGCTAAATATGCCGTTTTCGGAGCAAATTTTGGCTTAATCAGGAAGACTTGTTGAAAATCTTGCTAAATAAAATGTTTCTGGAGCAAATTTCGCCTTATTTTGGAAGATTTTTTCGAAAATATTGCCAATTAAGGCGTTTTCGGATCAAATTTCGGCTAAATTTAGAAGATTTTTTCAAAAATCTTGCTAAATAAGTCGTTTTCAGAGCAAATTTCGACTTAATTTGGATGATTTTTTCGAAAATCTTGTCAAATAAACCATATTCGGATTAAATTTCCGCTTAATTTGGAAGATTTTTTCGAAAATCTTGTCAAATACGATGTTTTTTGAAGAAATTTCGTCTTTATTTGGAAGATTTATCTAAAATCTTGCTAAATATGCCGTTTTCGGAGCAAATTTTGGCTTAATCTGGAAGACTTGTTGAAAATCTTGCTAAATAAAATGTTTCTGGAGCAAATTTCGGCTAAATTTGAAAGATTTTTTCGAAAATCTTGCCAAATAAACCGTTTTCGGAGCAATTTTCGGCTCACTTTGAAGATTTTTTGAAAATATTGCCAAATAGAACGTTTATTGTTGAAATTTCGGCTTTATTTGGAAGATTTCTCTAAAATCTTGCTAAATATGCCGTTTTCGGAGAAAATTTTGGCTTAATCTGGAAGACTTGTAGAAAATCGTGCTAAATAAAATGTTTCTGGAGCAAATTTCGCCTTATTTTGGAAGATTTTTTCGTAAATATTGCCAATTAAGGCGTTTTCGGATCAAATTTCGGCTAAATTTAGATTTTTTCGAAATTCATGCTAAATAAGCCGTTTTCAGAGCAAATTTCGACTTAATTTGGATGATTTTTCAAAAATCTTGACAAATAAGATGTTTTCGGATCAAATATTTGAGAAAAATGAAAATTTTTTTCGAAAATATTGCCAAATAAGACGTTTTTTGAGGAAATTTCGTCTTTATTTGGAAGATTTATCTAAAATCTTGCTAAATAAGCTGTTTTTGGAGCAAATTTCGCCTTATTTTGGAATATTTTTTAAAAATCATGCCAAATTTGCCGTTTTCGGGGCAAATTTCGTCTTATTTTGGAAGATTTTTCTGAAATCTTGCCAAATAAGACGTTTTCGGATCAATTTTCGGCTAAATGTAGAAGGTTTTTCAAAAATCTTTCTAAATAAGTCGTTTTCAGAGCAAATTTCGACTTAATTTGGATGATTTTTTCGAAAATCTTGTCAAATAAACCGTTTTCGGATTAAATTTCCGCTTAATTTGGAAGATTTTTTCGAAAATCTTGTCAAATACGATGTTTTTTGAAGAAATTTCGCTTTTATTTGGAAGATTTATCTAAAATCTTTCTAAATATGCAATTTTCGGAGCGAATTTTGGATTAATCTGCGAGATTTGTTGAAAATCGTGCCAAATAAGCTATCTTTGGAGCAAAGTTCGGCTTAATTTCGAAGATTTTTTCGAAAATCTTGTCAAATAAATCGTTTTCGGATTAAATTTCCGCTTAATTTGGAAGGTTTTTCGAAAATCTTGTCAAATACGATGTTTTTTTGAAGAAATTTCGTCTTTATTTGGAAGATTTTACCAAAAATTGCTTAATTTCGAAGATTTTTTCGAAAATCTTGTCAAATAACACGTTTATTGAGGGAATTTCGGTTTTATTTGGTAGATTTATCTTAAATCTTGCTAAATAAGCCGTTTTCGGAGCAAATTTCTGCTTAATCGGGAAGATTTGTTGAACATCTTGCTAAATAAAATGTTTTTGGAGGTAATTTAGCCTTATTTTGGAAGATTTTTTCGAAAATCTTGCTAAATAAGCCGTTTTCGGTGCAAATTTCCGCTTATTTTGTAAGATTTTTTTGAAAATCTTGCCAAATAGGCGATTTCGTATAAAATTTCGGCTAAATTTAGAAGAATTTTTTGAAATATTGCTAAATAAGCCGTTTTCGTAGCAAATACCGGCATAATTTGGAAGATTTTTTCGGAAATCTTACCAAATAGGGCATTTTCGGATCAAATTTTGGCTAAATTTAGAAGATTTGTTGAAAATCTTGCTATAGAAGCCTTTTTTGGAGTAAATTTCGCCTTAATCTGGAATATAATTGAAAAATCTTGGCAAATTAGCCGTTTTTGGATCAAATTTCGGCTTTATTTGGAAGATTTCTCTAAAATCTTGCTAAATATGCCGTTTTCGGAGCAAATTTTGGCTTAATCAGGAAGACTTGTTGAAAATCATGCTAAATAAAATGTTTCTGGAGAAAATTTCGCCTTATTTTGGAAGATTTTTTCGAAAATATTGCCAATTAAGGCGTTTTCGGGTCAAATTTCGGCTAAATTTAGAAGATTTTTTCAAGAATCTTGCTAAATAAGTCCTTTTCAGAGCAAATTTCGACTTAATTTGGATGATTTTTTGAAAATCTTGTCAAATAAACCGTTTTCGGATTAAATTTCCGCTTAATTTGGAAGATTTTTTCGAAAATCTTGTCAAATACGATGTTTTTGAAGAAATTTCGTCTTTATTTCGAAGATTTATCTAAAATCTTGCAACAATAAGCTGTTTTTGGAGCAAATTTTGGCCTAATCTGGAAGATTTGTTGAAAATCTTGCTAATTAAGCGGTTTATGGATCAAATTCCGGCTTAATTTGGATGATTTTCCAAAAAACTTGCCAAAAAAACCGTTTTCCGAGCAATTTTCGGCTTTATTTGGAAGATTTTTTCGAAAATCTTGTCAAATAAGACGTTTACTGAGGAAATTTTGGCTTTATTTGGAAGATTTATCTAAAATCTTTGTAAATATGCAATTTTCGGAGCAATTTTGGCTTAATCTGCGAGATTTGTTGAAAATCGTGCTAAATAAGCTATTTTTGGAGCAAAGTTTGGCTTAATTTCGAAGATTTTTTCGAAAATCTTGAAAAATAAGCCGTTATCAAATGATATTTTCTCTTATTTTGGAGGTTTTTTGAGAAATCTTGCCAGATAAGGCGTTTTCGTATCAAATTTCGGCTAAATGTAGAAGATTTTTTCAAAAATGTTACTAAATAAGCTGTTTTCAGAGGAAATTTCGGCTAAATTTGAAAGATTTTTTCGAAAATCTTGCCAAATAAGACGTTTATTGTGGAAATTTCGGCTTTATTTGGAAGATTTCTCTAAAATCTTGCTAAATATGCCGTTTTCGGAGCAAATTTTGGCTTAATCAGGAAGACTTGTTGAAAATCTTGCTAAATACAATGTTTCTGGAGCAAATTTCGCCTTATTTTGGAAGATTTTTTCGAAAATATTGCCAATTAAGGCGTTTTCGGATCAAATTTCGGCTAAATTTAGAAGATTTTTTCAAAAATCTTACTAAATAAGTCGTTTTCAGAGCAAATTTCGACTTAATTTGGATGATTTTTTCGAAAATCTTGTCAAATAAACCGTTTTCGGATTAAATATCCGCTTAATTTGGAAGGTGTTTCGAAAATCTTGTCAAATACGATGTTTTTTGAAGAAATTTCGTCTTTATTTGGAAGATTTATCTAAAATCTTGCTAAATATGCCGTTTTCGGAGCAAATTTTGGCTTAATCTGGAAGTCTTGTTGAAAATCTTGCTAATTAAGCGGTTTATGGATCAAATTCCGGCTTAATTTGGATGATTTTCCAAAAAACTTGCCAAAAAAACCGTTTTCCGAGCAATTTTCGGCTTTATTTGGAAGATTTTTTCGAAAATCTTGTCAAATAAGACGTTTACTGAGGAAATTTCGGCTTTATTTGGAAGATTTATCTAAGATCTTTCTAAATATGCAATTTTCGGAGCAAATTTTGGGTTAATCTGCGAGATTTGTTGAAAATCGTGCTAAATAAGCTATTTTTGGAGGAAAGTTCGGCTTAATTTCGAAGATTTTTTCGAAAATCTTGAAAAATAAGCCGTTATCAAATGAAATTTTCTCTTATTTTGGAGGTTTTTTGAGAAATCTTGCCAGATAAGGCGTTTTCGTATCAAATTTCGGCTAAATGTAGAAGATTTTTTCAAAAATGTTGCTAAATAAGCTGTTTTCAGAGGAAATTTCGGCTAAATTTGAAAGATTTTTTCGAAAATATTGCCAAATAAGACGTTTATTGTGGAAATTTCGGCTTTATTTGGAAGATTTCTCTAAAATCTTGCTAAATATGCCGTTTTCGGAGCAAATTTTGGCTTAATCAGGAAGACTTGTTGAAAATCTTGCTAAATAAAATGTTTCTGGAGCAAATTTCGCCTTATTTTGGAAGATTTTTTCGAAAATATTGCCAATTAAGGCGTTTTCGGATCAAATTTCGGCTAAATTTAGAAGATTTTTTCGAAATTCATGCTAAATAAGCCGTTTTCAGAGCAAATTTCGACTTAATTTTAATAATTTTCCAAAAATCTTGACAAATAAGATGTTTTCGGATCAAATATTGGATAAAATTGAAAAATTTTTTCGAAAATATTGCCAAATAAGACGTTTTTTGAGGAAATTTCGTCTTTATTTGGAAGATCTATCTAAAATCTTGCTAAATAAGCTGTTTTTGGAGCAAATTTCGCCTTATTTAGGAAGATTTTTTCGAAAATCTTGCCACATAAGGCGTTTTCGGATCAAGCTTCAGCTAACTTTAGAAGATTTTTTCGAAAATCTTGCTAAATAAACCGTTTTCAGAGTTAAGTTCGGCTTAACTTCGTAGATTTTTCCGAAAAACGAGATAAATAAGACGTTTTCGGATTAAATTTCGGCTTATTTTGGAAGTTTTTTCAGAAATCTTGCCAAATAAGGCGTTTTCGTATCAAATCTCGGCTAAATTTAGAAGATTTGATAAAATCTTGCTAAATAAATGTTTTTTTGGAGCAGATTTCGCCTTAATCTGGAATATTTTTGAAAAATCTTGGCAAAGTAGCCGTTTTTGGATCCAATTTCGGCTTAATTTGGATTGTTTTCCAAAAATCTTGCCAAAAAAACCGTTTTCGGAGCAAATTTCGGCTTAATTTCGAAGATTTTTCCGAAAATCTTGTCAAATAACACGTTTATTGAGGGAATTTCGGTTTTATTTGGTAGATTTATCTTAAATCTTGCTAAATAAGCCGTTTTCGGGGCAAATTTCGGCTTAATCTGGAAGATTTTTTCGAAAATCTTGCTAAATAAACCGTTTTCAGAGCAAATTTCGGCTTCATTTGGAAGATTTTTTCGAAAATCTTGCTAAATAAGCCGTTTTCGGAGCAAATTTTCGCTTTTTTTGGAAGATGTTTTTGAAAATCTTGCCAAATAGGCGATTTCGGAAAAAATTTCGGCTAAATTTAAAAGAATTTTTTGATATATTGCTAAATAAGCCGTTTTCGTAGCAAATACCGGCATAATTTGGAGGATTTTTTCGAAAATCTTACCAAATAAGGCATTTTCGGATCAAATTTTGGCTAAATTTAGAAGATTTGTTGAAAATCTTGCTAAAGAAGCCTTTTTTTGGAAAATCTTGGTAAATTAGCCGTTTTTGGATCAAATTTCGCCTTATTTTGGAAGATTTTTCCGAAAATCTTACCACATAAGGCGTTTTCGGATCAAATTTCGGCATAATTTCGAAGATTTGTTGAAAATCTTGCTAAATAAATCTTTTTTGGAGCAAATTTCGCCTTAATCTGGAATATTTTTGAAAAATCTTGGCAAATTAGCCGTTTTTGGATCAACTTTCGGCTTAATTTGTAAGATTTTTTCAAAAATCTTGCTAAATAAGCCGTTTTAGGAGCAAATTTCGGCTAATTTAAAGAGATTTTTTCGAAAAATCTTGCTAAATAAGCTGTTTTCAGAGGAAATTTCGGCTAATTTAAGAAGATTTTTTTAAAAATCTATCTAAATAGGCCTTTTTCGGATCAAATTTCGGCTTAATTTGGAAGGTTTTTCCGAAAATATTGTCAAATACGACATTTATAGAGGAAAATTCGGCTTTATTCTGGAAGATTTGTTAGAAATCTTGCTAAATTAGCTGTTTCTTAAACATATTTTGCCTTTTTCTGAAAGGTTTTTCAGAAATCTTGCCATATAAGGCGTTTTCGGATCAAATTTCGGCAAAATTAAGATTTTTTCGAAAATCTTAATAAGTAAGCCGTTTTCAGAACAAAGTTCGGCTTTATTTGGAAGTTTTCTCAGAAATATTGCCAATTAAGGCGTTTTTGGATCAAATTTCGGCTAAATTTAGAAGATTTTTTCGAAATTCATGCTAAATAAGCCGTTTTCAGAGCAAATTTCGACTTAATTTGGATAATTTTCCAAAAACTTGACAAATAAGATGTTTTCGGATCAAATATTGGATAAAATTGAAAAATTTTATCGAAAATATAGCCAAATAAGACGTTTTTTGAGGAAATTTCGTCTTTATTTGGAAGATCTATCTAAAATCTTGCTAAATAAGTTGTTTTTGGAGCAAATTTCGCCTTATTTTGGAATATTTTTTTAAAATCATGCCAAATTTGCCGTTTTCGGGGCAAATTTCGTCTTATTTTGGAAGATTTTTCTGAAATCTTGCCAAATAAGGCGTTTTCGGATCAAATTTCGGCTAAATGTAGAAGGTTTTTCAAAAATCTTGCTAAATAAGTCGTTTTCAGAGCAAATTTCGACTTTATTTGGAAGATTTTTTCGAAAATCTTGTCACATTTGACGTTTATTGAGGGAATTTCGGTTTTATTTGGTAGATTTATCTTAAATCTTGCTAAATAAGCCGTTTTCGGAGCCAATTTCGGCTTAATCTGGAAGATTTTTTCGAAAATCTTGCTAAATAAGTCGTTTTCAGAGCAATTTTCGACTTAATTTGGATGATTTTTTCGAAAATCTTGTCAAATAAACCGTTTTCGGATTAAATTTCCGCTTAATTTGGAAGATTTTTTCGAAAATCTTGTTAAGTACGATGTTTTTTGAAGAAATTTCGTCTTTATTTGGAAGATTTATCTAAAATCTTGCAAAAATAAGCTGTTTTTGGAGCAAATTTCGCCTTATTTTGGAATATTTTTTTAAATCATGCCAAATTTGCCGTTTTCGGAGCAAATTTCGGCTTATTTTGGAAGATTTTTCTGAAATCTTGCCAAATAAGGCGTTTTTGGATCAAATTTCGGCTTAATGTAGAAGATTTATTCAAGAATCTTGCTAAATAAGCTGTTTTCAGAGGATATTTCGGCTAATTTTGAAAGATTTTTACGAAAATCTTGCCAAATAAACATTTTTCGGAGCAATTTTCGGCTTATTTTGGAAGATTTTTTCGAAAATATTGCCAATTACGGCGTTTTCGGATCAAATTTCGGCTAAATTTAGAAGATTTTTCGAAAATCTTGCTAAATGAGCCGTTTTCAGATCAAATTTCGACTTAATTTGGATGACTTTCCAAAAATTTTGCCAAATAAACACTTTTCGGAGCAAAATTCCGCTTAATTTGGAAGATTTTTTCGAAAATCTTGTGAAATACGTTGTTTTTTGAGGAAATTTGGTCTTTATTTGGAAGATTTATCTAAAATCTTGCAAAAATATGCTGTTTTTGGAGCAAATTTCGCCTTATTTTGGAATATTTTTTAAATCATGCCAAATTTGCCGTTTTCGTATCAAATTTCGGCTAAATGTAGAAGATTTTTTCAAAAATGTTGCTAAATAAGCTGTTTTCAGAGGAAATTTCCGCTAATTTAAAAGATTTTTTCGAAAATCTTGCCAAATAAACCGTTTTCGGAGCAATTTTCGGCTTAATATGGAAGATTTTTTCGAAAATATTGCCATATAAGACGTTTATTTTGGAAATTTCGGCTTTATTTGGAAGATTTATCTAAAATCTAGCTAAATATGCAGTTGTCAGAGCAAATTTTGGCTTAATCTGGAAGATTTTTTGAAAATCTTGCTAAAAAAGCTGTTTTTCGAGCAAATTTCGCCTTATTTTGGAAGATTTTTGAAAAATCTTGGCAAATTAGCCGTTTTTGGAGCAAATTTTGGCTATATGTAGAAGATTTTTTCGAAAATCTTGCCAAATAAGACGTTTATTGTGGAAATTTCGGCTTTATTTGGAAGATTTCTTTAAAATCTTGCTAAATATGCCGTTTTCGGAGAAGATTTTGGCTTAATCTGGAAGACTTGTTGAAAATCTTGCTAAATAAAATGTTTTTGGAGCAAATTTCGCCTTATTTTGGAAGATTTTTTCGAAAATATTGCCAATTAAGGCGTTTTCGGATCAAATTTCCGCTAAATGTAGAAGATTTTTTCGAAAATCTTGCCAAATAAACCGTTTTCGGATTAAATTTCCGCTTAATTTGGAAGATTTTTTCGAAAATCTTGTCAAATACGATGTTTTTTGAAGAAATTTCGTCTTTATTTCGAAGATTTATCTAAAATCTTTCTAAATATGCAATTTTCGGAGCGAATTTTGGATTAATCTGCGAGATTTGTTGAAAATCGTGCTAAATAAGCTATTTTTGGAGCAATGTTCGGCTTAATTTCGAAGATTTTTTCGAAAATCTGGAAAAATAAGCCGTTATCAAATGAAATTTTGGCTTATTTTGGAGGTTCTTTGAGAAATCTTGCCAAATAAGGCGTTCTCGGATCAAATTTCGGCTAAATTCAGATTATTTGTTGAAAATCATCCTAAATAAGCCTTTTTTGGAGCAAATTTTGCCTTAAGCTGGAATATTTGTCAAAAATCTTGCTAAATAAGCCGTTTCGGAGCAAATTTCGGCTTAATTTGGAAGATTTTTTCGAAAATCGTCTCAAATAAGACGTTTATTGAGGAAATTTCGGTTTTATTTGGAAGATTTATCTAAAATCTTGATAAATATGGAGTTTTCGGAGCAAATTTTGGCTTAATCTGCAAGATTTGTTGAAAATCATGCTACATAAGCTTTTTTGGAGCAAATTTCGCCTTATTTTGATAGATTTTTTCGAAAATCTTGCCACATAAAGCGTTTTCGGATCAAGTTACAGCTAAATTTAGAAGATTTTTTCGAAAATCTTGCTAAATAAACCGTTTTCAGAGCAAAGTTCGGCTTAATTTCGTAGATTTTTCCGAAATACGAGATAAATAAAACGTTTTCGGATTAAATTTCCGCTTAATTTGGAAGATTTTTTCGAAAATCTTGTCAAATACGATGTTTTTGAAGAAATTTCGTCTTTATTTCGAAGATTTATATAAAATCTTGCAACAATAAGCTGTTTTTGGAGCACATTTTGGCCTAATCTGGAAGATTTGTTGAAAATCTTACTAATTAAGCGGTTTATGGATCAAATTTCGGCTTAATTTAAATGATTTTCCAAAAATCTTCCCAAAAATCCGTTTTCGGAGCAAATTTCGGCTTAATTTGGAAGATTTTTGAAAAATCTTGGCAAAGTAGCCGTTTTTGTTTCAAATTTCGGCTTAATTTGGATGATTTTCCAAAAATCTTCCCAAAAAAACCGTTTTCGGAGCAAATTTCGGCTTAATTTCGAAGATTTTTTCGAAAATCTTGTCAAATAACGTTTATTGAGGAAATTTCGGTTTTATTTGGTAGATTTACCTTAAATCTTGCTAAATAAGCCGTTTTCGGAGCAAATTTCGGCTTAATCTGGAATATTTGTTGAACATCTTGCTAAATAAAATGTTTTTGGAGGTAATTTAGCCTTATTTTGGAAGATTCTTTCGAAAATCTTGCTAAATAAACCGTTTTCAGAGCAAATTTCGGCTTCATTTGGATGATTTTTTCGAAAATCTTGCTCAATAAGCCGTTTTCGTAGCAAATACCGGCATAATTTGGAAGATTTTTTCAAAAATCTTGCTAAATAAGCCGTTTTAGAGGCAAATTTCGGCTTATTTTGGAAGATTTATCAGAAATCTTGCCAAATAAGGCGTTTTCGATTCAAATTTCGGCTAATTTAAAGAGATTTTTTCGAAAATCTTGCTAAATAAGCTGTTTTCAGAGGATATTTCTGCTAATTTAAGAAGATTTTTTTGAAAATCTATCTAAATAGGCCTTTTTCGGATCAAATTTCGGCTTAATTTGGAAGATTTTTTCGAAAATATTGTCAAATACGACATTTATAGAGGAAAATTCGGCTTTATTCTGGAAGATTTGTTAGAAATCTTGCTAAATAAGCTGTTTCTTGAGCATATTTCGCCTTTTTTTGAAAGGTTTTTCAGAAATCTTGCCATATAAGCCGTTTTCAGAACAAAGTTCGGCTTTATTTGGAAGTTTTCTCAGAAATGTTGCCAAATAAGGCGTTTTCGGATCAAATTTCGGCTAAATTTAGAAGATTTGTTGAAAATCTTTCTAAAGAAGCCTTTTTTTGAGCAAATTTCGCCTTAATCTGGATAATTTTTAAAAAATCTTGGCAAATTAGCCGTTTTTCGATCAAATTTCGGCTTATTTTGGATGATTTTTCAGAAATCTTGCAAAATTAGTCGTTTTCGGATCAAATTTCAGCTAAAATAAGAAGATTTTTTCGAAAATCTTGTCAAATACGACGATTTTAGAAGAAATTTCGGTTTTATTTGTAAGATTTATCTAAAATCTTGCTAAATAAGCCGTTTCCGGAGCGAATTTCGGCTTAATTTGGATGATTTTCCAAAAATCTTGTCAAATAAGACGTTTATTGAGGAAATTTCGGTTTTACTTGGAAGATTTATCTTAAATCATGCTAAATAAGCCGTTTTCGGAGCAAATTTCGGCTTAATGTGGAAGATTTGTTGAAAATCTTGCTAAATAAAATGTTGTTGGAGGAAATTTAGCCTTAATTTGGAAGATTTTTCGTAAATCTTGCCAATTAAGGCGTTTTCGGATCAAATTTCGGCTAAATTAATGAGATTTTTTCGAAAATCATACTAAATAAGCCGTTTTCAGAGCAAATTTTAGCTTCATTTGGAAGATTTTTTCGAAAATCTTGATTAATAAGCCATTTTCAAAGAAAATTTCGGCTTAATTTGGATGATTTTTCGAAAATCTTGCCACATAAGGCGTTTTGGGATCAGATTTCGGCTAAATTTAGAAGATTTTTTCGAAAATCTTGCTAAATAAGCCGTTTTCAGAGAAAAGTTCGGCTTAATTTCGGAGATATTTTCGAAAAACGTGATAAATAGGCCGTTTTCAAAGGAAATTTCGGCTTATTTTGGAGGTTTTTTGAGAAATCTTGCCAAATAAGGCGTTTTCGGAGCAAATTTCGGCTTTATTTGGATGATTTTCCAAAAATCTTGCGAAAAAAACCGTTTTCGGAGCAAATTTCGGCTTTATTTGGAAGATTTATCTAAAATCTTGCTAAATATGCAGTTTTCGGAGCAAATTTTGGCTATACTGGAAGATTTTTTGAAAATCTTCCTAATTAAGCTGTTTTTGGAGCAAATTTCGCCTTATTTTGGATGCTTTTTTCGAAAATCTTACCACAATGCGTTTTCGGATCATGTTTCGGCTAAATTTAGAAGATTTTTTCGAAAATACTGCTAAATATGCCGTTTTCAGAGCAAAGTTCGGCTTAGTTTCGAATATTTTTTCGAAAATCTTGATAAATATGACGTTTTCAAAGGAAATTTTGGCTTATTTTGGAAGTTTTTTGAGAAATCTTGCCAAATAATGCGTTTTCGGAATAAATTTCGGCTAAATTTAGAAGATTTTTTGAAAATCTTACTAAATAAGCCTTTTTTTGGAGGAAATTTTGCCTTAATCTGGAATATTTTTTCAAAAATCTTGCTAAATAAACTGTTTTCGGACCGAATTTCGACTTATTTTGGAAGATTTTTTCGAAAATCTTGTCAAATAAGCCGTTTTTGGAGCAATTATCGGCTTAATCTGGAAGATTTGCTGAAAATCTTGCTGAATAAAATGTTGTTGGAGGAAATTTAGCATTAATTTGGAAGATTTTTCGTAAATCTTTCCAATTAAGGCGTTTTCGGATCAAATTTCGGCTAAATTAATGAGATTTTTTCGAAAATCATACTAAATAAGCCGTTTTCAGAGCTAATTTCAGCTTCATTTTGAAGATTTTTCGAAGATCTTGATAAATAAGCCATTTTCAAAGGAAATTTCGGCTTAATTTGGATGATTTTTCGAAAATCTTGCCACATAAGGCGTCTTGGGATCAAATTTCGGCTAAATTTAGAAGATTTTTTCGAAAATCCTGCTAAATAAGCCGTTTTCAGAGCAAATTTCTGCTTAATTTGGAAGATTTTTTCAAAAATCATACTAAATAAGCCGTTTTCAGAGCAAATTTCAGCTTCATTTGGAAGATTTTTTCGAAAATCTTGATAAATAAGCCATTCTCAAAGGAAATTTCGGCATAATTTGGATGATTTTTCGAAAATCTTGCCAAATAAACCGTTTTCGGAGCAATTTTCGGTTTAATGTGGAAGATTTTTTCGAAAATATTGCCAAAAAAGACGTTAATTTTGGAAATGTCGGCTTTATTTGGAAGATTTTTTCGAAAATCTTCAAAAATAAGCCGTTATCAAAGAAAATTTCGGCTTATTTTGGAGGTTTTTTGAGAAATCTTGCCAAATATGGCGTTTTCGGATCAAATTTCGGCTTAATTTCGAAGATTTTTACGAAGATCTTGATAAATAAGCCGTTTTCAAAGAAAAATTTCGGCTTATTTTGGAAGTTTTTTGAGAAATCTTGCCAAATAAGGGGTTTTCGGATCAAATTTCGGCTAAATTTAGAAGATTTGTTGAAAATCTTGCTAAATAAATCTTTTTTGGAGCAAATTTCGCCTTAATCTGGAATATTTTTTAAAAAATCTTGCTAAATAAGCTGTTTTTGGAGCAAATTTTGGCTTAATTTGGAAGATTTTTTTAGAAAATCTTGCTAAATAAGACGTTTATTGAGGAAATTTCGGCTTCATTTGGAAGATTCATCTAAAATCTTGCTAAATAAGCCGTTTTCAGAGCAAAGTTCGGCTTAATTTCGAGGATTTTTTCGAAAATCTTCAAAATAAGCAGTTGTCAAAGGAAATTTCGGCTTAATTTGAAAGATTTTTTCGAAAATCTTGTCAAATAAGACGTTTATTGAGGAAATTTCGGCTTTATTTGGAAGATTTATCTTAAATCTTGCTAAGTAAGCCGTTTTCGGATCAAATTTCGGCTAAATTTAGAAGATTTGTAGAAAATCTTGCTAAATATGCCTTTTTTTGGAGCAAATATCGACTTAATCTGGAATATTTTTCAAAAATCTTGCTGAATAAATCTTTTTTTGGAGCCAATTTCGCCTTAATCTGTATTATTCTTGAAAAATCTTGCTAAATAAGCCGTTTTCGGATCAAATTTCGGCTAAATCAATGAGATTTTTTCGAAAATCTTACTAAATAAATTAATACTAAATAAATTTCGAAAATCTTGTCAAATAAGACGTTTATTGAGGAAATTTCGGTATTATTTCGAAGATTTATCGTAAATCTTGCCAATAAAGGCGTTTTCGGTCAAATTTCGGCTAAATTAATGAGATTTTTTCGAAAATCATACTAAATAAGCCGTTTTCAGAGCAAATTTCAGCTTCATTAGGAAGATTTTTTCGAAAACCTTGATAAATAAGCCATTTTCAAAGGAAAGTTCGGCTTTATTTGGATGATTTCTCGAAAATCTTGCCAAATAAACCGTTTTCGGAGCCAATTACGGCTTAATTTGGACGATTTTTCGAAAATCTTGCCACATAAGGCGTTTTCGGATCAATTTTCGGCTAAATTTAGAAGATTATTTTGAAAATCTTGCTAAATAAGCCGTTTTCAGAGCAAAGTTCGGCTTACTTTCGAGGATTTTTTCGAAAATCTTGAAAATAAGCAGTTGTCAAAGGAAATTTCGGCTTAATTTGAAAGATTTTTTCGAAAATCTTGTCAAATATGACGTTTATTGAGGAAATTTCGGCTTTATTTGGAAGATTTATCTTAAATCTTGCTAAGTAAGCCGTTTTCGGATCAAATTTCGGCTAAATTTAGAAGATTTGTAGAAAATCTTGCTAAATATGCCTTTTTTTGGAGCAAATATCGACTTAATCTTGAATTTCCACAATAAACGTCCTATTTGGCAATTTTTTCGAAAATCTTGCTAAATAAACCGTTTTCAGAGCAAAGTTCGGCTTAATTTCGTAGATTTTTCCGAAAAACGAGATAAATAAGACGTTTTCGGATCAAATTTCGGCTTAATTTCGAAGATTTTTACGAAGATCTTGATAAATAAGCCGTTTTCAAAGAAAAATTTCGGCTTATTTTGGAAGTTTTTTGAGAAATCTTGCCAAATAAGGGGTTTTCGGATCAAATTTCGGCTAAATTTAGAAGATTTGTTGAAAATCTTGCTAAATAAATCTTTTTTGGAGCAAATTTCGCCTTAATCTGGAATATTTTTTAAAAAATCTTGCTAAATAAGCTGTTTTTGGAGCAAATTTTGGCTTAATTTGGAAGATTTTTTTAGAAAATCTTGCTAAATAAGACGTTTATTGAGGAAATTTCGGCTTCATTTGGAAGATTCATCTAAAATCTTGCTAAATAAGCCGTTTTCAGAGCAAAGTTCGGCTTAATTTCGAGGATTTTTTCGAAAATCTTCAAAATAAGCAGTTGTCAAAGGAAATTTCGGCTTAATTTGAAAGATTTTTTCGAAAATCTTGTCAAATAAGACGTTTATTGAGGAAATTTCGGCTTTATTTGGAAGATTTATCTTAAATCTTGCTAAGTAAGCCGTTTTCGGATCAAATTTCGGCTAAATTTAGAAGATTTGTAGAAAATCTTGCTAAATATGCCTTTTTTTGGAGCAAATATCGACTTAATCTGGAATATTTTTCAAAAATCTTGCTGAATAAATCTTTTTTTGGAGCCAATTTCGCCTTAATCTGTATTATTCTTGAAAAATCTTGCTAAATAAGCCGTTTTCGGATCAAATTTCGGCTAAATCAATGAGATTTTTTCGAAAATCTTACTAAATAAATTAATACTAAATAAATTTCGAAAATCTTGTCAAATAAGACGTTTATTGAGGAAATTTCGGTATTATTTCGAAGATTTATCGTAAATCTTGCCAATAAAGGCGTTTTCGGTCAAATTTCGGCTAAATTAATGAGATTTTTTCGAAAATCATACTAAATAAGCCGTTTTCAGAGCAAATTTCAGCTTCATTAGGAAGATTTTTTCGAAAACCTTGATAAATAAGCCATTTTCAAAGGAAAGTTCGGCTTTATTTGGATGATTTCTCGAAAATCTTGCCAAATAAACCGTTTTCGGAGCCAATTACGGCTTAATTTGGACGATTTTTCGAAAATCTTGCCACATAAGGCGTTTTCGGATCAATTTTCGGCTAAATTTAGAAGATTATTTTGAAAATCTTGCTAAATAAGCCGTTTTCAGAGCAAAGTTCGGCTTACTTTCGAGGATTTTTTCGAAAATCTTGAAAATAAGCAGTTGTCAAAGGAAATTTCGGCTTAATTTGAAAGATTTTTTCGAAAATCTTGTCAAATATGACGTTTATTGAGGAAATTTCGGCTTTATTTGGAAGATTTATCTTAAATCTTGCTAAGTAAGCCGTTTTCGGATCAAATTTCGGCTAAATTTAGAAGATTTGTAGAAAATCTTGCTAAATATGCCTTTTTTTGGAGCAAATATCGACTTAATCTTGAATTTCCACAATAAACGTCCTATTTGGCAATTTTTTCGAAAATCTTGCTAAATAAACCGTTTTCAGAGCAAAGTTCGGCTTAATTTCGTAGATTTTTCCGAAAAACGAGATAAATAAGACGTTTTCGGATTAAATTTTGGCTTAATCTGGATGATTTGTTGAAAATCTTGCTAAATAAAATTTTTTGGAGGAAATTTCGCCTTATTTTGGAAGATTTTTCGTAAATCTTGCCAATTAAGGCGTTTTCGGATCAATTTTCGGCTAAATTTAGATAATATTTTTGGAAAATCTTGCTAAATAAGACATTTATTGAGGAAATTTCGGCTTCATTTGGAAGATTTTTTCGAAAATCTTAAAAAAAATAAGCCGTTTTTAAAGGAAATTTCGGCTTATTTTGGAAGTTTTTTGAGAAATCTTGCCAAATAAGGCGTTTTCGGATCAAATTTCGCCTAAATTTAGAAGATTTCTTGAAAATCTTGCTAAATAAGCCTTTTTTTGGAGCAAATTTTGACTTAATCTGGAATATTTTTCTAAAATCTTGCTCAATAAGCCGTTTTCGGAGCAAATTTCGGCTTAATTTGGATGATTTTCCAAAAAAACCGTTTCCGGAGCAAATTTCGGCTTAATTTGCAAGATTTTTTCGAAAATCTTGTCAAATAAGACGTTTATTGAGGAAATTTCGGTTTTATTTGGATGATTTTTCGAAAATCTTGCCAAATAAACCGTTTTCGGAGCAATTTTCGGCTTAATATGGAAGTTTTTTTCGAAAATATTGCCAAATAAGACGTTTATTTTGGAAATTTCGGCTTTATTTGGAAGATTTATCTAAAATCTTGCTAAATATGCCGTTGTCGGAGCAAATTTTGGCTTAATCTGGAAGATTTGTTGAAAATCTTGCTAATTAAGCTGTTTTTGCAGCAAATTTCGCCTTATTTTGGAAGTTTTTTTCGAAAATTTTACCACATTAGTCGTTTTCGGAGCAAATTTCGGCTTAATTTGGAATATTTTTCGAAAATCTTGTCAAATACGACAATTATTTTGGAAATTTCGGCTTTATTTGGAAGATTTTTTCGAAAATCTTGAAAAATAAGCCGTTATCAAAGGAAAATTCGGCTTATTTTGGAGGTTTTTTGAGAAATCTTGCCAAGAAATCGTAGCAAAGTTCGGCTTAATTTCGTAGATTTTTTCGAAAATCCTGCTAAATAAGCCATTTTCAGAGCAAATTTCTGCTTAATTTGGAAGATTTTTTCGAAAATCTTGCTAAATAAGCCGTTATCAAAGGAAATTTCGGCTTATTTTGGAGGTTTTTTGAGAAATCTTGCCAAATAAGGCGTTTCGGATCAAATTTCGGCTAAATTTAGATTATATGTTGAAAATCTTGTTAAATAAGCCGTTTTCGGAGCAAATTTCGGCATATTTTGGAAGTTTTTTGAGAAGTCTTGCCAAATAAGGCGTTTTCGGATCAAATTTCGACTAAATTTAGAAGATTTGTTGAAAATCTTGATAAATATGCCGTTTTCAAAGGAAATTTCGGCTTATTTTGGAAGTTTTTTGAGAAATCTTGCCAAATAAGGAGTTTTCGGATCAAATTTCGGCTAAATTTAGAAGATTTGTTGAAAATCTTGCTAAATAAGCCTTTTTTTGGAGCAAATTTTGACTTAATCTGAAATATTTTTCAAAAGTCTTGCTAAATAAGCCGTTTTCGGAGCAAATTTCGGCTTATTTTGGAAGATTTTTCGTAAATCTTGCCAATTAAGGCGTTTTCGGATCAATTTTCGGCTAAATTTAGATAATATTTTTGGAAAATCTTGCTAAATAAGACATTTATTGAGGAAATTTCGGCTTCATTTGGAAGATTTTTTCGAAAATCTTAAAAAAAATAAGCCGTTTTTAAAGGAAATTTCGGCTTATTTTGGAAGTTTTTTGAGAAATCTTGCCAAATAAGGCGTTTTCGGATCAAATTTCGCCTAAATTTAGAAGATTTCTTGAAAATCTTGCTAAATAAGCCTTTTTTTGGAGCAAATTTTGACTTAATCTGGAATATTTTTCTAAAATCTTGCTCAATAAGCCGTTTTCGGAGCAAATTTCGGCTTAATTTGGATGATTTTCCAAAAAAACCGTTTCCGGAGCAAATTTCGGCTTAATTTGCAAGATTTTTTCGAAAATCTTGTCAAATAAGACGTTTATTGAGGAAATTTCGGTTTTATTTGGATGATTTTTCGAAAATCTTGCCAAATAAACCGTTTTCGGAGCAATTTTCGGCTTAATATGGAAGTTTTTTTCGAAAATATTGCCAAATAAGACGTTTATTTTGGAAATTTCGGCTTTATTTGGAAGATTTATCTAAAATCTTGCTAAATATGCCGTTGTCGGAGCAAATTTTGGCTTAATCTGGAAGATTTGTTGAAAATCTTGCTAATTAAGCTGTTTTTGCAGCAAATTTCGCCTTATTTTGGAAGTTTTTTTCGAAAATTTTACCACATTAGTCGTTTTCGGAGCAAATTTCGGCTTAATTTGGAATATTTTTCGAAAATCTTGTCAAATACGACAATTATTTTGGAAATTTCGGCTTTATTTGGAAGATTTTTTCGAAAATCTTGAAAAATAAGCCGTTATCAAAGGAAAATTCGGCTTATTTTGGAGGTTTTTTGAGAAATCTTGCCAAGAAATCGTAGCAAAGTTCGGCTTAATTTCGTAGATTTTTTCGAAAATCCTGCTAAATAAGCCATTTTCAGAGCAAATTTCTGCTTAATTTGGAAGATTTTTTCGAAAATCTTGCTAAATAAGCCGTTATCAAAGGAAATTTCGGCTTATTTTGGAGGTTTTTTGAGAAATCTTGCCAAATAAGGCGTTTCGGATCAAATTTCGGCTAAATTTAGATTATATGTTGAAAATCTTGTTAAATAAGCCGTTTTCGGAGCAAATTTCGGCATATTTTGGAAGTTTTTTGAGAAGTCTTGCCAAATAAGGCGTTTTCGGATCAAATTTCGACTAAATTTAGAAGATTTGTTGAAAATCTTGATAAATATGCCGTTTTCAAAGGAAATTTCGGCTTATTTTGGAAGTTTTTTGAGAAATCTTGCCAAATAAGGAGTTTTCGGATCAAATTTCGGCTAAATTTAGAAGATTTGTTGAAAATCTTGCTAAATAAGCCTTTTTTTGGAGCAAATTTTGACTTAATCTGAAATATTTTTCAAAAGTCTTGCTAAATAAGCCGTTTTCGGAGCAAATTTCGGCTTATTTTGGAAGTTTTTTGAGAAATCTGGCCAAATAAGGCGTTTTCGGTCATGTTTCGGCTAAATTTGGAAGATTTTTTCGAAAATCCTGCTAAGTAAGCCGTTTTCAGAGCAAATTTCTGCTTAATATGGAAGATTTTTTCGAAAATCTTGCTAAATAAGCCGTTATCAAAGGAAATTTCGGCTTATTTTGGAGGTTTTTTGAGAAATCTTGCCAAATAAGGCGTTTTCGGATCAAATAGCGGTTAAATTTAGATTATATGTTGAAAATCTTGCTAAATAAGTATTTTTTGGAGCTTATTTTGCCTTAATCTGGAATATTTTTCAAAAATCTTGCCAAAAAAACCGTTTTCGAAGCAAATTTCGGCTTATTTTGGACGTTTTTTGAGAAATCATGCCAAATAAGGCGTTTTCGGAGCAAATTTCGGCTAAATTTAGAAGATTTCTTGAAAATCTTGCTAAATAAGCCTTTTTTTGGAGCAAATTTTGACTTAATCTGGAATATTTTTCTAAAATCTTGCTCAATAAGCCGTTTTCGGAGCAAATTTCGGCTTAATTTGGATGATTTTCCAAAAAAACCGTTTCCGGAGCAAATTTCGGCTTAATTTGCAAGATTTTTTCGAAAATCTTGTCAAATAAGACGTTTATTGAGGAAATTTCGGTTTTATTTGGATGATTTTTCGAAAATCTTGCCAAAAAAAACCGTTTTCGGAGCAATTTTCGGCTTAATATGGAAGTTTTTTTCGAAAATATTGCCAAATAAGACGTTTATTTTGGAAATTTCGGCTTTATTTGGAAGATTTATCTAAAATCTTGCTAAATATGCCGTTGTCGGAGCAAATTTTGGCTTAATCTGGAAGATTTGTTGAAAATCTTGCTAATTAAGCTGTTTTTGGAGTAAATTTCGCCTTATTTTGGAAGTTTTTTTCGAAAATTTTACCACATTAGGCGTTTTCGGATCAAGTTTCGGCTAAATTTAGAAGATTTTTTCGAAAATCTTGAAAAATAAGCCGTTATCAAAGGAAATTTCGGCTTATTTTTGAGGTTTTTTGAGAAATCTTGCCAAATAAGGCGTTTTCGGATCAAAATTCGGCTAAATTTAGATTATTTGTTGAAAATCTTGCTAAATAAGCCTTTTTTTGGAGCTAATTTTTCCTTAATCTGGAATATTTTTCAAAAATTTTGCTAAATAAGCTGTTTTTGGAGCAAATTTCGCCTTATTTTGGAAGTTTTTTTCGAAAATCTTTCCACATAAGGCGTTTTTGGATCAAATTTCGGCTTAATTTGGAAGAATTTTTCAAAAATCATGCTAAATAAGCTGTTTTCAGAGGATATTTCGGCTAAATTTGAAAGATTTTTACGAAAATCTTGCCAAATAAACATTTTTCGGAGCAATTTTCGGCTTATTTTGGAAGATTTTTTCGAAAATATTGCCAATTACGGCGTTTTCGGATCAAATTTCGGCTAAATTTAGAAGATTTTTCGAAAATCTTGCTAAATGAGCCGTTTTCAGATCAAATTTTGACTTAATTTGGATGACTTTCCAAAAATTTTGCCAAATAAACACTTTTCGGAGCAAAATTCCGCTTAATTTGGAAGATTTTTTCGAAAATCTTGTGAAATACGTTGTTTTTTGAGGAAATTTGGTCTTTATTTGGAAGATTTATCTAAAATCTTGCAAAAATAAGCTGTTTCTGGAGCAAATTTCGCCTTATTTTGGAATATTTTTTAAATCATGCCAAATTTGCCGTTTTCGTATCAAATTTCGGCTAAATGTAGAAGATTTTTTCAAAAATGTTGCTAAATAAGCTGTTTTCAGAGGAAATTTCCGCTAATTTAAAAGATTTTTTCGAAAATCTTGCCAAATAAACCGTTTTCGGAGCAATTTTCGGCTTAATATGGAAGATTTTTTCGAAAATATTGCCATATAAGACGTTTATTTTGGAAATTTCGGCTTTATTTGGAAGATTTATCTAAAATCTAGCTAAATATGCAGTTGTCGGAGCAAATTTTGGCTTAATCTGGAAGATTTTTTGAAAATCTTGCTAAAAAAGCTGTTTTTCGAGCAAATTTCGCCTTATTTTGGAAGATTTTTGAAAAATCTTGGCAAATTAGCCGTTTTTGGATCAACTTTCGGCTTAATTTGGAAGATTTTTTGAAATTCTTGCTAAGTAAGCTGTTTTCAGAGGAAATTTCGGCTAATTTAAGAAGATTTTTTTGAAAATCTATCTAAATAGGCCTTTTTCGGATCAAATTTCGGTTTAATTTGGAAGGTTTTTTCGAAAATATTGTCAAATACGACATTTATAGAGGAAAATTTTATTCTGGAAGATTTGTTAGAAATCTTGCTAAATAAGCTATTTCTTGAACATATTTTGCCTTTTTTTGAAAGGTTTTTCAGAAATCTTGCCATATAAAGCATTTCGGATCAAATTTCGGCAAAATTAAGATTTTTTCGAAAATCTTAATAAGTAAGCCGTTTTCAGAACAAAGTTCGGCTTTATTTGGAAGTTTTCTCAGAAATATTGCCAATTAAGGCGTTTTTGGATCAAATTTCGGCTAAATTTAGAAGATTTGTTGAAAATCTTTCTAAAGAAGCCTTTTTTTGAGCAAATTTTGCCTTAATCTGGATAATTTTTAAAATATCTTGGCAAATTAGCCGTTTTTCGATCAAATTTCGCCTTAATTTGGAAGATTTTTTCAAAAATCTTGCTAAATAAGCCGTTTTCGGAGCAAATTTTGGCTAAATGTAGAAGATTTTTTCGAAAATCTTGCCAAATAAGACGTTTATTGTGGAAATTTCGGCTTTATTTGGAAGATTTCTCTAAAATCTTGCTAAATATGCCGTTTTCGGAGAAAATTTTGGCTTAATCTGGAAGACTTGTTGAAAATCTTGCTAAATAAAATGTTTTTGGAGCAAATTTCGCCTTATTTTGGAAGATTTTTTCGAAAATATTGCCAATTAAGGCGTTTTCGGATCAAATTTCCGCTAAATGTAGAAGATTTTTTCGAAAATCTTGCCAAATAAACCGTTTTCGGATTAAATTTCCGCTTAATTTGGAAGATTTTTTCGAAAATCTTGTCAAATACGATGTTTTTTGAAGAAATTTCGTCTTTATTTCGAAGATTTATCTAAAATCTTTCTAAATATGCAATTTTCGGAGCGAATTTTGGATTAATCTGCGAGATTTGTTGAAAATCGTGCTAAATAAGCTATTTTTGGAGCAATGTTCGGCTTAATTTCGAAGATTTTTTCGAAAATCTGGAAAAATAAGCCGTTATCAAATGAAATTTTGGCTTATTTTGGAGGTTCTTTGAGAAATCTTGCCAAATAAGGCGTTCTCGGATCAAATTTCGGCTAAATTCAGATTATTTGTTGAAAATCATCCTAAATAAGCCTTTTTTGGAGCAAATTTTGCCTTAAGCTGGAATATTTGTCAAAAATCTTGCTAAATAAGCCGTTTCGGAGCAAATTTCGGCTTAATTTGGAAGATTTTTTCGAAAATCTTCTCAAATAAGACGTTTATTGAGGAAATTTCGGTTTTATTTGGAAGATTTATCTAAAATCTTGATAAATATGGAGTTTTCGGAGCAAATTTTGGCTTAATCTGCAAGATTTGTTGAAAATCATGCTACATAAGCTTTTTTGGAGCAAATTTCGCCTTATTTTGATAGATTTTTTCGAAAATCTTGCCACATAAAGCGTTTTCGGATCAAGTTACAGCTAAATTTAGAAGATTTTTTCGAAAATCTTGCTAAATAAACCGTTTTCAGAGCAAAGTTCGGCTTAATTTCGTAGATTTTTCCGAAATACGAGATAAATAAAACGTTTTCGGATTAAATTTCCGCTTAATTTGGAAGATTTTTTCGAAAATCTTGTCAAATACGATGTTTTTGAAGAAATTTCGTCTTTATTTCGAAGATTTATATAAAATCTTGCAACAATAAGCTGTTTTTGGAGCACATTTTGGCCTAATCTGGAAGATTTGTTGAAAATCTTGCTAATTAAGCGGTTTATGGATCAAATTTCGGCTTAATTTAAATGATTTTCCAAAAATCTTCCCAAAAATCCGTTTTCGGAGCAAATTTCGGCTTAATTTGGAAGATTTTTGAAAAATCTTGGCAAAGTAGCCCTTTTTGTTTCAAATTTCGGCTTAATTTGGATGATTTTCCAAAAATCTTGCCAAAAAAAACCGTTTTCGGAGCAAATTTCGGCTTAATTTCGAGGATTTTTTCGAAAATCTTGTCAAATAACATTTATTGAGGAAATTTCGGTTTTATTTGGTAGATTTACCTTAAATCTTGCTAAATAAGCCGTTTTCGGAGCAAATTTCGGCTTAATCTGGAATATTTGTTGAACATCTTGCTAAATAAAATGTTTTTGGAGGTAATTTAGCCTTATTTTGGAAGATTTTTTCGAAAATCTTGCTAAATAAACCGTTTTCAGAACAAATTTCGGCTTCATTTGGATGATTTTTTCGAAAATCTTGCTAAATAAGCCGTTTTCGTAGCAAATACCGGCATAATTTGGAAGATTTTTTCAAAAATCTTGCTAAATAAGCCGTTTTAGGAGCAAATTTCGGCTTATTTTGGAAGATTTATCAGAAATCTTGCCAAATAAGGCGTTTTCGGATCAAATTTCGGCTAATTTAAAGAGATTTTTTCGAAAATCTTGCTAAATAAGCTGTTTTCAGAGGATATTTCTGCTAATTTAAGAAGATTTTTTTGAAAATCTATCTAAATAGGCCTTTTTCGGATCAAATTTCGGCTTATTTTGGAAGATTTTTTCGAAAATCTTGATAAATGAGCCATTTTCAAAGGAAATTTCGGCTTATTTTGGATGATTTTTCAGAAACCTTGCAAAATTAGTCGTTTTCGGATCAAATTTCAGCTAAAATAAGAAGATTTGTTGAAAATCTTGCTAAATAAAATGTTGTTGGAGGAAATTTAGCGTTAATTTGGAAGATTTTTCGTAAATCTTGCCAATTAAGGCGTTTTCGGATCAAATTTCGGCTAAATTAATGAAATTTTTTCGAAAATCATACTAAATAAGCCGTTTTCAGAGCAAATTTTAGCTTCATTTGGAAGATTTTTTCGAAAATCTTGATTAATAAGCCATTTTCAAAGAAAATTTCGGCTTAATTTGGATGATTTTTCGAAAATCTTGCCACATAAGGCGTCTTGGGATCAAATTTCGGCTAAATTTAGAAGATTTTTTCGAAAATCCTGCTAAATAAGCCGTTTTCAGAGCAAATTTCTGCTTAATTTGGAAGATTTTTTCAAAAATCATACTAAATAAGCCGTTTTCAGAGCAAATTTCAGCTTCATTTGGAAGATTTTTTCGAAAATCTTGATAAATAAGCCATTCTCAAAGGAAATTTCGGCATAATTTGGATGATTTTTCGAAAATCTTGCCAAATAAACCGTTTTCGGAGCAATTTTCGGTTTAATGTGGAAGATTTTTTCGAAAATATTGCCAAAAAAGACGTTAATTTTGGAAATGTCGGCTTTATTTGGAAGATTTTTTCGAAAATCTTCAAAAATAAGCCGTTATCAAAGGAAATTTCGGCTTATTTTGGAGGTTTTTTGAGAAATCTTGCCAAATATGGCGTTTTCGGATCAAATTTCGGCTTAATTTCGAAGATTTTTACGAAGATCTTGATAAATAAGCCGTTTTCAAAGAAAAATTTCGGCTTATTTTGGAAGTTTTTTGAGAAATCTTGCCAAATAAGGGGTTTTCGGATCAAATTTCGGCTAAATTTAGAAAATTAGTTGAAAATCTTGCTAAATAAATCTTTTTTGGAGCAAATTTCGCCTTAATCTGGAATATTTCTTAAAAAATCTTGCTAAATAAGCTGTTTTTGGAGCAAATTTTGGCTTAATTTGGAAGATTTTTTTAGAAAATCTTGCTAAATAAGACGTTTATTGAGGAAATTTCGGCTTCATTTGGAAGATTCATCTAAAATCTTGCTAAATAAGCCGTTCTCAGAGCAAAGTTCGGCTTAATTTCGAAGATTTTTTCGAAAATCTTCAAAATAAGCAGTTGTCAAAGGAAATTTCGGCTTAATTTGAAAGATTTTTTCCAAAAACCTTGGCAAATAAGACGTTTATTGAGGAAATTTCGGCTTTATTTGGAAGATTTATCTTAAATCTTGCTAAGTAAGCCGTTTTCGGATCAAATTTCGGCTAAATTTAGAAGATTTGTAGAAAATCTTGCTAAATATGCCTTTTTTTGGAGCAAATATCGACTTAATCTTGAATTTCCACAATAAACGTCCTATTTGGCAATTTTTTCGAAAATCTTGCTAAATAAACTGTTTTCAGAGCAAAGTTCGGCTTAATTTCGTAGATTTTTCCGAAAAACGAGATAAAGAAGACGTTTTCGGATTAAATTTTGGCTTAATCTGGATGATTTGTTGAAAATCTTGCTAAATAAAATTTTTTGGAGGAAATTTCGCCTTATTTTGGAAGATTTTTCGTAAATCTTGCCAATTAAGGCGTTTTCGGATCAATTTTCGGCTAAATTTAGATAATATTTTTGGAAAATCTTGCTAAATAAGACATTTATTGAGGAAATTTCGGCTTCATTTGGAAGATTTTTTCGAAAATCTTAAAAAAAATAAGCCGTTTTTAAAGGAAATTTCGGCTTATTTTGGAAGTTTTTTGAGAAATCTTGCCAAATAAGGCGTTTTCGGATCAAATTTCGCCTAAATTTAGAAGATTTCTTGAAAATCTTGCTAAATAAGCCTTTTTTTGGAGCAAATTTTGACTTAATCTGGAATATTTTTCTAAAATCTTGCTCAATAAGCCGTTTTCGGAGCAAATTTCGGCTTAATTTGGATGATTTTCCAGAAAAACCGTTCCCGGAGCAAATTTCGGCTTAATTTGCAAGATTTTTTCGAAAATCTTGTCAAATAAGACGTTTATTGAGGAAATTTCGGTTTTATTTGGATGATTTTTCGAAAATCTTGCCAAATAAACCGTTCTCGGAGCAATTTTCGGCTTAATATGGAAGATTTTTTCAAAAATATTGCCAAATAAGACGTTTATTTTGGAAATTTCGGCTTTATTTGGAAGATTTATCTAAAATCTTGCTAAATATGCCGTTGTCGGAGCAAATTTTGGCTTAATCTGGAAGATTTGTTGAAAATCTTGCTAATTAAGCTGTTTTTGCAGCAAATTTCGCCTTATTTTGGAAGTTTTTTTCGAAAATTTTACCACATTAGTCGTTTTCGGAGCAAATTTCGGCTTAATTTGGAATATTTTTCGAAAATCTTGTAAAATACGACAATTATTTTGGAAATTTCGGCTTTATTTGGAAGATTTTTTCGAAAATCTTGAAAAATAAGCCGTTATCAAAGGAAAATTCGGCTTATTTTGGAGGTTTTTTGAGAAATCTTGCCAAGAAAACGTAGCAAAGTTCGGCTTAATTTCGTAGATTTTTTCGAAAATCCTGCTAAATAAGCCGTTTTCAGAGCAAATTTCTGCTTAATTTGGAAGATTTTTTCGAAAATCTTGCTAAATAAGCCGTTATCAAAGGAAATTTCGGCTTATTTTGGAGGTTTTTTGAGAAATCTTGCCAAATAAGGCGTTTCGGATCAAATTTCGGCTAAATTTAGATTATATGTTGAAAATCTTGTTAAATAAGCCGTTTTCGGAGCAAATTTCGGCATATTTTGGAAGTTTTTTGAGAAGTCTTGCCAAATAAGGCGTTTTCGGATCAAATTTCGACTTAATTTCGAAGATTTTTTCGAAAATCTTGATAAATATGCCGTTATCAAAGGAAATTTCGGCTTATTTTGGAAGTTTTTTGAGAAATCTTGCCAAATAAGGCGTTTTCGGATCAAATTTCGCCTAAATTTAGAAGATTTCTTGAAAATCTTGCTAAATAAGCCTTTTTTTGGAGCAAATTTTGACTTAATCTGGAATATTTTTCTAAAATCTTGCTCAATAAGCCGTTTTCGGAGCAAATTTCGGCTTAATTTGGATGATTTTCCAGAAAAACCGTTCCCGGAGCAAATTTCGGCTTAATTTGCAAGATTTTTTCGAAAATCTTGTCAAATAAGACGTTTATTGAGGAAATTTCGGTTTTATTTGGATGATTTTTCGAAAATCTTGCCAAATAAACCGTTCTCGGAGCAATTTTCGGCTTAATATGGAAGATTTTTTCAAAAATATTGCCAAATAAGACGTTTATTTTGGAAATTTCGGCTTTATTTGGAAGATTTATCTAAAATCTTGCTAAATATGCCGTTGTCGGAGCAAATTTTGGCTTAATCTGGAAGATTTGTTGAAAATCTTGCTAATTAAGCTGTTTTTGCAGCAAATTTCGCCTTATTTTGGAAGTTTTTTTCGAAAATTTTACCACATTAGTCGTTTTCGGAGCAAATTTCGGCTTAATTTGGAATATTTTTCGAAAATCTTGTAAAATACGACAATTATTTTGGAAATTTCGGCTTTATTTGGAAGATTTTTTCGAAAATCTTGAAAAATAAGCCGTTATCAAAGGAAAATTCGGCTTATTTTGGAGGTTTTTTGAGAAATCTTGCCAAGAAAACGTAGCAAAGTTCGGCTTAATTTCGTAGATTTTTTCGAAAATCCTGCTAAATAAGCCGTTTTCAGAGCAAATTTCTGCTTAATTTGGAAGATTTTTTCGAAAATCTTGCTAAATAAGCCGTTATCAAAGGAAATTTCGGCTTATTTTGGAGGTTTTTTGAGAAATCTTGCCAAATAAGGCGTTTCGGATCAAATTTCGGCTAAATTTAGATTATATGTTGAAAATCTTGTTAAATAAGCCGTTTTCGGAGCAAATTTCGGCATATTTTGGAAGTTTTTTGAGAAGTCTTGCCAAATAAGGCGTTTTCGGATCAAATTTCGACTTAATTTCGAAGATTTTTTCGAAAATCTTGATAAATATGCCGTTATCAAAGGAAATTTCGGCTTATTTTGGAAGTTTTTTGAGAAATCTTGCCAAATAAGGCGTTTTCGGATCAACTTTCGGCTAAATTTAGAAGATTTGTTGAAAATCCTGCTAAATAATCCTTTTTTTGGAGCAAATTTTTGCTTAATCTGGAATATTTTTCAAAAATCTTGCTTAAGAAGCCGTTTTCGGAGCAAATTTCGGCTTAAATTGGATGATTTTCCAAAAATCTTGCCAAAAAAACTGTTTTCGGAGCAAATTTCGGCTTAATAGTAAAGATTTTTTCGAAAATCTTTAGCAAATAAGACGTTTATTGAGGAAATTTCGTCTTTATTTGGAAGATTTATATAAAATCTTGCTAAATAAGCTGTTTTTGGAGCAAATTTCGCCTTATTTTGGAAGATTTTTTCGAAAATCTTGCCACATAAGGCGTTTTCGGATCAAATTTCGGCTTATTTTGGACGTTTTTTGAGAAATCATGCCAAATAAGGCGTTTTCGGAGCAAATTTTGGCTAAATTTAGAAGATTTGTTGAAAATCTTGCTAAATAAACCTTTTTTCGGAGCAAATTTCGGCTTAATCTGGAATATTTTTCGAAAACCTTGTCAAATACGACCATTATAGAAGAAATTTCGGTTTTATTTGGAAGATTTATTTAAAATCTTGCTAAATAAGCCGTTTTCTGAGCAAATTTTGGCTTAATCTGGATGATTTGTTGAAAATCCTGCTAAATAAAATGTTTTTGGATGAAATTTCGCCTTATTTTGGAAGATTTTTCGTAAATCTTGCCAATTAAGGCGTTTTCGGATCATATTTCGGCTAAATTTAGATAATTTTTTTGGAAAATCTTGCTAAATAAGACGTTTTTTGAGGAAATTTCGGCTTCATTTGAAAGATTTATCTAAAATCTAGCTAAATAAGCAGTTTTCAGCGCAAAGTTCGGCTAAATTTCGAAGATTTTTTCGAAAATCTTGAAAAATAAGCCGTTTTCAAAGGAAATTTCGGCTTATTTTGGAAGTTTTTTGAGAAATCTTGCCAAATAAGGAGTTTTCGGATCAAATTTCGGCTAAATTTAGAAGATTTGTTGAAAATCTTGCTAAATAAGCCTTTTTTTGGAGCAAATTTTGACTTAATCTGAAATATTTTTCAAAAATCTTGCTAAATAAGCCGTTTTCGGAGCAAATTTCGGCTTATTTTGGAAGTTTTTTGAGAAATCTTGCCAAATAAGGCGTTTTCGGATCATGTTTCGGCTAAATTTGGAAGATTTTTTCGAAAATCCTGCTAAATAAGCCGTTTTCAGAGCAAATTTCTGCTTAATATGGAAGATTTTTTCGAAAATCTTGCTAAATAAGCCGTTATCAAAGGAAATTTCTGCTTATTTTGGAGGTTTTTTGAGAAATCTTGCCAAATAAGGCGTTTTCGGATCAAATATCGGTTAAATTTAGATTATATGTTGAAAATCTTGCTAAATAAGCATTTTTTGGAGCTTATTTTGCCTTAATCTGGAATATTTTTCAAAAATCTTGCCAAAAAAACCGTTTTCGGAGCAAATTTCGGCTTAAATTGGATGATTTACCAAAAATCTTGTCAAAAAAACCGTTTCCGGAGCAAATTTCGGCTTAATTTGCAAGATTTTTTCGAAAATCTTGTCAAATAAGACGTTTATTGAGGAAATTTCGGTTTTATTTGGATGATTTACCAAAAATCTTGCCAAAAAAACCGTTTTCGGAGCAATTTTCGGCTTAATATGGAAGTTTTTTTCGAAAATATTGCCAAATAAGACGTTTATTTTGGAAATTTCGGCTTTATTTGGAAGATTTATCTAAAATCTTGCTAAATATGCCGTTGTCGGAGCAAATTTTGGCTTAATCTGGAAGATTTGTTGAAAATCTTGCTAATTAAGCTGTTTTTGGAGCAAATTTCGCCTTATTTTGGAAGTTTTTTTCGAAAATTTTACCACATTAGGCGTTTTCGGATCAAGTTTCGGCTAAATTTAGAAGATTTTTTCGAAAATCTTGAAAAATAAGCCGTTATCAAAGGAAATTTCGGCTTATTTTTGAGGTTTTTTGAGAAATCTTGCCAAATAAGGCGTTTTCGGATCAAAATTCGGCTAAATTTAGATTATTTGTTGAAAATCTTGCTAAATAAGCCTTTTTTTGGAGCTAATTTTTCCTTAATCTGGAATATTTTTCAAAAATTTTGCTAAATAAGCTGTTTTTGGAGCAAATTTCGCCTTATTTTGGAAGTTTTTTTCGAAAATCTTTCCACATAAGGCGTTTTTGGATCAAATTTCGGCTTAATTTGGAAGAATTTTTCAAAAATCATGCTAAATAAGCTGTTTTCAGAGGATATTTCGGCTAAATTTGAAAGATTTTTACGAAAATCTTGCCAAATAAACATTTTTCGGAGCAATTTTCGGCTTATTTTGGAAGATTTTTTCGAAAATATTGCCAATTACGGCGTTTTCGGATCAAATTTCGGCTAAATTTAGAAGATTTTTCGAAAATCTTGCTAAATGAGCCGTTTTCAGATCAAATTTTGACTTAATTTGGATGACTTTCCAAAAATTTTGCCAAATAAACACTTTTCGGAGCAAAATTCCGCTTAATTTGGAAGATTTTTTCGAAAATCTTGTGAAATACGTTGTTTTTTGAGGAAATTTGGTCTTTATTTGGAAGATTTATCTAAAATCTTGCAAAAATAAGCTGTTTCTGGAGCAAATTTCGCCTTATTTTGGAATATTTTTTAAATCATGCCAAATTTGCCGTTTTCGTATCAAATTTCGGCTAAATGTAGAAGATTTTTTCAAAAATGTTGCTAAATAAGCTGTTTTCAGAGGAAATTTCCGCTAATTTAAAAGATTTTTTCGAAAATCTTGCCAAATAAACCGTTTTCGGAGCAATTTTCGGCTTAATATGGAAGATTTTTTCGAAAATATTGCCATATAAGACGTTTATTTTGGAAATTTCGGCTTTATTTGGAAGATTTATCTAAAATCTAGCTAAATATGCAGTTGTCGGAGCAAATTTTGGCTTAATCTGGAAGATTTTTTGAAAATCTTGCTAAAAAAGCTGTTTTCGAGCAAATTTCGCCTTATTTTGGAAGATTTTTGAAAAATCTTGGCAAATTAGCCGTTTCTGGATCAACTTTCGGCTTAATTTGGAAGATTTTTTGAAATTCTTGCTAAGTAAGCTGTTTTCAGAGGAAATTTCGGCTAATTTAAGAAGATTCTTTTGAAAATCTATCTAAATAGGCCTTTTTCGGATCAAATTTCGGTTTAATTTGGAAGGTTTTTTCGAAAATATTGTCAAATACGACATTTATAGAGGAAAATTCGGCTTTATTCTGGAAGATTTGTTAGAAATCTTGCTAAATAAGCTATTTCTTGAACATATTTTGCCTTTTTTTGAAAGGTTTTTCAGAAATCTTGCCATATAAGGCATTTCGGATCAAATTTCGGCATAATTAAGATTTTTTCGAAAATCTTAATAAGTAAGCCGTTTTCAGGACAAAGTTCGGCTTTATTTGGAAGTTTTCTCAGAAATGTTGCCAAATAAGGCGTTTTCGGATCAAATTTCGGCTAAATTTAGAAGATTTGTTGAAAATCTTTCTAAAGAAGCCTTTTTCGGAGCAAATTTTGGCTAAATGTAGAAGATTTTTTCGAAAATCTTGCCAAATAAGACGTTTATTGTGGAAATTTCGGCTTTATTTGGAAGATTTCTCTAAAATCTTGCTAAATATGCCGTTTTCGGAGAAAATTTTGGCTTAATCTGGAAGACTTGTTGAAAATCTTGCTAAATAAAATGTTTCTGGAGCAAATTTCGCCTTATTTTGGAAGATTTTTTCGAAAATATTGCCAATTAAGGCGTTTTCGGATCAAATTTCCGCTAAATGTAGAAGATTTTTTCGAAAATCTTGCCAAATAAACCGTTTTCGGATTAAATTTCCGCTTAATTTGGAAGATTTTTTCGAAAATCTTGTCAAATACGATGTTTTTTGAAGAAATTTCGTCTTTATTTCGAAGATTTATCTAAAATCTTTCTAAATATGCAATTTTCGGAGGGAATTTTGGATTAATCTGCGAGATTTGTTGAAAATCGTGCTAAATAAGCTATTTTTGGAGCAATGTTCGGCTTAATTTCGAAGATTTTTTCGAAAATCTGGAAAAATAAGCCGTTATCAAATGAAATTTTGGCTTATTTTGGAGGTTCTTTGAGAAATCTTGCCAAATAAGGCGTTCTCGGATCAAATTTCGGCTAAATTCAGATTATTTGTTGAAAATCATCCTAAATAAGCCTTTTTTGGAGCAAATTTTGCCTTAAGCTGGAATATTTGTCAAAAATCTTGCTAAATAAGCCGTTTCGGAGCAAATTTCGGCTTAATTTGGAAGATTTTTTCGAAAATCTTCTCAAATAAGACGTTTATTGAGGAAATTTCGGTTTTATTTGGAAGATTTATCTAAAATCTTGATAAATATGGAGTTTTCGGAGCAAATTTTGGCTTAATCTGCAAGATTTGTTGAAAATCATGCTACATAAGCTTTTTTGGAGCAAATTTCGCCTTATTTTGATAGATTTTTTCGAAAATCTTGCCACATAAAGCGTTTTCGGATCAAGTTACAGCTAAATTTAGAAGATTTTTTCGAAAATCTTGCTAAATAAACCGTTTTCAGAGCAAAGTTCGGCTTAATTTCGTAGATTTTTCCGAAATACGAGATAAATAAAACGTTTTCGGATTAAATTTCCGCTTAATTTGGAAGATTTTTTCGAAAATCTTGTCAAATACGATGTTTTTGAAGAAATTTCGTCTTTATTTCGAAGATTTATATAAAATCTTGCAACAATAAGCTGTTTTTGGAGCACATTTTGGCCTAATCTGGAAGATTTGTTGAAAATCTTGCTAATTAAGCGGTTTATGGATCAAATTTCGGCTTAATTTAAATGATTTTCCAAAAATCTTCCCAAAAATCCGTTTTCGGAGCAAATTTCGGCTTAATTTGGAAGATTTTTGAAAAATCTTGGCAAAGTAGCCGTTTTTGTTTCAAATTTCGGCTTAATTTGGATGATTTTCCAAAAATCTTCCCAAAAAAACCGTTTTCGGAGCAAATTTCGGCTTAATTTCGAAGATTTTTTCGAAAATCTTGTCAAATAACGTTTATTGAGGAAATTTCGGTTTTATTTGGTAGATTTACCTTAAATCTTGCTAAATAAGCCGTTTTCGGAGCAAATTTCGGCTTAATCTGGAATATTTGTTGAACATCTTGCTAAATAAAATGTTTTTGGAGGTAATTTAGCCTTATTTTGGAAGATTTTTTCGAAAATCTTGCTAAATAAACCGTTTTCAGAGCAAATTTCGGCTTCATTTGGATGATTTTTTCGAAAATCTTGCTAAATAAGCCGTTTTCGTAGCAAATACCGGCATAATTTGGAAGATTTTTTCAAAAATCTTGCTAAATAAGCCGTTTTAGGAGCAAATTTCGGCTTATTTTGGAAGATTTATCAGAAATCTTGCCAAATAAGGCGTTTTCGGATCAAATTTCGGCTAATTTAAAGAGATTTTTTCGAAAATCTTCCTAAATAAGCTGTTTTCAGAGGATATTTCTGCTAATTTAAGAAGATTTTTTTGAAAATCTATCTAAATAGGCCTTTTTCGGATCAAATTTCGGCTTAATTTGGAAGATTTTTTCGAAAATATTGTCAAATACGACATTTATAGAGGAAAATTCGGCTTTATTCTGGAAGATTTGTTAGAAATCTTGCTAAATAAGCTGTTTCTTGAGCATATTTCGCCTTTTTTTGAAAGGTTTTTCAGAAATCTTGCCATATAAGCCGTTTTCAGAACAAAGTTCGGCTTTATTTGGAAGTTTTCTCAGAAATGTTGCCAAATAAGGCGTTTTCGGATCAAATTTCGGCTAAATTTAGAAGATTTGTTGAAAATCTTTCTAAAGAAGCCTTTTTTTGAGCAAATTTCGCCTTAATCTGGATAATTTTTAAAAAATCTTGGCAAATTAGCCGTTTTTCGATCAAATTTCGGCTTAATTTCGATGATTTTTCAGAAATCTTGCTAAATAAGCCGTTTTCAGTGCAAATTTCAGCTTATTTTGGAAGATTTTTTCGAAAATCTTGATAAATGAGCCATTTTCAAAGGAAATTTCGGCTTATTTTGGATGATTTTTCAGAAACCTTGCAAAATTAGTCGTTTTCGGATCAAATTTCAGCTAAAATAAGAAGATTTGTTGAAAATCTTGCTAAATAAAATGTTGTTGGAGGAAATTTAGCCTTAATTTGGAAGATTTTTCGTAAATCTTGCCAATTAAGGCGTTTTCGGATCAAATTTCGGCTAAATTAATGAGATTATTTCGAAAATCATACTAAATAAGCCGTTTTCAGAGCAAATTTTAGCTTCATTTGGAAGATTTTTTCGAAAATCTTGATTAATAAGCCATTTTCAAAGAAAATTTCGGCTTAATTTGGATGATTTTTCGAAAATCTTGCCACATAAGGCGTTTTGGGATCAAATTTCGGCTAAATTTAGAAGATTTTTTCGAAAATCTTGCTAAATAAGCCGTTTTCAGAGAAAAGTTCGGCTTAATTTCGGAGATATTTTCGAAAAACGTGATAAATAGGCCGTTTTCAAAGAAAATTTCGGTTTATTTTGGAGGTTTTTTGAGAAATCTTGCCAAATAAGGCGTTTTCGGAGCAAATTTCGGCTTAATTTGGAAGATTTTTGAAAAATCTTGGCAAAGTAGCCGTTTTTGTTTCAAATTTCGGCTTAATTTGGATGATTTTCCAAAAATCTTCCCAAAAAAACCGTTTTCAGAGCAAATTTCGGCTTAATTTCGAAGATTTTTTCGAAAATCTTGTCAAATAACGTTTATTGAGGAAATTTCGGTTTTATTTGGTAGATTTACCTTAAATCTTGCTAAATAAGCCGTTTTCGGAGCAAATTTCGGCTTAATCTGGAATATTTGTTGAACATCTTGCTAAATAAAATGTTTTTGGAGGTAATTTAGCCTTATTTTGGAAGATTTTTTCGAAAATCTTGCTAAATAAACCGTTTTCAGAGCAAATTTCGGCTTCATTTGGATGATTTTTTCAAAAATCTTGCTAAAGATGCCGTTTTCGTAGCAAATACCGGCATAATTTGGAAGATTTTTTCAAAAATCTTGCTAAATAAGCCGTTTTAGGAGCAAATTTCGGCTTATTTTGGAAGATTTATCAGAAATCTTGCCAAATAAGGCGTTTTCGGATCAAATTTCGGCTAATTTAAAGAGATTTTTTCGAAAATCTTGCTAAATAAGCTGTTTTCAGAGGATATTTCTGCTAATTTAAGAAGATTTTTTTGAAAATCTATCTAAATAGGCCTTTTTCGGATCAAATTTCGGCTTAATTTGGAAGATTTTTTCGAAAATATTGTCAAATACGACATTTATAGAGGAAAATTCGGCTTTATTCTGGAAGATTTGTTAGAAATCTTGCTAAATAAGCTGTTTCTTGAGCATATTTCGCCTTTTTTTGAAAGGTTTTTCAGAAATCTTGCCATATAAGCCGTTTTCAGAACAAAGTTCGGCTTTATTTGGAAGTTTTCTCAGAAATGTTGCCAAATAAGGCGTTTTCAGATCAAATTTCGGCTAAATTTAGAAGATTTGTTGAAAATCTTTCTAAAGAAGCCTTTTTTTGAGCAAATTTCGCCTTAATCTGGATAATTTTTAAAAAATCTTGGCAAATTAGCCGTTTTTCGATCAAATTTCGGCTTAATTTCGATGATTTTTCAGAAATCTTGCTAAATAAGCCGTTTTCAGTGCAAATTTCAGCTTATTTTGGAAGATTTTTTCGAAAATCTTGATAAATGAGCCATTTTCAAAGGAAATTTCGGCTTATTTTGGATGATTTTTCAGAAACCTTTAGTTAAATAAGAAGATTTGTTGAAAATCTTGCTAAATAAAATGTTGTTGGAGGAAATTTAGCCTTAATTTGGAAGATTTTTCGTAAATCTTGCCAATTAAGGCGTTTTCGGATCAAATTTCGGCTAAATTAATGAGATTTTTTCGAAAATCATACTAAATAAGCCGTTTTCAGAGCAAATTTTAGCTTCATTTGGAAGATTTTTTCGAAAATCTTCATTAATAAGCCATTTTCAAAGAAAATTTCGGCTTAATTTGGATGATTTTTCGAAAATCTTGCCACATAAGGCGTTTTGGGATCAAATTTCGGCTAAATTTAGAAGATTTTTTCGAAAATCTTGCTAAATAAGCCGTTTTCAGAGAAAAGTTCGGCTTAATTTCGGAGATATTTTCGAAAAACGTGATAAATAGGCCGTTTTCAAAGGAAATTTCGGCTTATTTTGGAGGTTTTTTGAGAAATCTTGCCAAATAAGGCGTTTTCGGAGCAAATTTCGGCTTTATTTGGATGATTTTCCAAAAATCTTGCGAAAAAAACCGTTTTCAGAGCAAATTTCGGCTTTATTTGGAAGATTTATCTAAAATCTTGCTAAATATGCAGTTTTCGGAGCAAATTTTGGCTTAATCTGGAAGATTTTTTGAAAATCTTCCTAATTAAGCTGTTTTTGGAGCAAATTTCGCCTTATTTTGGATGCTTTTTTCGAAAATCTTACCACAATGCGTTTTCGGATCATGTTTCGGCTAAATTTAGAAGATTTTTTCGAAAATCCTGCTAAATATGCCGTTTTCAGAGCAAAGTTCGGCTTAGTTTCGAATATTTTTTCGAAAATCTTGATAAATATGACGTTTTCAAAGGAAATTTTGGCTTATTTTGGAAGTTTTTTGAGAAATCTTGCCAAATAATGCGTTTTCGGAATAAATTTCGGCTAAATTTAGAAGATTTGTTGAAAATCTTACTAAATAAGCCTTTTTTTGGAGCAAATTTTGCCTTAATCTGGAATATTTTTTCAAAAATCTTGCTAAATAAACTGTTTTCGGACCGAATTTCGACTTATTTTGGAAGATTTTTCGAAAATCTTGTCAAATAAGCCGTTTTTGGAGCAATTATCGGCTTAATCTGGAAGATTTGCTGAAAATCTTGCTGAATAAAATGTTGTTGGAGGAAATTTAGCATTAATTTGGAAGATTTTTCGTAAATCTTTCCAATTAAGGCGTTTTCGGATCAAATTTCGGCTAAATTAATGAGATTTTTTCGAAAATCATACTAAATAAGCCGTTTTCAGAGCAAATTTTAGCTTCATTTGGAAGATTTTTTCGAAAATCTTGATTAATAAGCCATTTTCAAAGAAAATTTCGGCTTAATTTGGATGATTTTTCGAAAATCTTGCCACATAAGGCGTTTTGGGATCAAATTTCGGCTAAATTTAGAAGATTTTTTCGAAAATCCTGCTAAATAAGCCGTTTTCAGAGCAAATTTCTGCTTAATTTGGAAGATTTTTTCAAAAATCATACTAAATAAGCCGTTTTCAGAGCAAATTTCAGCTTCATTTGGAAGATTTTTTCGAAAATCTTGATAAATAAGCCATTCTCAAAGGAAATTTCGGCATAATTTGGATGATTTTTCGAAAATCTTGCCAAATAAACCGTTTTCGGAGCAATTTTCGGTTTAATGTGGAAGATTTTTTCGAAAATATTGCCAAAAAAGACGTTAATTTTGGAAATGTCGGCTTTATTTGGAAGATTTTTTCGAAAATCTTCAAAAATAAGCCGTTATCAAAGGAAATTTCGGCTTATTTTGGAGGTTTTTTAGAAATCTTGCCAAATATGGGGTTTTCGGATCAAATTTCGGCTTAATTTCGAAGATTTTTACGAAGATCTTGATAAATAAGCCGTTTTCAAAGAAAAATTTCGGCTTATTTTGGAAGTTTTTTGAGAAATCTTGCCAAATAAGGGGTTTTCGGATCAAATTTCGGCTAAATTTAGAAGATTTGTTGAAAATCTTGCTAAATAAATCTTTTTTGGAGCAAATTTCGCCTTAATCTGGAATATTTTTTAAAAAATCTTGCTAAATAAGCTGTTTTTGGAGCAAATTTTGGCTTAATTTGGAAAATCTTGCTAAATAAGACGTTTATTGAGGAAATTTCGGCTTCATTTGGAAGATATATCTAAAATCTTGCTAAATAAGCCGTTTTCAGAGCAAAGTTCGGCTTAATTTCGAGGATTTTTTCGAAAATCTTCAAAATAAGCAGTTGTCAAAGGAAATTTCGGCTTAATTTGAAAGATTTTTTCGAAAATCTTGTCAAATAAGACGTTTATTGAGGAAATTTCGGCTTTATTTGGAAGATTTATCTTAAATCTTGCTAAGTAAGCCGTTTTCGGATCAAATTTCGGCTAAATTTAGAAGATTTGTAGAAAATCTTGCTAAATATGCCTTTTTTTGGAGCAAATATCGACTTAATCTGGAATATTTTTCAAAAATCTTGCTGAATAAATCTTTTTTTGGAGCCAATTTCGCCTTAATCTGTATTATTCTTGAAAAATCTTGCTAAATAAGCCGTTTTCGGATCAAATTTCGGCTAAATTAATGAGATTTTTTCGAAAATCTTACTAAATAAATTAATACTAAATAAATTTCGAAAATCTTGTCAAATAAGACGTTTATTGAGGAAATTTCTGTTTTATTTCGAAGATTTATCGTAAATCTTGCCAATAAAGGCGTTTTCGGTCAAATTTCGGCTAAATTAATGAGATTTTTTCGAAAATCATACTAAATAAGCCGTTTTCAGAGCAAATTTCAGCTTCATTTGGAAGATTTTTTCGAAAACCTTGATAAATAAGCCATTCTCAAAGGAAAGTTCGGCTTTATTTGGATGATTTCTCGAAAATCTTGCCAAATAAACCGTTTTCGGAGCCAATTACGGCTTAATTTGGACGATTTTTCGAAAATCTTGCCACATAAGGCGTTTTCGGATCAATTTTCGGCTAAATTTAGAAGATTATTTTGAAAATCTTGCTAAATAAGCCGTTTTCAGAGCAAAGTTCGGCTTACTTTCGAGGATTTTTTCGAAAATCTTGAAAATAAGCAGTTGTCAAAGGAAATTTCGGCTTAATTTGAAAGATTTTTTCGAAAATCTTGTCAAATATGACGTTTATTGAGGAAATTTCGGCTTTATTTGGAAGATTTATCTTAAATCTTGCTAAGTAAGCCGTTTTCGGATCAAATTTCGGCTAAATTTAGAAGATTTGTAGAAAATCTTGCTAAATATGCCTTTTTTTGGAGCAAATATCGACTTAATCTTGAATTTCCACAATAAACGTCCTATTTGGCAATTTTTTCGAAAATCTTGCTAAATAAACCGTTTTCAGAGCAAAGTTCGGCTTAATTTCGTAGATTTTTCCGAAAAACGAGATAAATAAGACGTTTTCGGATTAAATTTTGGCTTAATCTGGATGATTTGTTGAAAATCTTGCTAAATAAAATTTTTTGGAGGAAATTTCGCCTTATTTTGGAAGATTTTTCGTAAATCTTGCCAATTAAGGCGTTTTCGGATCAATTTTCGGCTAAATTTAGATAATATTTTTGGAAAATCTTGCTAAATAAGACATTTATTGAGGAAATTTCGGCTTCATTTGGAAGATTTTTTCGAAAATCTTAAAAAAAATAAGCCGTTTTTAAAGGAAATTTCGGCTTATTTTGGAAGTTTTTTGAGAAATCTTGCCAAATAAGGCGTTTTCGGATCAAATTTCGCCTAAATTTAGAAGATTTCTTGAAAATCTTGCTAAATAAGCCTTTTTTTGGAGCAAATTTTGACTTAATCTGGAATATTTTTCTAAAATCTTGCCAAAAAAACTGTTTTCGGAGCAAATTTCGGCTTAATAGTAAAGATTTTTTCGAAAATCTTTAGCAAATAAGACGTTTATTGAGGAAATTTCGTCTTTATTTGGAAGATTTGTATAAAATCTTGCTAAATTAGCCGTTTTCGGAGCAAATTTCGCCTTATTTTGGAAGATTTTTTCGAAAATCTTGCCACATAAGGCGTTTTCGGATCAAATTTCGGCTGAATTTAGAAGATTTTTTCGAAAATCTTGCTAAATAAACCGTTTTCAGAGCAAATTTCGGCTTCATTAGGAAGATTATTTCGAAAATCTTGCTAAATAAGCCGTTTTCATAGCAAAGTTCGGCTTAATTTCGTAGATTTTTTCGAAAAACGTGATAAATAAGACGTTTTCAAAGGAAATTTCGGCTTATTTTGGAAATTTTTTGAGAAATCTTGCCAAATAAGGCGTTTTCGGATCAAATTTCGGCTTAATTTCGAAGATTTTTTCGAAAATCTTGATAAAAAAGCCGTTTTCAAAGGAAATGTAGCCTTAATTTGGAAGATTTTTCGTAAATCATGCCAATTAAGGCGTTTTCGTCAAATTTCGGCTAAATTAATGAGATTTTTTCGAAAATCATACTCAATAAGGCTTTTTCAGAGCAAAGTTCAGCTTCATATGGAAAACTTTTTCGAAAATCTTGATAAATAAGCCATTTTCAAAGGAAATTTTGGTTTAATTTGGATGATTTTTCGAAAATCTTGCCAAATAAGGCGTTTTCGGATCATGTCTCGGCTAAATTTGGAAGATTTTTTCGAAAATCTTGCTAAATAAGCCGTTATCAAAGGAAATGCCTTCCCGATAAGCTGGAAAGATAAAACCCGGAATGGTGACAGAGGCGTGGGACCTTCCCGATAAGATATTGAATCGAAACTTTGGAACAAGTAAGGATGGCACTTATCTAATATTATTTTGCTGTCTTCTCTCACGATCGGGTTCTTAGTTCGTCGCCAGGCGGTCTTTGGCGCGAAGTTTTAAATTTGAACTGAGGCAGTACTTGGTATGATACTGTATTCAACGGATAGCTTGCAGTATGCAAGCAACTTTTACTCGTATATATATATATATAGATATAGGGGATACGAATTCTGACCATGTTCCACAAGCGCCATCGACGTCAGATTTTTTCGACGTACTGGCCCTACACTCTAGACGCCAGAATAATGCAGACATCGACGCCAGCTATCATGGGTTCGATACAAGAAATTCCCAAAAATCGCAATTTTCCCATAAGAATGCATTGCGCGGATTTTTGAAAATTATTTTGAGGCACTTATCGTTAAGATAGAGTAACCAAAATCTCGGAGGTTGAGGTTGGGGTAGTCTTCTATATTACGAATGGAAGAAATGTTATAAAATGACCGTGAGTTCGACGCCAGGTGGATGCAAAATTCTTCCATAAGAAATGCATTGCTGAAATATTTGAAGATTTTTTTAAATTCCTTACCGATAAGCTGGAAAGATAAAACCCTGAATGGTGACAGAAGCGTTTGAAAACTTTCTTCCATGAATATCATCGTTCGTCTAGTGGTCCTTGGTTCGATGCAAGAGGGTCATTCCGATTCCTCCATGTATTTCAAATGGGGAAAGCGGAATCTCATTTTGGGACCTTCCCGATAAGATATTGAATCGAAACTTTGGAACAAGTAAGGATGGCACTTATCTAATATTATTTTGCTATCTTCTCTCACGGAAGAGTCCTGAGTTCGACGCTAGGCGGTCTTTTGCGCGAATGTTTTCAATCTGTTTAGAGGCCGTTCTCGATGCGATAGAGCAATCAAAATCTCGGTGTTTACAGATGAGATGGTCTTCCATCGTACCAAACGAAGAAATGTTACCAAATGTCCGTGTGTTCGACGCCAGGTGGGTCCGAAATGCCTCCGTAAGAAATGCATTGCTGATATCAGGGACGATTTTTTAAAATGCCTTCCCGATAAACTGGAAAGATAAAACCCGGAATGGTGATAGAGGCGTTTGAGAAGATTCCTTCATGACGTCCACTGCTTCTCTAGAGGTCCTTGGTTCGATGCTAGAGCGTCATTCCGATTCTACCATGCATTTCAAACGGGAATAACGGATCTTATTTTAGGACCTTCCCGATAAGATACTGAATTGAAACTTTGAAACACATCAGAGTAGCACTTCTCTAACATTCATATGCCATTGTCTCTCACGAACGGGTCCTGTGTTCGACGCCAGGCGGTCATTTACGCAATTTTTTAAAAATTGTTTTAAGGCCTTTCTTTATGCAGGAGACTATTCAAAATCACAGCGTTTGCGTTTGAAGTAGTTTTCTATAGAACCAGTGGAAGAAAGGTTGCATATGACCGTGAGTTCGATGCCAGATGGATGAAAATTTCTAACGTAAGAAATGTATTGCGGCAATTTTAAAAATTTTGCTGGATAAGCTTCGAAGATGACACCCGTAAGGGGAACTTATTGTAAATTTTTACCAATTAGCTTGCAGTATGCAAGCAAATTTTACTCGTATATATATAGGTATATCCGGAGAGTTAGCTATATATAATAGATATAGGGGATACAAATTCTGACCATGTTCAACAAGCGCCGTCGACGTCAGATTTTTTCGAGGTACTGGCCCCACCCTGTAGATGCCAGAATAATGCAGACATCGACGCTAGGGGTCATGGGTTCGATACCAGAAATTCCCAAAAATCGCAATTTTCCCATAAGAATGCATTGCGCGGATTTTTGAAAATTATTTTGAGACACTTATCGGTAAGATAGAGAAATCAAAGTTTCGGAGGTTGAAGTTGAGGTAGTCTTCTATATTATGAATGGAAGAAATGTTACAAAATGACCGTGAGTTCGACGCCAGGTGGATGCAAAATTCTTCCATAAGAAATGCATTGCTGAAATATTTGACGATTTTTTTAAAATGCCTTCCCGATAAGCTTGCAAGATAAAACCGTGAATGGTGACAGAGGCGTTTAACAACATTCTTTCATGAGGTTCACCATTTCTCTAGTGGTCCTTGGTTCGATGCAAGAGCGTCATTCCGATTCTACCATGCATTTCAAGCGGGAATAACGGAATCATATTTAAGGACCTTCCCGATAAGATATTAGATCGAAACTTTGGAACAAGTCATAATGGCACTTTTCTAATATTAATTCGCTGTTTTCTCTCACAGAAGGGTCCTGAGTTCGACGCTAGGCGGTCTTTTGCGCTAATTTTCGAAAAGTGATTTCAGTCCTTCCTCCGAGCCATAGAACAATGAAATTCACGAAGGTAAGATATGAGATGATCTTCCATAGTAACAAAGGAAGAAAAGTTACCAAATGTCCGTGAGTTCGACGCCAAGTGGGTGCAAATTTCTCCAGTATAAAATGCATGGCAGTCAATTTTTACAATTATTTTGAATGCATATCCGATTACCGGGAATGATATAAAATGGATTGTACATAGAGGCAATTCATATGTTTCAGATACGCTGTCCGCCCTTATTCTGACGGTTCTTGGTTCGATGCCAGAGCGTCATTTCTATTCTACCGTGTATTTCAAAGGTGGATAGCTTATTCTTATTATAGGACCTTCTTTATAAGATATTGAATTGAAACTTTGGAACAGGTCAGAATGGCACTTATAACACATTAATGTACAATTGTGTCGCACGATCGGGTTCTTAGTTCGTCGCCAGGCGGTCTTTTGCGCGAAGTTTTCAAATTGATTTGAGGCATTACTTTGTACGATACTGCAATCAACTGATAGCTTGCAGTATGCAAGCAACTTTTACTCGTAATAGATATAGATATATATATATAGGGGATACGAATTCTGACCATGTTCCACAAGCGCCATCGACGTCAGATTTTTTCGACGTACTGGCCCTACACTCTAGATGCCAGAGTAATGCAGACCTCGACGCTAGCTATCATGGGTTCGATACCAGAATGTCCCAAATAACACAATTTCCCCATAAGAATGCATTGCGCGGATTTTTGAAAATTATTTTGAGGCACTTATCGGTAATATAGAGGAACCAAAATCTCAGAGGTTGAAGCTGAGGTAGTCTTCTATGGTCCTTATGGAAGAAATGTTGCCAATTGACCGTGAGTTCGACTCCCGGTGGGTCCGAAATTCTTCCCTAAGAAATGCATTGTTGCAATTTTTGAAATTTTTTTTCAATGCCCCGACCGATAAGCTGGAAGGATAAAACCTGGAATGGTGACGGAGGCGTTTGAAATCCTTCTTTAATGAGGTTCGCCGTTTCTCCAGTGGTCCTTGGTTCGATGCAAGAGCGTTATTCCTATTCCACAATGCATTTCAAACGGGGAAAACGGAATCTCATTTTGGGACCTTCCCGATAAGATATAGAACCGTAACTTTGGAACAAGTCAGAATGGCACTTATCTAACATTCGTATGCCATTGTCTCTCACAAACGAGTCCTGTTGTCGACGCTAGGCGGTAATTTATACAAATTTTTGCAAACTGTTTTGAGGCCGTTCTCGATGCGATAGAGCAATCATAATAACGGTGTTTGCAGATGAGATGGTCTTCCATCTTACCAAAGGAAGAAACGTTTCCAAATGACCGTATGTTCGACGCCAGGTGGGTCCGAAATTCTTCCATAAGGTATGCATTGCTGGAATTTTTGAAATTTTTTTAAAATGCCTTCTCGATAAGCTAAAAAGATAAAACCCGGACTGTTGACAGAGGCGTTTAAGAACATTCTTTTATGACGTCCACTGTTTCTCTAGTGGTCCTTGGTTCGATGCAAGAGTGTTATTTCGATTCTACCATGCATTTCAAACGGGAATAGCGGAATCTTATTTTAGGACCTTCCCGATAAGATACTGAATTGAAACTTTGAAACACGTCAGAGTGGCACTTATCTAACATTCGTATGCCATTGTCTCTCACGAAGGAGTCCTCGTTGTCGACGCTAGGCGGTCATTTACGCAAATTTTTTAAAAATTGTTTTGAGGACTTTCTCTATGCAGGAGACTATTCTTAATCGCAGCGTTTGCGTTTGAAGTACTTTTCTATAAAACCAATTGAAGAAAGGTTACATTTGACCGTGAGTTCGATGCCAGATGGATGAAAATTTCTCACGTTCAAAATGCATTGCGGCAATTTTTAAGAATTTTGCTTGATAAGCTTCGAAGATGATACCCGTAAGGGAACCTTATTGTAAATTTTTACCAATTAGCTTGCAGTATGCAAGCAACTTTTACTCGTATATTAAAAACGTAACGGTGTCTATCTGTCTGTTCATCTGTCTACAAAAAGCGTTTTTCTCGTCATGGCCAAGAGGTAGAGCGATGCTGAAACGTGCATTCGATGTAGAATGCTGCACCCTACAATGTGGCAAAATTTTCTTTACCTGAACGGCCCCAAATCGAACCCAGAGATGAAAAACCGTTCTCATAAGAAATGTACGTAAACCTCTTTTTTATCGGTTGCAGGCTATATTTCTTTTGTGAAATTAAATTAGAAATGAGCTTACGAAATCGAGATAAACACCAAAAGAAAGAGAAATGAATAAAGATTCTTATTGTGGTCGCCAAATATCGTTATCGGGTCGAAATGGCGAGAATTCGGTTAAAATAATCGGAAATTTTGTGAATATTTGAGGCTGTAAACAACCAATCCCCTTGACGACGGAAACGGTTGTTGAAACCGAGGCATTGCGTTTTTCCATAAGAATACATTGTGATTGATATGTCCATATGAAAGTAATGATTAAAAATGAATGATAGTACATGTCCATAGCAGGAAAAAGACGTGCACACAGGAAAAATCCCAAGGGAGAATCATCTTACACAGTTTAGGAAACTCGTGAAGAAAGAAAATCTCACACGATTCCGCAACGTTTCCAGTTTCTCGCTGGACAGGAAACGGCGCCAGTTTCCAGTCCAGCTAGGCTACAGCATAACAATCAACAAAGCGCAAGGCCAGACAAGTACGATTGCTGCTTGAGGCACCAGTATTTGCACATGGCCTGCTTTATGTGGCCCTCTCTAGGTGCAGGTCACTCTCTGCAATCACTGTGCAGCTGCCCAGGTTGCCAGACTTTGCGACCAAAAATCTGATATTCCCTCATGTATTGTTGTAAATAAATGTTTTGAGGTGCTGCAACAAATATCTAAAAAGTCTACATAACAATACAACAACAAACTCCAGACCAAACAACTGCACCCAGAGGGTGCATGCGCGCGGCTAGTCCCCTATATATTAAGAAAGTAACGGTGCCTGTATGTCTGTCTAAAAAAGCGTTTTTCTCGTCATGGCCAAGAGGTAGAGCGATGCTGAAACGTGCGTTCGATATAGATTGCTGTACACTACAATGTGGCAAAATTTCATGACTTGCGGAGGCCATGGTGGCGAGAAATCGTGCAATAACTGGAAATCATCGATATATTAATTCTCCTTCCGCTCCGAGGAAGTAGTTCCCTGATTCTCCGTCAGATGTCGGTAACTTGTGGCTACTGCAGCGCTCCGTCCGCGGCTACTGTGTGTAACTATCAAGAGGTGGCGGAACCGAAGCGAAATATAGAGTGAAACTACAGAAGGACTTGGAGCTATTATCGCCTATCTTTCTCCACGGAATTTAAAACTCAATTACTCATACGCGTATAAAATGCGACTGAATACTTCGAAAGCTTGAATTGGAAAAAGTCGTGGTGGCGACTGCTCTGTAATTGCAACTTTGATGGACAATGTATGTAGCAAAAGCAAACTCTGTCTGTTGAGCTGCGCCGCGCCGATCCACGCCGCCATCCTTGAGGTGTTCCCAGGTATCATTGACGATCAGGGAATATACATGGAAATACTTGGGAATCACAAGCCACCCCTTCAAACAGGGTTATATACCAGTACAAGAAGGATAACATCGTTGCATTTCAAGATTTCTTAGCGGAGAAATACGATGAATGGGCAGGTAGACGTTGACGAAGTATGGAACAATATCAATCGAATCTTAACTCCTTCACTTAATGCTTGTGTGCCAGTGAAAGGTATAAAAGAAAATAGCGACCCGGAATACTACAATAAGTAAATTAAATAACCTTTGGTTAAGGCGCGCAAACTGCATTAAACGAGATTACTTTGCAAAAGATACCATACCATAATATAAAGAAATCTCTAAAATTCTACATAACGAGAAAAAGAAAGCTAAGAATCACTTCTTGGAAAACGTTCTCTCGGCTTAGAACAATAAACATTTTTATAGCTATATACGAAAGCGGAGGAAACCCAGAAAGGACATTCAGTAGTAATAGGGGAGAGTACTTTAACGATGGTGAAAAAGCTCATGAATTCGCGAAGCACTTTGTAAAAATATTTGCACCAAAGGAAACGTGAAGCATGCTGGATGTAAGACAACCATAGGATTACGGAAAGCAATACTTGCGGTTCAACATAGGATTTAACGATTTACATAAAATAGTAATAGTTCACTTAAGAGTAAGAATTCAAGCGGGCCAGACAACATGCAGACAGAGGCCTTAAATATTTGTGAACGGGCCATAGTTTATTATCCTCACAGAATATTTTCAATGTTGTTAAACAACGGTGAAATCCCGCTTGACTGGAAATCCGCAACGGTCATACCAATTTTTGAGGGAGGAAACAAGAAATTGGCGGATAACTACAGACCAATAAGTCTTACGTGTGTGATATGTAAGCTTTTCGAAGAAATTGTAGCTAATTATATACGCAAGGCTTGGGACAGCGAGAATTGGATTTCAAATTGTCACCACGGTTTTAAGAAATACGCTTGCGAATCCCAACTTTCATGCTTTAATCGAGACCTGGTGGAAGCTCACGATGCAAGAAGATGAAGTATTAATTGATTTATTAAAAGCACTTGACGTAGTAGATCATAATATTCTGATGGAAAAAATTTCGCGCATAAATATTCACCCAAGAATAGTTAAATAGATACATTCATTCATTAGATACCGCGAGTGGCGGTTTGCAGAGTCTAAATGTAAATGTAAATTAGCGATAGAACTATAAAGGTGAGGATCGGTGAACAATCATCACAGGCTGCTAATGTAACCTCAGGCGTTCTCAGGGAAGTGTGCCAGGGCCCTTGTTATTCCTAATTTATATAAATGACTTGCCAAAAATTCTTAAATCTAACGTTCGTTTATTCTCATACGATTATATTATATATCGAACAATAAGAAACCTTGGAGATTGCAAAGCATTGCAGGAGAACCTTACAGTATTGAGCGCATGGCTTGCTAAAAATAAATTAAAATGTAATGCTGCAAAAAGCAAACTAATTAACTTCAACCACTTTAAATTTTAATTAAATTATAACCTAGGAGACTCATTTGTGCCAACTGATAAGGACATTCGATACCTGGGGATTACCTTCAGTAAAAATTTAAAATGGACAAGTCTTATTGAGAACATAACTTGTAAAGCGAACAGAACTCTTAATTTCGTTATCAGAAACCTCAGGAAGTGCCGTAAGGAAGTTAAAGAAAATGCATATTTAACGCTAGTTAGAGCTATGCTCTAGTTTGGCGATAGCGTTTGGGACCCACATCATAAAAGACTAAGACTAGAAAACGTGCAGAGGAGAGCAGATAGGTTTGTTTTGGTTAGATATGGGAAGACGAACAGCGTCACTGCTGTGATTGACTAGAAAGAATTGGAATCGAGGTGTAAAATAAACCGGATTATTTTGGTAGAACCGAACTCAGACACAAAGACGCTTCTCTTACACAGAGAATAGATATTTGTAAATACTCATTTTTTAACCAGGGAATCGTAGAATGGAACAATTTACCTGAAGAAGTTTTCGAACCCTTTCCCCCTTCCTATGATGTGTTCATTATTAGAATTAAAAAGGGTTCGTAAATAAAAATAATTACCTTGTTAAAATAAAAAAAATTGACTTTGTTCAATATATTTTCAATGTGTTTTATAAGAAATAATTCAATATCTATATTATAAAATATTAGATTTCTTTTTATAGCAATGTAAAAATGTATTACTTTTACCTACTTATTTGTAATTATATAGTTAATACATAAAGGATGTGGCATTTTACAATGAATGAAATTTTTAGTATGTAATAATTTTAATAATTTATAACGATATTACTTTTCTCTATCGATGCAATTTTAAAATTTGTAATTTATTTTCTTTTTATTGTATTGTATTGATTTGTATTATATTCTGTCTGTTATTCGAATAGGGTATAATACATACAAGATAATAGATACAAGGCAGGGTATTCCCCCTCAAATAATGACTGCCACCTGGCCAGATACCTACTAGCAGTTTGTCAAGAATAAAATTTTAAAAAGTAAATAAATATGAGCTATTATACTTCAAACAACAACTGAGAACAAATGCTGACAACACAGAATAACAGGGGCAAATAGTACTGAAAGCTCAGGCAAAAAATGAGCCATAACAAGAAATTTATTTGGATTTGTTAATGAAATAGAATTATTAAACAATTGTGCAATTATAGATTATCTAATATTGACCTAGATCATGTAGTAGAACTTTTATATGAATTTTAACTCATGGGTAAATATTACTTGAATTCGGAGAAAACTGAAAAAGGCAGTCCTTGAAATAACTTTTAATATTTAAATTAAAGTTAAGAAAATGTTGATTTAGATCATGGCATCATACAAAGTTTATGAGTTAATTTTATAATCAGCAAATCATTAAATATGAATTAGTATTTTACTGGTAAGAGTAAAAATATGGAATCAAAATACATTATTATTCTAAGGTTTTCAGTAAAGAATGGAAAAATTTAATGGGCCAATTAATTTATAAAACTGTTATTTAATAGAAATCATGAAAAGATATCAGAACCATAACTTCCCATTCCCCCTTCCCTCCCCTACTTTCCCCTCCCCTCATTTCTTCCCCTACTTTCCCTCCCCTCGCTTCATCCTATGTTTCTCTGCTATCACTTCCCCTCCCCCCCTCCCCAACTTTTATACATTTTTTCTATTTTACGTAGATTTTCATTTCTCTAGCCACTTTTTTAATATTATTCTTTTCACTTATTTCCCACCTTTTAATATCATTCTTTGTTACCTATTCCCAACCTAACCCCAAAATGAGCCAAGGGTTATTTCCCTTTCTGTTTATAGATATCTAAACCTGTCTAATACCTTAATCCTATTATTATAACTATATTTAGGACACCCACCTTCAGAACTGAAGCAGAGATATCCTAGTTCTCAATATCTGTTGCTTATATTCAGATCCTCTGGTTTTCTCTCCTGGACCACTGGATTTTGGCCGCCAGTAATCTGCATAGTGAATTGCTTCCAGTCATGCTGATACAAGGTCATGCCCTCATTCCATTTTCTTTGGTAATGCTGCATGGACCATGTATGACCCCTACAGTTTGGCATGCAGTTCCAACATAGATCCTAGAAAGATATTTAAAGTGATGTATAGTAAAAAAAAATTAATACAGGAGCATCATAGTTTTACTAAGGTTGCTCTGAATAGTTGAGAAAATGATGAAACAGAGTTCGATGTTATGTCATATAAATCATAATAAAAAGTGATGAGCTTACGTAAACATTAAATGTAGCCAAATTATTGCACTACATATCTAGTATTTTGCCAAATTCCTATAAAAGGCATATTAAATATATTTCCTTCCAAATTTACTACAAAAATATTAATGAAAAATTGATACATTTCACAGTCACGGAGAAGTGTCGTAAGATTATAATGGAAACCAATGACACAATGAGTGAGGTCACGGCGCACAGTGGGACCAAATCGGAAAATACTTGCCAAAAATCAATTTTTCGACTTTTAAAAAATTTTTTTCGCAATTATATTATTGTTGTCCACCATAAGGACTAATAAATCCACCCATACTTGAATTTTTTAGTCCGGAATTCAGCGACAATAACCGGTCAAAGTTAGGAAAAAAGTGCTGTTGACGGCCGTGGTAATTTTTCACATTAAAATGCCTGAAATGTATGTCGACAGGCTGTTTTTACAGGTATTAATTAGCATTTTAAAATATATGGTGCTTAAATATATATATCTGAGAACAAATATCTCTATTTTCATACTTTATACAATCGATTTAAATAGTAATATTAATATTAATATTTCATTGCAAAATGCACCTAATTTTTCGAAAAAAAGCAATAAATCTTTACCATCGACACTTACTGACAGATAGATTTTAGCACAGAGATATAGTATGATGTTTGTACATTAAGAAACAAAAAGAATTCGTGTTGATACTTGCAATCTTGGCGTTTCTAGTAACTTTTCAGTCGCGCGGCGCCCTGACTCTTTCCTCCGGCGCGCGGTAATTATCGGGATAAATGTCCCCACTTTTGAGTTATAATTCATAAATTACGGATTAAACTTCATGAATTGTGTGAAATAACGTTTTCTCAATTCTGTTGTCCTGTCCGTTCACACATCAGCTACTGTTTGCCATGGGGAGGACATGGGGCTAACAATAGAAACAATATCTGTCACAATCATATATGAATTAAAGAAGATATTTACCTTGAGCGGGGATGGGAGAGGCTGTCCTCTTCTTCCTTCGGCGCCATCCTGCTCCTGGTCCCGTCCCGGTCCTCTTCTCATCCCGCGAAGTTCCCGCGTAGCCCCTGAAAATAAGAATTCTAGCATCATTCCAGAGGCTTTTGGAACTCATCTCTATAGAGAGAACTGTTGCTTTTGAATTTATGCACGATATTCCTTGCGAAACGTTCCACGTTGGTAACGAAATTCCCGTTCCTTTAAAACAATAATGTTGAAGCTTCTAATGGGGACTCACCAAAATATCTGCATTCGTAAAATTAAACGAATTGTTTATTTTGAATAGTTGAGGATACCAATATATCGGTGATTTTTAATCGAGAGATTACTAAGTCTTACAAAGTCGATTATCTAAATGAATGGATTGAAACTGAATGATGGTTTTAGGATATGGAGATAATTTTTGCATGCACGATATGTTGCTTGGTCGAATTTGGAAAGAGAGAATTCATGTTCATCAAGAAATGTTTTGTTTTCATCGGTATTACAATTTTCGTGCACCCTTAAGAAGCTATGTTATTCAATCAAGTTTACGCACTAAAATTTCACCAGTGAATAAACTGGAGGAAAGTGTACAAAACGCACTTGTACGGGAAGAAACTTTCCGTAATGTACGTTTATGGCAACCAGATCTTACATTCGTTTAATAGAGAATATTAAGATGCAAGTGGTTAAACTCGAGAAGAAATCGAACTCGAGACCCATTACGCTGATCAGATACGTCAGGCAATTGCACACTCAACTCTTAGCTATCAATATGTTCCATTAACGACTTTTTCAGCAAACTCAGAATTGGATTTCAAGAGAATTTTGTTAATTTATCATAACCTCGGCTAATACATTTTGTTAAGTCAGTCGTTAATAAAACACTAAACAAGTGTTTTATCCTAATAATGTCTTTTCGACGAGAATACGCCCATTAAATAGAGACGAAGTATTCTTATTTGGGAAAAGATTTCTCGAGCCATTACAGTTTTTACCGCCTGTTGTCCTCCGACGAACAACATCCTACAATGGGATACAAATATCGTGCATAATTATTCCTACACAAAAGAATTGAAAAAAATGATGAGGTGTAAGGATTGCTGAAGGCAGCTTAAACTATTCTCCCCGACCGCATTCCATTGGATTGAAAGCCTATTTTGCAGCACTAATCGTTATCGCTCCGCTGGAGAATTGTTTTTGCACGCATGATCAGGATGAAAATGGAAACGAAAAGATTCTGATTTGACGATAAAATACAAGATTTAAACGAAACTCGTCCATGAAGTCAACGTTTTTATCAGACTACCGTTAAGTTGATGAATTATCTGCGATTTTTTTATAATAGTTTGGAGGCATTCCAAACGAAGTCTCTATGCTTTCCATCAGCAAGGAAATATTAGACTCATTTCTTGAGTAATATAATCAGTAATTCAATACATAATTACAAAGTAAATCTTGCGGAATAACAGCTGATTCTCCAAAGTGAGGAAGAATTAACCAGAGCGCGGTTTTTGAGGGGCCCGAAAAGGAAAAATATCGCCTTTGAAAGTGCTCATTTCCATCGCGAAAATTTAATTCCTCCTACGCGAGATCCCCCGGCGTACAGGAATGACATCATGTAAATCAATTCAAATGTAATTTCAAAGAAAATTCTCCTACTGAGTAGATTTTCTCTTACTGAGTTTTAATTTTGGTAATGGTAATTTTTGCATATTTTCCTCTTCAATCGGAATGGCCAAGCATCTCGTCACTAGGTCACGATTAGTGAATGTAAATTATTGTTAAAATAAAATTTTCCTCGTCCGATGGATTAAATTGTAGAAAAATTTTTCCTTCAAACCATTGTCAGCATATCAGTATTTTTCTGACGACATGACGTGTCGCGACAGCTCGAATTCCAGAAGCTGAATGAAAAAGACTAGAGGCGAAAATGTTTGTCTCCTGATCTAGTCATAGCTATTTTGCTGACGGCGCAACTAATTCTATCAGCACAGTATTTAGGCGAGGAGAACTTCATTATAAGGTGAGGATATTTTAAACTTTATTTTGTTATTTTCGATGGAAAATTATGTGCATTCTTTCGGATCGTCGATTGCCATTAAATTTTTAATGACATATCTTCTAATCGTCTTCATAAATTAAATATTTTAAAATTTTAGCTGCTTTGAAAGCAGAATGGAGAGTATAAAAGTAACTCGTCTCAAACTGTATAATAAAATAATGGAAAAGAAAGGTGAGTCAGTGGAATTTAGGAGACCGTATTTCTTAGAATATTGAAGAGCAAAATTTAATTTGAATGGAGATAAAACTGCCAATAATATTTTAAAAGTATCCTTTCAAAAAATTTCTTCCATCATTATTTATTATGGTGGAACTAAATCTTTCGATTTGACAACATTTTTCAAAAAATACGAAAAGTGGCTTAAGTAAGACATTCTACTTCCATCAATAGCATACAAATACCTGCTGTCTACTTCCAATATCGGTGAGTAGATGACGAACTTCATTTATGTTCAGTATTAAGGGGGGTCGATACCTTGCCTGAAAATCCGTTTTCAGGCTGTTGGCAATTGCATCGCCATGGGGGCATGTAAATCGATAAAAAAAATTTGTTTTCACTATTCGACGCTTGAAAGATGAAGCTACGCTCCCATCCGACCGTTTTTTGATAATGCAAGCCATAACGGAGAAAAAAATTAGAGAACATTGAAGAAATCGACCATTTTTGATGTAGTGGCACTCGGTTATAAGTAAGGATACGAAAATTTTGTCGGATGGGACCCTAGCTTCATCCTTTAACTTTGAATTTAGACAATTTTCAAGTTTTATAATAGTCCTGTAATCGTGCAACGCGAGCAAGATGTACAGCGTTTTTCGCAACAAGCGCCGAAAAACGTCTTCCAAGGAACTGGCGCTGCAATCCACTTCCCCTCATTTTCCCTCACACTCCTCGTCAAGCGGTGTCACACCAGAGCCGAGTGTGGGAAAATAGCGCTCGAACTCGCCAATAATCTCTCAGCTTAACTCGAAAAAAGTATCATTTACGGAAAAGGGGTTTTGGATGGTTAGGAAAAGAGAAAACATTTTTGTAGATTCAGTTTTAGTCTATCTACGAAGGAGGAAAGTTTTTCTTTCTTTCTGTGCTCTCATACGTGTTGTTGCGGCAACAGTTTTTTCAGCGTTCAACTAGGTAAAACGCCAGTTTGGAGAGTCTCCTGTATATTTAGAGAGGGATGATAATTTCTGGGAGAATAAAATGGAAAGAAAATTAGAAAAAATTTACTTAGATTGCCTTCTCACAGAAATTATTGAACGGAGATATCCCAGAGGACTAAAAATAAAGGAACATTGTTGAGGATCAAGGGAATATATTCCGTTTATAGCAAGTAAAATTCTCTTTAGTTTCTGTGACTTATTTCGGCATGTTGACTTATTTTGGGATGATGTTAATTATGATTTAAGATCCCAAGATTGCGGGCCAAAATGCATCTCTTGCGAGAAGATAAAAAGCATAAAGCATTTATGTCCTTTTAATGATCATAAGTGATTACGTATATATTTTATTTTTCAGATTTAATTTAATTTTATTGTAGCATCCACTTTGATGAATTTCTTAATATTAGTATTTCGTTATTTTAATACTTAGGATAGTTAGGTTAGGAGGAGTACAAGGGATAGTGGTGCATAAAACATAGCCAACTCCTATCCACAGTCAACCTCAGCCTTCACGTGGCGTACTCTGTTCCAACAAATTGAGGCTATGACGAATAGTTATGCTCGTATGTTTTTTTAAGTATTCTGAGTGTTGTTGTTTTCGGTGAACTACGAAACTATTCCACGGTAATACCCTTCAGCAAAAATTACCATGCTTTTCAGTTGGTACTGAGACTAAATTTAAAATTATTTTTTCTGTTATTGCAAATAATTGACTCAAGATAACTCGCGAACACAATTTTTTGGGAACCTCAGTTCTACATTATGCTGATAATACTCCGCTTAATTGGCTATGTGGTAAATTTCTAGAAGTTGAATTTAAAAGAATATCTTTACTCAGTTGATAAATACTTTAACTGATGAAAGTTATAAAAAGGATAACGTCGTTGGATTACCGCGGGGCAAAAATTCTCTTGATGTACATTTATTTATTTATTTATTTATTTATTATCAAATCGCTGCAATTTGGCCATTTGGTCAGGTGGCAGCGGTGAAGGGGGACCAATCTATATTACATTTAATTGCCTGGCATTCGCCCTAAGACGGGAGGAAAACCCCTCCAAAAACCTCCCGCAGGCAATGTCAATCACATACTATATATATAAAAATTATGAAATATTACATAAGATATACATTAAGAAAAAAAAGATATTGAAATTCTAAAAGTATAACAATGATACATATACACTGATTCATTAAACAATGCCTAATTCTACTACACATACATATACAATGTGCACACATAATACTATAGAAACATATTAATAATTGGTATTGACTGTTTACAATTTTACTAACATCATAGTTACAAATAAATATATATACAATTCAATTACTATTATACCTATCACATCATTAAATTATGTGGACATTAAAAATTACAGTTACTTTTTAGTCTATTTTTAAAAGACTGTACCTTTTTTGGCATTGGAAAGAGGACTTCTCTAGGTAAAGTGTTCCACTCTCTAATTCCTCTATTAACGAATGAATATTTCGCTATATCCGTTTTCTGTTCGCATTCTCTTATTTTTAAGCTGTGATCACTACGACCGATATAGCTAGGAAGATTAAGCCTGGCATTCAGTTCGCCCCAGCCCTCTGCAGCATTCCATGCTTTGTATATCCCAGCTAATCTAAAGACTTTTCTTCTCGATTCTAAGGATTCCCACTTCAAATGAGCTATCATTTTAGTCACACTTTCCGCTTTCTTGTGCTTACCGGTAACGTACCTAGCCGCCTTTCTTTGTACCCCTTCTAGTTTCTTAATAAGTCCTGTTTCGTGTGGATCCCATACACTCGTTGCATATTCTATAATCGGTCTGACTAGTGATTGGAACGCTCTTTCCTTGACACGTTTCCTGCTCCCTTTCAGGTTCCTCATTACAAAATGAAGATTCCTATATGCCTTCGCGACGATGTCTTCGACATGCCTTCCCCATTTTAAATTATCGGTTAATTTGACACCTAGATATTTGCATTCGGTCACAGTATTGATTTTTTCGTTGTTTAGGGTGTAGCAATGCTGTATTATAGACTTTCTCCTGGAGAACTTGATATGTTTGCACTTACTAACGTTAATTTCCATCCCATTTACTTTGGTCCACTCGGCTATTTGATTTAAGTCAATTTGAAGGAGTTCGCGATCATGGGTTTCCTCTATACGCCTATATAATATGCAGTCGTCCGCAAATAGTCTGATTTCTGACTTAATTTTTGTTGGAAGGTCGTTCACATAAATAAGGAATAGCAATGGTCCGAGAACGCTACCCTGAGGAATGCCTGAAGTAATCTCTATCTCTTTAGAGAAAAAATCTCCGATTCTAACTCTCTGTTTTCTATTTTTCAGAAATAGTTGTAACCAATTCGTGACCCGATGGTCAATGTTTAAATTACGAATCTTTGCTATAAGTAAGTCGTGAGGTACTTTATCAAATGCTTTTGCTAGGTCGATAACCACCGCATCTAATTCTTCCCTGATATCCATCGTTTCTGAGATGTCTTGAACGAGTCCTAACAGCTGTGTTTCACATGAGAAACCAGATCTGAATCCGTGTTGCCTCTCGCTCAACCAGTCGTTTTCTTTCCAAAATTCTCGGATATGATCTGCTATAATTTTCTCCATTAATTTGCAAACCTGAGACGTAAGGCTAATCGGTCTATAGTTATCTAACGATGATTTCAGGCCACCTTTGTGAATTGGAATGACGATCGCTTTCGTCCAGTCGCAAGGGATAGAATTATTATTTAGCGTAGCAATAAAAAGAGTTCTTAGATAGGGAACAATCGCATTGTATCCTAGTTTTATCGCATCACTTGAAATATCGTCTGGACCCTTCGATTTCCTATTTTTTAGTTTTTGGACCTTTCGCAAGATAATTGAATTTGAAATTTCTAAGTACTTTGGGCAACTTTGCCCTGCAAGAACGTTTACTACCTTCAATGGTTCGTCAACTCCCGGACGGCCTTTGTTAAAGACTTGTGAGAACCAATTATTAAATACTTCCGCTACGTCCTGATTTTGCGTTAGACTATCACCGTCTGTAGAATTAATGGCGTACACATTATTTCGATCCCCTTTACGTCTGCGCAAGTACTTATATAATTCGTTAGGATTTCCTGAGTCGAGAGTATTTGTGACGTATACTTCTTCCGCAAGAACTTTTTCTTTCGTCAGTTCTTTGACTAACTCTTTGTACCTTTCTAAAGATTTATTGATATAATTTGTAAGAGATGAGAATTTAGTGGTATTATTATTTAAAAATATGGAGAATAGGATGAAGGTATACGAGTACTTATAGCGCGTAACAATTTGGGTGCGTACGCAAGGATTAAAATATGCTCGTATGGGAATTCCTATATTGCACTTGGGTATTGTTCGGGCTTGTTTTCCTTATGAAGGCAAGTGAATCTCGTCTTCCTTGTCTTTCCCATTTGTCATTCTATAGCCCAGAAGGAACAGCGATTATCTTATCTTACAATGACTACCCCACCTCCATCCGTCTCTAATATTCCTTCCCATTCCACCTATTCGAGGGGAAAACTCTCCCTCCGGATGGTGGAGGGTTTGCGAACTATTTTGGCCGGCCGTTAATTTAAATCCCATCCCGAGGTATCGACCCCCCTTAAATTCCAAATTGCATTGGCGACATGCGAAATATATGCTTATGAATGTTTACTATAGGGTTGCCTGAGGAATTCTCTGGTGGCCGACCAATAAAACATTTTGAAGGTTCATGTCAGCGATGAAAACGGAGGAAAACAGAAGGTCTAAGGGCTACAACTTCCGCTGCTGAACTACCTTTCGCTGCATCGATGAAAAACTCTCAGAAGATGCAATGGAGGCGAGAAATAAAGATGTTCGTCGCTTTAGAAAGTAGAATTTGAGAAAATATTCCAGGTTGGCGGTTAATGATGACCTTATCCGAAGGTTGTTTTTAACTTCTGATCCAATGATTTCTAGCTTGCATGAACTACATGAACTAAGAAGAAAATGAGGGAATTGGATGCGAATTTATACAAACTTTTGCTTTAAAATTATGCAGAAGATAAGTTACCAACTGAGGGAAGTGACGAGTCAGAGGATGATAACTCTTCGTTTTCGATTTCACATGAATATTAAATATACGTGTTTCTTTTACTTTTAGTTCTTTTTATAAGAAGGTTGACGATTCCTTATTACTTATAAATAAGTTCAATTTTTTATTTTAGAATATGAAAAATAATATTATTTATTACAGCAAATGCTCTCGGATTAATCGTATTTTTACTATTTCCATAGTTATTTCATCCTTATTTAGCATAGATACGGCTAAAATGATGCCAAAATTGAACTTAGGAGGTCAAAATTACCCTATTATGACATTTTCAGACAATTCAAATGATATTTACAATTTTTGGCCCGCTTTTTCCGATTTGGTCCAACTGTGCGGCGCTGCCACTTTCCATGTTTACCAATTCAATCGGAAGGGAAAAAGATAATTTCAATTGGTCACGATAAGTGAATATATTATATTTCTGTTAAAATAGAATTTCCTTCTACTGATGGATTAAAACAGGGAAAAATTAATTACAACGAACATTTGTCAGCATGTCAGTAGATTTCTGCCGATAGATAGAATTCCAGTTGCTAAAAGAAATACATCGCGTGTAATATAACACGGTATTGAGAAATTCGACTGCAGTGACTGTATATACATAGATTGAATAAAACTTATCAAGTCTTACAATTGCATTAATATCCCGCGAGCAGCCGTAAGCCATGTGGTAGGGGATATGTACATACCTAAACCATTGTTGTGATAGCGAACCTTATACTAAACGGAAAGAGAATACAAATTAAGGCATCCCTTCTCCCTATAAACTCGCAAAGCTTACTATACTATATTCCCGTCAGGCCGCGAAATACACTTTCGTATTGCAATATCAACGTAGGATATTCACATTCCGATCGCGTTTTCTGTACACATCATTCCACGATCAAACCGAATGGTTAGGCATCGCACAAATTTGAAATTAACTTCATACTTAGCCGCACATGTAAGAGAGAAATAGGATTCATAATTTATCTCAGCTCTATTAATATAGTTGTCATCAGAGCCACGAAAATGCCGAAATGAATACCGCCAACTCCGGAAGAAAGTAATTCAAGGAAAGTAAATCATGAATCGTGCCGAAAGAGGATTGTCGAGTAAATTTTTGCGGTATCGCTCAGTGTTCTCAGTCGGTCAAAAGACTTTCAAGAGGTTACTGTGATTCTGGAGATCGGCGCCCGAAAAAAAATTGATTACGTTTTTCCCGCTACTGTTTGCCATGGGGAGGACATAGGGCTAACAATAGAAGCAATATCTGTCACAATTATATATGAATTAAAGAAGATATTTACCTTGAGCGGGGATGGGAGAGGCTGTCCTCTTCTTCCTTCGGCGCCATCCTGCTCCTGGTCCCGTCCCGGTCCTCTTCTCATCCCGCGAAGTTCCCGCGTAGCCCCTGATAATTAGAATTCCATATTATTTCAGTGGTTGATACTCTATAAAGTGATGGGTAAATTAAGCATACAGTGGTACCTCGAGATACGAGTGCCCTAACATACGAGTTTTTTGAGATACGAGCCGTCGAGCGAGCGAAGTTTTGCTATGAAATACGAGCAACATTTTGAGATACGAGGAACGGCCGGTTGCACATGACCTACCAGTTTACTGTGCCTCGTGCGTCTCGCATTATCCCACGCATCCTCCCAGTATACTTGTTTACCTCGCTGACGAAGCATCTTTGATAAGTTTTTCTAGGGCTTTGTGCTTTTTGTGCAATTATATACTTTATCACATTTCTTTTTTATAATCTTGGGTCCGAAGAAAGTGAGTGGAAAGGTCACTGTTCAGAAGAAGGTGATGTCTACTGAATAAAAGCGTGAAATCATAGAAAAAATGAGCAAGATGTGCGAGTAGCTTACTTGGTGAGGTAGTACAGGCGTAGTACTTCAACGATATGTACTGTGCTTAAACAGAAGGAGTCAATAAAGGGTATAACGCCAGCTAAGGGTGTTACAATAATTTCTAAGCTCCGTAGCTCTCTCAACAACTGGGGTGGCATTTTGGGGCCTGAAACGAATTAATGGCATTTCAATTAAATTCAATGGGGAAAATTGCTTTGAGATACGAGCAATTTGACATACGAACATGGTTACGGAACGAATTAAACTCTTATCTCCACTGTATATATGTTTTCTCTGAATTTTTGCCCCTTTCTTGTAATTATTTCCATTGCTTGTGTTGAATTAAAAGGTCTCTACCAGTTATAATACATTGGCGTATTTTGGGATTGATGCATTTTTGAATTCATATTATAGAAAATATTTGTATATCATTGTATCTATATATTAGTAATTGCAAAAGTGAATGTAAATTTTAAATTTCTCATTCTCATTTATCTCCAAATTTCTGATTTTACAGATTAATTTCAAATTTCTCTTCTCTTAAATTGCTTATTCTTGCATATTATAATAAAGTGAAGTCAATTTATTCTGGTATCACTTGAAGGTCTTTTATCCTATTATGAATTCAGAAAAATCTTTGTATTTCTTATTAACTGCTTTCCTCAGAAGATAATTGTTAAGTCAACCTTGTTCTTTATTTTTTCTGATCTTTACTTTGTTTATTTATTGATTTTCTCTCGAGCCTGCTTCATTCTGTAACTTCTTCATTTTCCATATTTCTTTCTATGTGCTCAACACAATCTTTTTATGACATTGCACTCCTATATGCTTTCTGCTTATTAAAATTGAGGATAACTATACGCAATAGCTTTTTCTTTCCCCAATTGTCAATATTTGAAATGATCTTTATTATATGTTGAGCCTTGAAGTGTAGTCTTAGTTATGTGGACTTACCTAGTTACCCATATCCACTCCAGGTATCCATGTTGGCTAATTCCTAAACTTTGGAATGATAGAGCTCTTTTGTAACCTTCGCTCCTTTCTGCATACCAAACCTTTGGTCCTTATAAATTTTTCAGTTCTGAAAAAATCATGAAATAACATAAAAGTGTTTTCCCTCACTGAATGGGAAATAGATCTAAATTTTCCATACCATTATATATGTGTGTTAAATTATAAGTTAAGTTTAAATAAATGAAAGAATATAGTTTTAATCAAATTCCATTAACTGCATCTGTAATATTTCATATTTAATTGTAGATAAATGGATCTAAGATCTAATAGAAGATTCTTTTAGAATTAATATTTATTGATAAAGTATGGAACTCTCCATCAACATGCTTATCTGAGAGAAGTTTGAAAATCTAATGTTCCTTTAGAAGAATAGAGATATAGAATGTAATGTAATGTGTAATGTTAATGTAATTGTGTCCTTTAATACATGATTTATGAACTTAGAACTGATATGAGCTATTACACTTCAAACCAACCACAAAAAACTCAGTAGGTATATAGTGTGTATTTAAAATGTTATCAACTGTAATGCTACAATAATAAACAATAGTTTGGACAATTGTCATGATGAGACAGATAAATCTTAACAATCTAGAAAAACTAAAATCCCAGGTTCATTCTTTAGAAGTGAGCAAGAACAGATGAGTTGCAATATTACATATGGATATTATAGATATAAATATAAATTATTAAAACATTATAGAAGTAAAGCATTCTTTTATCCTTCTCTCATGATGAGACTAGAAATTTATAGTGCTCTTAAGGAATGTCTGCTCTAACAGTATTACCAAATAGGGTGAAACTAACCTTTGGAAGAATTGATTCCACATTTCCATGTCATCTCACACTTCTTGGTAGACACACCTTTTGCTTCATTATCTTGTCTAAATAAAGATAAAATCAAGGAAATTCTTAATAAATTTTGTGAAAATTATATTTCAGTTGAAAACATATACATACAAGCACATCATATTCAGCTTTATGATACAAAAAACAAACTAAATTAAATATAATATGTGAACTAGAGATATAATACCCTATCTAAACCCTAACCTAAAAATAACCCTTGGCTCATTCTATTCAGTAAACGAAATCCATTTCCTAACATCTCCCTTTCCCTATATGGTACCCAATCATCTTTAAATAAATACCCAATCGTAGTTTAAATAAATTTGTGGAAATTACGAAGTACTCAACGGTTTTCATTTTCATCAATAGACTTGCTAAACATACATATTCACATATGTACACTAAACACACATAAAGAAATGCAATTTCAATGCAGGTAAATACATAGAAACAGAATATACAGATAACACCAAGATATAATCATAAAAATGCAAAGGCATGCAGAGGATGATTCTGCCCCAAAGGACCAAAATCACATTTAAAACATAACGAATAATGTTGAGAGAGATCAATGTTTTCACTCCTGAAAAAAAATGTTAGGGCATTAGACAGGAAAAATGTTCAATTGTAAGATGATAATTTAAAAAGTTTTCAGATGTTTTTAAAATTTATTATTTTGGAAGCATTGCTCAAAAGTGTCTTTTTTATTGCAATGTTCAACACACTGATTTAAAATCACTTTTGACTCAAGGAGAATTTTTGAGATCTAAGAAAAATTTGTAGAACATATATGAAAAGACATGTGATTAAAATTATTAGTTTTTGATATGTAGACTTAATATTCGATCATGATGTTCCTTGGGAACTCTTGGAATGATTCTCTGAATCAGCTCCTAGAAAGGAAAAAAGAATATATTTGATTTGGATATATTTTCACATGTATGATAGTCAAATCATGTTTTCAATATGCATATTACAATATTTCACCTTGATTTATAAGTTTTGTAGTTTCCAATTTTTTTCCAGATCCTCTCTGCCCAAACACTCAGGAATTCATATATATCTTCTCATTTTCAGTATGCAAAGTTATTCCTGTGAAGTAAATAAATGCTTCATTAACAGTATACTTCATTCACCAGAGTCATACTTTAATTTTGAATATATATAAAACAATAGTTTATTGAAGCTGTTGGCTTTCTTTGCCTTTACTTTTATTGCATAAGTGAAGCAAATTTATCTCAAAAGAATATTTCTTGAAAAATAATCTGCATAAGTTATGACGATCAAATTTCTATTGAAGTTTCCGATAAAATAAACTTATATGTTGACTTGGAGATGATATTATTGTTAAAGAACAGTCAAATGATAATAAATACTCGATGAGGTTAAATACTGAGTGAATATCTAATTAAAAAACTTCATTTGTCTTAAGAAAAGTGTTATACAGTAATGTTAATGAGGGAACACACCTCTATACTTACCTCTTTTAAATCTGCCATTGAATTCTTCATATTCTATGTATTCTGGACAGCTGATCAGATTAGCTCATTGCTCATTTCCCGTAGGATGGAAAAAGAAAGGAATTAAATCAGTAAAATAAGTTTTAGCAGTTAAATCTTCAATTCACTTTTACTTTCCCCATTACTTATATGTATATTCATGATAACCCAATCTAATAATAACCAAATAAAAACCTTTTTCCTTAAATCTATATTAAGAAAATAAAGAAAGTCTTTAGGAAAAAGGTTTTTGTTTGGTCATTATTAGATTGGGTTATCATGAATGATTTCATTTCTTCTAGTTGAAAAGCTGAAATTGCACGCCTGAGACAAAAAAGATGCATACAAAGATTAAAAATGTATCTGAATTTAATGTTTTAATAGTTCTTCAGGAAATTAATTATGAAGTAATTATGTTTGGAAATTTAATTTCATCAATTTTTCCTCTCTTTTCTTATAAAATTCACATTTGATTACAATTTTAATCATTCAAATAGGGAAATTATGCAAAAGAAAAATTCTAACATGACTAGCATCCTTTCAATCCTTGTATGCACAACTGGTTGAGTAGAATTGCTATCACTTCTATTGCAAAACCTTATTTACAATAAACCATGAAATTCATTTGTAATTCCCTGCTATTTAAAATATTATCCTCACAGAATAAGGATCCAACCAGTTCTCCCAGTTGCCATGGACCAGTTCTTAGAATTTCCTTTAGTTTCCCAAACCCATTCCTAATTCTATAAGATACGATAATTAAAATGCAGCTCCTACATGCTAACTCCTTAAAAAAGAATATATTTCCAAGGTAGGATCATGAAAACAATCATTCTCATCTCATTTTTAAATTCCTCTTTTTTGTAAATAAATCTGCTTAAGAGCCTGTTGCTAAATATTTTCAAGTCCATCAATGCCTGGTATCAGCTATAATAATCACTGCTGTTTATATATTTAGCTATCTATAGCCAGTAGTTCATTTGAGAAACGCATTGAGCTAAGTCCAACTCTGCATGATTCAAAAAAACTTTGTGGCCACAGTTACCAACTACCAACTACATAAAAACCAGTCGTATGAAAAATTAATTTTGTAAAGCTATGGACGAATTGCAGGAACAAACTTACAACCAAGTGGAAGTGTTTCTTAATCAACCAGATTTTCATTATCACAAACATAGCTTTTATTACCACAATGAAGGAGGTAAGGAAGCATGGAGATGATTATCAGTAGAGGGGAAGAGAAGGAAAATGTTCTCGGAGGTAGCAAATAATTAAGAAATATTTTTTTAACAAAATTGAGGTGAACAATATAAGCTTATAATAATTATTAACAATTATTTATTATGATTTTTTCTATATTTCTCACCTATATTTTTATTTTGACTGGTATTTATAAATGTTCCTGGTATGAATTATTTTTCTACACAATTATCATAAACTTAAAATTCAATGTGTGTATCTCTCATTATAGATGGAAAAAATTTATTCACTTTGTGCTCATATTCTATGTAGAATTCTATAATTAAATGTAGAACCCTAAAGGAATCAAAGATAAGATGATGATGGTGAAGTTTTTATTTTATTAATCAACTATTATTTTCCTCAATCTGGAAAAATATAAAATTTTATGAATTTTAATTTCGTACTTATAATTAGCAAGAGTATGTTCCAAATACATTATTTGCTAGAAATTTTATTGGAAATTTCTGCGATAATCATCAAACCTAATCATACCTTCTGTCTTATTAACATTATAAATAAGAAATGGATTACCTTATTTACTCGAAAATAACCCCCCTCATTGTTTTGGGCTCACAAATAAAAGAAAAAACTAGCACTCAAATATATGCACCTCTTCTGAAGTACGAAAGAACTTGGGATGAGCTGCATGGCAACTTCGAGCATCGAGTCCTTCCTCCATATACCTAATATACTGCACATTACGCTCATCAGCAGAAGGGATGCAAAGGAACCTATAAAGCAGCTTGCTGCATTATTTGCCCTCCTGAATGATTCTCAAGCAGTTGAACGAAACGTAAAAGAAGTCACAGAGGCCTCACGTTTAGTCTACGGCCACGATGCAAGAGACGGGTTCATAGGAGAGAAGATCCTCTCGCGAATACCAAAAACTGGAACAAAAGCAGCCTTCAAAGACATCAGCTAGTTATCTGGTATGCGTCCATGGGTGTGTAGGCGGGCGGGACTCGATTAGCAGGCACCACCTCATGATGAGTCCCGAGTAGCTCACTGCAGCTGAACCAGCGAGGTGCTGCCACTTTCCATGGTGTTTCCAAAAATTTTAAAAGTATGATATCTCGTTATATTTGGTTTTAATGACTTAATTTAATTGTTCCTCGATCAAAACTAATTAAAACAGCCATTTAATCAAATGTATGTATGCTCCGTCGAAAATTTAACTTACCTAAAAAAACGCAATTTTCACTAAAATTTCGAATTTTCGAGCTCTTTGGCCAGGCCCAAGACGAACTTTGTTAGAGCCCATCTTTTGCACATTTGTTATTGAGCCTAAAAGGCAACTTTTCCAACCTATTACGTTCCCGCTACTAAAAATTTTTGTTTTTCGGTACGCCCTTTCATAAGACCATACACTGTACCACAATGTATGGTCTTATGAAAGTGAGACTCACACCGCAGATGCTTCCCCCTCTTGCTTCCCTCTCCCAAATTAGTAACATTTTCACTCATTCTACGCCGGCAGGACAAGCTTTCAACTAATTATTTCTGACTATATATCTTTCAGTAATTGAATAAATCTGATTCAGTGAATTTATGAGATGCAATTTCACTGAAGACGAGTAGTAGTTATTTTTGTATTTCGTGTACGAAGAGAAAAAATAGAAAATAAATAAGTAACGTGGATGCAGGAGGTATTTTTGTTGCTTTATCTTAGTTATATCTGTTAAACACGAAGCCTTAAGTGACACATCATAAAAGGAAGTGGTATTTAGAAAAGAACAGAGTTTACCAAAATGTGATGGTGGCAATGTGGTAGCGATGTTTGTATTTTTGTCTAAATTCGTGATGTAAAAATACATTAAGTGAATTGAGGTATTCGGTATAGGATAAATTATATATACGTCGTTATATCAATAACACGTAATATTCGTGATTATAGTGCTAAAAGAAAATTTTTAAAACATTCTACGACATTTACATTCTCACACTGTCTAAGATATTAGGGACTTCGTTAAGGTTCAAGTGGTAAGGGATTAGAAAACACAAGAGTTTGAATTTGCCCATAGATTTTCGTTACTGGATGTGTAGATACCGATACCTATCGCTACTACAGAGTACGTAAAAGAAAAAAAGAGAAAAGAAATTTTCCCACATGAGGGCTCGAACTCGACCAAAAGGACTTTGGAAGCGGATACCATACCACTGCGCCAAACGTTCGAATGACGAAGTTGTTGTTTTGAAAAGCGTTTATTAGTCTTTTGGTCATTATACATTACATTGAGAAGTTCCCCTGCTTTAGGCTGTGTTGCCTTTCCAGGGAAATGACGAATGACGAAGGTCGCTACGCTTAGCTTTATAGCCTACCTGACAATTTTTCGTAAACTTTAAGTTCATTTTCCGTGAAAACTATCGCTCATAAAACCCAACTTTGGGGGTTATTCGTCAATCTTGACTCGATATCTATCAAATTACCGAGTCTTACCATTTAAATCGCGTCCGACGGTGTGTAGTCTCCTTGTAAGTCTTGAAACTGTGCTTGAAAGTGAAAAGTTCACATAAGCTATCATACGGTGTCTCTTATCTCCAATAATAATAATACAATCAATGAAAAATCAATTAATAGAATCACTTTCAGTATTGTTATGGTATAAAATTAATCACTGCCTTTTCTGTAAAATGCTTTGAAATTCTTCATTAGAAAAGCCGATAATAATGTTAATATTTGATTTGAAAAATAATTTGCACCATTGGCATTTACAACTGTGCAATCCTGCTTTCTAATAAATTATATCTGGAAATCAAAATAACACAACTTAAATTTTAATCATGGAACTGTGAACAAATCAAGACTTCCAGTAATGTCTGATAAAGCTCCTTACATAGCAGAGGTCAAATTTATGCACTAAAGATTAATAATGCAAAATTTAAATATGTTTTGAAAAAATATATATAAGAATCCAGCCCCTTTTATCTCCTACTCTTACATGTTTAGTTTTTATTATTGATGTTGCAAGGGAAAGATAACTGTACAATATAAATAATATAAATCTAAGATCGACAATAAGAATACGAGGAGGGGAGGAAAACAAGAGATTTCCCTCTATTTCAACTTCTCCAGTTCGTCCGATTATTGTTCTTCAGTTAATTTTACAATAAAAATAAAACATGAAAAAGATTAATATTAACTTTATGTGCATTTTTTTGATGCCTTGTCTGGGGCCGTACTGGAAATCCAATAAATACAGAAACTGAGGCGAGTCGTCGTCGCCTTTAGTAACGTCGATGTTATAAATTTTTACAACTACAGGTTCTCGAATTTTATGCGAACGTAAACAGCCCCATCAAATACTGTAATACAGAATACGGATTCCCATTGGGAAGCAAAATTTGATGAATGTAATTCTGAGATTTATTCGGTCTCACAAAAACAAAAGATAGCCAGCCAAAATAAAAAATTAGATGCCGAACCACTTTATTATTTACTCTAATCTAATCTAAATGATACGTGGTATTAGCCAATTAGGGAAGTAGACTCGTGGTTCATGTACTAATCGCCACACGCCGAAAGGCGTAATATGCATATCTAAACTTTAATTATTTTTTCAACTTAAGGTACACTTGGTAGCTTTATTATATTGAAATAACGAATGCAAAGTCGAGCTCATTAAGAAAATTTCCGATAATGGTCGTAGATTATTACCTACGAATCGACGCTGAAAATTTTTCGTTACTGCAAATTGGAAAACTTCTCAAAAGTGACTCCTAAGCCTGTCATTTATTCATAACAGTACTTTTAAAGGATTCCGAATTCCCCGTGTATTCTTATGGGTATTCACATCTGATTTTATTGTGCTACGGTAAAGGAGTATGAAATCGATCAAAATGAACTTTACGTTCATTTATTACGGAAGATTTAAGGCCTGAACCCACCGGTGCGGGGCGGCAGCCGGATACGCTTTTATGGCGGTACCTGGTCCTTCCTCTACGTTCGTCACGTACTCAAATGCAATGGTTTCTTATGGGGCCGACCCCACCAACGCGGATGGTGCCGTCCGGCGGATTAGTTCAAGGGATTAGTGCAGCGTTTTCGCTCCGGCAAATACGCCGCACGGCTACGAACTCTGCATGCACAATTTTTCGATTTGCCGCAGCCCGTTTGCAATCAAATATTGTCGTTATTTTGATAAGTTTCCTCAAAAGGATGCTTGTACACGATACCTTAACAATATCTGTACTCCGTGATAAGTTTTCAGAACAATCAAAGCGATAGTACTCCGTAGAATATCGTCCCCGTAAAGTACTGCAAAAATGATACGTACGAAGTGTTTTCGGCATATAAGTGACTGAGTCCAGCCAAGAGTTCTATAGTTTTGATAAGTTTTGTCGGAAGACGTTCAAAATTTGCAATAAAAATTCTTGCGACAGAATGTTTAATTTATTTATGTAAAGCATATTTACTTCACTTAATTGTATGTTTCCTCAATCTAATATATGCTGCCATTAAAATAAAGTAACAGGTGTGTGTTATATACAGATTACATTTCCTTTGCAAAATTAAATTAGAAATAATAGTCGTTCGAAATCGAAACTAGCACCAAAAGAAATAAAATATGTTAATAGGAGCCATGAATATTCTGAAATTTTAACATTTGCAGTTACGAACAATTTGCAGGATCGGTTTACAGGTGATTGCAAGGAACGACCATTTATTAGTTTCTTAATCAGCTCCACTTTGTGTGCGCTATTTAGATATAATTTTTTCAATTGTAATATTGGTACCCGTTTCGATCCCAGGCGGGCCAAAGAGTAATCTAACGTAATAAAAGCAAATGGACTACATTCTAATAGTTTTCAGGCTATATTTCTATAGAAAATTATTATTTAAAAGAACCATCGCACAAGTTTGATAAAAGTTTTATTAAGAAGTATATTTAATCAAGACTCGTCGTTATTCTCGGTTTCATAATTATCTCTGTTGAGAGTTAAGAGAAATTCAATTAGAAATGTTTAAATTATTAATCTTTCTACTCTAATGTTTAAAATATTTATCTTGCGACTAATTTTTCAGACAAATATCGCATTAACATTGAGTTATAAAACATATTTGTAAAATTTAATGATACATTTGGAGTAACTTGAAGAATTTTTTAGCGAAAATTAATTGAGTTTAGTTGGTTATAAATTGTATTCTTGTGAAGATATTTCAAAATTATTTTCAGAAAGCTATGCATTAATTTATCAAATTCATAAAATAACAAATAGAAGACGTTTCTGTTTCTAACTCCACTTAAAAAATATCAAATTGAAGTCCAGAGTAACGATTGAAAAACTTTACCTCCTACATCATAGACCAAATACATATAGGTGAAATGAGATGAAATATTCAAGGGACGAAATTCGCTATTTTACATAGAGGAATTCATCGAGAGGGTATATTAATCTTCAAAATTTAAATGTGAATCATAGAGACAACCTACACCCAAGACACAATCAATATGGAACATAGAAACTTTTAATTTCCCGTTGTAAATCAACGGGCTTTTCAGCCTGTGTACATTTATAATTAAATGTTATGTACTATGCGCGACGCAGACTGGGAAATGAGAAAATTTCGCGAGTCACCATTTCATCAGTTCATCGGCGTAATTTATTGGAAATTGTTAAGTTAAATTCATAGAGTACTTGTTTTCGTTTCGGTAATTATTTAAATTATCTCTTATTCCTATGCCATCGGTATTTGAAATTGTCAATTTCATAGCCGTTGGAAAGAAAATTTTAAGAAATGTCATCTTACGGCTATCAGTTTCTTTCAGCACCTGCTGCTAACGCGTGCGAAATGTCGAACCTAACAGACGAGCTCCTAAATCACGACTGGTGGTCGTTCTTGCCGCAGCCGTGCCGGTGGGGCCTACTATGCGGCCAGGGTGCGTTTCTACGTCACCTAACGGACCTCTGGCCCAGGGCTGTGGAGTCGGAGTCGGAGTTTGAATCAATTTTGGGTGGAGTCGGAGTCAGAGTCGGAATCGGCAGAAAGGCAGAAATTTACCGACTCCTGTTGCTTAAGAATAAAAACTTTTATTTAATTGTTTTATTATAAACTTAATACTTATTAATCTGGCCCACACTACTAGTGCTGCGCCTGGGCGGAAAGAGAAACTACGTCGCTAACAATTATTTTCGAGGAAACTCATATTCATAAGTATTATACTATTATTGTGGAGTGGAGGAACTTGATATTTTTTTGATATTTTTTAGATTGGCAGCTGTTTATGTAGTCCCCATGCACCAAATTCTGTTGGATGATAAGCAGCTGACTAAAGGGAAAGAACATATATTTTGTGTTCTATTTATTCTTAATTTTGTAAACATTTTTATTAAAGAATTATCCTGTTTCTTTAGTTTATAATTTTTTAATTAATCACCATGACTCCGCTTTTAAGGAGTAAGATAGTACAAAAATTGAGGAGTCGGAGTTGGAGTCGGACAGTGGAAAATAAGAGGAGTCGGATTCGGAGGCTTGTGCCCTGCTTTGGCCCCAACTGTCATAAAAACGCTTGCGGCCGCGGCGCCGCACCGGTGGGTTCAGGCCTTTATAGAGCCGTCTTCAGTTGAACCAAGGAACTTTTTTTATAGATTAATATGTGATGTGTTAGGTCGTTGGCCCTATGAATTATCCTTACATTTCTTAATTCTATTTCGTAGGGAAAGTGCGTGAAACGGATCACGTTCAAAATTTCTTCCATAAACTTCATTTGAGTACTACTGACATCGGATGAATAAAAATATACCCGGCAGTGATTATTGAATAAGATGCGACTAAACTGTCCGTAATCCACGGGGACATAAAAACTTAAAAATACCATGCTAATTGTGACTGAATAGTTTCTCTGTCGATGTTACTAATGAGACACAAATGTAAATAACTTCGTTACCTTGAAATCACGTTCGCTTATGAATGTATGCACGGAAAATGCATTCAAACAGATTTCATAACAAAGGTACAGAAGTTGACCAAACTAAGACAAAGAAAAATACCTAGTTGTTACATTCATTAGATTTTCCTTCAAAGAGGGTATTCGAGACGCCATAGGTAATATGAATCGCATGCAAAGATTAACCAGTAGAATTCTGTGGGAAGCAAAAGAAACAGTATTTTTCCCTCATTCGACCTATTTTAGAATATTTTTCTGCGATTCCGGATCCTCGTGAGGTGAAATGTGGAGATGGTTCAACATAGAGCAGCTAGGTTTAATAAAGGATTTTTCATATTCGACAGCAGTGTCCCTTTCGTGGGACATCAATGCTTTGGCGTCCCCTGATAAACGCACTTGGCGGATTGTAGTGACTCTATGTTAATGGAAATGAAAAAAATTGATGGAAAATTAATTAGTAATGCCCTCTTATCAGTTCCGTTGAAAAATTCTTTGATTGGCTATGCATCTAGTAAAAATTGATTCATTGTAGAGTGAAATATGGCAAAAATCAAGCAACTAAGAAAGGCTCTCTACGTGAGCAACGCAACTCATAAAAAATATGATGTATACGCAACCGACATTACATAATCCGGTTATGACACTATCCCGCGTAACATGCGGTTTTCGTTTGGTCCCCTGAAATGCTCTTTCTTTACTTTGTTTCTTCTGTCGATCAGCATAGACTACAGAGAATCATTATCAGGTACATACGTGGGAAAATTGAGATGAAAATGATTTTTTTCTTTCGACTACTCCCTTGAAACCATTGGAAGAAATTGAGGTTTCATTGGTTATGAAAAGGAAGTTTGGAATTAGCTTAATAGACAACTCGTCACTGGAAGTCATAGCACCAGCAAGCGGCTTTATCTAAGGCTCTAAACTCTAAAGGAACTATTAAATAGGACGTTGGGTTTTCCAAACTATGCACCGCAAAACAGTGGTGATCCATAGAAATGTAGTAGGTTCTCATAAAATCTTAAATCATTTTGTTCATTGCAACGGCTACAAATGTTTAGATATTATTGATTATCGTTTTACCTAACCTCACCTGTGATTAGCTACAATACAAAATGAACTAGGTGTTTCGTCAAGCATCAGAAACTTGCATCGCAGAAAAACTTAATGAAACCCCAAACTACGAGAAACAACTTCCTCAAGGCATTTTTGGCAAACATGTATCTGAGCATCACAGCAGGTTATGCTAAAATTGTGCACAGGAGCGGAACCAGTCAAGTCTATTGGAAGGGAATCAGAATTCTATTCACCTTGAAGCACAAGGCTAGTAACCGTACCGTATGCTTTTCAAGCGATAAAAACTAAAATAAATCTCAGAGCTATATGCACAAGAGATTTTTTTCAGCTAAGTTCCACTATACTTTGGGTATTCTCTTAACTGTATATTATGAGCGGATTATCGCCCTGTCCTTTTTCCCCTTCTTCACTCAACCCTCAACTTCCCCCTCACTATTTATTCCCTTGTTTTTGCATTCTTTTCTGCTAACCTTACTCCGGTCGTGTTTCTTGTGCTACGCAAAAAGTAATTATCCCAAGCGTGTCTTCTTTATCTCGCAAAGATAAGCCCGCCTCTACAATTCGTATTTTGGATGCAGTTCAGTTCAATTAACTTATTTGGTTAACTCCTCACCATACGCTTATCGTCTTTATTGACAATGAACACGATTGTATTCTGATTTAGCAACATCACAGAGAGATATTATGTCGGTATCGTGTAATAGAATTAAAAATCATCAGATTATAAAAATCACACAACTACAATATAATTTAAATCTAAACGGACTTCTAATTTTGATTGAATGCGTTAAAAATTAATGAATGAGGCACGATAATTTTAAAAATGATATATTTTAAGAAATAACAGTCGCCGTTTGCTAATTGGCTGAGTTCAATAGAATGATAAAACACCGAATTTATCTGTTCTACTCTAGTTCACACACACACGATTGACCAAGGATTACGAAGAGTCAGAGATTTATACAAAACACGAATTATAATTTCATCAGTTTAATCAGAACTAGATTCTAGGATATTAGATTGATGTGGTTATTAAGGTTCTTATCAATAAAAAAACTGTTCTTGAACCACATACGAATGGTATGATGTTTAATCTTAACTTCCCTCCTTTTTCTCAATCAGATAGATACTAAATTTTTAAAACGTCTTTTATTATTAAACGATAAAAGACATGACTCTACTTTTGAGGTAACTATTACAATCTTCTTATTGTAAGGAAACATTTGTCACTTTAGTTTTTAGGTTGACTTACTATAATTGAAAATTTTCTTGTCTTGTCAATATCACCATGGCATTAGACTGAATACGGAATATTGCAAAGGGCGTTAGTAAATACAGTTGATATTTCCTCGTGAATTCAAGCCAACGAATTTAAGGCTTCTCGGAAACCACAAAGACAATCATATCTACAAGATACGCGAAATAGATAATTTGGTTACCATGTTTTATTTCCACTGACCTCGATGGTGAATACATAAGTTAAAATGTTTGTAATGTTTATTTCTAACTCAGTCTAATAAAAAATAATACAGGAGAACAATGACCGAGGAACATTAAACTATGTTTCAAATACTGAGATAGTAGAAGGAAAAACAGAAGAGTGATACTTCTACGAGGAATACGACGAATCCATTAGATTAAACTCATCGAACCTATAACAGGAAAAAGATTGAATGAATTGCTCTCATTTAAATCTTCTAGTTAGTTTCACAACTTAGATCGAGAAGTGAAATAAGAGTGAAAATAAAAGAATAAGTTGAATTAACTACTAATAATAAGAGAGGCAACTAAGTACGTGGAGAGGTTACAACTCTCTGTGCTATAAAGTAACACCATTGGAATGCAATTGTGAATATCAATATTTGTCGCCGAAAAGTAAATGAATACGAGGAAAGGCTTTCTCTCATGAGGAGAAATTAGCTTGACTGACGCATAGATAAAACTTTTAAGTACATCTAGACCTTTTCGTGCGTTCATTGCAATGCTTTCCGCGAAAATATCGGGTATCAATACCAAAATGAATATGGAACTTATGAAACCATTCAAGACGAAACGATTAAGTGATGATTAACATTTAGGAAATTCTTACATAACAAAGACTGTGCTGAAAATTACGTGCCCAACTTCTGGGAGAGACACCATCGACATCCTTCTGGAAATCCACCGTACGTCCGTTCGCCTCCAGTGTATTAGAAAATTATCCAAACTTGCCGGCGAATTACACGGTGAATACAGTTAAAGCTTTTCCTGCCGTTCACATGCGAAGTTAACATATATCACGACACTATAAAGGAAAAAATGCGTTGTGAACTCCGAAAGTTATTTAGAATTATCAATTTGGAAGTTACCGAAAGCCGACCGTAGGATTAAGGAAAGAGAAATATAGTTAAACTAGATTTTCAAGACTTTTCAAAGGTTCTTACTTTGCCTAGGTTAAGAGTCGCCGGGAGAGACAAGGTCCGCACACTTCCGAAGCACAGACTGAAATGAGTCAGTCGCGGGAAAGTAGCTAATAGCGCCAAAACACCGATTTGCGCCAAATTGACACGCAACATTCCGTCGCAGCGCATATAAGAAGGAAAAAGGCGGGGTTAAGATTTTCTAGTAATTCCTTCGAAGCTGTTACAGTGTTCCGATTCAAAACGTGGATAAATGTGACTAGAAGTGTGCAGATACAGTTCACCTATGTATTGTTTAATGCGTATATGTATCCAATACATGGGATTTTAATCCGGAATACTGAAAAATGGAAAAATTGCTTCAACAGAAATTTTCCAATTCTTTAATCGACGAATTTACTGTTCTTACTTTATCTATTTAAATATCATTCATCTTTCACTAATTAATATTTCAAGAATCTCCCAACTCAAGAATAAGAAAGATAATTATAAGGATTATCGGATAAACCTCTTGATAATTATCATTGAAATCAATTTGAAATTCCTTCCAACTGGAATTATTTTACTAAAATGACAAATAGAAATATTCTTATAAACTGTAAATTCTCAGTATAACGATTTTTTCTCCAAAATGTTGTAGGAGATGTTACATTTCCTACAATATTTATTTTGAACAAAGATCTAACGAAGTGAATAAAGACGAAGTAAATCCATGTAAGGCCAATCAGTCCCGGCTCTTGAAGACCATTATGAAACAGCTGTTTCCTACACGTTGGACAATTGCGGTGGTCCCACACGAGAATGGGAAGCTTTAAGTAGAAAGTAACTTTATTGAAAAGTTTAGCTATGTCGTAGAGTTCCTTGTTTTAGGTTCATCATATCTTCTTACGTACTCTCCCGTTGAACCCTCGATTTGTCCGTAGAACCGTATTAGTCAGTTTTGATATTAATAATAGAAAAGTGTTTGTCGTGTTTGAAGGCATTATTTGTGAGATTAGAGAAGTCAGCTTGAGAATAATTCAGCATTGGATCCCCCATGAAGATGGAAGCATTGTTTCCGAAATGCACATCGGGATTCTGAAAAACTGGGACCGCTAAACGATTATCCGTTTCCCGGGAATCGCCCTTAGACGGTCGCCGCTTTTCGGCGCTTGGAGAACCTTTATCTCTAGGTATATTTAATTACTTCAATCATTACTCTTTTCTCCCCAACCATCTCTAGAGCCTCCTCGTTCGTTTTTCTATCGACCCAACTAACTTTCTCCATTCTACGCCATACCCACATCTCAAAAGCCACATCTTTTGACATCCTCTTTTCTTAACGTCCACGTTTCACACCCATACAATATTACACTCCACACCAAGGATTTTACCAATCTCTTCCTGATTCCTTTATAAAGTCCCTTTGTTAACAGTTCCCTTCGCTTCATGAATGCTTCTTTCGCTAATGCTATCCTTTTTCTAATTTCTGTCGAACATCTGCCATCGTTAGGAAGAAGGCTGCCCAAGTATGAAAATTGATCTACTTGTTCTAGTTTTTCCCCATCCACCCTTATCGTTAATATAGCTTTCTTTCCCTTTGAAAACCTCTTAATTTTAGTCTTTCTTACATTGATTTTTATCTCAAACTCCTTTGCTTTATCGCTTAGTGCATTTACTAGGATTTGCAAATCCCTTTCAGAATCGCATACTATAGCTTTATCGTCTGCATATCTTACTGACTTCACAAGTTCCCCACCAACCTTTATTCCCTTATCTATTTCATTCCAAGCTTCCTTGATCATTTCTTCTGCATATATGTTAAAAACAGATGGTGATAAAGGACAACCTTGTCTTACTCCCCTCCCTAACTCTGCCCATTCTGATTCCCCATTAGCAACTCTTACTCGTGCAGTCTGATTTAAATACATATTTTGCACTAAATGCCTATCTTTCCAATCCAACCCAATTTTCTTTAGTATCACCATCAGTTTTGGCCATTGAACTCTATCGAAGGCCTTTTCAAAATCAACAAAACATTCACAAACGTCCCTTTTAAATTCTAAGCTTCGTTCTACGAGAACCCTCATAACCCCAATTGCATCCCTCGTCCCTTTCCCTCTCTAAAAACCGAACTGATCATTCCCTATGAATCCCTTAGTTTTGCCCTCGATTCTTTTGTTTACGACCCTTAAAAATACTTTTGCAGCATGAGAGATTAAACTAATTGTCCGGTAATCCCGGCATTCTAGGGCATTATTCTTTTTCTGTAATGCAGTCAGGATAGATTTAGTAAAATCCTCTGGTCACTTTCCTTCGTCGTAAATCTTTCTACATAAATCATAGAATTGCTTTGACCCTTCCCCCCAAGATTCTTGAGAAATTCTACTGGGATCTCGTTCACACCTGTTGCTTTCTTCCCCTTCATGTCCCGCAGTGCTCTATCAAGTTCACTATCTAGTATACTCGGTCCAACATAGTCTTCCTCTATTTCTTGTATACTTTCTATCTTTATGTGGGTAGGCTTCATGTCTTTACAATATAATTCTTCAACATACCCTTTCCATCGTCCCCTTATGCTTGCTGGCTCCCTTAGGACGTTTTCCCTGTTATCCCTAATAGTGGTCATTTTATTGCTAATTTTATTCCCCGTTAATTGTTTAACTTTTCTATATAATAGGTCGACCCTCCCACTTTCAGCCATCTTCTCTATTTTGTGACACTGACCCTGCCACCACGATTCTCTTGCTCTATTTGTTTCCCTCCTCAGTTCGTTGTTCAGTGCCCTGTACATTCTACGTCCGTGCTCTGTGTTAACACTTTTCCATTTCCTTCTTTCCTTCATTTTATTTATCATTTCTACCGTCACCCATGCTTTCCTAATTTCCTTGACCCTCCCAATGGTTCTTTGGGCACTATCCTTGAAGCAGGTTTTGATCTTTTCCCATCCCTCGTTTACGGTGAGTTCCCTTTCTTTATTATCTAGAGCCCTGTTGACTGACTCTTGAAACTCTCTAGCTTTCTTACCCCTGAGGGCTTCTACGTTCCATTTGGGTGCGGTTTTTGCGCTATAAATCTTTTTAAATCTAAGCTCGGTTTTCGTCATTACTAAATTATGATCCGAGTCTACATCAGCATTAGGATAACATCGCGAGTTATAACACTATTTCTAAACCTCTTCCTTACCAAAATATATTCGATTTGGTACAGTGGGAGAAACAATTATCGCAACACCAGTTGGCGTCAGAGCGCGGATAACGCGGGAACTAACTGAAAACACTCTACCACCGACAATTCGGCAACTGTGAATCGAGCCAGTAAAAACCGGCAATATTCAAACTTCTTACATATGGGAAATAGGCTTTACGTATCGTAAATATATGCAGACATTTAAGATCACCTTTGCGAAATTTCCTAATATTGGTTTGCCTCATTGCCTATATTTTTTGCTATTTGTTATTCAAAGCTAGTCGTGATCAAAATGCTATCTAGGATGTCATTATAGTACGCTGTGGGATAATTACAAAGAAGTGTATTTGATGGCGGAATAACAGACGTTAAATGAAGATTTTTCGGTATTATCTTGCGAATTTAACGGTTAAATACTTTAATACTTACGATTTAATACTTTGAATTTTGGTGGAAAATAATTCTCGCGAATAGGATTAACCATTTAGGAAAACAAATACAGAAATCACCAGGATATGTCCTATTCTTTCCTTTGTATTTTCTCTCCAGCAGTGTAGTTTTCCACGGCATATGGTATTACAAATACTCGATAAAATAATTTCTATTTTGTGTGATGAGGAAGTTTATTCTTTCTTAGTGCTCTTTAGCAATTAACGTGTTGACAGGAATTAGTATCACTATTAGGTTGTGGAAACGGTAATCAATAATTTTCAGCTCCATCATCCTACACGTAATAGTGAGTAAAAATTATGTAATAATACGTAAAAGAGAATTAAAATTCACGATTAATTTCATCCTGTTATAAAAAATAGTTACAATAGAATTGATTGATGGGGTTAATGCAATAGAAATTAGCTTCATAGTGTTTTAGTCGTTCAAAATACGTAATAAATGAAAACAGATGCTTCGACTGACTGTTAATTATCCATCAAGCATGCAGTTTACTCTATCTAGAAGACTGCGCGATTCAACTACTACACTGTAGCAAGAATCATTTACTAGATATGAGTCGGATGAATACAATATTCAGAGGCGAAAAGTTTCTAAGAGGCCGAGATTTACTTTTCTTATTTCTCCATAGCAATGACTAAAATTTTCGCTTCAAATTTGATAGATCTCGCTTTCTCTACGCTTAAATATTTTCAGAGGCTATTTTCATTCTTATATTAAGCGTCAAACACAGCTTTTATTATATGCTTTTACTAAACTTAGTATCCTTTTTACGGACTGTCCCGGAAAATTCCCGCCCCCCTTTCCCTTCACGAGGACCGACCGCGTAGTTTTAGTGTCGTTTACTACGTAATTTAGCGGTTTGTAGCATGTATGTAGCAATCATATCTTACATTCGCTCATTTTGCCAATATGAAAAAATAGCATAAAAACTCCTTTAAAGGAAGGAACAAGCGTAAAAGGAACTGGATCCTTTCTTTTACCGATCAGATACGTCTGGCAGTTGTACAATCAATTCTTACATACTGGTTACATTTATGATAATTTCCCACAACCTGAAAACTCAATGTTTATTGTTTTTTATTATTAGTTTATATTATTAGGTTAGTAAATCCTCGGCTAATACATTTTATGAAGTCAGAGATCGATACTTTAAAAATTGAGTTTTTTAGATAATCTTCTAAGACTGAAATAATCCCAATAAATAATGACAAATTATTATTATTTGGGAATTTTATTTCAAACCATCTACGTTTTACACCTCTTTGCGCCTGTTGTAGTTTTCTCCGACGGAGAATATTAAACAAAAACAAACATATGAGGTGTATGGACGCGATAGTTTTTCTCACCCAAAAGAATGAATGCCGTATACACATGATGTGGTATAATGTTTGTTGAAAAAAGGAGCCGGGCCTCTAGGTTAATTATTTTATCTTAACAGAAAATCTTAAGCTAAACCTTTACGCGAACCTAAATATTATTGCAGTCGATTTGCTAAAGAATCATTTTTTGAACGAAATGTCAATATGACCATGGAAACGAAAACCTTCTACTTTGCCGACAAAATTCAACTTCTAAATGAGACATTACCGTCAGAATTAACGTTTTTATCATACTAATGTAATGTAGATTGATTTTCTTTTCTTTTTTTGATGTTCTTTACAAATTATAATTAGCACACCTATCATAAAATGTAAGGAGCAAGACTGGTTTATTTTCCGAATCGATTTAAGAATAAATAAATGCGTTGCTATGAGTTTCACGGGTTCCGAAAACGTTATTCTGGCACAGTACCAAATTTCGGAACATCCAGTAGAGTTAGTGCACGACAACAAATACATGGAAGTCACGTTTAGCAATAACTTAAATTAAAATGAATATATTCGAAATGAGATAGGAAGTGCGAATATAGTGCAAAGATTTACTGGTAGATCGTTGAGAGAATTTTAGAGAAAAATAAGCTATTTCTTTGACACTCATCGAGTGTCAAAGAAATGGCTTCAGGTTCGACTGTAGCGTTACGGCTTTACTAGAGTCCCTCGGTTGGAATTTGCTCCAGGTGAGAAGATCTAATAACTGACGGAAGGTCTACAAAAACTTCATCGGTTTACATCTTACAGACGAATTAAATGAAATTTTCGTACTAGTAATGACCATTGACAAATTGTTACAGGGAAGTAATAACAAAGACTGACAATTACTTTTTTCCCCGAGCAATTAGAGAGGCTGATAGAGTAGATTAAGTGATGATGGTGTTATTACATCCGCTACCTTACGCATATGGTGGCTCGCGGGATATACATCTAAATCTAATATCTAAATCTATATTATTGGTATCGAATCACCGCTGAGAATATTGGAAAGCGTGAACTCGCGATTTGACCTTGTTGTAGGCGAACAATAATTAATAATAAACAGGAAAATGTCAATAGTTCTCAAGACTTCTGTTTAAAGCCTAAAAATGAAAAAGATTCGCTTGAGCAGTATGTTGGCTGTCCGTCTCTCTACGTGAAGACCTCAATGATTTCATAGTAATAATAAGCCTGAGTGAAGCTCCTTGCCTTGCCAAATGACTTGTTTGTTTTTGTGAGTGACGCTCAGGATTTTGAAAACCCGCAGCACTGGAAGCGAAAGGCTCATCGTGCTTCGAGAAATCAGGAAGCCCTGTCAAATAAAACACTTCTTTCTAGCGAAGGACTTCGAATTCTTTGTAGAAGAGGAATTTCCGCTGACACACGAAACATGTTCTTGACCGACAATTGGAATAATCGGTTCCAAATCCTTGGTAAACCCAATTACTATTTTCCCATAGTGAATTTTATTTCTCCGATAAATGTATATTTATCACAGGGGTGCATAAATATATTTGGCAACCATATGTCACATTCGTTCATTTCCCCAACAAGAGAAGTTTAAGTTAAAATGCACATTTAACTTGAGCGGAATTCGAACTCGTGCCCTTCATATGCCAATAAGATGCGTCAAGCGGCTGCACAATCAACTCTTAATTAGGAATTGGTTATAATTATGACATTTCCCAACAAACTGAGAAGTCCATTTTAGCAGCTTATTAACAATTTATTATGGTAGTATAATACGGCTAATGAACTTTATAAAGTCAGACGTTCATAAAATACGTTTCTGTATTAAAAAATTGGGTCGTCTGTTAGAAAGTCCTCACTGACTAAAATACGCTAGAATCATAATATTATTTGGGAATATTTTTACGAGTGCAAATACATCTCATTTCCTCAGCCCCGTGGTTAGGAAGGAGCTTTGAATTAGGCAGAGGATAGTTTCCACTGGGTGGCTGTAAAGGGGAGGGTCCTTAGTCCAGCTGATAGAAGCACGAAAGGGAAAACAATTCTTCGCGCCTGCAATGCTTTGAAGTGCTCAATGTATGGTTAAAGACTTTCCTCGCGAAGCATCGAGAACTGAATGCATTTCTACGTGAAATCAAATGACGCAATGACCGAAGGCACCGAGCTCGCTAATGCAAAATGTTAGAAAATTCCGATATATGCGCAAAATGTATTCGGTTTTTATGCAATCCTATTTGTATTAACTATGGAGTTGGTATTTTTCCTCTCAATTCCGGACATACAAAGATTTCACGTATTCTAGGATACGAATGGTGTAAATAAATTTCTGTTAAGAATTTCCTTCGAGTGCAGGACTAAATTATGGAATAATTATATTCCGTAGACAACATACAAATTTTCTTTGTGGCATTGTGCCATCTCAGTAATTACTCTGACGACATTTCGATTTCAAATCGCTGAATGAAAAACTTAAGACGTGTAATTAAAAATTGCCCTCGAAAAGTCGATCGCAGTAAATGAATATCCAATGTTTGATCTGGACTTACGAAGATTAACATTTTACATTAATATACAGCGAGTAGCAGTAAGACGTGTGACCGTGTGCAAAACCAAACTACCTAGATAACTGTGTTATTAGCGCACCTTAATTTATCCAGAAAAATAGACTAATACAGGCCATCTGTTCTCGCTATAATCTGGTAAAATATATATTTTATTCTCCAGACCCAAAATCCCGAAAATTCGGTCTCCAGACCGAAAATATCGCGTTCGCTGAAGATAAGAATCGTAGCGTATTCCCACTATAACCTAATTCGCCTTTATTTCTACATATTTTTCTACGTTTCAACCGAACGTTATTTACAAATAAAGTCCCAATTATTATCAAATATTTTTATGCATCTAAGATTGCATTATTAATTAATATATCTTTAAACTCTCATTCTATAAGTATGATAACTATCTGTGAAAGAGAAATGCCGAGATAAACACGACGAACTCAAGGAAAGATCGCGCGAAGGATTTAAGAAGAGATCAAAAGAGAGAAATTTTGAGTGAGTTATAGGCTCCGACTCAAATATTACCGCTTTTCGAAGCTTTTCTCAGTGTTGCCAGTCAGTCGTAGTAAGTAGTTTTGCAAGTAGTTTCTCAGAATTCCGACTCAAGAGCTCGCAAAGTGTTGCAATAATTTATTCCCCCATTGTACCTATCCGTATCCCCCGGCTTTTTCCATGTGTATCTCCTTCTGTTATGGTGTTGGAAGAGTGTGTTGGTGATACAGAGGTTATTCCTTATGCAAAAATCTACCAGTTTTTGTCCTCTGTCGTTTCCTTTTCCTAGTCCGAACTCTCCCACTTCGTCCCCATCTTTTCCCTGCCCTACCACAGCATTCCAATCTCCCATTAAGATAAGGTTTTTATTGCCTTTCATCCTTCCAATTACATCTTCTATTTGTTCATGAACTATATCTATTTCACCCTCACTGTAATCGCTAGTAGGGAGGTACACTTGAACTATTACAGTGTTTATTGGTTCCGCCTTAATTTCTACAGACATTACTTGGCCGCTTATCAGTTCGGTGACTATCACGGAATTTCCCGCTTCCTTGTCCAACACTATAGCAACCCCTCTCTGACTATCATTTCCCCCACTGAATATGACTCTCACATCATCGCTCCAGAAATCTCCCCCATCCTTCCACCGTACTTCGCATAGCCCCAGAATGTTTGTGTTGGACCTCTTCATTTCTAACTTTACGTTTTCTAACTTCCCTTTCCTAAGCATCTTTCTCACGTTCCAGGTCCCTACCCTGGTTTCCTTGGTCATCTTCTTCTTTTATTGTGTCGTTGGGTAAGGATTTCGTGGAATGACGACCGGGGTGGCATTACCACCATCCCTGCCGGGCACGACACTCTCCCTAGAGGGCTGAGTCTCGTTTTTGCCAGTGACAATATAATTATTATGGCACATCATATTCATGGGATTGATAGTCGAGGTGGTCTCCCCTTGCCTTCCCCATTAGTGTTTTTAACGTGACACCATCACCCATATAGGCCGCCCCACTGGGGTACAGACGCCTTTGCAGCCGCCTCATTGAGGTACAGACGCTGCGTGGACTACCTTTCGTCTGGCCCCTACCTATTGATCTTTCTGGCATGAGTACCAGGAACAAAGTTCCAGCCAGTATAGCTCTCTAGGTCATTGCAAGCCCCTTCACCACGTCAAGGTGTAGTCCGTAGAAAGGGTATAGTCTCTAACTTCATCTAAAGTTAATTTATTATGATTTAGGCTGTCCTAATTGTTACTTTTAATTATTTCCTACTAAGAACCCGCCTAATTTTTATGGTGAATTTTCTTTGCAAGAAATATGTAAGCCTTAAAGACATCCTTTCATTTTCTGTTTTAAGCTCTCCTGTAAACAAGCGTTGCATTTGAGAATTAGAAACCAGCGTAAATCTGTGCATTTTATTAAGAATTGTTATGAACAACGAAGACAAACCTCGAAAAATATGTTTATATTTTATGCGTCCGTCCTGTTACATTGGCCACTACATCGAGAAAATTTACGAAATAAAGCTCAAACTAGTTGCTTCAAGAATTCATATTGTGCACGAATGATACGCGACAGTAGTATAACAGGGAAATGTTACATGCATTCCCTGTCTCCTCCTACCCAAATCGCTTGTGGATTACCTCAGATTTATTTGAGTATTCTTTAGTTTCCTCATGTTCCATATTGTTACCCATTTCCTCTCTCTATTGTTCTCAAGAGTATTTCATACATCTATTTCTGTTGGGGCTCTCGGATAGCGCACGAAAAACAAGTCATGTTTACATCGTTATGAGAGTTTTTTTCCATGCGAAAGAATAAGTCTGCGAGATGAGAGCGTCTTCTTGCAATGAATTTAAGCAGAAGTCCTGTAGAATCAATATCTACTCTACTTTCCAGTATAACTTCGAATTTATCACCATACAGAGTAATCTGAAGGTCTTAAGCAACACAGATTTTTGGATGAAGGCGCCTGACCATGTTTCGTCTTCTGTAGGAGCAAATTAAAAATGGTTCTTGCGTTAATTTAGACATGGAACGTTTTGACGAAATTACAGTTAAGTAAGCGCAATTTGGGATGAGAAAAAGTCACCGTTTCCAGGAGCATATAATTTTTGTTTTTTAGGAATTTTGGTCTTTAGTTGACGTAGTAGTTTGAATCAAGATTTTTCAATGGAAGTGAGGCGTTGCGCTCGTTCTAAGGGTTAATACTTTTAGCTGCAAAGGCACTGCCTACTATATTCACAGCTTCTTCCTTCGCATCATCGAGGGAGATATCCTGGACGCATGGTGTTGGCCGTTAGTCGATTGTTTTGTGAGTTGAACTATCCATGGATAATCGTTGTTTTGAAAACAATCACACATCGTAATGTGGATGTTAGTCCCCACATGGATCAGTCCTAGGATAAGAAGTGCAGGCCGGAAAGTTATCTAATACATTTTTCCGAAAGAATAACATGAATGAATTCTGTATGCATAATTTTAATTTTAAAAGTGCTTTAACAGCTTAGGTATTTTTGAGGTGATCTCCGATAGCAATCGAACCCGGGACCGCTAAGTCGAACCCGTAGCCCAAATGTCGATTCTGAGGAATTCACAAAAGGAAAATGGGCAGAAGAGGCATTAGAAAGTTCTCATACCAATCTTCATGTCCACATTCAATATCACGGAATAAAGTATCCTTGCTGCCAACTATAATGATCCGCAAACTTGTGCTTTAGATTTCAGCTAAAAGATGTGAATTTTGACTAATGGCTGGAAGGGGAGTATTGAGGAGGGTACAAGTTGAAATATTTTGCAAGAAATTGAGAGAAAGATGAGTAAGAGATGTCGTAAACAACCGTTCAATTCCAAAAGGAATGGCACGAAGATAAGGACGCTGCGAGGTCTTTCCACAACTTCGAAAACCAGAAATATTTGGAGAGGAAAAATCACTCGTTCAGCCCAAACAGGAGGTTTTGAGATATGAGACAAATGCACTTCCCAATCTTCGAAACACAAAGTGGTTCAATCCCTTAAATTCGTACATAAAATAATTCACAATTTTCTTTTTACATAACAGCGTGAGGGAACATTGCTGTTCATGAACTCTGAGGAGCTTAAACTATCTCTATCCTCACAATCAATTGATGCAAAACTCCCTAATAAAATGTTATTAACAAACAAAATAAACCTAGATTTCTGATACCTTTATCCCTTGCCGATAACTATATCGATATCATTTCTAGAACTCATGTTTAACTTTGAGAACGATCGACTAGGATTTTGAATCGCATCCTCATGGTTAAATCGGAAGATGGAATTTAATGCAGTTTAAAGTGGCACATGTGTAAAGCGGAAACCTGTCTTATCGAGGAAAAATTGGTCCCGTTATGTGCTCTATAAGAATTTAGTGCATTTACCTCGTGATAAACGGTAACCTTATAACGCGAAAGTGTGATGGATTACCGTTTGAAAAATAACGCGTATATCTTTGTTAAGCGGGATACGAAGACGAGACCTTTCTTAAATATTACAGTAGCATAGTTTTATGTATAAATATAGTGATCAACAGTACAGAGAGTTCGCCGGATGAAGATGTAAATTCATCATTGAATGACGACAGGAGCTTCTTAATATTAGCGTGTGAGAAATATCAGCGAATCTAAAAGAAAGAGTCATTCCTACTTTAGTTAAATCTAACTGTTATCGAAGTAATCTTTTGAGGGAGGCAATGAGGAATGTGGAGAACGAATTGCATAAGAAAATAAGGTGTTACAGTAAATGATAACGGATTCTATTCATATTGTGTATATAAATTGTCTCGTTAAGAAACTAAATAAAACAATTTTGGTACCATTGATACATTGCATTTTTTCTTGCCCGTGACAGCAATTCTGTGTGAGTTACCCGTATGAGAAGTACGTATTATTTCGCCAAAGTGCTTAAAATAATTAAAAAGGCGACTTTCTCCCATCGATTAACTGATTTAGTCATTTTCATTAGTAAACCACAAAGGAACCATTCATGAACGAAAAGGGATTCGCGGTAACGATCACGAACCTTTGCGATTGATGACGTATATAATATAAACAAATGATGGGATTGAGAATCAATCGCAAATTATATTTGCACATTGATACTTTGAAGTCGTCCACGTAATCCTTTTGTCACTCTAAATCACCAAGCAGAAGAATGTGCCGGATTACCAGTAAATCAAGTTGCGCATGGGCCCCAAGGAATTTTGGGCCCTTGATGCAGAGTTTTTCCCTCCTCTCTCCTCTGGTATATAGGCATGAGGTCAAAATGAACATTTTATGTCTTCATATTGCTGTGAAAATGTGAATCATGTTAACTGGCGCACCCTTGGTGTGCGACCGCAGATGGCGGCCGACGCCGTCCCTTTTAAAATTACCATTGAGCCATCGTACTCAGAACTATCTATGAAGTAATATTGGAGAGTTGACGAGTTATCTTATGAACTGCTTATAATATATGTTTCATAGTCGTGTTGTGTATTTTAATGTCGAATATTATATCTTTCAGGCAAACATATATATGTGTGTGTGGATGAGTTACCTACTTTTCGTAAGAATTAATCGCTTCCACAGTTAATATACATATCTATTCTTCAAGCCTCCTGTTCGCGTGTTGCTGGGGTTGCAAGCACATGTGAAAAATGAAGTGAAATAAACCTTACTCAAAGGTGTTTCTCTCCACGTCTTTGCTGTATGATTCCTATATTAATTCTGAAGGATTTGAGGAACAATGAAATAAATATGGAGTGTACAACATTTGAGACTCCCGGAAAACCATGTGGGCAGCGCGTAGGACGTTGGTGAAAGCGGTACCGAGTTCGATTCCCGTCGGTAGCACACGTGCGAAATGGCCTAAGCTGTCGAAACACTTTTAATGATACTACTATCGCATGGCATTTGAAGTGGAAGTTTACCCGATTGATGGGTCCATTTTACTACACATAGTTAAGACGTTCTTCGACAAGGAATGGGATGAGGAATGTCGTATCCCTCTATTCAAAACCCGTGAAATTTGCTGCATGATGTTTAATTTCTAATACTTGATATCATGTGTCATCTATCATTGTGTGGAAGGGCGTTCACGTATTAGAATCCGCCTCTCTAATCGGTTATCATCACGTATTGTGGTAGTATGTCGAGTATATAATTACGTATTTATAAATTTCATTTAGTACGCCTCTGGTCTCCTGCTTCGATTCTTTCATCGACTAGAGGATCACCAGCTGCTGTTTTCAGTGCGTCTCTTTACTGTGTTCATTTTATTTTTTCTCTGTGCCTCACCGCCCATCGTAAAGCACCGGAAAATCTGAAAAGGGCCATTCGGCCACAACATCGACCAAAATCTTTTCGTCGAAATTTTCAACTTTCTCCACGGATTGTTGTTTATCCTGGTGAGTTCGGAAATCAACAATATCCACATTTGTGATCCGCCGCACCCCTGCATCAGTGCGCCGCATCCAAAATCTTGGCCCTGAAATGGGCCGTTTCACCGGCAATTGCGCTCTTACGGGAGCCTCCCAATCAGACGAGATGGATGGCGGGGATGAATGCAGCCGCCGCACCCGCTCACACCGCACCCGGAGAACCATCTCAACTGAATTCCCACTTGACCGCTTCAATAGTCGATTCTTAGCTTCTCTCGATAATTCAGTAAGTAACTCGGGTGGCAACCCAACCCCCACCAAAAGACCCAACGATGATTCCTTCCAGAAAGTGGAAAACAAATGCAGAGTTCGGCGCACCCCAAATTCATTTGCTCCTTTCGATCCTCCTCCTTTGCACCCCCCAAACCCAAGCATCCCTTCTATTAAACTTAAGTTGTGGGGACTGTGCGGCAGCTGAAAGGTGTTTCTGTCTCCATTTAATCAGTACAAACACCATCCTCATCAAATGCCAAACCATACCTGATTATCATGCAGCTATTTCTTTTCTTAAACATGTTTGTTTTACACTGTCCGCATTCCTTCACCCAGTTTCACTTCAATGCCACCCGAGTAACAGCCCATAAACTGAGCACAAAATCCAGAATTGGGCACCTACTTGTCAAGTAGCATCGATCTGGTTTTATTTATTATATTACTTTTTACTAAACGGTAGAGCAAGTCGCAACAGGTATGGCAAGGTTAGTTTTCCGTTGAGAATCAACGGGCGGTTCAGATACACTATGGTGTAATTTCAGTGTCAGTGTGAGTATACTTTCACCGAAACTCAAGAATCAGAAATTAAGATACCTAAAATAACCTAAAAATTGTGAAACGTCGTCTCCTGAGAATGAATAAACTTTTTTCATCAGTAATAATGTACCCCAGTTTCATACGAGGAAAATCAAAGCCTATTATTAAGTATTAAACGCGCTTATAGTTCATTTCTAATCATCTTTATTTCTATCGCAGACTTTCATTCGAAATAATTATCGAATGAATTTTCAACAAATTTCATGATGAAATGTTCAACCACGATTCCTGTTCTTATCGTCGGTTATATAATACTCTGACTTGAGATTGAAGGGGTGCTTGAGATAAAATTGTATTCGTAAGGATTTCAAGGGCAAATATCGTATTAGCATAGATATAAAAAAATATCTTTAAAACCCTAAGCGACACTTTCATTAAACTTAAGGTTATATTTTTGTTAAAATTAACTAATCTTAGCTGGTTGGTAACCGCAATATTATACGCAAGACTTATGGAAATTTGTGTTAAAAGTTGTAAATTTCGTAAGATAATAAATAGATTACGTTTTTGTTTCCGTCTCCAATTACAGAATCGTTAAATTGCAACAATGGCAATTGAAAATGTTACCGTCATACATCATAGACCAAAAACATATAGAGGAAATCAGATGAAAATACCAAGGAGCGATAAAACATATCTTAGGTAAAGGAATTGATCGAGAGAACATACCTAATTACTAGAGATAAAGAACGAGTCATACAACCATCAGAGACCTATTTAGTGCATTTGATAGAATCTTAACTTACCCCGTTGAGAATCCACTTCAACTAGCGTCGAATATTTATAGTAAGGTTTATGTGGTCCTGTCATGCAATTTAAATCAAAAACGTCTGCAAGAAGGATTAACGCAAATATGACTCTTTCCAACAATATCGCTTCCATTTCCATTTTATCAATTCCCTGGATAACGTTCGATTTTATTTACAAAAAGGACCATCATTATTTTTAAAATTCATTGACTCGTAAAATATATCTAATAGAAGATAATATGCCATAGGTACCACTTAGCGTATTTGTTCCATGTTTCGGTGAACACCAAATTAAGCACCAAGAGTCTATGTGCAGCTGCATTGCCACCTCTCAATTTCTAAGTGATAACTGTTGGCTCAAAACGACAATAAAGTAGTAAGAAATAAGAAAGTAAGGTCAACCTCCATTCAAACGCATGGGATCTCCCTTCCCCCCCGTACACAACCCTCACTCACACCATTCTGCCTATTTAAACCCTGCGAATTGTCGGCCTGCCTCATTTCGCGCTAGAACGTCCGAATCGACGGAGTCCTGGGGCCACGCCATAACACTCTGAGAGCAAAGCTGCTTCTACTACTGAAGACGTCTTCTTGAGGGCGCTTCCCTCATTGCTGCGACAGAGGACTTTGCTGCATATCTCCCAAACTCACCCGCTGATCTTCCGTTTCTTCTATAGTCTGCCGGAACCATTTCCAAGATTGGAGGACATCCACCACTACGCATAGAAAGAATATCCTATCAGAACCTTACTTCTCGCAAACGTCTCCAACTAGAATCTCGTCGTAATTGCAGCTCGAACAGTTAAATGGGCAGCTCGCAATCTGAGATGGACGCTCTTCAATTTAACGTCGTGGCAGCAAAAGGACAGTCATCTGACATTCCGGTGACGTAGATCTTCGGCAAAGGAGACTTCGAACCTAATTGGAGGATTCTACGGAGGGTTTGCTGAGAGATCTAATCTACAGGACATCGAGAAGATGAAGAAAATTCGTGCAGTGTCAAAGTGTTGTGATGTAATGGTCATTTTAGTGAAATAGTGACTTCAAGAGGAGGTTCAGTACGCCGATGGATTGCAGAGTTCGGCCGACGATGGAGGAGAACCGCAGCAAAGGTAAGGAGTCTACGCCTTTCAGCTGAGAGGGCGGCAGGTTTCTTTAGAAAAGGGCCCAACCAACGGGCATTAGAGAACAGGTCTGCATTAGAGTTTGGGTGGGAAATGAAGTGAAGGGCCCACTTGATGGGCATTTGTGAATTGGGGGGATGGGAAATTAATGTGTTAGGCACTACACACACTGATACAGATACCGGCTTTTTAGCCATTAGAGAATAAAACTTAATTTACCTTCTAAAAGTCTTCCTCTTTTATCTTTTCCATGGCAGTGGTTTTCATGCCATTGTCGCACCATGGTTTCATAGGGCTGGTCAATTGCAACCGATGACGCGAGCATCCCCATTCCCCCGGAAACTATGCCGGTTGCAGTTTTCTGGCGACACCCCTCCATTCAAAAGGGGAAACGAGCTGAGCACGGTACGCCTTTGCGTGGCTTGGAAACCCGTGTAAATTTATTATTCTAAATTCTCTTTGAACTCAATTAGCATTAATCTTTAAAAATAAATATTCTTAATAAATCTTCCATTATGATTGGAGAGTTGCATTTGCCAGGTGCAATTCATAATTCATGTATCCATTTTTTTGCTGCTTTTGCCAATTTTAATTGCATGTTTAGGAGTTGATGGAAGAACTGTTTTTATTCTACTATACAGGATTGAGTTGGATTTCCAAACTCGGTGATCTGGAAGATTCGGATCCCTGAGAAATTGCTTTCTGGGAAAAGTCACTGCGTGTATGGACTCCAGGTATATTGTGCATCATAATTTGATTTTAGTAAGCTTTTGTAATGCTTCAGTTACAAGATATATGCCTCTAATCCTCCATGAATTACTTCTTATATAATTTTTGTTAAAAAGCCATAGGTATGCTTGATTGTGCTCAAGCTTATTTTCATTCAATTAATAGTGTGAATTTGGAAAAAGTTTCACTTGTAGCAAAATTCCTTGGAAACTGTAAATGCAAGATATTTTAATTGCAAGAAATTTCTTTGCCTGCTAAGGTATCTATGTAAACTGTTAATTTAAATCCCTTGCTTAAGCAGTCTTAAATTCCAATGTTGTTCTACTTTAGCATTTTTCAATCTAATCTTTAACAGCATGTGCTGTGAAAGAAAATTCTGAAATCAAAACAGTAGTCAATTTGAATCCTCAGTTGATTTGAAATTGTCATTAGTGTGCCTATCAAAATTGATAAAATATATTTCAGTTCTTTTATAAAATTCTGAAATAAATTTACCTACTAGAGCAGCAGTATCTCGTGCACTTTTTTCTTCCAGGTATTCTTGGATGGCAGATTGCCAAGTGGACTTTGAAAATGGTTCTGGGATAGATTCCTAATAGGAGCCAATACAAGAAAATTAACCTCAGATGCCAAAGCACTTTGAAATTACAACTACTACTTCAGGAATTCTTCTAGGCTAACCTACCCTTAAGCTGATTTAAAAGATTTTCTGTTTACATTTAAGTTATACATGCAATAAACAAATAAAATATTTTAATGTGATTGAAAATTGCAATAGAATCTTAGTCATTTAGCTGGAGTGGCCTTTCAGGAATGTATGTCTGACACTTTAGTTACAGATTCTTGTAATCTCTCAAATTAACTGTTGAAATATTGCTGAATGGATTTGGATGGTGTTATTTCTATAGAAACTCGTTAACCCCTCAAAATGAAAACTGAAGGGCTATGAAAACAGTTTGTTTCATGAAACAGAATAATTAATGTTTAGAATCAGCTTTTCTTTTGCTGGAATAAATTATTTCTTTTCCTACTTTAAAAGTTGTTTTATATACGAAACACACACAATCTAAACTGAATTTCATGGCCCTCCATAGAAAAATTAAAGATTGCAAAACTTTCTCATTGTTATATAAAAAGTTCTAAGGTTTAATCTAATTCCAATTTTGATGGCTCAAAAGTTTTGAGTTTCTGATACATTTCTAATTGCTACTGTAATTTACCTTTCAACTCCTCAAATTGAATGAATTCTTCTAGGCTTCTATAGGTAAAATTGGGATATCAATGATTAAAAAATAAGAAGTAAGGTTTTCTATGAGTTTTTGTTGTAATTCCCCCAATTAATTCAATGGGATAGCTATTTGATAGAAATTTCAAATCCATAAAAACTAACAAATATCCTTTTTCATAATGTGGCTGTTCATATTATGTATACTAAATTAAAAACACCAGAGTTACTGCTCAAAAATGCCCAGCATTGAGAATAATATGAATAATATTGGCCCAGATATCAACAGTAAAATAGTCTGAGGTAAAAATAAAAAAGAAAAAGTGTATGTAAAAGTACACTACTGAGATTAAAAACCAAATTAATGAAAAGGCTAATAGTTGAAAATATATGCAAGTTATACATAAAGGGCTTGTCTGTTAATTTAAAAAGTAAACTTTTCAGTTCAAAATGAGAGAGACAAGCAAATGGTGGGATATTTTTGCGTTGTATATTGTGATACAGTTGTATACTCCCTTCAATTATACTTTTCAAGTAAAAGAAGGTGAACACCAAAATGTATGTTCTATGGCAATTTCCTAAATATGGCAACATTATATTATCTTGGAAATGAGTTAACTTTTCTTTTCTGTTGGATTCGGTTTTCCCATGGAAAAACTTAGAAGATTTAATGAAATTTAGGGCAGAACAATTTTCACTGCTGTTATTGCCGCATATTATGGTTAGTGAATTGATGTGTTAAGAAGAAGATACACACCTTGGTCTTCCAGCACATAGATGTATTTATATGAATGTCAAGCCATCCAACATTATGTCAGCATGTTATTTAAATTGAACTCGTGCCTAAAGTACATCTTCTTCCAATTCTTTATAGCCACTTTGATATCTGATCCTACTGAGATTATCTGATGAATTTTGATATTGTGAATAGTAAATAGAGGAATTGAGGATGAAAGTTTAAAAATCAATTCCTCCTATTTTTGTATTCTTTGTTTCTCTTTTTTTGTAGTCATTTTACGTCTAGCTTGGATTGAGTGAATTTAAAGACACTGCACTGTAATGATGTATTAGGGAATAAAAGAAGTTTCTTTCACTTGAAGTGTTTGTATTAAAAGCTTGAATGTCCTCCTTGAATTTAGCATAGTTCGATATTAGAAAACTTTGATCAATAAGGACATGTAAGAATGATGATTGTTAGTGTTCTAGAATGTAATGTTTCTTGTTAATGCTATTTTAAATGCTGCTTGCTCTCATGAGTGCAACGAAACCAAACGTTGTTCGTGTGGTTAACTGAGGGAAGTGATAAGCCCAAAGTACATATCAAAGCTATCATGAAGAGACAGGATAAAATTTCTTATTTTCTATATCTTTTGCATGGAATGGATAAAGTTGTGGTAGAAATAAATTCTTATCTCAGACAAGACTTCTTGGTTAGGAAGTCTTAAGGGGCTCTTACTCATAGATAAGTTACTCTTACTCATAGATTACAGTTGCATTCAAAGAATAGGCATTCACTAAAGCCAGAATATTAAAATTACAACGCAATCTTGTTTGGCTTATAGCTTAAGAGATTCTCCTCATTTTGAATTCACTGCTTTTAAATACTTTGGATATAGGTTCTCTTGAAAGCTGTGATCAAGTAAATGACAAAGTTTTCAAATGGCTTTGTATCTCAAGGAAGAAAGCCAATAGGGAGAAAATGGTACCGAAGTCAATTAGATGGTGGTGAAATATTTACATTAACCATGTTTATAGAATATGTCAGTGCAATGGACAAGCATCAAGAGGTGAAATTGAACGTAGGACTGATTTCTCTCAACTAGTTTCCATCCATACAAGATTATCAACTTGATATAGAAAAATTAATAAAAAATCACAATGAAAAACATTAGCGAAATAGCACTGCTAGATATTATGCAAAATTTCCATTTCCTTTATTCCTCATGTCTTCTAAAATCAAAACTTACAAAGTAAAAATATTTTAAGATGATGATTATTTGAAAGAATTCATTAATACAGATGAGTAGAATGCATAAAAATTCCTTGAAGGAACAAAAAACCTCAGTATAAGAATAAATGGATAGTTATTACTCATCATGAAATTTAGTATCTAAATAAAAAAGTCACTTATTGTATGTTTTCAATCCACAATCTAACAAGCAAAAGCAGAAAAATAATTCATTAAAATAAGTTACAATAAATTACATAACAACTAAGATTTTACAAATGATACACATTAAAGCTATAATAATCTAAGTAATGATACACAAAGAAATGCATCGTGAAGTTGCTAAATACTTAAATACTGGCAACAAGTTATAATAGGAACCAAATAAATGAATGATTCTCTCCAGGATGTCAGTTCCTTGGAATCATTTGCACTGAGAACTTATTTGGTGAGAGTATAAAAAATCCTGCTGAAACTTGTGATGGGTAATGTACTCCAATTGGAACTTCTACAGTGTATCTCTGCATCAGCCCAGCAAAAGTGTATTATGAGCAATGGATTCTCCTATGCAGGATCGAAACCCTGAAAATATTTGCATAATATTTTAAGAATTACTTGTGTAATTTTTAGAATGTTAATTGAATGAAAGTGTCACAATTTTGCCTTCGTATGGACAGACAAAATTAAATTTTTAATAACAAATAAAACAACATTATATTACATAATTAATCACCCAAAATAATAAACTAAAACTAAATAATAAACTGTGACTAAACTATGAAAGTGAATAAAATGATAATGCGACAGTTATATTATTACATATTCTTTATAAATTGAATATAAGAAATGTTAATGCTAAGACAAAATTTGCTTCAATATTTAGTCAATACAAGCTATAACCTGAACTGAATTAACCTGACTGAATTGCTAAATATTATTTTCAAATTAATTTGAGAGCCTCATAAAAAATGTGTCATGAGTTGTACTGTAAAAAACTTAAAATAGGAGTGTTCTGCCAAGGACTGCTGCTATGCTTGGCATTTTGAGTGAATCTAAAATCCTTCATCTGTCAGAATCCTTTGAGAATTTAGGGATGGAGGATAAGGAGTGACTAAAAGAGAAACCAAGTTGATGCTTGGCTGAATATGAAGTAAGAGTAAATTAATAGATTCTTCCAAATAAGTGCACTACTCACCAACTCCAAAGGGAATTAGTCCATGATGACCCACTACTTTCCCATCATCATTTAAGAAACGCTCAGGGCGAAAACTTTTTGGATCAATCCAAACTCTGCTGTCATGATGCAAACCATAAATATTTAAAATGACCCGAGCATTCTAAGGAAAAATAGAGACATTAAAAATAAACATCATATCCATGATTTATAGTTAGTATCTGTCTGTGAATATTACATATTGACTCACCTGAGGAATCACATACTCCCTGAATTTCACCTCTCTCTCTGTTTTAAGGCACGCATGTGGTACAGACAAAGGCATCACACAACTCTTTCGAAAGATTTCTAGCAATGTTGCCTCAGTAAAAGGCAATCTGTAAAAATGTGATAGAAAGAGAATCGAACCTGCAAATTATAAAAATTTCATTTTATTACTTCTACATCATTCATAGAGAACTATTGAGTGCCTGAAAAACTTTGATCCTACATAATTATGAACATTAGGTCTAAATCAGGGATGGGAACCTTTTACCAATGCAAAGGCATATCATGTGGTCACATAAGAAACTATTAAGCTTTACATGAATTGCCTATTGCTTTCAATATTTATGGTGAAAAATCTGGGTTCTTTCTGCCCAATGGAACTACTTTAAAGGATATGTAGGCATAAATTTTAATCTACCATATTTTGAACATCTGGCCAAGGATTGAATGGGTTTAATCCTGAATGAAGGCATGATTTGAACTTTTTCAATATTTTTCTGTGCTCTTAATCACACTAAAAATTTTATTAACTTAAATGCCATATAATAGATATAGGACTATATTTAAATACTAACTTTGGACAGTCTTCCAATGTTGGGAGCCTATCTTTCCCAACAACATTGTCTATCTCCTCTTGTACTTGAATCTGAACTTCAAGGTGCAAGACCATGTAAATGAGAGCAAATTCTAAGACATTCAGAGTTGTGGTTGTACCAGATATAAGTAAATCAAAACATGTTGTAATCAGCTGCTGATCTAAAATTAAAATTAGAAACATTTTAGTCAGTTGATTTTCAAAACGTTCACCACAGAACAGAAATAATAGCTCAAAAGATATCAGTAACGAAAAGTTTTAATGAGAAAATAAATGTATTTCCCTGAATTAATGGGAAATTTTAGCTTTTCCATTGCTAAAGTATCGTTTCATAAATCTTCTCTCTAAGAAATAAACATAAATAAGTAATATCTTAGATAAAAAATATGCAATTAAATGCCACTATATGACAAATAAAAAGTTTGAGTTGTTCTGTCTCATTTTAGAAATAGATTATGCATTTCCAATATGGTAACTTCATTGTCAAACATCAACAGTTTGGCTGCTTAACTGCTTCAAATCTCTTCATCGAGTCTAACATTGAAGTTAAAATGTTATTATTCTGATGTTAAACCCCCATAAACCATACCTACAGCATAATCATTGAGAATTCTGTAAAACTTGAATCTGTTTTGAAACAGAAACCTTTATCTGACGAGAATTTTCACAAAAAGTTCACTCTTAATTTGGTCAATACATACTGAATTGCAATCTAAGAGTACACTGATAAAACAATCAAATATGTAGGAAATGAATGTAAATCTATCATCCCTTTTGTGGCATAATAAATGAATGTGAAGCTAACATTCCACCTTTGAATTACCTCTTTTTGGTCACAAGATACACTGTTACATTCTGTTTGATTTCCATGTAATTTCCCTAGCATTCGCTTAAGTTCCATCATTAAGAACAAAGCAGTAAGTACCAATTTAAGGAAATACATAATCCTTTTCCAAAATAAAATATCTCATATAAATACAATGATACTTTAGCAGTCACTTAGATCTCTCCTTGAAGTATGTCTAGATGCCCCCATACAAATGGTTCTGAGTATGTATACATCTAGTGATGACTTATGGAAATCTGAGAGGGTTCAATTGAAAAAAAGATTCAGTTAACACAATGAGAATCAAGACTCTGTTGGTTAAGCTAATTCAGTATCACCTTCATAACAGTGAACCCTCTATAACCACTCTTGAAATCTGGGCAACCTACCCTCTAAATCCCTTTAATATTGAAAAATTAAATTAAATAATTAATAGTTAAGTAATAATAGAAGTACTGAGTTTGAACATTCAACATTCCCGTGAATACCAATATTTTAGGGTGCTATCAATGAGTTGAATCACATTTTACCAATTACAAGCAATATTACTTGTGAATTTAGAATCCTGATCACTGCTCTGATTCGTCATTTCAGAAATGTAAGCATCAACATAACATCTACTGTTATTTTCCTCTAATGACTTCTTGTGCCGTTCATACTCCTCCTGAAAAGAATATCTTTGCTACATATAACATACATAACTTTGTTGATAAACTAGGTAAAATAATTAATTGATGTAAATGAATTGAGATGAAAATCTTACAATCTTTCTTGAAAATGGCCAGATAAAATTTGAAACTAACTTAAGATTCAGACAAAAGCAATAATTGGAAAGCAAACCATTTGTAAACAAGTTTTAAATATGAAGGAACAGCATAGCTGAGATGATCTTATGCAATATCTAAGAATGTGACAGGCAAAATTTAATATATATTCTGGCAATTACTATCTAAGTTCCGTGATATTAAGTTATGCCTTCATTCTTGAAAGTTGATTTCATTCTTGAAAGAATGAAATTAACTTTGAAAATGAAATATTTATCACACTTAAAGCATAAGATGGACTCAAGTAAATTGACAAGATAGCTTGATGATAGATAGTTTAATGAAATATTGAAGTAAGGATAACTAATGAAGGCCGCTACCTTATCGGAATGCATAATATTCACTATGTCTCCAAGACAGAATAACTTTTCCTTTTACATATTCAGCCTATTTTATATCGTGATATAATTTTAGGTTCTTGTTATAATCATAACCAATTTGAGCTCAAATTATTACTCATAATAAAGTACTTTTATTTCCTTCATCTTATAATTAGTTATCAAATTATAAGACATAAATTGATAGAATGTTCTTTGGCAACAATTCAATGAAACCAATTCATGAGATTACAAAAATGATCTTTGAAATTGACTGAATCATAAATAACTGGCATATAAAAAAATGAGCTATCTCTATCCAATATAATATCATCTATTGCAATAAAAGAATTTAAGTGAACATAAAAGAGCAGATGGAAATAAATGGGCTATAATAAAAAACATACCTGAAAGAAATACAGAAACCAATTATAGTGTATTTTGGTAAATCTCCAAAAAGAGAATCTTCTCTTCCAGAGGAAGACATCTCTTTAATATGCTGCATGAGCTTCACTAATGTAGAAGCTGAGAGGCTATACCAAAAATCAATTGAAAGAGCACATTCAGTATAGCTAATCCAAACTGATCCTGAACCTTAAAATGGACGAAAAGAGAGTACTGAATATTCAACACTACATGGAAATATTTTATAGAAAACATGTTTTCCATACATTTTGTTTCTGAGACATATATATCTTACATCTGAACATCATGTATCAATGAACTGATGGAATTAAATACCCACAAAGTCAAAAGCTAAAAATATTTAATTAGAATAAAATATCAAGCAGCAAAGAATATCATTTCACCCTTTTCTTTGGTGTCCAAAAATAAATGCTTTCCCTTACTTAGAAGATTCATACTTTTATTATACCCTTCAACTTGAAATAAAATGAAAATGGCAAATATAAAACCCACAGTATAATTATTTTTACGAAGTAAATATCACAATATATTCTTCGGGGTATATAATTCTACCTACCACAAAAACTCAACTAAAAAAAGTAGACATTTGATAGGATATACTTTAAAAAGAAAGAAATAAAAAGAATATTCTGGTACTGATTAATAATTATAAAAATCAAGTCACATAAAAAGGTCCCTTCGAGAGAATGCAACGAGTAAACATAGATGAATAGAAAATTACTGCTAAGGTGGCATTACTAATTTGCTTAATAACATTAGTAATTCCTTTGTACATTAGTAATGCATGATTTAACGCACAAAGAGAGGATAAGATCCCATTCTGCCAGCTAAAAAATTTCGCATGTATGAACATAACTAAACTAAACATACTCTAAAGTTACAGGAGTATCCATAAAAGTTTTTCTTTCATTCTTGATCTTATCCATTTTCTCATATACGGCTTTCATTTCGAAATGAACAATTTCATCTCATTTCATTTAATTTTTGTAATCTAGTATTAAGATTATTCACAGCGAATTCACGATGCTCACGCCACATTTCTCCAGAAGTGTTGGTTTTACCTACAGGGATTTGATATGTTTATGATAAAAATAATCACAAGATAAAAATGGACACAAAATCACAAAACCATCATGAATTACCATGTAATTTTCCTTTCTTGTTGAAAATTTTACAAGGTATTGTCATTCTTCCAGCTAGATCTTCCCTTCTTGACAATTCGTATATAGGTACTAGCCCGGAGATAAGGATCACAGGCTTGTTTCCAATATAAAAACCAACAATTTCCCCATATTTTTGGCTAAGTCTTGCATTGCAAGGTGTGGCCTATGATTCCACCTGAAAATTTCCACAATATTTCCGAGAATTGACCATCGAGGGGGCCCTGCAATCAGACATTTTATGCAGAAATAGAAATATGTTTTTAAAAATAAGAGGTTCCATCAGCTTCTAGTAAAACATCGTGAATTATGAACAGAAACCGTTTTTCAATTTGAGATCGAACGTTTGCGTACTCTATAAAGGGATACAAAATATTGTACTATAACCATCAGAATTTCTCACTTAACAGTAAGAATTTTAATTTTATTTTCAGGTAAAACGTGTTTGTTTGGAAGCTTAGGTTAATACTCTCAACCTAAAATATTTGAACGACCTTGTTATTTAAGGTATTAATGATAACATAATTAAAATTATGGTATGAATAACAACTAATAAATAATTAAGGTAATTCGTTCGGAATAAAGGAAAAAAATTTAATCGTACATGAACGCAGCATGCATAATTTTTACCTGGCGGAAACTTGGCAGGCTTTCTCGTTAACATCAAAAGAAATAGTGCAACAAATAATGTAAGTACTATGATAGTTTCCATTTCTGGAGATTAAATAAAACAGGTTATCTTAATTTCTATCATAACCAGGAAAAAAATAGAAGGATAAGAGAAATCCAAATCAAAGACGGTAAAGACACATCACTTGAACCAAACCGGACAGTTTAAGTTAACACCTGCTGTGTAATTCCGTACGTCGTTTGTTTGATTCAAGACCCGCGAGACATATTCAAAAGAGCGATTTTTCATTTAAAAACCTCTATTTAAAGATTACTTGAAAATGAAATATATTGTAGAGAATTTCGTTCATGGTTCTGTAGTTCATTGATATTCTTTCATGCAAATTATATAAACTTTGTCAACACGTTAATAAACAACTTATACAACACCTAATTTATATTCAGTCTGTTGCCACAAAGGCTTGGAAAATGTTTGGTTGTATTTTTCGTGTGATAAAAGACTTCAAAGATATCGACTGTATTAAGCTAAGGGAATTTCTCAGGATTATTGCCTTTAAATTTAAACATGCAAGAGAATGTGGTGAATATGAGGGCATAATGAGTTATTTACGGTTATTGATTCTCTCTTCAAGAAGGAAGCAATTAGGCTTATTATTATTGCACAATTTTTTTAATGGCACTGTTCTGGAATTCTCTCTCAGATAAATTTTAATTGTCAATTAGTTGTTGTTAGAAACATTGTTGTTTTTAATATATCATATTTATTAAGAAACTGTACTTATTGTTTACCTCTCTATCATATTTGGAGAGAGGGTAACAAGTTCTGTATTAGCAGAAATGTTTTAACACCTAATTCAAATTATATAAGCGAAAATTTAATCAGGTCTAGTGTAGTGTAGCTTTGTTATAATTTATGTATTAGTAGATTCTATGTAGTTTTTTCATTATGTGACCATGCTGTGACCTACATGTTCTTGCTTCACCCTTTTTTAAATATCCTATTATAATCTTAGTACATATCTTACTATAATATTTGAGAAATTCCCTTTTATTCATGATTCTTTTGGTTGAATGCTTAATAATCAAAATTTTTACTACTTAAAGTCTTGATTCCTAAATGTTACTCTTTTGGTCTTTATGTTATTTTTCAAATATATGTACTATATTATCTTTAAAAATGCCTATGTATTTTAACTTTCTAATCTACTTATTTTTATATATTGTATTTATACCTAATTTACAATGTATTATATTTTTTAATTGACAACCTTAACCTATAATTGCTTTGTATATACTTATTTCCTTTGTGAGTTTTTATAAGTCAGGTATTTTTAACATTCAATAGCACTCTGCCCATAAAAATTATTATTATTGTCATTATTTGGGAATTTTAAGTGATATGCATGGCAAAGCTAAAAATTTAAGCAAATTTTCTCCACCACACAAATATTTTGCTTATGTTATTGACTTAAGTAGTTTTACATATTCTTCAGTACTTTAGTGTTTATTCAGTAGGCATAATCAGCAATATTGCTTTAATATATGAACCAGACAAGAAAGGCAGCTATAAGATCCTTATTCATTGAAAACTTGTCCAATTTATTTTCAGTATTTAAGATAACCTTAGTTGTGTTACAATGCTTTCCTTTACACTACAATCCATGAATTGTATGTGGTGAGGCTATGGTGAAGGCATTATAAGTAAGAGTTTTCTGGAATAATCTTAGGCCAGCATTTTGTATAAACAGGTCTAAAATTGGCTACTGTTTCGCATGAAAAGACCCAACAGTAAGCCAAAGTAATGTTACACGTTAACTAAATATATTTCTCCTCTGGATCAACAGTCAAACATTTTGCATTGCCTACAAGAAATAAATGAGAATAATATTTAGAAGTATTAGTTTGGGATTGAGGTACTTTTAACGGATAGCTTGCAGTACGCAAGCAACTTTTCCACGTATATATTTCTATTATATATAGCTAACTCTCCGGATATACCTATATAGATACGAGTAAAAGTTGCTTGCATACTACAAGCTAATTGGTACAAATTTAACAATAAGTTCCCCTTACGGGTATCATCTTCGAAGCTTATCCAGCAAAATTCTTAAAAATTGCCGCAATTCATTTCTTACGTGAGAAATTTTCATCCATGTGGCATCGAACTCACGGTCATATACAACCTTTCTTCCACTGGTTCTATAGAAAACTACTTCAAACGCAAACACTGTGATTTTGAATAGTCTCCTCCATAGAGGAAGACCTAAAAACAATTTTTAAAAAATTAGTGTAAAAAACCGCCTGGCGTCGAACGCAGGACCCGTTCGTGAGAGACAATGGCATGGAAATGTTAGATAAGTATCCTCTCACGTGTTTCAAAGTTTCAATTCAGTATCTTATCGGGAAGGTACTAAAATAAGATCCGTTATTCCCGTTTGAAATGCATGGTAGAATCGGAATGACACTCTTGAATCGAACCAAGGACCACTAGAGAAACAGTGGACGTCATGAAAGAATGTCCTCAAACGCCTCTGTCACCATTCCGGGTTTTATCTTTCCCGCTTATCGGGAAGGCAAAAAAAAAATCGTCAAAGATGTCAGCAATGCATTTCTTACGGAAGCATTTCGAACCCACCTGGCGTCGAACACACAGTCATTTGCTAACATTTCTTCCTTTGGTACTATGGAAGACCATCTCATCTACAAACACCGTAATTTTGATTGCTCTATCGCATCGAGAACGGCCTCAAAAGAGATTGCAAAAATTCGCGTAAAAGACCGCCTAGCGTCGAACTCAGGACCCTTCCGTGAGAGAAGATAGCAAATTAATATTAGATAAGTGCCATCCTTACTTGTTCCAAAGTTTCGATTCAATATCTTATCGGGTAGGTCCTAAAATAAGATTCCGTTTTCCCCATTTGAAATGCATGGTGGAATCGAAATGACCGTCTTGCATCGAACCAAGGACCACTAGACGAACGGCAAAATTCATGAAAGAATGCCTTCAAACGCCTTTGTCACCATTCCGGGTTTTATCTTTCCAGCTTATCGGTAAGACGTTGAAAAAAAATTTCAAAAATTACAGCAATGCATTTCTTATGGAAGAATTTTGCACCCACCTGGCGTCGAACTTACGGTCATTTTGTAACATTTCTTCCATTCGTATTATAGAAGAATGCATTGCGTGGATTTTTGAAAAATTTTTTGAGGCACTTATCGGTAAGATAGAGGAACCAAAATCTCGGAGATTGAAGCTCAGGTAGTCTTCTATAATACGAATGGAAGAAATGTTACAAAATGACCGTGGGTTCGACTCCTGGTGGGTGCGAAATTCTTCCATAAGAAATGCATTGCTGCAATTTTTGACAATTTTTTTGAATGCCTTCCCGATAAGCTGGAAAAATAAAACCCGGAATAGTGACAGAGGCGTTTAAAAACATTCTATCACCAGGTTTGCCGTTTCTCTAGTGGTCCTTGGTTCGATGCAAGAGCGTAATTCCCATATCACCATGCATTTCAAACGGGGAAAACGGAATCTTATTTTGGGACCTTCCCGATAAGATAGTGAATCGAAACGTTAGAACAAGTAAGGATGGCACTTATCTAATATTATTTTCCTATCTTCTCTCACGGAAGGGTCCGGAGTTCGACGCTAGGCGGTCTTTTACGTAATATTATTCAATCTCTTCTGAGGCCGTTCTCGATGCGATAGAGCAATCAAAATTACGGTGTTTGTAGATGAGATGGTCTTCCATAGTACCAAAGGAAGAAATGTTAGCAAATGACTGTGTGTTCGACGCCAGGTGGGTTCGAAATGCTTCCGTAAGAAATGCATTGCTGAAATCTTGGACGACTTTTTTAAATGCTTTCCCGATAAGCTGGAAAGATAAAACCCGAACTGGTGACAGAGGCGTTTGAGAACATGATGTTCACTGTTTCTCCAGTGGTCCTTGGTTCGATGCAGTAGCGTCCTTCCCATTCCACCATGCATTTTAAACGGGGAAAACGGAATCTTATTTTAGGAACTTCCCGAGAAGATATTGAAGTGAAACTTTGAAACACGTCATAGTAGCACTTATATAACATTCGTATGCCATTGTCTCTCACGAACAGGTCCTGTGTTCGACGCCAGGCGGTCTTTCGCGCGAATTTTCGAAAATTGTTTTGAGTCCTTACTCGGAGCGATAGAACATTGAAAATCACGGAGGTTGGATATGCTGTGGTTATCTATTGTACTAACTGAAGAAATGTTACCAAACGACCGTGAGTTCGACGCCATGTGTGTGCAAATTTCTCCGTTATAAAATGTACGGCGGTCAATTTTGACAATTATTTTTAAAGCTTATCCGATAACCGCGAATGATATAATATTGGATGCACATAGAGGCATGCCATATGTTTCATATACGCTGTTCGCCGTTCCTCTGACGGTTCTTGGTTCGATGCCTGAGCGTCATTTATACTCTACCATGTATTTCAAAGTGGGATAGCGTAATCATATTCTAGGACCTTCCCGATAAGATACTGAATTGAAACTTTGGAACAGGTTAGAATGGCACTTATCTAATATTAATATGCAATTGTTTCGCACGATTGGGTCCTTAGTTCGACGCCAGGCGATCTTTTGCGCGAAGTTTTGAACATTGTTTTGAGGCCATTTTTGGTACGATACTGCATTTAACTGATTGATAGCTTGCAGTATGCAAGCACCTTTTATTCGTATATATATATAGCTAACGCTCCGGATATACCTATATATATATATATATATATATATATATATATATATATATATATATATATTATATATAGCTAACTCTCCGGATATACCTATATATATACGAGTAAAAGTTACTTGCATACTGCAAGCTAATTGGTAAAAATTTACAATACCTTCCCCTTACGGGTGTCATCTTCGAAGCTTATCAAGCATAATTCTTAAAAATTACCGCAATACATTACTTAAGTTAGATATTTTCATCCATCTGGCATCGAACTCACGGTCATTTGCATCCTTTCTTCCACTGGTTCTATAGAAAACTACTTCAAACGCAAACGCTGTGATTTTGAATATTCTCCTGCATAGAGAGAGGTCTTAAAACAATTTTTAAAAAATTAGTGTAAATGACCGCTTGGCGTCGAACACAGGACCTGTTCGTGAGATACAATGGCATGGGAGATATGCCACTCTGACGTGTTTCAAAGTTTCAATTCAGTATCTTATCGGGAAGGTCCTAAAATAAGATCCGATACTCCCGTTTGAAATGCATGGTAGAATCGGAACGACACTATTGCATCGAACCAAGGACCACTAGAGATACAGTGGACGTCATGAAAGAATTTTCTCAAACGCCTCTGTCACCATTCCGGGTTTTATCTTTCCAGCTTATCGGGAAGGCATTTTAAAAAATAGCCCATGATATCAGCAATGCATTTCTTACGGAAGCATTTCGGACCCACCTGGCGTCGAACACACGGTCATTTGGTAACATTTCTTCCTTTGGTACTATGGAAGACCATCTCATCTGCAAATTCCGAGATTTTGATTGCTCTAACGCATCGAGAATGGCCTCGAAAAAGGCTGCGAATATTGCGCAAATGACCACCTAGCGTCGAACTCAGGACCCTTCCGTGAGAGAAAATAGCGAATTAATAATAGATAAGTGCCATCCTTAATTGTTCCAAAGTTTCGATTCTATATCTTATCGGGAAGGTCATAAAATAAGATTCTGTTTTCCCCGTTTGAAATGCATGGTGGAATCGGAATGACCCTCTTGCATCGAACCAAGGACCAATAGACGAACGGTAAAATTCATGAAAGAATGTTCTCAAACGCCTCCGTCGCCACACGGGGTTTGATCTCTCCAGCTTATCGGGAAGGCGTTGAAAAAAAATTTCAAAAATTGCAGCAATGCATTTCTTATGGAAGAATTTCGGACCCACCTGGAGTCGAACTTACGGTCATTTGGCAACATTTCTTCCATAAGAACCATAGAAGACTACCTTAGCTTCAACCTCCGAGATTTTTGTTCCTCTATCTTACCGATAAGTGCCTCAAAATAATTTTCAAAAATCCACGCAATGCATTCTTATGGGAAAAATGCGATTTTTGGGACATTCTAGTATCGAACCCATGACACCTAGCGTCGATGTCTGAATTATTGTAGCATCTAGAGTGTGGGGCCAGTACGTCGTAAAAATCTGACGTGGACGGCGCTTGTGGAACATGGTCAGAATTTGTATCCCCTATAAATATATATATATATATATATATATATATATATATATAGGTATATCCGGAGAGTTAGCTATATATAATAGATATTTATAGGGGATACGAATTCTGACCATGTTCCACAAGCGCCGTCGACGTCAGATTTTTTCGACGTACTGGCCCCTCACTCTAGATGCCAGAATAATGCAGACTTCGACGCTAGCTATCATGGGTTCGATGCCAGAAATTCCCAAATATCGCAATTTTCCCATAATAATGCATTGCGCGGATTTTTGAAAATTATTTTGAGGCACTTATCGGTAAGATAGAGTAACCAAAATTTCGGAGGTTGAAGTTGAGGTAGTCTTCTATGCTTCTCATGGAAAAAATTTAGCCAAATGACAGTGAGTTCGACGCCAGGTGGATGCAAAATTCTTCCATAAGAAATGCATTGCTGAAATATTTGACGATTTTTTTTAAATGCCTTCCCGATAAGCTGGAAGGATAAAACCCGGAATAGTGACAAAGGCGTTTGAAAACATTTTATTATCAGGTTTACCGCTTCTCTAGTGGTCCTTGGTTCGATGCAAGACGGTCATTCCGATTCCACCATGATTTCAAATGGGGAAAGCGAAATCTTATTTTGGGACCTTCCCGATAAGGTTTTGAATCGAAACTTTGGAACAAGTAAGGATGGCACTTATCTAATATTAATTCGCTATTTTCTCTCACAGAAGGGTCCTGAGTTCGACGCTAGGCGGTCATTTGCGCGAATTTTTGCAATCTGTTTTGAGACCGTTCTCGATGCGATAGAGCAATCAAAATTACGGTGTTTGCAGATGAGATGGTCTTCCATAGTACCAAAGGAAGAAATGTTAGCAAATGACTGTGTGTTCGACGCCAGGTGGGTTCGAAATGCTTCCGTAAGAAATGCATTGCTGACATCTTTGACGATTTTTTTTTTGCCTTCCCGATAAGCGGGAAAGATAAAACCCGGAATGGTGACAGAGGCGTTTGAGGACATTCTTTCATGACGTCCACTGTTTCTCTAGTGGTCCTTGGTTCGATTCAAGAGTGTCATTCCGATTCTACCATGCATTTCAAACGGGAATAACGGATCTTATTTTAGTACCTTCCCGATAAGATACTGAATTGAAACTTTGAAACACGTGAGAGGATACTTATCTAACATTTCCATGCCATTGTCTCTCACGAACGGGTCCTGCGTTCGACGCCAGGCGGTTGTTTACACTAATTTTTTTAAAATTGTTTTTAGGCCTTTCTCAATGCAGGAGACTATTTAAAATCACAGCCTTTGCGTTTGAAGTAGTTTTCTATAGAACCAGTGGAAGAAAGGTTACATATGACTGTGAGTTTGATGCCAGATGGATGAAAAATTCTCACGTTCGAAATGCATTGCGGCAATTTTCAAGAATTTTGCTGGTTAAGCTTCGAAAATGATACCCATAATGGGAACTTATATTAAATTGTTACCAATTAGCTTGCAGTATGCAAGCAACTTTTACTCGTATATATATTAACGCTCCCCGGATGGAGGGTTTACCTTCCGAGCGTTACAATATCCGTTTGGAGCAAAACGAAACTAAAGAAATCACTTTAAGCTTCTTTAATCATAAAAGAGTTTTCACAAAACTATGATACACCATGAGGGATGGAAAATTGCAGTCCAATGATCACTTCTTGGACGCACACCATCGCGACTTATTCTTCCCTTTCACAGCCCTTCCTTCGACTCCTCCCACATTCCGTTGTGTTGCTGTGGGACAAGGTAAAAGGAGTTCATGCATTTGTGCTGAAACCATAAACACTGAAATAAGAAAGGTAAACAGAAAAGAAAACACGTCACATCACTGTTTATACGGTATCTTGGCATAGGCATTAAACGTCCCCATGTATGTTCCCGCCGCCTCTGACAGCATTTAGCCAACACATTTATTGATCTGATATTGACCTGAATAAAGATGAAAACAAACCAAGTTTTGTATCAGACACATTTGGTATCCTTCAGAGTAATAGACTTATTTGGATGTTAAATATTGTTATTAATTCATAATTTTGAGAATATTGTTGAAAATAATAAGAGGTTTGTAAAATTTTGCGGTAATAAACAACTGATCCAAAAAATACACCGTAAGAGTAAATGGGGTTTCTATGTCTGTGGGTCATTCCATAAGTCCTTAGAAATAGGTAGAAAAACTAATTATTTTTTGTATATTTTAAAAATTTTTCTCCTTAGTTTCTTTATAATTCTATACACTTTTCCAAGCATTCCTCCAACTTTTTTAAGCCATTAAAAAAGTAGAATTTGGAAGGTCCTTAAAATAGGTAATTGTTCAAGCAATGAACTCCTCCATTAACTAGTGTCCACCAAGACATTTCTTCAAGTTTGTAAATAAGAATAAGTAACTTGGGGTCAAATCTGCTAAATAGAGTGGTTTTTGTGATAATTTGAACTTTAATTCTGTAATTTTGACCATCAGAACTGCGCAGATGTGCACCTGTGCATTGTCTTGATAAAAGAGGATCTTTTCCTTTTACAAATGAAAATGTTTTTTCTCTTACTCTGGAGTTTAGAAGTATATGCATGTTTCGTCCATAGTTATATATTGACACAGAAGCACATCAGGATTGAGATGGATGGAGGCTAAAATAGCTCCAGAGTCTACAATAAGATTGTGTTCATTCTCCTCTGAGATTAGCATCCACTTTTCCGAGTTTTTTTCCTACTCAATTTTTCATGCAACAATGAAACACTGTACCTTACCATATGCCTTACCAACTATTTTGCTTTGATTAGTCAATCACTCATACCTATATCATGGATTTTACCAATGATTGCTTGGGTAATCACTTCCACTGAAGGTCTGTAAGGTCTTTATTAAGGCGAGATTGAGAGTGAGAAGTCTCTTCTTCCATCAAACCTTTCATCAATGATATTACATACATAAAAAGTTTTGTATAGGTGAATAGAGAGGAAAACATTAGGAGTAGATGCAAAAAAAACCAAACGTGATATCTTAGGAAAAAATATCCACTGCAGGAAAACATCCACAAAGAAGGAGGGTGTGAAGAGCCTGTGCAAACCTACTGATAGTACAAGCTAAACGATTTAAAAGAAAACTGTGTATGACTTGGAAATTACAAAAGCAGTACTATAAAGAAATGATAACAATATAAAATCAGAAAAAGAAAAAAAATGTAATAGTAAATAATGAGGAAATAAGAAATATGATAAAAACATAAGATAAAACATTCAAACGAAATTACAAAAATAATAATAAAATCAAATCATAAAAAGAGGAAGTAGCAGGAATACACTATGAGAAAATAATAAATATCACAAAAAATAATAGATTAAAACTATGAAATAATAAACATTGTTATGAGAATGAATGATGCTAAAAAGACAAGAAATTTAATAGTTAATTAAAAATGGTAAACAAATAAATACAAATGGAAATATTTTTTTATAAAAAGGATCTAAGAACAAGTACAAAGGACAAGTAATACATATATATATAATTGTGCAGCGAGAAAGAACGGTCATCTGAGTGTTGATCAGTGCTGAAGTAGCTATATTGAGGTATAGAAGGAGCAGTATCAATTGGGTGATTGATTCTCTAGAAGATTAGTGAGGCATTTATTCTTGAAAGAACGGGTTGAAATAAATGATTTAATGTGAGGTGGAAGGGCATTCCAAAATTTAATGGCAGTTACTACAGAGGATCTGTGAAACATCTCCCTCCTATGATATGGAATGAGTAAGTTGTCTTTTCTCCTAGTATTGAAGTTGTGAATAGATTCTAAGCTGACAAATTTGGAGAAGAGGTATTCTGGAGTTTGAATTTGCAAGAAGCTGACATAAGAAAAGGAAGTCTACAACGAGGTTCGAGTTTAATCCAAGATATTTTCTTGAAGGCATCAGAAATACGGTCATACTTTTTTAAGTTAAATATAAGGCAAACAGACGCATTTTGGGCACATTGCAACTTAGAAGCTGATTCTTGTAATAAATCTTGGTGCACAAAGTCCCCATAATCAAAGTGAGGCATGATTAATAAGTTTACCAGTTGAATTTTAACAGAGGGCGTTAGGAAACTTCCCAAGCATCTGAGGGAATGAATGGAAGAATAAACTTTTCTACAAATTTTCACTACATGCTTCAACCATGTAAGATTATTGTTTATGCAGTCACCGAGATTATTAACAGAGTTACAGAATGGGATCTCAGTATTTTCCAAGATGAGCTTTGCATTGATATTTCCAGTAAATCAATTTAATAACGTGGGATATTTGATTATAGATAATCTTCATGGTGGAAAACCACGATCAATGTTTAACCAAGCAGAAGAGCAATCATCAGAAACAACTCTTTGTTTACGATCATGTAGATAAGAAGAAAACCAAACCGTTGACAATTTTGAGAAACCCATATTTTGCAACTTTGCAAGCATTATATCTGCATCAGCCGAATCGAAGGCTTTATTTAAGTCCAGCAGAATCAAGGCTGTTAATTTACTATTATTTACTATTTAAGAATATCATCAGTTATCTTAACTAAGGCCGTGGCAGTACTATGCGACTTCCGGAAACCTGACCGTGAGCAATCAAGAATCGAATTTTTATGTAATTATTCAATAATTTGATGATGCAAGTTTTTTGAGGACTTTTGATAAAACCGGGAGGAAACTGATGGGTTGAAAATCATGAGAATTCAATTAAGAATTTTTCAAAATTGGTTTCACTAGTAATTTCCATGGCGTTGGAAATTTTCCCGTAAGGTAAAGGGTAAAAATGTTTCCTATCAATGGTAGCACTAAATATCAAAGTTTGTTTATGATAGTAATAGGAATGCCATCAGCACCTTCGGCTTTTGACTTAATGCTTTTTAAAGTATTGAATACTTCATATTGTGTAACTTCTTTGAATGAGAACTCGGATAGAATAGAAGATGTAATAGTTTTCTCCTTCAGAGTTTGTAACACTCTTCATTTGTGCTTCCGATCAATTTCAGTTGGAGGAAAGGAAAATATCTGGTTTTAAGTGTTAAGAGACGTTCCATTGAGTGTTGGAGGTTCCCTAGATTTTCCTATTCCCAGGTTACATAAGTTTTTCTATAAAGCTGCTGGAGTTTTATTGTCTTTTGAAATAGAATGAGCATATTTTAATTTCGCATTTCTTATCATTTGCTTTACTTTATTTCTGAGTGTCTTGTAATTGCTGAAACTTACGGGATGGTTATTGCGTTTGAATTCTCGGAAAGTAAAGTCGTAATTTGTCATTATTCGTCTGATGTCATCATTGAGCCACGGAGCTCAAGGTTTAGAAATTCTAACTTTCTTCATTGGAGCATGCTTATTTAGTAAAGTTAACAGAAGATCATTTAAAATTACAACTTTGGTATCAACATCACAGGCAAATTCTATTTCATACCATGCTGGTCTAATTGCGTCTTCAAGCATTTCTGCCTCACTTAAATCGTTTAGACACTAAATATGTTTCTGTTTATTTTTCCTAATCTTGAGTGAGTATGAGACAATAGAACGTCATGATGTGAAATTCCAGGTGCTGGTAATTGGCTGTGAATTTTGACCTTTTTTGGATTGGCAGTGGCAATGAGATCAACCCACGTAAATGAAGTGAGAGTATTATGAGTAGGTAACAGTGGAAGAATGGTTAAATTATGCACATCGAAGGAATTGCAGACAAATTTTATCTCATAATTTAGATTTGCGTTGAAATTGCCAGTGACTATTATGTGATCATAATTGTTATGCAGATTCGATAATTCTTCATCAATATCCAATAAATGCCCAATATTTGGTGGTTGATAGATGACGCCTAGAAGGATTTTTTATGCTCAAGAACTACTTCTAAGAATAGAAATTCAGGTCTCTTACAATAGTTAGGATTGCTGTTAGAGATGATTTTACAACAAAAATCGCTCTAAACAAATATACCAACCCCACCTCCTCTTTTACCAACATGATCATTATGGTATAAACAATAGCCAAGAATATTAACAGTTGAAGATGGAATTGTTGGATTGAGCCATCTTTCACTAACCGCATTCGCATGTATGCCGATTCAGGAATAATGGAACAAAGTTCATTAAGATGAGGAATAAGACATTGAGAATTCAGGTAAAGAAGCTTAAAGGTATTCTGGTAAGGTATAAAATTTTTTCTCCAAGATATCGTTTGTTGAAAAATGGAATGACTTATTGTGAGGAAAAGTATTATTAGGGAATATTGAGTGTAACCTAGAGTGAGGAGCATGATATACATCTTTGGGTGTGCGTGAGGGATGGAACACTGGTGCCTCTGGGTTGAGAACGGACACCCTGGAATGCAAAGGGAAAAAAGCGAGGGCATTAGAATCAAGGTGAAAGAAAGAGGGAACAGAAGAGGTCTGGAATGCTCTGGGTGTGTCTGCCAAAGTGGTTGAAGAGAATGGATGATTGAGAAAAAAAAAGAGATCTTAGAATCCATTTAAGAAAAACAGGAGGGAAAAATGGAAATGCACTTTTAGAATAATAGAAAGTCAAGAAGAGAGAACATTTCAATAACAAGGAAGAAAATATAGAGTTAAAAGAGGAAAAGAATGTGAGCAATAATGAGATATACCGTATCAGCACATATTTTAGTTGGATATAGTTCTTATGACTAATTAATTCTCTAGTTTCTGTGAGTTTATAACTTAACGAGTGTATAGAGTTACTTAACTAAGTGCTAGGAAAAATAATAGCAGTGATAGATTGTCACACTACACTGTACTATACACTGAAAAACACATGGGATACCACTGTAACCTAACTTATGATGTCCCAACATTACACTGCACTAAGCCACTACGGACACTAAAATATACACAATATTTCACAGCACTATAGTAATAGGAAAATATTTAACACTAATGGTTGGGTCAAATCGGCGTCTATTTATGGCCACTGGTTTTCCTGCCCTGGTCTTTTGGTCCTCACTTGAAGTTTCCAGATTTCTCACAAGTCCTATTTCTTCGCTTAATTTCGGCGTCTACTCCTGACTGAGGGTGAGCATATGGCGTCTTTTAGCATAGTGCCTGTTGGAAGACAGTTTCACGCGGGCCCACCAAGTCCTTTGCAGCAACCAACACTGCATCTCGTGAGTGATTCCTGAACCCTTTAAGGACTTTTTCTGCAACCATATTTTATTCCTGACTTAGTAAAGCAGGAATTTCACTATAATTGGTCATGATTTGTCATTAGGTTCCGAGGTGCGTCCGATTTCGTTAACCCCTTTTGAAATGCATTATAGAATCGAAAAGACGCTCTTCCATCGAACCAAGCACTACTAGAGAAACGGTAAACCACGCGAGAGAATGTTTTCAAACGCCTCTGTTACCATTCCGGGCTTAATCTTTCCAGCTTATCGGGAAGGCATTTAAGAAATTTGTCACAGATTTTAGCAATGCATTTCTTATGGTAGCATTTCGAACCCACCTGGCGTCGAACACACGGTATTTCGGTAACATTTCTACTTTTGGTACTATGGAAGACTTCTGGAAACACTGCGATTTTGATTGCTCTATCGCATCGAGAACGGCCTCAAAACAGTTTGCAAAAAATCGCGCAAAAGACCGCCTGCCGTCGAACTCAGGACCCTTCCGTGATAGAAAATAGCGAATTAATATTAGATAAGTGCCATTCTGACTTGTTCCAGAGTTTCAATTCAATATCTTATCGGGAAGGTCCCAAATAAGATTCCGTTATCCCCGTTTGAAATGCATGGTAGAATAGAAATGACGCTCATGCAACGAATCAAGGACCATCAGAGAAACAATGAACTGATTGAAAGTATGTTTTGGAAGTCCTCTGTTTCCATTCCGGGTTTTACCTTTATCTCCAGCTTATCGGGAAAGCACTTTCTTAAATCTTAAAAATGTCCATCGTAACAGATAGTGTATGCAGACGGGAATCCAAATTCAATAATTATAATTATTTTTTTTCTGGGAATCAATTCTATAATAACACATCCTTTTGTTGCTTATTTTATTTCTCATCTCCCTTTGAGATCAATATGAAGAAACTATCTTTCATTTCAAAGAAACAATGTATTGTTTGTGTCAATACAACAATTTATAGTTAGGAAAATACATTATAAAACTGTAATATTTAGTTTATCTAAATAAATCTTAAATATCTACTGATCATAGACCATGAACCGTTTATTTAATGTTCATCATCTTGTTTAATTTACTTTAGCTTGATATTTAATAACATTAATATCTGATCAACTTAAGTTAAAGCCATTGATTACAGAGGGAAATTCAATTTGAATAAGAAATTTAAAAAAAGTCAATTATTTAAATTGAGCTTTTTTGTTTCATCATGAAGGTTGAAATTGTTTTTTATGAGTAGAGTAAGAAATACATAAATATCTCTCTCATTAGAGGATCGTCTGTGAGATTCCAGGATGATGATTTAAGCCTCAAATTCAAAAGTAAATTTGATAATTTAACATGTATTTTATTCATGCTAAATTGATAAATATTTACTGAGAATACAATAAAAATTGTTTATCCTAGTTTAATACTTGTTATATACATCATTATTTTATTATATTCAATATATTTCTGTATTATACTATTTATTTATTTATCGATTAGTTGACATTGTACCTAAGGCAGTTTAATGATTGATATATGATCAAAACTACAAGAACATGTTTTAATAAATATAAGAAAATTTACAGATAAATATCAATATTCTTTCCCAGTGAAAAAGTTAGCACACATAGCAATATATTTAGTACTTTAACATGGCATTATGGATTGCCTAATTATACTTTACTCAATCATATTAGTAAAGAATATTCTGGCAAGCAATCTAAGTGAAATCTTGGAATGGCTGATAAACAATAATGTTTACTGAAAATACGACTGCTTGTCTTCGACATATGAAGCATTAAAATAAATGAAGCAAAATTAAATATACAATAGTAAAACATTAAAACAATATTAGCAAAGAGAATCGCAGGAAATTTGTACAAAAAGACAATTCAGCACCAAATTTAAACTTATAACAATGTCTAATCCGATGAAAGAAGTCATGAAAGTAAATTTTAGAGCTATCTGATTAAATCTATAAATTGGTATAAAAAAATTTGGTTTACTTTTGTAAGTTCTGCTTAAAATAATCATGAAATTAATGCATTGATTGATTATAGGCAGTTTCTAGAGCTTCGTCGCGTTGCCTGGCTACGGTTTATCAACATTTAATCTCTATTTTGAAGAGATAACGTCAGAGGAACAGCATATGCTCGGTTTTTTATTCAAACAAAAGATAAGTATGACAAGTATCCAATATTATGATCTCCAAATGTGGACATTATTCAGTCTATAATGCTTTTGTAGGTTTAATTATGTTTCCAGTTTACGGCTTATTAAATATAAACAACATCTTTTAGCACTTGTAATAAAGTAAAAAACAGGAAAATTTTACCTGTACACGTTTCCATTGCGAAATTAATGGATTTGTTGTAAAACATGTTCTTGATATTCATTCCGTTGACAGTATATCGATTTTCAAGGAAAAATATCATCTTAAATGGTTATAATTCTGGAAAAACAGAAAACAATGTGTATAAATATGTTCTCTTAGCGAAATAAGGCATTGATAGATTATGGGCCACTTCTTGATGCTCATTCCGTTGCTATGGTATTTTTTATCTCATATAAACATTTTAAACCGTCATAGCTCTGAAGAAAACAATAGTAAGTACATTATCTACAGACAAGTCATTGGGATGCATTGATAATAGATGTATTGACTGATCATAAGCCATTTTTATGGTGGTTTATTGCGTTGTCAGGATACCATTTATCAACAGGGGTCTCTATCTTTGAGAGATAGCAACGCAGAAAAAGCTTGAATCGAATTTTTTCAATCCATGTAGGAAAGTTGGTTGCGGAAGGTCAGGAGATGAAAACGGCGATAGGGTTCTTTTGTCTTATAATCCTGCCATCTGTCGAGATAGCACTCGTAGTCCTTTCTGCCAAGCTTTCCAATGTAGTCGTTCTTCATCGCTCGGTAGAACAAGATTAGGCCTTATTGGAAGTCAATATCTCCTAAATTTTTGTAAATATTGAGTGATTCGAACGTTAAGAAATCGTTTGTTCATTATCGTGTGCAGTGTTCGAACGACAATTTTTTTTTAAAGTCAATTTATTACATGTCACCTAAACTAACCTACTCGTGTAAATATCGCTTTAATTTATCAATATTACATATAATTGGCGTGAGTTTGCTGTTCCGGTAAGAATATTTGCAGTTTTTCAACGGTTTTGAGCAAGAATAAACGGGATTTCGCTCAAAAGGTGAGTGCAAAAGTGTTATTGTTTTTCACATTGAAGAGGCTAGACCGGTTTACAACGTTTGTGAATTGTATTTGCATGATTTGTAGTGAAAATGTCAATTTTTGGTGAATCTATGAACGTTTTAAGAGCGTTTTGTGCGAATTGCGAAGTGAATTTGCCCTTAGAGTGAAATCTGTTCATGAATCGATACTTAGTGACACATTTCCATCAACTTCCGCAACGAAAAGTGAGACTAACCCTCCTTTTTGGACCTATTTTCCAACTTCGGTGTTTTCCAGCTATGGTTGCCATATTTCGGGCGTTTGTTTATTTCAGTTACTAGGGACGCTTTGGAAATGTTTTACTTCTAATTTATCAACGTTTAGCACCAACGTATTGCTCAATTTAAGAAACTCCGACGGTTTTCTGTGTCGTAATCTTGCAGAATATTGGCTCTTGTGCTGTTTATCTTGAAGTTTCGGGTTCGTTTTTCTTCCAGTTGTAAAAGTCGAATTTGCAAGTGAAATTCCGTTGCGTAGGTTACTTCAACTGGTTTGTTAGTTAAGATGAGAAATATTGATCACAGAGAGCTGAAGTATGTGTAAAAATGAAACGAATTTCATAAACTTCCTTGAGTAATTTATCATCCTTTCCTACTCGGTTTCGCTGAAAATCTATGGAAATATGTCAACATGACATCTGCAGTGAAAATTAGGTAAAGTTTGTTACATGACTGTATTTCATTTTGAACAAATTAAAAAATAACCGGACTACGAAGACACAACTGGTGTCAAAATTAGAATTGCTTCTTATTAATACAACTAAGTCCTTAGCGATTCGAATCCGTTTAATATTTAATGAAATGTGTGGACATTGCGTCGTGCAATTCTGTATTGGCGTCATCAGTATTGAATGACGGTTTATTAATTGGAATAAAATTAAAAATAATCAAATCACGAAGGCGGAAGTGGTGTTAAAAATAAATTCTTATCATCATAACAGAAAGTCCTTAGCGATTTGAATTCGGCTGATGTTTACTGAAATATGTGTACGTCATTGTCTCCCAAAGTTTTTACATTTTGTCGATCTACTGTATATGAAGAATTATTCCACCGATGAAATTGAAAAATGTACGGGAGTGAAGGGTTATCCTCCCCCCCTAAAGAGTTTCTTTATATCCAATTCACTGTTATTTCAGCATTTATACCAACATCGCATGCCATCATACTAAATAACGTTTGTTGATTAGAAGTAATCGTCGTATGAAAGAGAAAAGGCTCAAAATTAAGCTTGCATTCTAATATTTGATCAGAATTCCGCGAAGACATCTCATCGATCAGAATCATAACCGTGTAATTATGGGGGACGTGTGATTAAGATTCATGCGGACTTGGTTAACGTGATGATTAAAGCGGGAATGAGAGACAGTGATTCAGCTTTAGTTATTCGGTGTGCCTCATTTCGTAAAGCAACGTTTAAGATTTCAAGAAATTAAACATTTCACTTTTGACAGAATTTTCCAGATATCGGTAACGACATATACGTTTGATAAAACAATATTTTATGGATCTTACAACGTCTTATATGGAGATAATAATTTAATTTGTTTTATAGTTACTTAATATTTTATTGATCAAATCATAATTTGCGTTGCCATAAAATACGACCTCGTACACTTTCCTACGTATGGTAATCCCTCAGTTGTACGTATGAAAAAGTGAATTCTTCCGTCAAAATGGCGGGACTAAACTATACTTATAAAAAATGCATTAAGTCCTTCATATATCTAGTCTTTCTTGATTTTCTAAGATAAAAATATTCCCTTTCAACTTTAGAATACCCATCATAATAGATACTGAGGATGGACGGAAAGCCTAAAATTAACTTGTAAATTTTTTTTAAGAAAGTGTTAATGACCGTTTTTTATCATTGAAATTAACGTATGGGTAATACTAATCATTTAAAACACTTGAGTACATTAAAATACTTATATATCAAGTAACCAGCCATTTCAATCAGAAATATGTTGTACATTTTAAATCAGTTTTAAAGCATCTACAGCATATAAGATCATAAATTCGTAAATGTATATAGCTTAATTTCGATTTTCAAAGTTTTATAATGTTTTCCTTACCGTTAAATGTTGGTCTTCTTTCCTTGTACATTTCTTGTGGGCCTTTTTATCCCATATATTCTTATGAGAGTCGAGTTCAACGAGTTTTATCAGCAGAATGACCAGCATTTCGTCATATTTGTCGGAATTCTCAAAATTTCTGCTGGAAAAAGATATTCTATGAACAATATGAATATATATACATGAAGCCCGAGAAAATTACCTTACAACAATATGAATCTTTATCAAATTTCCTTTATTTTGGTATCTGTCTCGATTTCGTAGGGGATTATTACTAATTTAATTCTGCAATTAAAAAAGGATATCTGCAATCGATCAAGAAACTTTACCTGAATTGTGAGCATTTTCGAGTGGTGCAGCCTCGAACCAAGGATACTATTGGTGGGGAAATCGATGTGTGCTCTAACGAATCTTTAAATTTCATATTTTTATCTCGTCGGGAAATGCGTGAAATCAATATCCAAATACAATTAACTATATGCTAGTATAGGATACTCATTCTTTCACTCATTAATGTCTCTTCTGTCTAATCCAGATCATTTTCCTATAGCATCCTTACTATGCACGAATTGAATGTTTTTCTTTGTGTGCCACTGCTCGTGAATTCTTTTTTCGGAGAATACGAAATTCCTTTTCAATCCAAGTAACAACATACAATCGTTATCATATTACTGTGAATATGATACTAAAATCAAATGAAATAGATTGCGTTGTAGTGTCGGCTAGCACTATTTCTTGTGATTCATTAAGTGCACTAATCACTAATGATGCAAGAATTTCTCTTAAGAATATGATTACCGGAGAATTTCCTAAACTATGATTTTCATCATTCCATCCACAATGTTTCAATCAAATTATTTTTAGCTGAATAATACTCAGCGTCGACAACTTTTCCAATGAAGTTTTTCACGTAAATAGACGTGAATTTAGTTCTATCACATTTCATGTCATATACTAGCTAAAGTGCTCGTTGATACGGGAAATACAAATTTCTATCTAGCATCTTAGTTGCGTCTTGGATGCTGTTATGACTCATTTTTAAACTTTGAAGATTAATATGCCCTCTCTGTAAGATAGAGAATTTCGTCCCTTGAATATTTCATCTTATTTCACCTGTATTATTTGGTCTATGATATATCGGACTAAGATTCTTAATCGTTACTGCGGACCTCAATTTTATAATTCTTAAAAGGGATTTATAGAAACGGAAACGCCCTCTAAGTTGATAAAATGTAGCGCAACTTTCTGAAAATAATTTTCAAGCATCCTTAAAAAAATTAAATTCATAACCAAATGAAATCAATTAATTTCAACACAAAAATCCTGAAGTTACTCCAAAAGTATCAAAAATATTTCATACATTTTATATTTAAGTAAGATATTTGTCCTAAATTTGAAATCTTAAAATTCAATCACACGACTTTTCGGCATTATTGTCCGAATTCTCAATTTTCGCATGAAAATCGACCAGAATCAAAATCTTCATTCAATTTCCTTATTTTTAGTACTTGTTTTCGTAGGAATATTATTTCTGTTTACATTCTGCAAAAGTCTGCAATCGATCGAAATGAATTTTACGTGCATTTCTCATCAGAGTCGAACCAAGGATACTTTTGGTTGAAAAATATGGATGTCTGTTGGGTCGCTGATGAATCCCCAAATTTAAAAATAGAGGCTTTTAATAACGGATATGCACATTGAGGGATATGTACTTTTCTAGGGTATCGGGAAAGTATTCTAAAATATTCTCAAAAATCTACGCAATGCATTTTAAAGGGAAGCCACCAGGAGTCGAACTCACGCTAGTTTGGTTTCATTTCTTTAACTGTTACCATAGAATACCACCTCATCTGCGAACTCCTTAATTTTGAGTGCTCTATCTCTTGGACAAAGGCTACAAAACAATTTTCTAAAATTCGCGCAAAAGCCCGCCTGGTGTCGAACTCGGGACAAGTTCGTGAGAGACAATTGCATGTTAATACGAGTAAAAGTTCTTGCAGTGGTTTTCTTTACCAACAGTGAATGAAACGTCACCAAATGACCTTTAATTCGACGCCATGTGGGTGTGAACCTTCAAAAATACATTGCGGCGATTTTTAAGGATTCTTTTGAATACTTTTTCGATAACCTGGAAAAATATAACCGGATAGCGGTTATAATAAGCTTTCATATGCGCTGTTTACTGTTTCCCAGATGAGCCTTGGTTCGACGCCAGGGCATCATTTTTATTCTAACGTAGACTTCAAACGGGGAATCCCGAATTACGTCTCAGGAACTTCCCGATATATAATGTAATTTTAGAAACGGTCGGTGTTGCCACTACCAAACAGTCATGTGATATCTTATTTTCCGAGAAGGTCCTGGGTTCGGCTCCAGGCGGTCCTAAATCTCCCATAAGATATGTATGGTGGGATACTGAAATTTCTTAATGAAACATTTCCAAAGAAGATGGAAGTCCCGTATGTGAAGTCAAGAGTACGTTCTACAAAAGCAGTTTCCCTGACGGTCCTTGGTTCGTCCCCAGGGTACTAATTGCATTCTACCATACGATTAAATGGGAAATTCGGAATGTTTGTACCTTCACGATGCTATATCGATTCGAAATTCAGCATACAGTAAGAAGGGTCTTTTGTGCGATTTTTTGAAAATTGCTTTGAGGCCGTTCTCGATGTAATAGAGCATTCACGGTGTTTGCAGAGGAGGTTGTCTTCCATAGTACCAAAGGAAGAAATGTTACCAAATGACTGCGGGTTCGACGCCAGGAGGGTCCGAAATTCCCCCGTAGAGAATGCATTTCGGCAATTTTTTTAGAATTTTTTTGACTAATGCTTCCGCTATAATAGGGAAAAATAAAATCCGGAATGTGAACACGGGTCATATATACGAATTGGAGGATAATCTGATATTTTGGTAAGTTTTTGCAGCGATCAGCTTGCAGTATGCTGCCTTGTGGACGAACTCGTCTCTGCCCACATACTCTCCCGAATGACATAAGAAAATATTCCGGTTTAAATGGCAATAGGGAGACCCGAGTTCGATATCCTTCCCTTGTCTATGTCTTTTCTTACTTGAGGTTGGACAGGTTATAATAACGAAATTGTAGAAATTTTTATTAAAACCTCCTATTTCTCGACAATTCGATTAGAAAACGATTTCCAAAATAAGCGTTTTCTTCATTATCGCTTAATTTCATATTTGTTTTGGTTTCATGGGACCGTTATTTTTATTTCTGCAATAGAAAAGTATTCAGCAATCTTTCTTAATGAACTTTTCGTTCTATTCTTATAAGAGCATTTTGAGTCATCCAGAGTCGAACCAAAGACATTTTTGGATAATATGTGATAGAGCATTGGCCCTCAAATTAGTATTAAATTTCATAATTCTATCTCATCGGGAAGTGCGTGAAATTAATTTTATATAAATATCACTTTTTTTTCCTTACAAGTTATACTGACATATACAAAACAGTGATATAATGTCCTGGGGCAGGAATTTGGATGCTAATATACTAACTATTTCTTGAATTTGTCTAAAATTGGTAATGGCACACACAGCTTCCACTTTTACAGTTAATTTCTATCATAAATACATGATGAAAATAGAGCCAAAATGAAGAGAATTCTTCGTGGATTCTATTTTTGTAATCGTTTGTCTTCCATTTCTTTTAGAGAGAAATCTGATTAAAATAGAGTAACTACCGCTTTTTCACATTTCTGAGTAAACAATGGACATTTGTGTATCGTACGATTGAATTCTCTGAAATAGCTGTATTTTTAAAAGTAGTCTTTTCCTGGTTGGAATTGCCTTTTTGTCGATTTATTTTATTGGTCCAGTTTCAGGTCTCCTAGGAGATGAAGTATTTAAGTGGGTTTAATCAGTGCAGTATCAAGAACGATTTTATTGCTCTTCTATGGAGGTGATCTTATTTTATTGTATAAAGACAGTGAATGACACTTTAATGTCTGCAAAAGACATGTTTTGAGTGGGTTAATAAACATGAACTGATTATAATTCATTCTTGATTCATTCAAGTTATCTTTTATAGTAATAGACTTTGTTTTTTGTCTTATAATTATAAGATAATACCTATATATATTTATTTATCCGATGTTAGTGAATCCCATTAGCATTATATGGAAGAAATTTTTGAAGATCAATCTCACGCATTTGCCGACGTGATGTCGGACTTCGTTATAGGATCAGAGACCATATTGATGTTTGTTTGTCTATAGTATTTTTGGTTCCACTGTAGATATCTGGAACTTATTATCGTAAGCAATTCACGTAAAGTTCATTTAGATTGATCGCAGATTTATTTTCAGCATTTTTCTGTAAGAGTAAAATGGGAATTTCGGCTAGTTTAAGAAAAAGAGAAGGTCTTAATTATAGACTCTCTAAAGAGGAAATCATTTTGTAATTTTACAGTAACGTTTTAAAATAATGTGCAGTTCAGCTAACAGACACATTTCCACGTATGTATTTGTGCGATTTTTCTTTTTGCAAAATAAGAAAGTGTAAAAGATCAGATTCTGCATTACTTCTTTAATTTAGATAGAAAGTGATCTCTTATTTGGAAAAAGTACGAGTAGAGGAGTCAAAATCACTATTGGCTCTGATAACTCAAACGATTTCTACAAATATTTACGCCGTTGAAGAGGGGATAGAAATAACTCATACACTATTTATACAAATGCAAGAGATAACCTGACCCAGGAACAGAACTTTGCCGAGGCATTTAATGAATGGTTCTCGAAACTTTATAGTAAGTGCATCCTAGGAACAGGCAAGATAGCAAACAGGGAAAACACAAGTGTAGGGAGCAATTCAAACTGTATCCGAATTATTGACTCAGTTATTTTAAGGAATATTCTAAAATTAAAAAATAGGATATCTAAAGGACCTGACAAAATCACAAGTGACACTATTAAACTGGAAAATAATGCAATAGCAATAGTTATCTCAGAACAATGTTTACAGCAAATTTAAACATCAATTATATTCCTAACGACTGGTCTAAGGTGATTGTGATCCTGATACATAAGAGAGGCTCTAAAACATCAGTAGATAACTATAGGCTCATTAGTCTAACCTCCCAAGTTTGTAAATTAATGGAAAAAATAGTTGATCATCTCTGAGAATACTGGATGGAAAACGATGGGTTAAATAAGAGGCAGCACAGATTCAGGAAGGGATACTCATGCGAGATGCAGCTCCCTGGATTGGTTATTGCTGAAAATATGGATAAGTGGGATGAAGTCATTCAGTCACTTATCATTGATCTTGCAAAAGCGAAAGTTAAATATCAATGTTTGGCTAGTCAGAGTTGGTGACGCTCAGTCTAAAGAGATTGAGGTTTCTTCAAAGGGCTGCATCCTAGGACCATTACTATTCCTAATTTATATAAGTGATCTCCCTAAAAAATAAAATCTGAGGTTAGGCTGTTCGCTGATGATTGCATTTTGTATACGCCCATAAAGGAAGGAGGTGACCGTGAAATCTTGCAAAGTGATTTAAAACAGTTAACTGAATGGACTAAGGTAAACGGTGTGGAGATCAACATCAGTAAATGTAAACACACAAAGTTTTTTAGAAGAAGGTCACCGGAAATTAACCATTATATACTGAATAATGAATATACCGTTCCCGACTGCAAATATCTTGGTATTAAACTATTTGAAAATTTTAAATGGGGGAGTCACATCGAAGATATTACTTCCAAGGCTTATAGAAATCTTCACTTTGTAATGAGGAACTTAGTGTGGAGTGACGGAGACAGAGTGGGAGTCAAAGAAAGAGCGTATAAATCCTTAGTTAGGCCGATTGTTGAATATGTGACGAGTGTTTGGGACCCTCACGAAACGGGCCTTAATAACAAACTCGAAGGCATGCAAAAGAAGGCGGCAAGATATGTAATTGGAAATCACAAGAAGAAAGTCAGTGTTAGTAAAATGACAGATCAACTAGGAGGGAATCTTTATCATCGAGAAGGAAGATGTTTAAAATAACGGGTGTATTTAACGCGTGGAACTGTAAAGATGGCTGGGATGAACTAGGGGCAAGATTTCATTCACCAAATTATATTAGATGAGGCAATCACTCATTTAAAAGAAAAGAAAGTAAACAGAAAACTGATTTCACTAAATACTCTTCCATCAATAGAGGTATAAGAGAATGGAATGCTTTACCTGGAGAAGTTCTCATTCCAACGCTGAATAATGTAAAACTTTTTAAAACTGAGCTTAAAGATCATAGTATTTAAATTATGCCTATCTATAAATAATGTAGTATGTAAAGTTGATCGCATCTCATTTTAGTGTACTTAAAATTTTATTATGTATATTGTATTATATAATGCTTCATTTATAATTTATTTTATATTGATTATCTACTGTGATATTTTTTGGATTGTAAATTAATGTTGAATGTGTATCCATTTATATGTGTATGTACACGTAAATGTGTATTTATTTATTGTTAAGAATTGAGCTGTCCACGGGAGGTTTTTGTAGGGGTTTCTCTCCCATCCTTGAGTGAATGCTGGACAGACGTCATTATTTTTTTCTCCCCCATCTCCATTGCCACCTGACCCAAATTGCAACGTTTTATGTTAAATAACTAATAAATCCATGTTTTTCTTTAGCAAACAATTAGTAAGAGAAAAGAAAGACGCCTAGCAACTGATAATCAAAGAAACGAGACTCGAAAAGGAAAGCTGGTTATGTGAGTATTCTAGTTATTTTTAATGCTTTTTTGTAATGGCCTTTTTTCTATCAATCTATCATTTATATTAAATTAATGCATTAATTTCTAATGCCTATTTATATTTTGTCTATTTTACTAAAAATTCTGCGGGTTTTTAATTGTAAACAACATTACAAACATTTTCCCATCTAAAAATTTAAAGGTTGTCAATGTCTTCTAAGTATGGGCATTAATTCCCAATGTATTCATACAGGAAAACAAATAAGATCGGTTTCAACAATAGCATAGGTCGTCAAGGGAGACGGGTTGTTCATGCTCAAACTATACGAAATATTTGTAATTGTCATCTTTTTTATCTATAAAAGATGTACTTTAAGTTTGGGATAGAAAGGTATGCATCTATTTTTCCTATATATTCTAATGATATTCAACAATCGTCTTAGAGAGACTTTTATAACCACAATGCTATTTGTCCCTATTCTCATCATTTACAATCGTAAGTGATATTCCACAATCACCTTAGATCCAAATTTCCAAAGAAATTATTTTCATCTTTTTGCTAACGAAATCATTTACTATTGGAAATTTTATTCATAAGTACAATTACAATACAATACAATTGGAAATTGTATTGTATAATTACAATACAATTGGAAATTTTTACAATAAGTACAGTATGATCAATCATGGAAGGTTATATATTTGCGAATATATACTGCTGAATTTTAAAAGATTGCACACCCTTTTCATTGTCATTAAACGTCGACTATCATACATTTCATATTGGTTTATTTTTCCATGTTAGCTTATGAGAGACTAGTTCAACAATTGCCTTCGTTGCTATGGAGACTGGTTCTCATTACTCTCAAAATCAATTTCAATTATATCGGCTTTGCTCACAAATTCGAATCTAGAACGATAACCAGATTAAGAATATTTATTCGATTTTCTTTCTTGGGGTACTTGTCTTGATTTTGTAGGACCATTATTTCTGATTTGATTCTGCAAAAGAATAAAAGTCTGCAATCGATCAAAATGAACTTTATGTGCATCTCTTTTCGTGTCAAACAAAGGACACTTTTTGTAGACAAATATTGAAAAGATCGCTTGTCCTCAAATTTCATATTTTATGTTGTCAGGAAGTGTGTGAAATCAATTTTCCAAAATATCTCTCTTGTATTTCTTATGAGACCTACTGATATCGGATATATAAATTTGCATATTACGGTGGCTCTCTCAAGTACTGGAGGGTTTGAGAAATGCCAGTAAGGTCTCAATGAAGGGAAACACCTCATGGTAGAGAGTGGGCAATGTATGCAGAGGGACTGAATGAATGCCAGGATAAGTATTCACTACCATGGTATGGGGCACCCTCTTGTCCTGGAAGGCAGCCACAAAATGGCATAGGATGCAGAAGGCAACAGAAAAACATCACTTTAAAGATCCATTTGGATATTCCTAGTTCCATGGAACTAAACATGGCTCCTGTAACAAATTATTTTTCCAGCGGTAAAACTTACCCACGTTTGGATCTCTGGGTTGGTAGCATTCCAGAAAACACATACTGGTTGACAGAAAGGAAAAAACAACAAATAATGATATATGAATTGGTACGTGGAATGTAAGAGCATTGAAGAGAATAGAAAAAATAGAAAATGGAGGAAAACAGATATTCTTAGATTGGGAGAGGTAAGATGGGAGGGAGAAGTAATATTAGATGGATATAAGATGGTATACAAAGGGGAGAATAGAAAAGCTGGAGGAGTTGCTATAATCATGAAGAAATAATTTGATAATTGTGTCACTAAAGTGATTGCAATCAGTGAAAGAGTGATAGAGATCAAAACAAGGAGTGAGTCAGTTAATACTCTAGTCATGAAAGTATACATGCCCACGTCAGATGCAAAGGATGAGGAAGTGGAGGTAGTGTATGAACAATTATCCCAGGTGTATGAAGAGAATGGAAAGGGACAGGTAGGAGTTGTGATAATGGGAGATTGGAATAGTGTCATAGGTAAAGGTAAAAGAGATAATGTGGTGGGGGAAACAGGAATGACAGAGGGTAGAAATTGATGGAGTTCTGTGTAGAGAACAACCTGTTGATAGCCAACTCATGATTTAGGAATCATGAGCGGAGATTGTACACCTGGAAAAGCCTGGAGGACATAAATAGATACCAAATAGACTTCATTTTAATCAATCAAAGATTCAAGAATAGTATTAAGAATACCAAAACCCTTCCAGGTGCTGAGTTAGATTCAGACCACAACCTGTTGATAGCAGGCCTGAAGACAAAACTGATACACGTGAAAAGGAAAAGAATATAAATGGGATGTAAATATGCCGAGATCCGAAAGAACAGCATTCACTACAAGTCTAGAGATAAATTCCAAACACAAGGAGAGAAAAAATGTGTTAAAGAAGAGTGGAATATTATTAAGTCTGGTATAATAGAGCTTCTAGAACAGGAAGTGGAGAGGCTGGGAAACCAAAGAAATAAAAAAGAATGGATCACTCAGGAAATAATAGGCGAGATGGAAGAAAGTGAAAGTGTGATAATACAGACCGTGGGAGAAGAAAATACAGGAAGCTAAATAGCGAGCTGAGGAGAGAGACAGATAAAGCTAGAGAGAAGTGGATTAAAAGACAGTGTCAAATGATAGAGGAATTGGAGAGGACTGGGAAAATAGAGGAAATGCATAAAACAGCAAGATATCTGACTAAGAGAGACAATAGAAGGATAAGTAAGAAAGGATTGATAGACAAAATGGGAAAATAACTACAGATGAGGAAGAGATTCTGTGGAAGGAGTACATAAAAGAACTGTACTGTACACATGAATTCAATGGAAGAGTATATCTAGAGGATGAGAGGATATGTGACGAAGATTCTGAAAGAGGAAGTTGAGAGAGCGATAAGAGACCTGAGAGACAAAAAGACGGAATTCCAGCTGAGGTGTTGAAGGTGCAATTAGTAGAATAACTGATCTTGCTAACAAGATATATGACACAGGGTAGTGGCCAGATGATTTTCTGAAAACAATTATGTGATTGCCTAAGAAACGTAACGCTCAAGCTTGCAAAGATTTCTGTACAATCAGTTTTATAGCACATGTGACAAAGATGATGACCAGAATAATAATGAAGAGGATTGAGACTAGGATATAGAAAAACCAGTCTGGATTTTGAAGAGGAAGGGGGATGAAATAGGGTGCATGAGAATGGTAAGCGAAAGGGAACTAGAGGTAAACGAGGATCTGCTTTATTGATTATGAGAAGGCATTTGAATGGGTGAAATGGAATAAACTGCTGAAGATTCTAAAGGAAATTGGAGTGGATTGGAAAGATAGAATGGCAATAAAACAATTGTATATAGAACAAAAAGTAGTGGTGAAGATAGCGGGAGATGAGACAAAGCAGACATCTATAGGCTGAGATGTGAGACAAAGATGTTGCTTGTCACCAATTTTATATAATATATATGGTGACAAACTGATAGAAGAAGCCTTGGAAGGGATTGGAGGAATAGTAGTAGGAGGAGAAAGTGTGAAAGTCATTACATATGCAGATGATCAGGCTGTGAAGCCAGAGAGTGAAGAAAAGCCACAAGAAATGGTAGAGAGAATCAGTATGAAAAGAGAGGAATATGGAATGAAATTAACATCGAAAAGTCGAAGGTGATGAAGATATCAAAGAAGGCGGGCCCAATACAAATTAGATTGGATGGGAAGGAATTTGAGCAGTTCAAAACATTTAAATATTTGGGAAGCACTATGGCATCTAATGGCAGTTGTACAGAAGAAATAAGAAGTAGAATAGCTCAGGGAAAGGCAACATTCCAAAAGATAAAAGAACTTTTGACAGCGAAGAACATCAAGATGGAATTAAGGAAAAGATTTGCAAAGTGCTTTATCTGGAGTATTGTGGTATATGCATCCAAAACATGGACGTTGAGATAGAAGGAAGAAAAATACTTGGAGAGCTTTGAAATATGGTTATGGCGAAGGATGGAGAGAATAAGTTGGACTGACAAGATCAAAAATGATGAGGTACTGAGGGTTGGAGAGCAAAGAGTAATTTTGGAAAACATGAAGAAAAGGAAAGAAAGATGGGTAGGCCACATAATAAGAGCAAAATGCCTACAGAAGAAGATTTTTGAAGGAAAGATCAATAGGAAACGAGGAAGAGGGAAGTTTGGAATACTAACCGATTTGAAGAGAGGAAAAGAAAAAGGGATGCCTGGACAAAGCAGTTCCATTGACACCTGTCCATGGACAGAAATACAACGATATTACTGTGATCATAATATAAGATATTGTACATTTTTATACATGTCCACTTTTTCTCATTTTTATGTTTAATTTTTTCTTGTTTCTGTCTTATATTTCGAAATGCATTAAATAGTTAAAGTAAATATTCGTTAGAAATCGTTAATAAATATTAATTTGTCCTTTTTCCTTAGGAATTTTAAGAAACGCTGTCTCCAACGGTTACAAGATCTCTTCAAGTGTTCCACGTAACATAGGTTGGTATTGGCATTAAATTGTCAATTTCATGTTTTTCCCAGACCATCAAAGTACTCATTTAAACATTTGAGTTACCCATTTATATACCCTAATGACTGTTGATTCTCAATGGGGACATATATTAGTTAATAACAATTGTGCATCTCAGCTTTGGTTCAATGGAAAAAGATATCGAAAACAAAAATGTTTATTCTTTTCAGATTTGGACTCAATCGAGGATAATAATTGGAATCCCTTTTTCTTTCGTTAAGAACCTTTTCAAGTGCCTAAGACGATTCTTTTTAATTCAATTGCAATGGATCCTACAGACGATTGACAGTAAATTTACGTTATTTATTTTGGAAATTATTTCCTTATCTTAAATGGGAGATTAAATTTGAAATTTCTGAAAATTGCCTCCTGTACTACATACTATATAGTCTGCCATACTAATATTTTTCAATGATTTCCCCGTGTGTTGTTATGAGAAAATGATTCAACAATCGCAATGATCGTCAAGGGGATTACTGTGTAGCCTGAAAATGTCACAGAATTTTCGTTTATCAAAATTCTCATAGTTTTGACTCAATGGCAGTATTTTATGGCGAAAATAAGAATTGTTATTCATTTTCCCATTCTTTCGTTACTTGATTGTCTTGCTTGTCTTGATTTCGTACGTCCATTATTTCTAATTTAATTTTGCCAGAGAAATGCACCCTGCTACCGATAAAAGTGAAGTTCACTTGCATTTCCTCTTCTTGAGGTCTAACTGGGAAAACTTTGGTAAATAAAGAGTAGCCAGCGTAGAGGTTACATTTAACATTCTTAAGAGTTCCATAGTCGGACATTCAACTTTTTGTTGTCTGGTTGTAGGCATCACCTTACTTCCTGATATTTACTATTCCATTGAAATCACGTCTGAAACGCTTTCTAGAATCATTGCATACTTCTGAATGATCAACTGTAAAAATAATTGCTCTCCAGGAACAGATATACCTTTAATGAGAGATGATCCAGATCGCTTGTTTCCTGAAAATTTCGACAGTTGTATCCCTTTTTGAATTTAATCTATGACTTTCTCAATAAATATCAGCATTATTTGTTTATGCCAAAACAACACCGCGTTTGATTTCGACCGTTAGGAAGAAGGAACTCTTTCTTTACTTGAAATTTTATTCACAAAGTTGAATTTTAAACCATCTACAGTAGAGAAGTTTTTGACTCGTTACAACATTAAATAATTCTTACTTTAATTCGAAATCTTTCTCCATTTATTTTAAAAAGGCCCCAAATATTCTTACGAGAGTCGATTTCAGCAATCCCATTAGTCGTCAGGGTAACTGGTTGTTTGAAAATACAAATTGTACATTTTTTTCGTTTGTTCGGACGCAAATTCTTGCAATCTATAACGACCTTTTATATGCAGTTGGTATATACGTTGGGCCATCATTTCTAATTTAATTCTCCAAAAGAGGGCGATCGGTTGATGTACGTACATTAAAAACACCAATGTGGATAGTTTCTTTTGGTTGTTGAACAAAAACAAAAAAATAGTTATTTGTAATCCCATTCTTTGAGAACGAAGATATTCATAACTAGAAGTTCAATTCGTCCAATTGTGAAGCAATGGAAGGTTCTGTTATTTGTAAATACATATTGCCGAGTCTCCGAATTGACAAATTCTCTCCTTAAAATGAAATCTCCATACACAACGGAGTCGTCAGGGAGACGGGTTGTTTATAACCACAAAATTTATACAAATATTTTGTCTTTTTAGTCCTCGTAATTTAGAATCGAATACGATATTCCAAGACCAAATTAAGGATCTTTACTCAATCTCTTTTGTTTTGGTGCACGTCTCGATTTCATTGGACCTCTTATTTAATTTTCCGAAATAATAAATGTCTGGAATCGATCAAAAACACCTTTACGAGCATTTCGTATAAGAGAATTTTGAAATGGTACCAATTGGTTGATGGATTTGTGTTTGATGAGTCCCCAAATATTTCTATCTCGTCGAGAATTTGTTTCCAAGAATGTATTTCCATTTCTGGAGTTCAGGTATTTTAATTTCCATATTGCGCTAATTCAGGATATCGTAAATTCTCAACAGAAAATACGTCTCGTTTTATAACAGTCATGTTTCTGCATATATAAATATCGATATATGTTTGGCCCTCAAAATTTCACATTTCTATCTCGTCGGGCTGTGCGTGAAAAACCTTGCCAACAACTGTTATCTGTATGTTATCAGTTCTTATCTTCTTATTTACCGATATGGAAACAAGATCAGTTTCCCTTTGAGAAATTACTTTGAGAGGTTGTCGTCTATGCAACCACGTCACCTCGAGTATTGTGCTTCCATCCCAAGTGAATTTTGTGATCAATTAAGTGAAATTGAGGTCGGCGACTTCGTTACCTCGCTCATTTTTTGGATCGTTCATTGGACACGTCATTCTATCTACGAGACCACGGTTTTACGCCCTGTCTAAGTGGTCATAGAAAGAGTCTTAAGGGACTATACATGTAGTCATAATATCTGTCGTAACAAGATTGTCTTAAGACTAGCTTGCGGGGCCCGTGGCTCAGTTACAAGGAAGCTGTCCTGTAATTTTCTTTACTGTTTGTGAGTGTATATCGAGTAGCAGTTGTTAAACAAAACAAAATTGTTGTCTCGCATTGTTATAATTTCCGTCTTCCAGATTCTTCAACTTCAGCGAATTGCAACAATTGAATCCGTTGTTCTTTCTTGTGCTGATTTTCATGAAGAACTACAATTCAGCCACGTGATAAATCAGCCAGTTGTCAACTAAAGGGGCTATGATTGAATTTAATTTGGACTTTGATTGTTTTAGGATCATCTTTTAACTTTTCTTCTTATTGTTGATTGATCTGTGTGATTTAGTTTTATAATCTTTTGAATTTAGTTCTGTGAAGACACTGAATTTTTGATGAAAGTTTGGTAAATCTTGGTTCATATTTAAAGTAGTGGGTAGGAAACTCAGAATACTTCATTATTTAAAGCAGGTGAATCCAGAAATTACAATAATTCTATTTCGAATCGATTTCATCTCATTCCATCACGTGTGTTCGTATATATTTTACATATTCAAAGTTCAAGGTTTACAATTATATATGTGTTTATATTGAAGATAAGAGAATATTATTTGCATAGATTAGACAGCTTTAATCGTATCGAAATTTTTATCTTTCAGTCACAAATCTTTGATTTTCGAAAGCTGTGAATTCAATTTTTTCTTGGAACCTTTGGTCTGTAGCTGTGGTAACCGTATCGCGTAGTTACCTTGATAATCGAGTACTTTTTATCTGCGATTGATTATTTGTTATTAATGTACACTTTTTATCTTAATTCTGCCTTGTTTGGATGTATTTGTTTCCATTGGATATGGATTGTTGATAGTGTAAAACTGTATTTAGGTAGTTTTTTTCTCCGTAGCAATAGTTGTAAAGTTTGTTAGGATTTGATTCTTATGAATTAAGTTCGAAGTATTTGGAAATTAATCTTCTCCCTAATTATTTCTCATTATTTGGAATTATATTTGAGTTGACCATTCCTGATTTTCCATAGTAAATGTTTGAATACTATAGCCGAGTTGCGTTGGTTAGAAATGCTGCAGTTAATAAGGAAATAAATAAAATCAGTTGCCATTTCAATCGCGGTTTAACTAGATAAAATAGAATTGTCTCATATCTCAGTTATCTTAGCATTTAGGTCAGCATTTCTGAAATCCATTATAAACATTTGTATTCTAAAGTTTGTCCATCGGTTTTTGAAGGAATTTAAAGTTTACGCTATTTTTTATACTTGTTAATTAAAGAGAGTTCAAATTAAGAATAATTAAGAACCGTTTTACAGATATCTTATTGGTTTTCATGTTTTTTATTTAATATTGAAAATTAAAGTGGTTCCACAGTTAGTTTCTTAAGTTACCATTCATAGAACGTATAACAATTCTTTAAAATCATTCTTGAAATCGTTGAATCGTTCGTACGCATACACAGTAAACTGAGTGGACAGCGCAGTTTTAGGTTATTTTCTTGTCGGTAATTATAGAGGAAAATTATAACACTATCGGTTATAGAATAACAATTATCGAAAAAACATTTCTTTCCTGGTTTTTCGATGGTTAAATCGGTTTTTTTTAATCATTATTCATTGTAGTGGTTTCCTTAGTAAAATCCACCTTTTCGGAGTACTCGTTCTTTCTGGTGATGTATATAAAATGAGTTTGGCCCGTGCAGCGAGAAGGTGCGGTCCGAGGAAGCTGGTGCAGAGGCTGGATCTTGTTCAAAAGGACAAAGAAGCCTACGACTGGACCTTAGATTTCGACTCAGGGTACGAAGAAGGGCCTTTGTGGGTCCAGAGAAAAGATGAAGGTCCAACCATTGAGAAAGAGTTTGCAGGGACTTCTAAAGATGCTGTGACTCAAGTTGGTGATGGCAACAAGACGCCGCCAAAGGTTGAAGAAGGTAACGAGGATGCCAGGACCCTGGAAGACGGTCAATCCCTCAAAGACGAAATTGCCTCCCAGGAGGACGATTTGGTGGACCCGAACGAGGTCTTGAGGTTCAGGAAGAGGTTCGAGACCAAAAGAAGGTCATCCGGAGCTCTGGAAGGGCTGAAGATGGTGTGCACGACCATGGAAAACACTCTCCTGGACAAAAACCAGGGGATTAACACCATAGAGTCTCTTCTTAAGATGACGGAGGAACTGGAACAGCTGGTGGGAAAGCAGGAGAGGACTTTCTTATCCCCAGAGGCCTTCAGGAGCACAGTTCTAGATGAAGAGGCGGCGCCATCAACTGGAGAACGGTGTAGAGTGGTCGAGGAAATGAGCAACCTCGATGCCAGGCTAGAGGTATAGGCTCTCCTTAAATTATCATATATTCTAATTGGAGTCGAGTTCACCTCATTGTTCAGGGAGATTAGTTGTTTGACACAAATTTAAACAGGTTTACTTTGACCTAAGGTACTAGGCCATGAAAAATAGTCTTCTTTTTCTCGTTGGGTTGCTATGTGCAACGGTATCCTAGCAACTGTTACCATTAATTGAGTAACAATCTTCATTCGGTCTTCTATCTTTTGATTTGCACCTCGATTTCGAAGGAATATTTTTTTCTGATTTAATTCTGCAAAGAAAAGTCTGCAATCGATAAAAATGAACTTTTTTTTGCATTTCTTATGCGAAAAAAGTTCTTCGTGCGAAATGCATCTTCGAGTCATCTATAGTAGAAAGTTGAATAATATCGGTATAAGATGGGTCATTGGCCCAAATTTCACATTACTATCACGTGCCTGAAATTAATTTCGAACTATATTCCTTTTGCGTTGGATACAAAGGTAGAGATATAAAAGGTTATGCAGTTTTTATATACATACTGCTGAATTTCAAATTGTTTCTTAGGCATAAAATTTTGGCTCTCCTTACCCTAATATCACAGTATATTCTAAGCTGTTTCTTTATAATCGTATTTTCAGCTATGTCATCATTATAAGCTCAGTGTGTGATAAGCCATCATAAGATTTCCCTTTGAAAAGATACGTTGGGATCCCGCTTCTATACCCGGCATTTTAACAGAAGGACGGTCAGCAGAATTGCCGGACCACACAGATTTCCTTAAGTGACTGACCAATCATTTCTTTCAATGCAGATTTGTTGAACAAAACACCTTAAACGCGTTAAGCGTACACTACTGAAGCGTTATCACAAAATACAGTAATCTTAAAACTGGCATTAGCAAGACCTAATTCTAATAACAAATAGGGTGCGACCCTTGATAAATGGGTTCAAATTGATGCTGGGATGACGTCCGTCGATGTTGCGGGTTGTTGTACAGGTTGTTCCTGGCATCTGAGATGAGTCAGGTCACGATGAAACAAATCCAGCAGCTTTGGGGATGTCTTCTTTCCATTGGCAGGATCAAGTGCAATCCGTTCAGTGTTGGTACTCGATTTTGGGCAAAGTTATGAGGGTTATGCCCTCTTGTAGGAATGCACAGATGTCCAATACCTTATCTACTGTCAACTCCGTCAATCGTCTAAATATGGGATAATGGACACATCGTTGAGTCTCAGACGCTGCATAATTGCGTGCTCCATTGGGCGTCTCTTCTATTAGCACCCCGTAGAAGCCCCTTTGCTCGCGCCTTGATGAAACCCATGTCCAACTTGGCCATTCTGGTCTAGACGAATGAGGGCGTCAAGAAGTGAGAACTGGTTTGTTGCCGTCCTCGGATCAGCCGGGGTTCACTTCACTTTATTGTCCACATGGCTAATGGATCGATTTGAGAGCGATCTGAGGGATCACATCACCTAATAGAACACTTTCCGGCACTTTGGTTTTTGGAATTTCCGGTAAAAACACTAGCGTACCTGATGCGTCCGACGTGCTCCTCTAAGTCGCTCTGCGGTGATCGCCGTCTCCACTGCGTCCCAGCTTATCAGGAAGGCTTTTAAAACAATTCTCAAAAATTTCAGCAAGGCATTTCTTACGGAAAAATTTCGCGCCCACCTGGCGTCGAGCTCACTGTCATTTTGTAACATTTCTTACATTAGTAGTATAGAAGACTACATCAACTTTAACCTCCGAGCTTTTGGTTTCTCTATCTCACCGATAAGTGCCTCAAAATAATTTTCAAAAAACCGCGCAATGCATTCTTATGGGAAAATTGCGATATTTGGGACCTTCTAGTATCGAACCCAGATAGCTAAAGTCTGAATTATTCTGGTATCCATAGGGATTCCCTATTTAATTCCTGGTTATTTATCCCATCCCTTAATTTGTCTAACAACTTCTGTCTTTGTCTTCTTCTCTGTCTTTTTCCTAGCATTCTTCCCTCGATCACTTTCTTCAATAATCCCTCTCCTCTCAATATTTGTCCAACCCATTTCTTTTGTCTATTTTTAATTACTTCAATCATTACTCTTTTCTCCCCAACCATCTCTAGCACCTCTTCGTTCGTTTTTCTTTCGACCCAACTTACTTTCTCCATTCCACGCCATACCCATATCTCGAAAACCTCTAATCTTTACAAATGATCTTTTCTTAACGTCCACGTTTCACACCCGTACAACATTACACTCCACACCAAGGATTTTACCAATCTTTTCCTGATTACTTCATCAAGGTATCTTCGTTATCAGTTACCTAACTGCCCATTCCGATTCCCCATTAGCAACTCTTACTCGTGCGGTCTGATTTAAATACAAATTTGGCGCTAAATGCTTATCTTTCCAGTCCAACCCAATTTTCTTTAGTATCACCATCAGTTTTGGCCATTGAACTCTATCTAAGGCCTTTTCAAAATCAACAAAACATTCACAAACGTCCCTTTTAAATTCTAAGCTTCGCTCCTGGGAATTTATATGTTTCATCATTTTGTGGACTTTCTTTGCTTAGTAGCAACAATTTTCGTAAACAGCACGTCTTATTCGTCATTGCAATTGTTGTAAACTGTGTTAGGATGAATTCATGCCTTTTTGTAAGAATTATTTAAATTACATACTCTATGTATTGAAATCCCAATTCTAGGTCCTTCATTTTGGAGGGCATCAACCCTTTTTTCTCGAATTGACTCAACAATGCGATTCGGTTGCCAGGTTACGCGCGAATATACAAGTCTGAGAAACGAATCAACCTAATTTATATGCAAGTCGAATAAGTTACAATTATAGTCTATTAAATTTCCTTTTATTGATTCTCCATAATATTGCGTAATCTTTCATATATTCCAACTTAAATGTCGAACAGTTCAAATTGTCTCCCTTTTTAAATTAAATTGGCTGCTTCATTATGTATTACGCTTTAATAATATCTTTATTAAGCAGGCACGTTCTTCTTTTGTTCCTTGAGCAATAGAAACGCATATCCCATTATATTGGCTATATATATATATATACTGTATTGTATCTATTAAATAGGCAGTAGATCGATTACGAGTGGCTTCGAGTCGTATTTCCAAGCTGGCACATGTACAGGACCCAAAGGACCTTCATTTGGACAAAAGAAAAAGGCCCAATTTTAACGTGAAGAGGGATTCAAACTGTAGAGATGCGGAAACCATTACAGGTATGTATATATATATATATATTCCTTCTTTCTCAACATAAAGTGCAGTTCGCAATTCTAAATGCTATAATTTCATTTAAATGGGACTTATTGTATTCTTACGGCTCAAACAATTGCATCGGTCTTCAAGGGGACCAGTTTGCCTCCAAATTTTCGTTTATTTCAACAGAATTATCGACTCGACCGTAATAAGAATATTTATTCAATTTCTTGTACGACCATTATTGTTTATTTAATCATAAAATAAATCCTGCAACCGAGAAAAGTGAGAATATTGAGAATGCTTTTTCTTCCTTGGGGTCGAACTAAGGACACTTGGGTATATAGCCTATTATCTGACGAAGGAGTACATTTAATATTTTCGAAGTTTCAAAGACGACGCACACCTCAATTCATTATATTAGATAGATAAATAAATTTTGTTTTCATGTTCGCAGAAACTGTGAGACTATACTGTTATTACCCGTAGAAAAAGAGAAATGATGAATTTAGTAGTGGTTTATAAAAACCTGTTATAAATACATATTTTTTCATAAATCTGTATGAATAATTTTTTATTTAGTTTTTATATATATTTTTTATAAAGTTCTCAGTCGAATTTTCTTGAAAATTCTCCATTTTCTGAGGTTTATGAAATATAAGTTTCTAACTTACGAACTAAAGTTAAAAGTTTTCGTAAAATGAGATTTCACATTGCGCTTTTCTTAAAATGTATCCATATTTTCAAGACGATACCGGATAGTACAATTATATCCTCCTTTCTTTGCCCCTGTTAATACATTTTTTTATTTCTAAAGTTGAAAACTCTTCGAAAGATTATGAAAGCGAATTACAGTGGCCTTAAAAGGGTTAATCATAGGATGTTCAAAAGGACAGTTTTAATTGCTTAATATTGCTCATAATGAGACTATAATTAACAGATAGTTTGGGGAACAATTATTTTAATATCGGTTAGAGGGCATTACAGAGCATCTCCAGACAGACTACAGCCCACAAAACACTCCTTTTCATCTTTATTAGACATGTTAACTTCTTAAGATTGTGACGGTAGAAATCACTAAAAAGTGAAGACACGTTTAACATAGTCAGAAATCAAACACATTTCGATGTGAAATGAAAATTTGATGCCAAAAAAAGGATTCGGATCGATAAGAATAGCTGTTCATTTACATTTTAATCGAATTTATCGGTTAATTCCCTATTACGCACGCCTCCTGGTGATTAAATCTAACAATTATAATCCAGAAGAACTTCTGGTTCTTATTGAACTGTAAATTATATTCTGAGGGTATATAGAAACGCCTCTCTTTCGCTTGCCGTTAATTCTGTAATTGTTAATGTATTCTACCATTTGATTGAACCCTTGATGCTTGACGGGTTGTAAAATTATGCAAATATTTGTGCTAATTCTCGCAATTCAGACTCAAATACGATATTCCACAAGCAAAACAGAAATCTTCATTCAAATTCCTTTATTTTAGTGCTTTTTTCGCTAACTTAGCAGTATTATTGCTAACTTATTTCTGCTAAAGAATAAAAGTCCGCAGTCGATCAGAATGGACTTAACGTGCATTTATCTTGCAGGTAAGATTTTCGTTTTTAAGAACTTAGTGTATCAAATTTTGTTGGGTAACTAAAATTTTACACCACATGGGGTATAGAAGGTTACTTATATTGTACAACTGTATTTCTTAGTTTCCAAAGTTTCTTTCCTTACCTTAAAATGTCTTCCCCACGCATTTCATATTAGCCGATCTTTCGCATATATTCGTGTGAGAATCGAGTTCAACTTAGTCGTCAAGCGAACTGGTTGTTTATAACCTCAGTGTTATCTTTCTTCCTTTTTGCTCTTATTCTCACAATTTCGAATCCAAACGGATCTTCCGCGACAAAAATTATGATTATCATTTTATTTCCTTTATTTTGGTACTTGTCTCGATTTCATAGGACCATTATTTTTTATTTAATTCTTCCAAAAGAATCTATGATCTATCAAAATCAACTTTACTTTTGTTTCTTATGAAAATATTTTCCATTTGTCTTGGATCAAACCAGGGATACTTTTGGTAGCAAAATATCGACATATCGAAGGCCCTCTAACGGTTCCCCAAATTTCATAATTCTGTCTCGTTGAGAAATTAATGTTCGAAAATGTCTTCGATGTATCGGGCAGTCATGTATGGTTAGAGCTGAATGAGGAAGCAGGCTGTGCTATAATTGAACATGAGCTATTTCCGTCCTCTCTAAAGAAGACCTTCCAGTGAGTAAAGTTCTTAAACAAACCGTCCGTCCAATTATCGACTTTTACTACGGAAATCATTTTATATTTATAAAAATATTAACTTAATTCATGGACTAGAAAATTCTCTATCACATTAACTTAGCTGTCTATCAATTTAAATTAAGTATTTGTAAAAATTTACAATAGAAATTAGACGACCCTTTCAAAATATTTCAATTACTATATTTTAAAGAAATCCAACCGTCAATTGAAGAATAATGTCGTTTTTCCTTATTACTCATTTCTCGTAATGCCAGTTTATATCTGGAGATAATCATATTTTAACTCGAAGATGTCGATTACAGTCATGCTACTTCTTTATTATATTTGAATACGAGTAAAGATTGCTAGCATATTACAAGCTAATCAGTGAAAATTTACCATAAGTATCCGATTATTCTCCGATGTGTATATACGACCCCTCTTCATAGTCCGGATTTAATATCTCCATGCTATCGTGAAAGCATCCAAAGTATTCCTTTAAAATCCCAAAAATACATTTTAAAAGGGAAAATTCAGCATCCACATGGCGTCTAAACAGCACTCATTCGGAAACATTTCTTTCTTTGTAGCTATAGAAGACCACTTCATCTGCAAACACCTTGATTTTCATTGCTCTATCATACCGAGAACAGCGTCAAAACAATTTTTAAAAAATAGCGCAAAAGACCGCCTGTCGTCAAACTCAGGACCTTTTCGCGAGTGAGAATTGCATACTAATGTTAGATTAGTACCATTATGACCCGTTTCAAAGTTTCGATTCAATATCTTATCGGGAAGGTCCTAAAATATGATTCCGTTATCCCCGTTTGAAATGCATGGTGGAATCGAAATAACGTTCTTGCATCGAACTAAGGACCGATAGAAAAACGGTGAACCACGTAAAATAAAGTTTTCAAACGCTTCTGTTACCATTCCAGGTTTTATCTTTCCAGCTTATCGGCAAGGCATTAGAAAAAATTTTCAAAAATTGCAGCGCATTTCTTACGGAAGAATTTCGCACCCACCTGGAGTCGAACTCACGGGGAACGGAGGCGTTTGAAAATATTCTTTCACTCAGTCCATTGTTTCTCTAATTGTCCTTGGTTCGATGTCAGAGCGTCATTTCGATTCCACCATGCATTTCAAAGGGGGATAACGGAATGTTATTTTAGGACTTTCCCGATAAGATACTCAATTGAAACTTTGAAACACGTCAGGGTGGCACTTATTTAAAATTCGTACGCCATTGTCTGTCACGAACGGGTCCTGTGTTCGACGCCAGGCGGAGTTTCGCGCGTATTTTCGAATATTGTTTGAGTCCTTTTTTAGAGCAATAGAGCAATGAAAATCACGGAGGTTGGAGATGCCGTGGTTTTTTATTGTACTAACTGAAGAAATTTTACCAAATGACCGTGAGTTCGACGTCAAGTGGGTGCAAAATTCTCTGGTATAAAATATATGGCGGTCAATCTTGACAATTATTTTGAATGCATATCCGATAACCTGGAATGATATAAAATGGAATGTATATAGAAGAATGTCATATGTATCATATATGCTGTTTTTTGTTCCTCTGACGGTTCTTGGTTCGATGCCTGAGCGTCATTACTATTCTACCATGTATTTCAAAGGGGGATAGCGTAATCTAATTTTAGGACCTTCCCGATAAGATATTGAATTGAAACTTTGCAATAGGTCAGGATGGCACTTATCTAATATTAATATGCAAATGTATTGCACGATTGGGTCCTTCTTCTTTTGCGCGAAGTTTTCAAAATTGTTTTGAGGCATTATGATACTGCATTCAACTGATAGTATTCAAGCAACTTTTACTCGTATAAATATTTACTCTTAAGGAAACGACGTGTCGTAGCAACGCATTACTCTCCCGATTGAACTGTTTAGATGTTTCGCATGAATTGTTCAGCTCAGTGTTTACTTATCCGTTACTTTGATACAGTTGGAGACGATCTGCACTCATTGCAATATTTATCAATTTCGTGCGTCATCTGTGTTGCAAATGTTTTCTGTGAATTGAATTTTTCTTCCGTCGTTTTCTCTCAAATGACTGTCCTCGCGTTGGATAATGCCAATTTTTCTTTTCAAAATAAAACCAATAAATAGAAGCTAACACCGGTATTTTTTAACTGTTACTAAAGTCTAACCTCTCATATTGGCCACCTTCTAATATCGGACAGTTTCTCACAGAGGATCTTAAAACCTCCATTGACTGACACTACATCAAAGACAATGAATGCAGTGGGTCCCAAACTATAGTTGTCTTAGTGGATTTTGTAAAACTCCCTTTCTATCTCTTACAGATTTATAAGTGCGCTGCCTTTTGTTTTTGATAGAGATTTTACTATGGATAATTTTTTTTGTCTCTACATGCCGTAACTTTTATGAAATATATATATATATATATATATATATATATATATATATATATATATATATATATTTCGCAATATTTAAAAATAAAAGCTTCGTGTTCCATATTAAATGCATTTATATATTAATTTAGTTGTGATTCCCTCTAAATAGCAGACGATATTTCTGGTCCGCTGTTTGACTGTATCTTAATCGATCAGTGAATAATCTGTTTGGGTAATGGAAATGCATAAGAATATCCATATGATAGGAGATATAACCAACTGAGCAAAGGTGTAGCGAAATGAACGAGATAAATCAATCTAATAGATTAAAAATTAGATCAATAAAGAATGAACAATTAATTAAGGAATAAAGGCACTAAAAACATTAAAAACTAAGAATATAATTCGTATTTAATTGGCTATTACACATTGTGAATTCAATCTTCAGTTGTTATCTTTAATTAATCCAGAATTCGAGCTTATGTTAACACAAGCTTGGAGATCTTTTATTAGAATCAGACTTTAATGGTCGTGGTAGCAAATCCATATCCATATCCGTTGCCGCCCAGTAAGTTTTGGAAAGATTCTCGAACCTCATTTTATTGTGAATGCATATTGCACATCGATCAGCAGGGAAACTGCCTTTGCAAAACATATCCATGACCTCTAATAAAATACTGTAAGTGCTTCTTAGAAATATTTGAAATCCCTGCCACACATGTTAAATGTTATAGTCAGAACCCGTTCGTGAATCACATATTAACATTAGATTAGTCCAACTCTTTCAAACCGATATCATATCGCAAAATAAGATTCCATTATCCCCATTTAAATACATGGTAGAATTTGAATTCTGGTATCGAACCAAGGATCATTACGGTGAGCACACAGTCTACCATACTGGAAAATGCCTCGAGGTTATCGAAATGTTCGGGTTTTTGGGGCCATCTGGTATGGAATTCATTATCAATAGGAACGATTTCACTCTTATGTGAAAAATACTATATCTAAAGCACCAGTAGTATATCCGGAAATGCTTCTACGTAAAATTGTTTCCATTTTTTATGTTTCTTTAGATTTGTAATACCTTATTTATTGTCCTTTTTGAGACCAAAACAAGGCTGAAATTCGACCCAAGAAACCCAATTCTCTAGCGTTTGCTTCATTGATATTAAGATTAATGAAAAGTAACTAAGACGTTCTCCTATGATCATTCTTCAAATAATATGATAAATTGCAACACAACCCGCATAAGACGCGATTATATATGCGGAGAAGCGTCAATATAAAATTTCTATCCAATGTTAACAACTACTACTTCTCTATCCCTTATCCTCTATATGTGTGTATTTATTTGCAGACGTGTGCAGTGGTGCCAACATTCCTGAGGTAGAGATTATAAGTCTAGTGGAAGAGCAGATTCCTAAATATAAGCTCAGGGCTGACACCATCACAGATTTCGCAGGTACAGAATGCATGTGTGTGTTTGTGTTATTCAGGTCTTGAACATCTATTCAAAGTTTTGAATGGGTGTTAAGAATAAGGTTTGGTATTGAATTTATAATTTAGGATCATTTTGAGGGGCTCCACTGTTAAAAAAAAGGGCTTTTGATGGTTTTTATATCTCAGTCTTTCAAAAACAATTTCGAGGTCCATTCTGATGGATGGCTTTTATGACAGAACCCAGTTATCCGAGGTACTCTAATTATTGTTTGTGCCTTCATATGAGTGCCTTTCTAATCACAGTTCCAACAATAAATTTGAGGCCCCTTTCATCATTAAAATGTGGGCCTTTTATAGTGTAAAACTGACATTCTTTATATATGGAGGTCCATCATGAGGACCCTTTCTTTTATACTGTTTGTTGTAAAGAAATAAAGTGTTCAAATCACGTATCTATGACTGAACAATGTAATTCGCTTTCCAGGTTACGAGAATTTCGACTTCGCAGCATCTTCGAAGGATCCACCGGTGCTGGATCTTAGCCCTGAGCAGATCAGAGAGACACTCAACTACTTCCGTAAGTCCTTTTCGATTCTTTTCGCTTCGTTCCGATTAGAAATTTCTCGATTTAGGATTAAAGTGAATTTTCCAAGTTTACTTCGTAGGCCACTTGGTTTTTACGAGCCCAGTTGTTTCTTTTCCTTCTTATTCCACTCTGCGATTACTTTCGAAACCTTTTTATATATTTATTATTACGGGCAAATTTAAATGTTTACGCGTTTAGTTGTGTCATCATTATTATTAAATAGCCATTCGTATTACATTTATCTACCTATTATTGAAAGCAGTTTCAAAGATCTCATTCAAGGCAAATCGTGCCTAAATTAAACAACAGAGTTGCCCAACAGAATTTGTGGCAGCACCAAAATTAGCCAGACTTATTTTCCTTCTTATTAGTGAACGGTTCATTCGATTTTCAATATAAAACTGGATAATAATGCTTAAAAAAAACGAATCAGAATCTTATTGGTTCCTCCCAAAAGCCGAGAGCGTAACGGGGGACACGGATTTGGCCCCAGTAATGTTCTCGAAGACTCGACTTATATATTACTAGCTGAGGCGCCCGTTGATTCTCAACGGGGATACATAAATTAGCAGTAGATAATATATCATAACTTCTGCAGAGGAGAATCTAATATCGCTCACTTAGCTTGGATAAATGAAAATGTTATCCTAAATGAAAATTTTTTATATTTTCGAACTTATCTTTTCAATGCAAATCTAGAATCCACGAAAAGAAAGGTATCGTCTTAGATTTTCTTTCTTTAGGAGTTTCCTCAACTGTGTAACATGATTTTTCCTTGGGATTTTTCCTTGGTGCACGTCGTCTCGTGTAATAATTACCAATTTCCTTATGTTTCTTTTAAATTTACTTATTAAGAGAGTATTGCTTAGCTTTACATTGAATTCTATAAGGGAGAAAATTTTGATTGAGACAATACTACTTGCGGTTTGCTCACGAATACAAAAGATCGCCTATTTAAAAAATGAGGCGTTTAATTAAGTTGTATTTTACTCGAAATGCTAATGTAATACGCGGTATTAGACGATTAGGGAAGCAGAGTCATGGTTCAAGCACCCACTGCCACACGCCAAGAGGCTGCACGCAGTATACATTAATCAATTTAAAGTTTTTCCTTTGTAAATCACACGTAGTAGCTTCATTATTTTCAAATAGAGTTGGCAAAGTCGAGGTGATAAAGAAACTTTTCCTAAATGATCATACGATGCCCCCTGGGAATCAACACAGCAAATTGTTCGTAAATGCAAATACCGAAATTTCAGAATATTGCCTGTTATGAACATATAATATCATTCATTTTTAATCATTACTTTCATATGGACCTAAAATACCCGTGCATTCTTATGGGAAAACGCAATTCCTCGGTTTCAACAATCGCATTCGTCGTCAAGGCGACTCGTTGTTTATAGCCTCAAAATTTCACGAAACTTCCGTTTATTTTAACCGAATTCTCGCCATTTCGACTCGATAACGATATTTCACGACCAAAATGAGAATCTTTATTTATTTCTCTTTCTTTTGGCGCTTATCTCGATTTCGTAAGCCTATTATTTCTAATTTAATTTTGCAAAAGAAATGTGGCCTGCAACCGATAAAACTGAGGTTTACGTGCATTTCTTATGAGAACTGTTTCTCTTGTCTGGGTTCGAACTGGGGACATTTAAGTGAATGAAAAGTAGCCTATTATCTGCGCAGGGAGTACATTTAACAATCGTGAAAGTTTGAAAGTTGTGCCATTTATGATTCTTGACTATTAGGCGAACAATCGTACACACATTCATACACAAACACACCTTATTTTATTATATCAGATTGGTGCAAGATTTCATTTCAGATTCCCATTAAGGAAGGGAATCGTGGTGTATGTGATCCCGTGTCACACGGTGTCTCAATCTAATATTTTCCTCGATTTAGGTAAAAATTTGTTCCGAAGTATGGGCCCGCCATTTTGTAATGTAAACTTCTGTCTATTCCAGATCATTTTCCTATAGCATTCTTACTATGCACGAATTGAATGTTTTTCTTTGTGTGCCACTGCTCGTGAATTCTTTTTTCGGAGAATACGAAATTCCTTTTCAATCCAAGTAACAACATACAATCGTTATCATATTACTGTGAATATGATACTAAAATCAAATGAAATAGATTGCGTTGTAGTGTCGGCTAGCACTATTTCTTGTGATTCATTAAGTGCACTAATCACTAATGATGCAAGAATTTCTCTTAAGAATATGATTACCGGAGAATTTCCTAAACTATGATTTTCATCATTCCATCCACAATGTTTCAATCAAATTATTTTTAGCTGAATAATACTCAGCGTCGACAACTTTTCCAATGAAGTTTTTCACGTCTATTTAGTTCTATCACATTTCATGTCATATACTAGCTAAAGTGCTCGTTGATACGGGAAATACAAATTTCTATCTAGCATCTTAGTTGCGTCTTGGATGCTGTTATGACTCATTTTTAAACTTTGAAGATTAATATGCCCTCTCTGTAAGATAGAGAATTTCGTCCCTTGAATATTTCATCTTATTTCACCTGTATTATTTGGTCTATGATATATCGGACTAAGATTCTTAATCGTTACTGCGGACCTCAATTTTATAATTCTTAAAAGGGATTTATAGAAACGGAAACGCCCTCTAAGTTGATAAAATGTAGCGCAACTTTCTGAAAATAATTTTCAAGCATCCTTAAAAAAATTAAATTCATAACCAAATGAAATCAATTAATTTCAACACAAAAATCCTGAAGTTACTCCAAAAGTATCAAAAATATTTCATACATTTTATATTTAAGTAAGATATTTGTCCTAAATTTGAAATTTTAAAATTCAATCACACGACTTTTCGGCATTATTGTCCGAATTCTCAATTTTCGCATGAAAATCGACCAGAATCAAAATCTTCATTCAATTTCCTTATTTTTAGTACTTGTTTTCGTAGGAATATTATTTCTGTTTACATTCTGCAAAAGTCTGCAATCGATCGAAATGAATTTTACGTGCATTTCTCATCAGAGTCGAACCAAGGATACTTTTGGTTGAAAAATATGGATGTCTGTTGGGTCGCTGATGAATCCCCAAATTTAAAAATAGAGGCTTTTGATAACGGATATGCACATTGAGGGATATGTACTTTTCTAGGGTATCGGGAAAGTATTCTAAAATATTCTCAAAAATCGACGCAATGCATTTTAAAGGGAAGCCACCAGGAGTCGAACTCACGCTAGTTTGGTTTCATTTCTTTAACTGTTACCATAGAATACCACCTCATCTGCGAACTCCTTAATTTTGAGTGCTCTATCTCTTGGACAAAGGCTACAAAACAATTTTCTAAAATTCGCGCAAAAGCCCGCCTGGCGTCGAACTCGGGACAAGTTCGTGAGAGACAATTGCATGTTAATACGAGTAAAAGTTCTTGCAGTGGTTATATAATGTAATTTTAGAAACGGTCGGTGTTGCCACTACCAAACAGTCATGTGATATCTTATTTTCCGAGAAGGTCCTGGGTTCGGCTCCAGGCGGTCCTAAATCTCCCATAAGATATGTATGGTGGGATACTGAAATTTCTTAATGAAACATTTCCAAAGAAGATGGAAGTCCCGTATGTGAAGTCAAGAGTACGTTCTACAAAAGCAGTTTCCCTGACGGTCCTTGGTTCGTCCCCAGGGTACTAATTGCTATATCGATTCGAAATTCAGCATACAGTAAGAAGGGTCTTTGCCGAAACTTAATCGGCGGCAACGTTTATGGCAATGGACCTTGGTTCGATTCCAGACCTGGTATTATTTCCCATATTTATCTCCGCTTAGCTGAATTTTGGAATTCTTTTGCTTGCAGTTGCGAGCCTAATAGGATTTTTGATAAATTTTCAAATATTCAATGATATATAATTTATAAGAGAATCAAACTCTGTATACATATAATCTTAAATATATTATTTATTACTTATTCATTCCAAGAACGGAGCATAATCGAAGAATCCAGCAAGCTAAAAGACATAAGGATATTGGAGAGATCATAAGGACCCTTTAAAAATGAATCCTAGAAGCGAATCCACGAAACATGGATTTTTCTATGCAATCTACTGATTTTCCCCGTCTAAAATGAAGGAAACATCGCATACATCATCTGATCCTGTTGAATAATAAGGAACGCTTTTCACTAATTTTATATTGTGAGTGAAAGAAGAATCATAATTTTTCTCTTTTTAAACTTTGTTTATCCAGCAATTCATCTCTCGTAAGGATTATGTATGGCTTCCACACAAAGTATCGATGTATTTGTTTATCTAGTTGCTATAACAACATCATCTTTCATTCACATTGGTAATCATTGCGACGAAACTTATTCATAATTTTGAAATCGAAAGCATTTATTATTTGAACTTTCATTCGCAAACTGCAACATAGTTGAAAAATGCTTTCCTTAAATTTCTTTTCGCGCTCCTTCCCCATAAAATTCTTATGGGCCTATCTTCCTCGTATATTTTTATGAGATTTCAACAATCGCCTTTGTCGTTAGGGGGACGGGTTTTTTATACAACAAAATTTTACAGATTGGTCGTCATTTTTGTCCAAATTCTCGCAATTTCGATGCGAATGCGATATTCTATGAACAAAATAAGAATCTTTATTCGATTTCCTTTCTTTTGGCTCTTGTTTCGATTTCGTAGGGCCATTACTTGTAATTTAATTCTGTAAAAGAAAAATGTCTGCAATCGATCAAAATGAACTGTACGTGCATTTCTTATGGGAAGGTTATCGCGCCATCCAGAGTCGAACCAAGGATACTTTGGACTAACAAATACTTTATTTGAGATTTAACGACTCCCAAACATATCATTTGCATAATCATATAATTTTAAAAGTGCGTGAAATTAATTTTCTAAGATTTGTCCCATGTATTTTTACGGGACATCGGATAAATATGCACACATCGGCGATTATTACATAAGATTAATTTTAACTAAATTCATCCCAAGTTTAGAAAAGACATATGCCGCATTAATTTCGTTTTAATTCTTTGATTTGTTTTGGAAGGAAGGCCAAAATGTTACGTCTGAAATACTTTTCAAACAGCTTACCTTGGAATGCGTTTTAGAACCTGTCTTCACCTACTTTCCAAATTGAGCAATCACTAGAAACTAAGGCGATCTAGAAATTCTCTCTTAAAAAATGACTGCAATATTGGATATATATCTTCCTCTTTTTTAATTGTTGTTCCGAATGTTACCCGTTGCCATGGTTATTGTGAAGCGGCCGTATTTAACGCTTCTTAACTATATTTTTAACGTTAACTTAACGCAATTCCTGAGGATGAAATTTAAGGATTCGTTAGAGGACATAATACATGTTTTATGCCTGAAGTATCATGGGTTCGACTATAAAACGACTCGAGAACGCTCCCATAAGAAATGCATGTAGAGTACATCGATTGCCGACTTCTTACGAAGAGTTTGATTAGAAATTATGGTCATACGCAATCGAAACAATTACCAAATGAATGAGATTCTTAATTCGGCCTTTCCGACTCGAAGTACTTCTTTGCTCGGATCAAACATTTTTATATATGCAATCAGTCAGATTTTTCACTTGAAATTCTTATCCATGATTAATATTTAAGAAATTCAATAATGAAGAAGATATGTTAATTTGACGTTACTAATCTATGCTTTTGACTTACACCCATTATCTAGAATAATTAGCACGAAATTAACTACATAATGAGTATAAATAGCTATAGTATTAATTAATTAATTAAATTTTTAATATCATAAACGAATTTCAAGTTTCATTTCAATTTTAGTACTTAAATTTGTAATTCTGAACACGTGATTTTATTTTACATTTACATCCATTGCTTACGTATACTGTTAATTTTCATCACGAAATATCAATTTTCAAAATTATTTTGTTGAATTACGTGGTCATGGTACCATATTCGTTGCCATAGAACCAATAAATCACGCGAAAAACGATTTCAAACAATTGAGTAGCGTCGGTTGCCGTCTCGACAACCTGGACGTCATTGCCATTCCTTCCTTCAGTTTGCTTTGAGAAGTCATCGTGTGCGCGGGATTGTTTACTCACAGAGTAAGTCGCTCATCGAGACATTCAATTTACGCTCTGTGTTTTTTTAATTTCATAGGAATTAGGCCTCGCTGACGGAATATTCTCCGCCGACATTTTTTCAAAATAAGACCAGAAATTGAGGAAGTCGTGTCATTCGATAGAAAACAGGTTAAAGTTGATTTTGAGTGCAATTCGGTTCGGATTAACGAAAGAAATGTATACCATCATACTTGGTACGTTTATGTGATCGTAACCATGGCGACGATGTTTGTAAACATCTCACAGGAAGACGCGGGGAATGTATTGCAACGAAGTTTGTATTAAAGGATTGGACTCAAATGCTCCGTTTTTACTTAATGATTTATTTGTTTGTCGTACAAATCACACAATATTTATGCGATCTTGTCTATTTTGCGTTTAGAGTGAAGGTCTCCTTCCCGACGAATTAATTATAAGCGTTTCCTTTGAATTTAGTTGCAAGAGAAATTCTCGGACAATGTACAGCTGTATTAATTTCATCGTGATCAGATGATTATTTTGAGAAATACAAAATGTAAACAGGTTATTTCTATGCTCTGGGTATTTAAATTGTACTTTCCCTAATATTAATCTATCTTGAGTTGATTCCGCAATACAAACCAGCATACCGTGTTTTTGACGACTTCCAAAATTTAGGACTTTTTTACTTGCCGATTTCAATGATAATTTTCGTATATATAAATATAGTAATATAGATAAGTGTCGCAATGACGTTCATTGAAATAGGCCATAATGTAAAATAGTTCATCTTGTGGACATAGAGGTAAGATACTTTATATTGAGTACATCTCTGTGACGTATTAAAATTATGGTTCGGAGTACTTCTCCGTGGATACATTATGAAATAATCTCCGTTGTGTGTACATTTTTCAATTGGATGTCCCGTTATAATGCTCTGAAGCAATCTTTGAACATTAATTTCACACACTTCCCGACGAGATAGAATTATGAAATTAAGGTATTTGATATAGGGTGCATATCACAAATCTATATTTTTTGCCCAGAGTATCGTGGTTTCGACTCCAGGCTATCCGTTCTCACAATAAGTTCATATAGAGTTTATATTGATTCAGACTTTTCTTCTTTATCACTATTTCATTTTTTGTAAACGACTCGAGTCTCGTTGGGCCCAAATTGCGACTTCAGCAATGCACTCATTCCTTTTATTGGTTATTAGATAAATTCTCCTTAAATATGATGGGGCTAAATTTTAATTATAAGAAATGTAAAACTATTCTGATTTTGAGTACTTTTTCATTTTACCGAATTTACTAAAATTTAATAACAATTTCAGAGGAATATCTCTCTACATTTCTCATCATTAAATAGTTTAAGCGTTCGAAAATCACAATTCTTCACAAACAGCGCATAGATGTTGAATTAATTGGTCATAATTTGGACTGAATAGTGTGAAACTGTAATAAAAGATCTAATTCCTCTTCGATAGAGAGATTTTAAACGATTGAAAAGTGAAGGCATTGTTAACATTGGTTGTCAAGGTAAAGTACATCCAAGGTTGCTTCTCTTTCCTCGGTCGATTGTATTTATTCAGTGATTCATGAAATCAATTCATTTGGAAAGATATGCACATTCTCAGTTTCACTATCACAGCACATTCAAATTTACTTCCGTCACTTTGATGTTACCCATCAAAGTGACGGAAGTAAATTTAACTTGTAATGAAAGCATAACTGTCATTGCCTACGTCTGATCATTATAAGGAGAAAAAATCGCTCTCCAATAAGAAGTTTTATATGTGTGTGTGTGTTTATATATGTATGTATTATCAGCCATTTTCTATCCGATGTCGAATGTAGGCCTCCCCAAGTGCTTTCCAATTCTCTCTATTCTGAGCTTCTCTTTGCCATGTCACCCCTAAGAACTTAATGATCTCTCTGTTCCATCGGTCTTTTGGTCTTCTTCTTGGTCTCCTCACATCTCTTGGTGTCCAGTTCAGAACCGCTCTTGTCCAACGGTTGTCGTTTCTTCTCGCCACATGGCCTGCCCACATCCATTTCAGTGACCTTACTTTATCTATGATGTCTGTCACTCCGGTCTTCATCCTCACCCAGGTGTTGCGTTTCCTGTCTCTTCTTGTGATCCCAAGCATACACCTTTCCATACTTCTTTGCGTTGTCTGAAGTCGCTGGGTTATTGCTGCGTTTAACACCCAGGTTTCACTTCCATATGTCAACACTGGTAGAATGCATTGGTTGAAGACCTTTCTCTTCAAGACCATTGGCATTTGTGACTTTAGAATATGTGCATTTCTTCCGAAGGCACTCCAGCCGAGTTTAATTCTTCTGTTCACTTCGTTAATCCTTTTGTTCTCTCCTGTGGTTACTAGTTGTCCTAGGTATGTGTATTCTAAGCAGACCTCCAGAGGCGTCCCTTCAAATTTGAATGTTTTGAACAGCTAATGTGCTGCAAAAGAATTATACATTAACTTTGTTAAATTTATCCTGAGTCCTATCTTCTGTCCTGCTGTGTTCAGTTCATGAAGTCTTGAAGCTAGATCTTCTCCGTTGGTTGCGAAGAGTACTATATCATCTGCAAAGCGCAGATGACTGATGTACTCCCCATTTATCCATAGACCTTTCTGCTCCCAGTCCAAGGTTGTAAAAACTTCCTCCAGAACAGCTGTGATATTCTTAAATGTGCTGTGATTTCTTAAATGGAAGAAAATCCGAATCGTTTTCTTCTATTTTGAAAAATGTCTAATATTTGCATCATTATTTTGATATTTAGCTACCACAGACAACATCAATTTGGATATTATTAGTTTATTTTGTTGCTAAAATATCGTTTGCTTAAATTTTTGGCTATGAAACCAATTTCACGATGAAATGTTCCTTGTTTTTGAGAAGGGAATCATTAGCTCTTGGAAAATAATTCACGAAGTTCGACTTTGTGCCAGTTACGATATATAAGGATACATTATACGTAATAATGTGTTGCTGAACTTCTATTCCCAAAGTTTTCTTACCATGAAGTACATTTCTTATGGGCCTATTTTCGCATACACGAGAGTCGAGTTCAGCAAACGCCTTCGACGGATTCATATTATTTATTCGACATTCTTTTCCTAATTCTAGCGATTGCGAACTGAAAGAAAAAATTCATCGACCGAAATAAGAATCTATATTTAACTTCCATTCTTTCGGTACTTGTTTCGGTTTCGTAGGACCATTGTTTTTGATTTAGTTCTGCAAAAGGAAAGAAATCTGCAATCAACTATTAGGTGTCGTTTCAGAATGGGCTTGGTAAGTACATCGATATGGTATAGTCTGGTGGAGTTTTCATGAGTATCATACTTAAGAAGTTATGTCGCGATATAAGTTCGCTAAATTAATGTTCATAATAATACATTGCAATTCCCGGAACATATTATCATCGGTTGGAGAAAATTCACCATTTGGTCATATCATACGTAAAATAGCAAAGCCTTTCACGACGGGGAAATTAACTTAAATTCTGAAAACCAGAAGGTGATAGCAATGAAAGAATTTCACCAAGTTTGAAACAAACATAAGTCATAACATTGTATTCGCTAAATCCAATTTAAAAACATAAGCGTTTTACAAGAAAATGTTATTTTTAAAATAAACAGCTTAGAATTATTTATAAATATACTCGTATATTGCTGGCACAAGAGATAATCTCAGTCGTGAAGAAGACTCTGTGCCTGAGGACTCCCGAGAGAATGTATCCAGCAGAGATAAGAAGACTGGTAATTTATATACGCAAAATATTGGAAAATTTCCCCTAGTTTTGTCCGATTTCTCGCATTATTTATAATCTAAAGCGACTTTCCACGACCAAAATAAGAATCTGTTGTCGATTTCATTTCTTTTGGTCTCGATTTCGTTGGGCCATTACTTCTGATTCAGTCCTGCTAAAGAAAAAAGTCTGCGATCAATCAAAATGAACTTCACATTTGTTTTTTTTTAATAGGATTTCCCAGTCGTCGAACCAGGGATACTTATGATTGAAAAATATCGTTATGTGTTTGCTCATTGCCCTTCTCGTATTTCTATCATGTCGGGAAAGGCATGAAATCGATCATCATTTTATTTCTTATGGCATCACATAAATAAATATATAAAATTAATTATATTACTATATGAGATTCCTTTTCCTCAATATGGAATTAGGCTGATGTATATCACATTCTCTTTAGCTTACTAAGTTCCACTTTCTATACTTCATTGAACATGTTTGTAATTAATTCTGTGCTTCATTTAAATATAAGCAATTCTTACGATATTTGTATAGATTTGTCCCGTAATTATTAAAGTAAGGATTGATTAGACGTAATTTTTTTCCTTCATTTTTTATACTATCAAGAGCAGTTCCATATCATTATTCAGTGGAGACACGATGTTTAAATTAATCATAAGTAACGGTGAATTTTACGAATTTTCAGCGCAAATAATGTTTGAATAATTTCTCTCGGAAGCCTTATAAATATTCCGTCTACTGTTTGTTAATGTAAAGAGGTCAACTTGGGTTAAACTTTTTGTTATCTATTAGAATCAACAGCTTCGGCCGTGACTTCGTGGTAAGTCGCCATCAGGAACAAATGAAAAGTCGAACTTTTACCAGCCACAAATAATTTTATTACGAAACGACCTAGGTTTCGACTCATGGAGTCATCTAGGTCGTTTCGTAATAAAATTATTTGTGGCTGGTAAAAGTTCGACTTTTCATTTGTTCCTTTTTGTTATCTATTATTTAAAAAGGTCATAGGGTATCGATCTCAATAGGTGTCTTCGCTCAACCCAAAAGCGGAAATGCCATGGAAACATTTCGTCTTCATGAATAACTGATCCTTTTTTCCATGCAGTAAAACCCGGTTATCGGCTGGTTTCTACAACGCTGCTTAAAATATATATGGGTAAACTGTGTATCCGGTTTAAGTCTGGACCGGCGGAAGGAATTACCCTTAATGATGGCTTCGACTCATAGTTTAAAGTCATTTCTCTCAGGTGATTTTTCATTGTGATACCTTGTTTTATACCACTACCGATAATAAATACTTTTCATTTATTATCGGTAGTATTTCGAGAAAGACAATAAACTATTTATTTCCCTACAGTCCGTACCTTTATATGACTATTATATTTCTATAATAAATGAGACGGTAGTTTCTGCAATTATCTTGCTTGATTCCTGCCGAAATTCATTTGATTTTTACTCTGAGAAGCAATTTACATGGAGATAAGACCTGATCAATAACATTCACTTCTCGGCGAGAAGGAAATGGAATTATTTGTGCATCAAAGTTTGTAAGGAAAGAAAAAATTAAATAAAATAATATTGTACTTTAATTAAATACCTGGTGGAACTTATCTTTTTTCATACGGCTTAAAACTGCACTATTCGAATAAAATTTAAAGTGATAAATATTTTAGTTCTCAATCACATGGAATTTTCGGCCGTCGATGCAGCAATCTGTTAAGCGATTCTTTATAAAGGATCAAATGTATGAAATAATACACAAGTTAAATTAAGTTTTCGGCGGTTGCGTTTATCCGAAGAAATATTTGAACATTTCACTTCAACATATTTGCACTTCATCCAATGGACATGTGTTTCATGGCTTCAACTTGAAATAAAACACCCAAGAAATAAACGGTTCTTCGGCATTTTAGGGAAAAATTAATCCAATTTCAAATTGATGACTATTATAAGAAGAATTCCCCTATTCGAATTGTTTTTCGTTAATAGAATAAAGCTTTATGTATGAGAGAGCGAGTTTTCTTACTTTAATTATTCATCAGAGGTTGTATATAGTTATATATAATTACTATAGTTGTATCATAAGCTGCTTTTAGTTCCGCAATTGGGGAATTCACTAGTTACTTTATAAAATGAAACACGTCCTTAGCATCTCCGAAGAGTTGTTTTCTCTAAATAGACAATACGAAAAGTGGAGTCTAGTTTGTGAAAGTCGACGTTGGCTAGATAAGGGGTGAAAGTGGCTCCGACTGGTGGGAAGTAACATGAGAATCCCGTTTTTTGCGTTTAATTGGATGGGAATTAGATGCCCTCTGTCGATCTTCTTTTGTTTGCCTTTGGAATCTAGTCTGTTTATAACCATGGAGATCAAGCCTATGAAGGAGATCTTCCTTATTTTATGTAAAACATCAAGAGACCAAGCGCCTTATATACGGGATATAACTTATTTTGACTACATAGGGTTATGTCGTGTGTAAAAATATGTATATTCATTGTTAAATGTTGAGCTTCGCTAATGCTTTCCTTCACCTAAAGTGTTAGTTCTTCTTCCATTTCGTCCCATTAGCCTGAGTTGAGTTCAACTATCGCCTGAGTCGTCTGGTATTTTAACAAGAAATTTCATTAGTTTTTCTTCTTTTTACTCCTAATTCTCGAATTTGGAAACGAAAATGATATTCCAGGACTGAAATAAGAATCTCTATTCAATTTCCTTTCTTCTGGTACACGTTTTTATTTCCCAGGATTATTATTTCCAATTTAATACCGCAAAAGAGCTGTGATCGACCGAAATTATGTGCAATTCTTATTAGAACATTTTAAAGTCGAACCAAGGATATTTTAAGGTAAATAAATATCGATATCTGTTAGGCCACTGGCCCTCTATTTAATTATTAAATTTTATAATCATATTATTACGTATTATATGAAATTTATGTTTTTGAAGAATCTTCCTTGTATTTCGTACTGGAGTCACTGACATCGGATAAATTCCTACACAAAGGTGATTTTCGTATAAGATTCTTGATATAGCCATCTTTTATTTTATAAATAAATAAATGTATATTTAACTCCCGTAGGAAATACCCGGTAGAAATTCAACTTAGTAACGCACTTGGTTCGACTCTGGACGATTCGAACATTCTCTCACAGGAATCGCACGTAACATTCATTTTGTTTATCGCAACCTTTTTTCTTGATCAGAATTAAATTTGTAATTATCATTCAACAAAATCGAGACCACAAGAATGAAAATTGAATGAGGATCCTTTTGAAACAACCAGTCCACGGGTGTGTAGGCGACTCGATTTGCACCTCATGATGAGTCCTGCAACTGCAGCTGAACCAGCGATGAGCTGCCACTTTCCATGGTGTTTCCAAAAATTTTAAAAGTATGATATCTCGTCATATTCAGTTCTAATGGCTTAATTTAATTATTCCTCGATCAAAACTAATTAAAACAGCCATTTAATCAAATGTATGTATGCTCCGTCAAAAATTTAACTTACCTAAAAAAACGCAATTTTCACTAAAATTTCGAATTTTTGAGTTCTTTGGTCAGGCCCAAGACGAACTTAGTTAGTGCTCATCTTTTGCACACTTGTTATTGAGCCTAAAAGGCAACTTTTCCAACCTATTACGTTCCCGCTACTAAAAATTTTTGTTTTTCGGTACGCCCTAGCGTAGACCCGTCAAAGGAAAACTGACAAAATGGTGTCATGTGCGTCACGATATTACTTTTGGAACTCGATGATCTTCGTTCTAAGATCAACTGCAAAAGGTGATATCTGCCCCAGACTTTCCAATAGGAACGTATTTCACAAGAGATGCAGTTGTCGGAATACCTTAAGTATGTGGAAAATCGACCACCAATGTTTCCAAAAGAATCTGCAAATCGCTCACCTTGCGGATCTGATCGGCGGAAAAGGAGACCTGCCAAAGGAAATGGGTTGCAGATGAGATGCCGTCATCTGTGACATCATCTAAGTTTGGGAAATAAGGAAATTCGATGACCTCTTTCACTGTGTCTCTAGAAGGAATGCAACAAGACCTTTTCCAGCTGCACAATTCCATTTCCTCTCCTTTTAGGATACCTTTGTCAACCTCAGAATGACAATTTTTGTTACATTAATGAATGAAATTAATGAAAGAAAGCAACCCTAAGGAATATTCAGTCTTTTCGTATTACGAAAATCAACTGACTTAAAGCAGCCTTTCTATGACAATGTGGTACTTTGTGACAGATATGTAAGTGAGTTCATTTTATCGATTGCAGACCTTTTTCTTTGGCAACTTTAAATCAGAAATAATGGCCCAAATACGACAATTGTAACCAACCCAATAAGCATATAATTTGAAATTAATTTCATGCACTTCCCGACGAGATAGAAATATGAATTTCGGAGATTCATTTGAAGATAAGTGACCTAACACAAATCAATGTTTTTTTCTACCAATAGTATCCTTGGTTCTATTCTGGACGGCTCGAAAATGCTCTCATAAGAATTGCAAGTGAAGTTCATTTTGATCTATTTCAGGCTTCTTTTCTTTTGCATAATGAAAACTGTAATGATGGTCCTACGAAATAAGACGAATACCAAAGGAAAGGACATTGAATAAGGATTGTTATTTTGGATTATAGTTGTGAGTCAAAATAGTAAGAATTCGGACCAAGTGATTCATCTACATCTACATATGTACCCTGCAAGCCGCCTTTCGGCGTGTGGAAGGGGGTGCAAGCACCATGACTCTATTTTCCTAGTCGATTACTTTCGCGTATTGTTCTCGGAAAAAATGAATTCTTGAATCGGCTGGTTCTAGCATCTATTTCTCTGATCTTTCTCGCTGTATCAGAACGGCCTATATAGCAAGGAGGGCGCATAATATCGGCTACATCTTCTATGAACGTGCTCTGTCTGAATTTATCTAGTAATTTAAATCTCTGATTGAGCCTTCTTTCTTCTAAAGATTCCCATCCTGCCTCCTGAAGCATCTGAGTAACACTTACCGATTTATCATAGCAATTTTTCACAAAGCGTATTGCCTTTCGTTGTATCTTTTCTATCTCGCAAATACAACACTTTCCAGAAGGGTCCACTGCATGCATACTCGAGGTGAGGCCTAACTGGCGCAAAGTAACATCGCTCGCGGACTTTTTCTTCGCTTTTACCGAAAATCTTTATTCTTTTGACGAAGCCTAGTTTCTTAAGAGCTCGCCCACATATGTTATGGATGTGGGTACCCTAAGTTAAGTTATTCGTGAGGGTTATTCCGAGATATTTTACCGAATCGACAGTTGATAATGTTTTCCCTCGAAGGCTATGTGAATTAAGATTGGCAAAGGATTTTCTTTCGAAAAAACTAACTACTGAATATTTTTCTACGTTGAGCTCCAATTGCCAGTCGTAGCACCATTTGACAATTTTATCTAATTGTAAGTCATTCGACAGGCTTAATCTATCGTCATTACTTTTTATTTCTCTGTAAATAACCGTGTCGTCCGCAAATATTCTAACGTTACTGTCGATGTGTTCATTAAGGTCGTTAATATATATTAAGAATAATAATGGTCCGATTACGCTTCCTTGTGGGACGCCTGAGGTCACCTTGACTAAGTTGGAACTAATACCATCTAATACTACTCGTTGTTCTCTATCGGACAGGAAGTCTTTTATCCAACTTATTACTTCTTCGTTGATGCCCGCAAGTTTTAATTTGTATAACAATTTATGATGTGGGACTTTATCGAAAGCATTCCGAAAATCCAAAAATATTGCATCGACTTGTCTTTTACTTTCGGCCGATTTCAAGATATCGTGAATTAATAACGCTAACTGCGACTCGCAGGATCGTGTCTTACGTAAACCATGTTGATTCTTAACTATGAATTTAGAGGTTTCGAGAAAACCCATTAAGGAACTAGTAATTATATTTTCCATTATTTTACCACTCAATGAAGTTAACGAAATGGGCTTATATTTCGATGGATCATCTTTTACGCCGCTTTTAAAAATTGGGGTGACATTTGCAATTTTCCAATCTTTCGGGACCTTACCTTCGCTCATAGATTTTTCAAATATTACTTTAAGAAAAGGGCCTACACTCTCTGCTAATTCTTTAAATACTCGAGCTGGTATGTAGTTGCCACCAGACTATATGTTTAACTGTAACTGTTTAATTAATAATAATATCCTCAGGACCAGGAGCTTTATTTGGCTAAATCTGCCGTATGGCCTTCTGCCTTTATTTGGCTGAATCTGATTGTATGTTTTGTGGGAAGGAAAGGCCCATATAATATATCCATGGGATTCCCATATCTATGGGAAAAAAGAGTCAACATTTCGCAGTAAAAAAAGCATTAGTAAACTTTGGAAATCGAAGTTCAGCAGAATATTTTTTATAAATAACAGAACCTTGCATACTATAGATGGTTTAAAATTGGTCTTTTTCAATTTCAATTCATTATGATACGATCTCAAACCATACAGTATTTTGTCATCCGAATAAAAATAAAACGGATTCCATAGTACATGTATACCATTTAGAATCATTATTTCATTATGTTATTTTTAATGGAATCCCATATATATATATATATATATATATATATATATATATATATATATATATATATATATATATATATATATATATATATATATATGGGATTCCATTAAAAATAACATAATCAAATAATGATTCTAAATGGTATACATGTACTATGGAATCCGTTTTATTTTTATTTTAGAGCATTGAAATTAATGCTCCCGTTTATAATGTACGGTGTACGGAAGATGGCAAATATTTTTATGAAGCACTTCCCGATAAGTTAGAAATTTATATTTCGGCATGTGAATAGCTGTTATGAACAAGTTTTGAAAACGCAGTTTCCCAAATGTCCTTGGCAACCACGTTCGTCGCACTGAGAGATCCGTTACTTTATTTATTCCACGCAACAATGACACCTGTAAATGAACTGTACTAACACGCCATCTGTTAATTGGAAGGTGAGATACCGATTGGTCGCCCATCCCCATCTTTTTCCAAACTTGTTGCCATGGAATCTTGTTGCCTTTGTTCCATGATTTTTATTTTTCACGGACATTTCTTTGTTAATTTCTTTGGGTTGTGAGGTTCTTAATTGCCTTATTTCCTAGCCTCTAATGGATCGGAAACGATTGTTCGTTTAATTTTAAATGTATTTTAGGAAATGCAGAAGTTACAGTGTTTGCATTCAATTGCAGACGATGTTAAGGTTGCTAAGAAAAACTTATTTATTTAATAAGATAATTGCTACCCCTTTTAAGACGCGGTTTTATTTCATATGAATGGCTTAAGATGTCACCTATGGCATGGTTCATAAGGCCCTTTTCACACACAACGGTTTTTGCCGTACGGTCGGTAATCCCCACAGCTTATCAACCGTATCACGGCGCAATTACTGAAGAAGTATATGGAGCCTTTCACACTAGCGACCGTACGGTTTTTTGCCGTCCATCGCCGTGTAGCAGCCGTGTCATCCACTGCCATTATTTTCTTACAATCCAACTTATAATGCTGATTTTTCAGCCAGATTACTACTTCACTAGCTTCGTAAATGTTCGACGGATCATTTGAATTGAGTTCATTCAATTTTCGCTTTAAACTTTGTTGTTCCTGCTATTGCTAAGTGTTTCACCGTCCAACATTTTTGAAACTGCCATTACATTCTTAAAATCCAACACAAAAGGCTAATTTTTCTTCAATTGCTCATGGTATCATCTGGATGCATTAAAGTCACATGAGATTAATTTTCGAGTAACCACATCTTAGTAAAAAATTATTTAATTAGAACGTAATTTTAAAAATTTCGTCGTGCAGTATAATTTACACTTCGCCTAAAACGTTTTGATTTTTCACGTGAGGAAGAACTTGTCGCGAGACAAATCGAGATAAAAGTTTGTTTCGTGATGATATCTTGAAGAGAACTTTACTTCTTGGCTTTTAAATCGACTGTACACGGTCGCCGTGTAGCAGCCGTATCATCGACTGCAAAGGACGGTGCCGTGACAGATAACGATCGAAGAGATAAGAAGTATCACTTTTCAATGAGAAAGAGATTCATCGATCATCCCATGCAGGAAAGTGACTTACAAATCACGTGGTTATTATCAATATTAACCATAAGAAAGGCAGTTGAGTGCATCTTGTGTACTACACCGCTAAAACAGTGGAAAGTATGAATCGTGCTGCAGTTAATAAAAAAAGGTGAAAACGTATTGTAGGACGTGCCTGCAGATCGAAAAAGAGAAAAATATCCTTGAAAAGGCAGGATATGGGAAAAGAAGATGAAATAACCTGCACCTCAACGCGAATTTAAAAGAAAATTCATCCATTGATATAATTGTTGACCCGTGACAAGGATATAGAATATTGAATTTTATTGTAGTCTTCTCTGCTATCAGTGAATTTGTTGTTTTCTCGAAATAAAAAGAGGAATGAGAGTCAGGAGGATTCAGTGATTGATTTCAAACTTACCATTATTTAATATTTGATGAATCATTGTTTTTAGTAAAAAGGCGTCTGACATTTAGTCAATATACCATCGAAATGAAAAATTGGGAATAAAAATATTTGTTTTCATTACCAGAAAAGTTGGGAACTTGTCAAACAAAGAACATTGTGGCGAAAGAATTTTCCTCACGTGAAAAATCAAAAAGTTTTAGGCGACGTGTAAATTATACTGCACGACGAAATTTTTAAAATTACGTTCTAATTAAATAATTTTTTACTAAGATGTGGTTACTCGAAAATTAATCTCATGTGACTTTAATGCATCCAGATGATACCATGAGCAATTGAAGAAAAATTAGCCTTTTGTGTTGGATTTTAAGAATGTAATGGCAGTTTCAAAAATGTTGGACGGTGAAACACTTAGCAATAGCAGGAACAACAAAGTTTAAAGCGAAAATTCGATGAACTCAATTCAAATGATCAGTCGAACATTTACGAAGCTAGTGAAGTAGTAATCTGGCTGAAAAATCAGCATTATAAGTTGGATTGTAAGAAAATAATGGCAGTGGATGACACGGCTGCTACACGGCGATGGACGGCAAAAAACCGTACGGTCGCTAGTGTGAAAGGCTCCATATACTTCTTAAGGAATTGCGCCGTGATACGGTTGATAAGCTGTGGGGATTATCGACCGTACGGCAAAAACCGTTGTGTGTGAAAAGGGCCTAAGGCGGATTTTACCGATCATTCGATTGTCTATTCCTTATGTGTCTGTTTTGTTGGATGAACTCAATAGAATATTAAAACAGAGAGTTGTCGATACTTTTTCCTAAAAGTATCCTTGGTTCGACTCGAAAATGCTCTAATAAGAAAAGCACGTTCATTTCGGTCTCTTAGTCACAGTTAAATTAGAAATAATATTCCTAAGAAGTCGAGACAAGTATCGAAATAAAGGAAGTTGAATTAATATTCTCATTTTGCTCGTGAAATTTTGTTTTCGACTCTATAGTGACGAAGAAAACACCAATACGGGCATAAACAACCCGTCACCTAGAGCGCGATTGGTGCTAATTGATTCCCGTATTGGGAATAAATGAATACCAGTTGCAAGAATGAATGATGCACGAATGTCACGTATCACGATTATCTCGAACCATTTTCATAATCTGTCGCATTCAATTATTTTATCTATTATCGGGATCAAGATAAGGATAGTTTCATCATCTCGTCCATGGGAAATCAGTAGATTCGGTCGGTTGCCATGAGGGCGCTGTAAATAAGCTACTTTCACTTTTTCTCGACTAAATAGAGACTCATGAGAGATATGTTCTTCCGAAGTATCATTGGTTTGACTCCGAATGACATAAAGAGTCGAACCGTCGGTTCATTCGCACGAATTTTGTCATTTCATAATTCTATCTCGTCAAGAAATTGATGTTCGGAAATTGCTTTCATATATCTGTTAAGGAAGTTATTGAAATAAATAAATGTATTCATAACAGTACATGTAACATTGTAACAGTTATGCGAGGATTCTCTATCCGTCTACAGATGACACTATAATGGAAAAATATCCATTTTTATCACCCCTAATAAATCCGTAAGTTTCTTAAATGTATTTATATTACTCATAAGTTTTCTTTTGCTCCATGTTTATTCATTTCACAATTCGTTAGAAATCGTTCTATTATGGGAAGCATCGTTTTCATGCATACTCGATTCTTCCGTTGTAACCGCAATCAACCTTTGTCGTCCGTAGTTACCCAACAACGCCTGTTGTTTTCTACCTATCGCCTAATGTTTTCCATCTATGCTTCTATTTTTACGATTACCTTTGCGATCTGTTATTGTGCCAAATCATCATTGGAAGAGGCGTTATCTTTTGCAGATAACAGGCCTCGACTTGTATCGCGTATCTCAGTCTGTTTCGTAAGTGTCACTGAAAACTGTGCTCCTTCGTGATTCCTCAGCCATTTAGACTTCAATCTATCGGTCATTAGAACCATTTTCCGTGGTTCTTATCGAACAGTCCTCCATGGGTATCTTATAAAACAGCGATTTAGTTGGAAAAGCCACTGCGATCTGAATCTATCATTTCTCCATTTTCTGCAACAACTTCATTTGGTGCTGTTTGGTAGCGTGCTTAAATTAGGCCAACTCTCCGATGGTCATACCGATGACGAAGTCTTATATAGTGCTTTTTAATCATCTGGAGCCATATCAAGATCGTAAAAAGTGATAAACTGTTACGTTGGTTGTGTTTAGTTATAGTATTTAATGCTTTTTACCTATCCTCCGAGGTCCTCCGTAGTTGTGCAGATTACGGTGACTTATAGCGTGCTTTTTTATCATCCGGAACCATTTCGAGATCGTCTGCAAGTTATAAAGTGATCGAATTTCGGTATTTAATCGGATTACGCGTGAACGCCTGGCAGATTCTCCCAGAAAGTGCTTTTGGTGGTGGTGGACAAGCAGTTGCACCATCCGGAGGCAGTTCAAAGTGCTGTGTTTTAGCATATTTCTTAGATTCCTCCCCTAATATTTCATATTAGCTCCTCTGATGTTGTTAACTTGTTATCCACGATTTAAGGAAAATGTTCATCTTGTAGAATATTTAAGGACCCCAGGCAAATCCTTCATTTCGTCTTTTGGTATTCTCGAATAACAGTAACCTCGTCTGCAGAATTCTTAAAATAGTCCGTAAAGTAAGAAGTGTGATGATCATGATGGTGCTGAGGACTATGTGACTTAATTTCTTGGTCGTTCTGACAAAGTATTTTCTCTTCTGCATATGTTTACGAATCACTCGTAGTCGAAAGAGAGCAGTTAATTAAGTTGACTTTTTAAGTAATTTACCAAGGGTCATTGAAGTTAAATTTCGTCCTCCATCAGAATCTTGTGGTAACATAGGAAATTTCATTATATTTTTCTGTGGACGTATCAGCAAGGTCGTACTTCTCTGATAAATAAAATTATTAACTTTGTTTTCAACGACGATTCTTCCTTGGTTAACCCAGCAATTGAAGAAAAATAGACATTTCAGTCTGCAATCATTGGTGGAGATAGCATATTTCGGTGAATAATCTGACGACAATTTTATCAGATCCTCAGTGGTACAACTTCTGCCAGCTTCAGAAACAAATGTTTGCATATGCCTATCCAGAAGAACATTCATGTTCAGAGGCACCTCTTCCAAATAGGTCTCTCGGGTTCTAAAAAGTTAATTTATTGATATAGTCTACGTTTGCTTGTCCAACCATTGAATTGGTACATTTCTTCATCTGAATTAACAGCATTTCTTCAAAAAGCTGTTTGCTCTAGGAAATATATTGTATTTTTGTGTATGTTTAATATATCATAACTTGGGTGTCTACAATTCTAACTTCTGAAGACCTTGACTTCCTCCTTGGTCTTACACAGCATTCTGCATATGTGGGGTATTTCTGTGGAAGTAATTCTATATATCTGTAGTGATGAAGATCCAAAAACATTGGAGTTGCCCTTGCATGATAGGGTGTTTATAGACCTTTGATGGACTGTAATTGGCTTCCATACCAGAGGATGTAAACAACTAAAGGACTTCGTTTATCCATCAGCAATTGCTCTTTGTTTTGCAGATGTAAAGTGCCATATAAACATCAAATATGCAGTTGTTTACCACTTTCGAATCCACTTATCTTTTTAAAATTGCTTTTATCAGTTACTTAGATAACAGCACGTCTTGGCAACGGGAATTATCTTTTAAAACAGATTTAGAAGTTGTTGACTGTCCCATGAAGATAATTTTGATAAGTTTTGAAGTGGAGAATTAATATTCACGATGGATCCAGATAAATGGTGCAGTGAGTGGGATGCTGGAGGATACGAGACTGATGAAGAGGAGGATGTGGGTGAAGTAGAGGAGGAAGTATTCGGTTGGGATGGTGAAGAGGAAATTCCAGGAGCTGTGGTAAGTCTTCCAGTTCATAGAGCCAGGAGAGAATGGCTCATCAGACGAAGGCAGAGGGCGTACAGAATAAGCCTCCGCTATAGTGATGAACTTGCCAGAATCCTCAGTGAACCTCGACATCTCCAGGACGTGGTATGTGGTAACCAGAAGCATTCCAAGGACTCCACTGAGGTAACCATAGAGGATTTGCCCAAAGTCTGTCAGTCATCCATCTTGAATGATCCAGATGACCCCTCTGGTATAAAATCAGTGCCTTCTGTCATTTCCAAAGACCCTTCCGGTAAGCGTTGCAATGTAAGCTATAAGGTTCATAAGAGACGTGTCAGTCATAAGCATGGAAATTCACCCAGAAAGCGACATGGGAGTGAAACCAAAGTTTATAAGCATTGTGATGGTAACCACGAGTCAGATCTTCTATCGGAGACAGATTTCAACATTGCTAAGCAATGGAAAAGGGGTTTAAGTGATGGGGAAATTTCGGAGAACTTTGAGAGCTGTTTGGAGGAAATGGATGGGCTGAGATGGTCTAGGAGGGCATCCGATGACATGGTTACCGCTCTAGAGGATAATGACCTTCTGGGAATGGACAACAGTAGGTACTTCACCTGCAAGGATTCCATGGGGGCATCTATGTTGGTGGTGGGCAAAGAAGCTTTTAGCACAAGTCAGAACATAGTTAGGGGGGCATCTGAGGAGTCTGAATGCAGAATGTCTTCTGGTTGTATTAAGAAAACACTGAAGAAGGCTGCTAATACTGACCTCATGGGCAAACAAGCTTCTGGAAATGATGAAACCCTCAAGAATATGGTTTTTCCAGGGGCGAGCCCCAGTAAGGAGGTTGATAATATGGCTAAGAGTTCATCTGATTGTTTACAGGAGACTGGTTTATGTAGAACTGCTTCTGGATCTAATGATGAAGCACTGAGAAAGGTGCTGGTAGGTAATCACGACCTCCTATTGGGCAATAAAGCTTCAAGATTGGTCTGCACCTACAAGGGAGGCCTCAAAAAGTTAGTTATGAACCATGTCGACAACCTTGAAGGTTCCACCTCTAGTACCAAGAATGGAGACTTGGATCAAATTAGAAGTATAGGTGCTTGTATATTAGGTTCTTCTGATCCTCCAGTAGGCAGTGAAGCTTCTGAGATCATTCCCAAACTCATGGAAGAGGCCCAGGATGACATATTTCTTCCAGGAGACCTCAGTCCGGTAATGGACATGGATGATAGACCTAGAAGAAGGAGTTCCAGCGTTCCTGATGGCAATTTGGTCCTTATGGACACTCTCAGAAAGTGCAGTGTGACTTGGGACCAAACTGAAGTATCAGAAGAACGAGTCACTGTACGTAAATTCTCCACTTCTCTGGAAGATGGTAAAGAAGTGGAGGAAGATCTGCAGATTGAAATATCCAAAGGGTGTCCTGCAGATTTGGGGGAGAAGTTGGAAGTGAAAATCAAGAGGAGTTCCAGCGTGTCTGATAATGGGCTGAACAATGGTCAGGATCTCAAGGAAATAGCCAGATCTGCAAGGCAGTGCATCCAGGAACAGCTGAAAGCCACAGTTTACGTCCGCAATGGGAGGGAATTTGGTGGTGGTACAGCTGTGTACAGGAGGAACAGTTGGTCCGAAAGCCTATCTCAACCATCTGGTGATAAGTCAAAGTTGAGGAAGGACAGTGAAACTAGCGGGTTTTCCTCTGATTTCTTGGCAATGTCATTGGAGGCTTCGATGGATGACAGCGATTGGTTGGGAGACGAAGTCAGCTGGGCATATCTCAACAGTGTTGCCACATCTGCAGGAAGGTAAATTAGGGTTTGACGGAGGAGATTTCAGCAGACGATGGTGAAATACTAATTCCATGACTACAATCTTAAGTATTAATCCATTTCTTATTGAACAAAATGGGGTGATAAAGGATGTTGCCAGATGTAGATTCCATTTTAGTTTGATTCCATCAGTAGATTCCAACTAGTCTCAACTTCGCCCAAAATGTGTTTCAGCCCTTTTGTTCAAAGGATACTGTTGGATTTACCTCTAGAATTTGCCTATAAAATAATTATGAAGTTGTTAGTTACTTGTGATCATAAGCAGATTGAGCTTGTGTAGAAATATAGAAGGTAATTGTAAATATCTATCTCTAAATTTTGATTTCCAAACTTTCCTTATGCTTTAATTTGCAGATAATGCTCTCCTTCCTCATTTTCATATGGGCATATTTTTATGATATATTCGTATGACAATCAAGTTTTACAATCACCTTTGTCAGCAGGGTGATTAACTCTTTGTTAACACAAAATTAAATGATTTTTCGTAATTTTGGCCTCATTAAAATTTGGAATCCAAAAAGATATGCCATGACCAAAATAAGAATCCTTATTCAATTCCCTTTCTTCTGATACTCGTTTCAATTTTGTAGGACCATGATTTCTGATTTAATTGCGCTAAATGATGAAAATCTCCAATGGATTGAAATGAAGTTTATACGCATTTATTATGAGTGCATTTTCTAGCATAGAGACGAACCGAGGATACTTTGGATAGTACAATAAGTAATTATCCATCAGCCCTCTGCCGAGTCCCTAATTTTCGTATTTCTATCAGTGTCTGGAAATGCATGAAATTAATTTTCCAATATTTCTCCCATTCATTTCTTATAAGAGTTGCTGACATTGGATTAATGAATATATACATAACGGTGAACATTGTATAAGATAGAATTATACCAAAAATTGTTTACTTAAAATGCTACTTGTTTCGTTTTTTTTACTGTTTTGAAAATTCTTTAAATTTTTCTGTAAATATTCGATTTAAATGCAATTATATGCTTAAAATATTCCTAATTTATACCCTTTTCAGATTATTATATAAAATTCTTTAGAATTGTTCATACAGTATTGCCAGATTTGGGTGGTTAGCATAATGTTGCTTAATGATTCGTTTTAGTAGCTTGACAACTCTGGTTTCCAGGTCTGCTCTTGATTGTTGCCACTGACATCCATTGCTATGATGCAATGCGAATAGTCAGTATTGTTTCTACTGTGTGCGATGTTGCCATGTTTAAGCCCCCTTCACGGAAGTACTCTTTCTCAATTGTGGAAGTCTTAAGGAAAGTTTAGTAATCCAAGATTTAAATTAATTCCAATTAAATCTTGGATACTAAACACACACACTCGCCGTTTATATCTTCTATAGAAGGAGTAGAAAAACAGTCTTTTCTATGGGAATATAGTTTGTTATTTAGAAATACTAGAAGAATCTTGTTATTCATAAAAGATACTATCAAATTGACAGAAATGACAGAACTATATCAACTTGTACAACATGTAATGAATACATCTAATTCTTCAGAATGCTATGAAAAATGATCACTCTCCAAGAACATCTTTAATGATTGTAAATAAAAGACAATCAGAATCTTTTTCTTCCAAACATTTCTTCTGATGTATAGTTTGTTAAGTTGGTGTAGTTCTTCTGATGTATAGTTTGTTAAGTTGTTATATTTTTGTGGAAAACCATGCACGGTTTTTGAGAAAGAAAACGTATTAATTGAAAATGTTTTGACTAGTACAATATTAAACCCTCTACAGCATAGAAGGTTACATAATTTATATTTCGTTGAATTTGAATTTCCAAAGCATGCTTTCCTTGCTCTCCATCCCAATGCATTTTACATGGGTCTATCTTTACCATATATTCCTAAAAAGTCAATTTCAACAATCACGTTTGTCACTAGGGATTAAGGTTGTTTGTCACCTTTCTCCGATTTCTCAAAAGTCCAATTCGTAAATGAGGTTCCATGACCAAGATAAGATTCTTTATTGACTTTCTTTTCAGTTAGTTCTTGTATCAATTTTGTAGGAAAATTATTTCCTACATAATTTTGTGAAAGAAAAAATGTCTGCAATCGATCAAAACGAACTTGACGTGTATATCGTATGAAAGCATTTTCAAGAGGAACTTAGGATACTTTTGTTTGAAAGATATCCATTTTAATAGTCAAGTCTTACCGGCATCCCTAAATTTCATAGCTCTTTTAATATGAAGAACAAATATATATTATTACATTGACAGTGATTATTATTTAACATTTGTAATCCATGTATATTATGAAAGTAAAGTTGTGATAATTTGTGCATTTACATGCATAGTCAAGAGATAGTGTCATAAAATCTGCTACTACAACGTAAATTTCAATTTGCAAACTGAATATATCCATTCCATTGTTAATAATTCTGCTGCAGTGTAGAAACAGAAAATACAAAAAGAAAGTTTATTGGAACCATAGAAATTAATAGTAATGGTGCAAAATCATTAAAAGTTTTGTTATGGTGACCAAAATTGTTTGCAACAGCAGGAAAAAATTATAAATAAACACAGCAACTTAATTAACAGCCTTCGTATTTGTAAAAAATATTCAATTTAGAGCATAAATGATTATTTTCCTCGATTAATTAGGAAATTTCAAAAATTTGATGCATACAATCAGTGGTGAGAATTAAGGAATATGTTTGCCAGCTTAACATAATGAAATAAAATGTATGTATTATGTAATATTAAAATTATAACTAATCTGACTGAAGTTTGCGGCATTTGAATTGGTCATATGATGGAAAATAAGAAGTGTGTAATATATTTTTCAGGCTAAGGGAACCACTTTCCCTCTTTTCCTTCAATCTTGGCATTCATGTATATCTCTATCTTTGTTCAATTTCCTTTGGTACTTTTCTCGATTTCATTGCACCATTACTATTAATTAAATTCTGCAGAAGAATAAATTTATCTCAAAGTCATATGGGAGGCAAATTGAATCACTGTCCTAGTCATCAGAGAGACTGGTTATTTCCATAAACTTATGTGTATTTGTCTTGTTTTTCATTAATATTCTTGCAATTTCGAATAGAAAATGGTACTACATGACTAGAATAAAAATCTTTATTCCATTTCCTTTCTAAATTATTATTAGAGTAAATTCTGCAAAAGTCATCTCTCCCATATATTCCTATGAGTGTAAAGTAGAGAAATCTCCTCAGTTGCCATGGAGATTAGGTTTTCATAATTAGTAGCTGATCGTCGTCCTTTTTGACTTCATATCCAAAGCGTTATTTTGCCTTCCCAAACATTTCATTTTTATCCATCTTTCAATTACGTAGAGATTTCCACAATCCCCTGAATCGTCAAGGAGACGGGTTGCTATACTCGTAAAAGTAAACTAATTTTTCCTTATTTTTGTCCTAATTCTCTCTACTTTGACTTTCAAAGGTGTTTCTAGACCAAAATAAGAATCTTTATTCAATTTACTTGTTTGGCATTTCTCTCCATTTTGTTGGACCATTACTTCTGATTTAATTATGCAAAAGAATAAAGGTTTGCAATCCATAAAACTTATCTTTACGTGCATTTTTTATGAAAGTAATTTCGAGTAGTATAAAGTCGAGTATGATTCTCGATTTTATACATTTTCATTTATAACAAAATTCATTCAAACAGAGTGTATTTACTGAAGGAAATTACATATTCACATAAATTACTGCTTTTGCTGATTTTTGCCATTTTTTACATGTTTGAATCATAATATTTGAAAATAATTAAGAAAAGAGTGAAAAACAGCTTTTGTAGGCAACCATTTGTAAACAAACCTATCATCTTTGACAACTATAATTTATGATATCTCTATTTTTAAATTGTATTGAAAAGGGGCATTGATTTGCCATGCATTCATATGAGAGGAGTTTGCATCGTTCGTCAGGGGTCCTTCGTTTTCCGAAATTATAAAAGAAATTCCACCTTTTTAGTCTCAATTTTTGCAAATACAGATAAGAAATATTCTACGATTAATATGAGAATCATTATTTATTTTCCCTCCTTTAAATATTTCCCTCTAAAGCATTCGTAGGAATATTAATTATAATTTATTTCTATGAAAGAAAAAGTCTGGTCTTATGTTTCACAGATATTCATAAGAGTCGAATTTAACAATTGTCGTCAGGGTGACTGGTTGTTTATAACAGCAGAATTATACAAATATTAACTCTTTTTTGTCCCAATTGTCAAAATGCTGAATCTGAAGTGATGTTCTATGACCAAACCTTATTCAATTTTCATTATTTTACTTTCTCGATTTCCCAGGTCCGTTATTTCTAATTTAATTGTGCTAAGTCTGCCATCAATACAAATCAAACTCGTATGTAATTCTTAACAAAGTATTTTTGAGTTGTTTTGTAGTCAAACCAAGGATACTTTTGGTTGACAAATATCGATATGTGTTAAGTCACTGATCCTCTAATGAATCCCACTAATTCCATGCTTCTATCTCATTGGGAAGTGCATGACATTAGTATTCAAAACATTCTCCAAGATATTTCTCAGGGGAGATACTGATACCTGATGTATAAATATATACACTTAAATGTTGATTATATCGGAATGGGTATCAATGTTAAACTTAACACTGCATGGACCATTTGTGTTCCTTTGGGATGCAGAGAGGAATTGGCGCATGGAAAATGGACATGTCAGCATGTGATAGAAGTGTTTCCAATAGTACTTCTGTTTTGAACACTTTCTGGGTAATAAATGTTTCATTTTAACACATATTATACGTTATCATCCCACACCATTGCATTTCCACTTAATCTTCTTTATTTTGACCATTTCTTCATTTTGATCTATTAATCCTATGATTTTCGATTTTAAGGCTGTTCTTGCAGCTGAATTACTTGATGAATGGCAACTATTGTTGTAAGCAGAAGGGACTATAGATGTATAATGATTACATTCTTCTTCTTATAAACTAATTATGTTACATTTATAAATAAATTTGGTATTTCTATATATTCTCAGTGTGATTTAAGTTGGTTTGATTGTTGACAATTCTCGTTTTTAATTTCTGTGCCAACATTTTTACATTGTTGAAAACTATAGCCAAGTTTTGTTGGCTGCAATTGTTGCATTTGCCATAATTAGATAAAAAATTGGGTTTCAACGCTCTTTACAGTTCGGAAGTGAGTGAGTTAATATTGATTTGCGAGTTTTTGGGAAACATAGAAACTCATGAAGATGTAGATTTTGTACATAATAATATTAGACTTGCTGGTTCTGTTCTATTAGTTACAATTTCAAGTGCTCGTTGATTCTCAATATAAATAAAATAAAAGTAGAATGTCATAGAGAAAATAAAAGTAGACTGTCATAGTGCAGTTGATAATATATGTAAATTAAAGTATTTCCATCATAAAGCCCTCTTATTATTTCCCATGTTCATACAGGAAATTGCATGAGCTTTGCTTCAACTACCACATTTGTTGTTAATGAGAACGGTTGTCTATAGCCTGAAAAATTCTCAAAAATTTTGTTTATTTCATCAAAATTTTGACCCGATAACGATATTCTACAAGCATAAAAATGAAATTTATTCGATTTCCTTTCCTTTGGTACTTTATCAGATTTATTATTTCGGTTAAATTTAAATGACTTAAGGTTAATCTCTTACAAGAGCGTTTTCTAGTCATCCAGTGTCAAACTAATCATACATTGGACTGTCGACATGTGATCCCCAACAAATACCTCAATTCGTATTTCTGTATTTGTTGGGGAGTATGTTAAATTAACGCTTGAAATTATCTTCCATGCATGTCTTCCGAGAGATACTGGATAAATAAATGTACACACAACAGTGATTATTTTACAAGATGGAAGACATCCCCAATACTGTGTGTATCATTGAAACCTTCCCACAAAAATGTAGCAAAATTATAGTTTGAAGGGTCGTCCGGATAGCCATATGAGCGTTCGACCTTGGTGAAGCAGTCCCAGGTTAGGTGGCGCTAAATGTCATCATCATAATCCTATGTGTATGATTGTACTATGTGTTTCATAATATTAATTTCTGGCTGCATAGGTAGGCATATAAAAGGAAGCCTATTATCTGCAAATCCTTTAAGGTTTGTTCAGATATTTGTTCTTGAGTTTCAGGTGAATATACACACACATACAAACTTACTGTATAAGCTTGCATTTGATACGAAATCCAACCCTAGGATCACACACATTCTGTGATATGGATGGTGAACTGGGGTGAGCGCTCTCTGTCTTGTCCCTTTCGCAGGTCTGTCCACGTCCTGGATGAAGGGGCTTTACAGAGAGATGCTAAAGAGGAGAAGACAATTCAATCAAAGCAATAAAGCTGGGATGCAGAGAGCTGTTTCAGGTGCTGGGACCACTATATCTGCCTATTCCAGAAGCTTTGCTGCTAGCACTCATGCTGAAGCAGGCCTTCCAGAGTTGTTGGGATCTTCTGCAAGAATAGCTAGCACCGGAACAACTAAAACTACTAATCGGAGAGGCTTGCAACCTTTTGGAATAGGTGTTCCAGGACTCCAGAAGGATTTTGTTGTCATATCAAAGGCAGTTGTAGGTGATACTGCGAGGATTCTCCACAGCATTGCTTCTGGGGTCCACACCAAATGTGTTGCAAGTGTACCAGAAGCAACTGGTAACTCTGAAAGGGTGATCACAAGGGACACAAAAATAAGATGGTTTCAGCCTACTGTAGTTAATATCAATGGTACAATTGACGAGTGGCTACAAGACTGGTCCTTACTCATGAAGTTGCAGAGAGGTCAAATCATTGTTTAGAAATACTCAAAAGGACTTTCTAGATGTTTCTTATACCCCTGCAAGGATAGCTAGTGATGAAATAGCTAAGACATTTCATACCAGAGGTCAACTGTCTTCTGGTTATCTGAGAACAAATAAGGGTTTGAAGTAGAGTGTTGTAGCACTGTGAGTGCAGACCCTAATCATAATTGTTCTTCTGGTAGCAATTTGCAGGATCTTCAGGTTGATTCTGGTCAATGATAGCTACCTCTGATTTAGCAATGTCTTCCAATTCTGAGGCCTTTCGAGCAGGCCTTCCAAACCCTAGGTCTTCTAAATCAGCAGACCTTCTGGAAAACGATGCAAGTCCTGGTAGGTCCACTCCCAAACTGGAGAGACATTTCAGTTTTGAGCTGGAGGAAGGATGCTTAGTATTGGCTCAAGAAGGCATTGGAAAACCCAAGGAGAAGCCTGTTAAACCACTAAGGAAGAATCTTCCAAAGGTTGGCCCTCCTGGTATGAAGAGGCATTTACCAGACCCTTCTGAGGGAATAAATTCGATTTTCTCAGGTTCTTCGGAAGGGGCCAAGGTGTTAGGAAAGAAGGCCTCTAAAGTTATAAGGGTTAGTAATGGTAGATTTGGAAACACTGTACTTGATAAAAAGGGAGCTAACAAACCAGAATCTATGTTTACACCTTCTGAGGGTAGATATAGTGGTAAGGGTAGGTCTGTGAAACCAGAGGATGTTAGGCAGGTAGAGAGTAATACATGTGATAAATCTGGCAACGGTTCAGTCAGTTCTTGGCTGTCTAATGTAAATTGTGCGCGTAAACGAACCCGGGATCGTACCCCAGTGGACACTGTAACGGAGTCAAACCCCATTAAATTAGATGCTAATGAATTAGGGCTTAAATCTGGCAACATCGGGCAAGATGTGTATGTTTTGGAAATTTCTAATGGTGAATCCAAATTCAGGGGCAGTCTGCAGATGAATGCTGATGGAGTGGGAGAAGCAGAAGGCTTTTCTATCGATACTAGGGTTACCAAAGAAATAAAACCTCTGGAAGATGAACCCTTAGATTCCCTGCACCAGGGAATACCCTCAAATGATGACTCTCTGGTGAAATTGGTCTCACAAGACTCTGGTATCGATAGCAGAGAGTGTTTTGAAGTCAGCAGGATAATCCCTGAGTACTTCTCTAGTCAAGCCACATCCACCCCAAGGCACTACATTACACTGGTGAATGAGTACGGTGATGTCAGCGAAGACATAGGCCTGGACAAGCTGTGTGGAATGGTGACAAGTGCGGATGATGTGCCAAAGGATGACCTCATTGGTGGCTCACTCTTCAATTTGCAGCTTCAAGGGGAGTTTGGAGATGTGTCTGAAGACCTCATGAGGGAAGATGGCAGAGGGTTCCCTGGAACCAGTGCAGACTCTGGGATGTTTGTGCTCGATGACCCTTACATTTATGACGAAGACTACACCACGTGCAATGAAGATGAGGAGTTTGCCTTGAATGATGAACTGATGGTGGAAGGTAAGGGAGAGATTGCCTATCCAGGTGGATGATTACTAAATTAGGGAGACAAAATTGGTGGCCTTTATAGCTTAAGTGAGGCATTATGGTATGGCCCATTTAATGTTACACTTTGAGGTTGATCTTCTTTAATACTAATTTAGGCTTTTAACAGTGAATGTAGACCCCAAGGGAATGATGGAAATTATTTGTTACGATATATTTAGTTCACTCATAATGTGATGATGTAGACTTATTTTAATGTATGAGATACTGAAATGTGGCCTGATGCTTTCTCTTTATTTGGAATTGAGCTTTATTAATTTTATATACGTATATCATGTATTTATGTCTTAGCTCATGAAAGGATGAGGACTACCTTTTCTAAAGATGCACTCATAAGAGTTAGCTGAGAGTATGTAAGATACAGTGACATTATGAGAAGGACCCTGACAATATCTGAGTTAGGAAAATCTGCAATTTCATTATAAAGGAATAGGTTATAATTTTGAGAAAGGCATTTGCAATAATGATTATAATTTTCTTATTCTATTGTTATATGTTATATTATATCTATTTTATATAGCTAACTCTCCGGATATACCTATATAGATATATCTATTATATATAGCTAACTCTCCGGATATACCTATATATATACCTATATATATATTTATAGGGGATACGAATTCTGACCATGTTCCACAAGCGCCGTCGACGTCAGATTTTTTCGACGTACTGGCCCCACACTCTAGATGCCAGAATAATTCAGACATCGACGCTAGCTATCATGAGTTTGATGCCAGAAATTCCCAAAAATCGCAATTTTCCCATAAGAATGCATTGCGCGGATTTTTGAAAATTATTTTGAGGCACTTATCGGTAAGATAGAGGAGCCAAAATTTCGGAGGCTGAAGTTCAGGTAGTGTTCTATGGTTCTAATGGAAAATATTTTGCCAAATGACCGTGAGTTCGATGCCAGGTGGGTGCAAAATTCTTCCATAAGAAATGCATTGCTGCAATTTTTGAAATTTTAAAAAAATGCCTTCCTGATAAGCTGGAAGGATAAAACCCGGAGTGGTGACAGAGGCATTTGAAATCCTTCTTTCATGAGGTTCGCCGTTTGTCCAGTGGTCCTTGGTTCAATGAGGGAGCGTCATTCCGATTCCACAATGCATTTCAAATGGGGAAAATGGAATCTTATTTAAGGACCTTCCCGATAAGATATTGAATCGAAACTTTGGAACACGTCAGAGTGGCACTTATCTAACATTCCCATGCCATTGTCTCTCACGAACGGGTCCTGAGTTCGATGCTAGGCTGTCTTTTGCGCATTTTTTTGGAAACTGTTTTGAGGTTGTTCCAGTTGCAATTGAGCAATCAAAATCATGGTGTTTTCAGATGAGATGGTTATCTATTCTACAAACTGAAGAAATGTTACCAAATGACTGTGAGTTCGACGCTAAGTGAGTGCAAAATTCTCCGGCATAAAATGCATGGCGGGCAATTATTTCATTTACTCATTTACTTTTAATGCTTATTCGATAACCGGGAATGATATAATATTGGATGTACAGCTAGTTCCAAAAAAAACTTACCACCTAAGCCGCAACCCGCATAACAGGCAGTGGATTTCCTCCGAGCGAGCCTTAAGAAGTGAGAGAGAGAGAGAGAGGGGGGGAAAACATGGCGGAGATGGTCTGCTTGAGTCATAACTCCGCCTGCAGAGTTGAAATGGATTTATTTGCTTTATTAATATTGCAAAGATTTATTAGTATCCTGAGTTTGGTGGCATTGGCCTAGCAGAATAGTATCATAGCAATACGGATGTCGTAATGTAAGAATTCAGTTATTATAAAATGGTTATAACGAATCAGTATATATTCTAGCATTGCTTCTCGCACAGAGGGAAACGTCGCACACGAGGTCCCGTTATTCCGAGGATACCGAGGCAAACCCCCTTCCCTTCCCTTCCTGTCATAAAATTCGAGTCTGAGACGAAAGGCACGAGCAGGCTAAAGGAAATTTTCGCAAACCCTGCCTCTGAGCCGCTCTGAGCTTATGTTTAGCACTGAGATGGGAGAAAGAAAATTTCCGCGCTGTTTGAATCAGTGTCGGACCAAAAATATATAGACCTCGAATTTGACGCCTTCGCTGCCAAAACTCTGCGGTTATAATGGGTTATATTATATAATATAATAGTAGGTAATATTATACATTCAAGAGAGCAGTTATTTGCTTTTAAAATTATATACGTAAGGAGTCCATATCGATCACCTGTTTTATCACAGCCTGTGTGAATGCAATCTACACAAGTAACGTAAGGCAAACTCATGGCCATATCTAGGCTATTACTTTAAATACATCAAAAAAACTATAAGTAAATATGTAGTATGAAGTCTCGAGCCAGTATCTGCGTATTTTAGATAAATTCTGTTTCATTTGATAAGCATCGAAATTAAAACTCGATCGGTAAAAAATCAGTAAATTTTATCATCTATGCAGTTGGAATTTTTACTATAGTATACCGTCCAAATCAATTGAGAGAAAATGTGCTAGGATCGATTTTCCTGAATGAATAAAGATGACGGATACGAGACAACCATCTTTCACATTAATTTTGAATTAATTAATTAATTTTTTCGGTGTCATTGAAGCGTGAATCGAATAAGCTTGATTTCTTTTGTGGATTCCTCTTGAAATGGTTGCAGTCACAAACCATTACGTTCTTAAACATTCTTCTTGCTATATTTATCACCTTTAAAAGTTCTAACATACACAAAAAGATAGTGCGAATGAGGTTTGGTCATAATGCTCGTTGAATGCTACTGTTAGCTATGAATGTAAAATTTTCAATTAATTTTGAAAGTATACAAAACTACCTACATTATTTATATTTCAATTGTTTATTATAACGTTTACAATTATTATAATTTAGAAAACGTTAAAAATACGCAAAATAATAGGGACTTGGTGAAATAGTTTTTCCCAGGGCCTTTTTACCTGTAATTCCAACCCTGTAATATCACATGGGGAAGCGCATATGAGGCTATGTTGAAATTTTGCTCCCCTCGGTCTATCTACATATTTATCGCTTGGTGATATTGAAAATATTCCTTCGTATTTAAAATGTATTGGCTACGAGAAACTTTTTATCTCTCCACATTCCATGACAAATTTGAAAAGCAAGGTACAGGAGTGATTGGAAGAAGTGAATAAAGCAATGAATTCACCAGGACTTCAAGAGGGAGACTGTTCTGATAGAGATAGGGAAGTGAGAAGCAGCGGCAACAGTAATACATACACTCACATGGATTTAACAACCTAAAGTGTAAGAGGTATGTTAATTCCAGATTTTTGGATAAATCACAATAGGTAATGGCATTTCTTGCGTTCCTCCTCGACCAACTGATTACTTTGAGTAGGAGCAACGACCTCTTTTAAAAGTATAACGCACTCACTCACCTCAATTTTCTCATCCAACATATATTTTTTCCGTTTATGACAGCCTCCAGAGAAACTACTCATTTATCCAATTTAAGTAATATCTTAGTCAAACATGGTTAACATTCAAATATAAATAATATAACGTCTATGGCATACCATACTTTTAGAAATTTCCTTCCGATGCATGTTCATTCCCAGGATTCCGAAATTGTATACAATAGCGATGTTCAATGTTTTGTAGCAACCTTCTTTTAGTTCTATAAGAAAGTTCGAGTAGTTCACTAAGCCAGTACCTAAATCATCTTCTTATCAGCAATTTATTTTGGAAAGAGATTCCGAGGTCTTTTCAAACCGATAGAAACTGCTAACATTAGTATTACTATCTATGCAAGCCAATGGTTTATTCTAAATAACTTTAGAGATATAATTTATCGGTAATTGGCGTATAAACTTCAAGTTTCTGCGACGTTGAATATGCGGAGTGTCTACAATTCTGTATTTACGTTTCAATTCATATTTTAGTGACATTATAATAGAAAGTTTAGTCGATCTAGTAAGATCATCTTCAACGCTCTATCAACTTTGTATCATAGATGTTGTAAGAGAAGTTAAACGATTTGGTTCTCGTAAGCGTAAGGATTAAATATTAGATGGCATTTCTCTAGTTCATTGTTCATTTCTCAAGTTATTTCAAACTACGAAATTTTGAGCTCAATATAGAGACAAAATAAAGCATAAAAAACAATATTTATAAATAAACAATCATTGACGAGGAGCTTGATTCATATAAATTGACGATAGGCAGCATTACTTATTTGTTTCATTTTTGTTGTTGAATTAGTTATTTAGTATAAGCCAATATAGTTTATGCCATTCACTTTAAAAGCAGAATATAGAGATACTATAATTCTGATATTATACACCCAAACATTGTCAACTTTATGTTATCGTTCAGATTTTCCGAAGGTCCTATTTCAACTAGAATGATCTTCCTTGCATTACTATTTTTTAAAATTCGAAACATCTTCGCAAAGTTCGTAGAGAATTATGATGTGCCTAGGATGAAGGATGTTACGAAAGTCCTTGGAGTGAATGTTGGAGTAATGGATTACATATGGAACCAAGAATATTTTAACAGCTAAGGTATGAATCATGAGAATTAGAGGAATATTCTCATGTAAGTCTGTTTACAATCCGTTGGTTTCTATTTTTAACGTATTCTTCCATGACTCATATTACTCATCATTCATAATTATTGGCGGTGATTTTTCTTTTAATCATTATACATATTATGCACCATTCAAACAATTCGGGTTATATACTTTACTTGAGGCATTCAGAAACCGAAGCAGCGATCATTAATCATTAGTCTCACTTTCACCTAGCGCATAGTTCTGAAAATCATTTAAGTATAACAATGGAAATCGTATTGTGGGTGTTTTCACACCCCCTGACATACGTCATACGGCGGCTCGCGGGGTATTAATGAAAGTGTAAATAAACCAGGTGTTAACGTGTAAATCTGCAATATGCAAGTATAGAAAACATGGAATTTATATGCAATATGCAAATCAGTCATAAGGTTCTGATTTTCCATACTAACTGTTGCTTCTTAACCATCTTAAACTGTATTCCTTGCAAGAAGTCCTGAAAGGTCGTCTACCTCAAAAATAGAGTTGAATATCTTCATTCCCTAAGGGAATACCCGCGGCTAAGATTTGCAAATCGCGGATCCACCATTTCCCACCTTACTTGTGATCGGTCGCCGCCACCATACCCTAACCTTAGATACCTGCTCAGCAGGGGTGCGGTCGGGAATCCTCATTAGCGCTTTCAAATTCGCTACCCCGGATACATACGACCGTCCACAATATGCCGAAAAGGGGGTTTTTCTTCTCAGAGCGGAGTTCACCTTCACCCATCGGCCGTTTTATGGTTCCTTTGAGAAAATAGACAATACCTTTCGATGGACGAAACAAAAGAAAAAGAAACAACAAAGGAATGAATAGGGGATACTCCTAGGGCCAGGGTGGAGGGCCTCCCCTCTCTCTGAAAGACTTAGTAAAACTTCAGACGCGAATTTGTCAGAAACAGCCAAATCTCATCTCAATATCATAATGCTTCATCTGATACCGTCATCACGAATGCCTGGTGGATGAACAGAATGACGTGTTGACACATATATTCTGAAATGCCTAATGCTCCGTTATTTGTCGTATCAGGCAAATTTTATACTTCTCTGTATTGCAGAATAATTCAACAGCAAAGAAATCGAGTCAAAATTTGCACCACGGGGCAAGAAAGAGATTTAGTATCAGATAAAAGTTGGGACAGCATAATTTCGCAAGGAACATGAACTTAATTTAATTAAAGGGATAGTTTTTCTGGGACTGGCAATGAACAATATTTTCGGAAAAGTGTTACGAGATGCTGGCGTTAATTTCGTCGTAAACAATTTTTTTTTATTCTATACGTGAAAAAATTTTGTAGTTCTCAGTATTTAAATAAAGAGTGCTACTATTCTAATATCTATGTTATTCTCTAAAATACTAAATTAGCAAGTTGAATTTTAAACAATTGCCTTAGAAAATGATGATAGCACACTAATTGATATTTTACTTTCTATCAGTTGATTTGGTGGTATTTAAAATTTTTATATTTTATTCGATGTAATTATCTGATTTAGTTGATCGTAATTTACTTGGTTTACTTTATTGTAATAAGTTTGGGGTCTAATTTTCAGAGCTCTTTACCAGGTCGACTTAAAGTGATTCTTTCTCAGTGTATTCGTCCAGATAGTTTTTTTTCATCTTTGATTTCCTTTGTAGGTTTCGCAGTTTTTTCATGCTCCCCTTCTCGATAGCATTTTTCGGCAACATAAATCAGTTGAAATACAGTTGATTGTGTTCTTATTCATAATTATTCTTTATCTCCTTACAGAGTTTTCGTTCATATTTCTATTTGAGTCATAGTCGTGGATTTCCTCTAAATAAATTTAAAGGTTCGTCCTGTAGGCGTCAAGAGCATTAAAAACGTAATAATATAATCCTTTTTAATCTTGCAATGACATAATTCTTATTTGATAATAGAAGCAGCTAAAGTAAGTTTACCCGATGCCTCCAGAAAAAGGTGAATTACGCAGAAATCTCTGGCCGAAATGAGGAAATCCGATTTTCATTCATTTTTTAATACTATGCTGCTGACATAGTGAAAAGTAACACTAAATTTAAACTAGATTTCGTGCTAATAAAGACGGTACAAATACTTTCAACGCGTTTCACAACGGTTTAAAAAGGCGCCTTCCTTCCAAGAGCCAATAGAATTCATGGAAAACTGTAGACTCGCTCTCATCGAGCTTCACGTCTGTTATGCGGGTTGCGGCTTAGGTGGTAAGTTTTTTTTGGAACTAGCTGTACATAGAGGCAATTCCTATGTTTCATATACGCTGTTCGCTGTTCCTCTGACGGTTCTTGGTTCGTATATATATATATATATATATATATATATATATATATATATATATATATATATATACATATATACACACACTAACTACATGGCCTGAAAAGTCCCGACTCTAACAAATAAAAAATCAATTTTTTACCTGAAAACCTTTGTTATTCTTCAGTATAATCTCCATCTAGAGCTATGCACTTATTCCACCGGTCCTCGAGCATTTCGATGCCTTTCGAAAAAAATGATTTCTCAAGTCCTTCAAAATAGGCCTCTGTTTCGGACATGACTTCTTCATTTGACATGAATTTCTTCCCCTGAAGAAATCTCTTCATGTTTGGGAATAGATAGCTGAGTGCCAGATCTGGTGAATACGGGGGATGTGAAACCAATTGGTACCGCAATTCACTCAATTTGACCGTCGCTTTCATTGACGAATGAGCTGGTGCGTTGTCGTGGTGATACAGCACTTTCTTCTTTTTTATGTGTGGCTGTTTTTTCTTGATCTTGGTGTCCAAATGGTCCAGTTGAGCAACGTAGTAGTCGCCTGTGATTGTTTTTCCCTTTTCCAAGTATTCTATCATAATGATTCCACTTGCGTCCCAAAAAACACTCGCCATAACCTTCCCAGCTGACTGTTGGGTCTTTGGACGCTTCGAACGACTGCTACCCGCTTCCAACCATTCTGCAGACTGCCGATTGGACTCAGGAGTGTAATAATGTATCCAAGATTTGTCCATCATCACAAATCGGCGCAAAAAGTCCTTTTTGTTTTTGAAACAAGGCCAAACAACACTCGGAATCCTCCACACGTCTTTGCTTCTGGTCTGGAGTCAGGAAACGCGGCACCCATCGCGCGATAAGCTTCTTCATCCCCAAATGTTCATGCAGAATATTTCCAACGTGTTCCATTGATATACCCACAGACTCTGCTATCTCATGCAACTTTGCTTAACGATCGTTCAAAACGATCAGATGGACTTTTTTTATATTTTCTGAAGTGGTGGCCTCGGAGGGGCGTCCAGGGCGTTCGGCGTCTTTGGTGCTGACATGACCAGGTTTAAAGTCTGCGAACCACCGTTTCACTGTCGCTTCCGAAGGCGAGGATGTTGGGTAACATTTATCGAACCAAGTTTTGGCTTGGACAGTGTTTTTTCCCATCAAGAAACAATGTTTAATCAAAACTCGAAACTCGTCTTTTTCCATCGTTCGCAAAATGCCTAAACTTCATGAAAACAATCACCTGCCATTCAGGAACTAATACATGAATTGTCATGAAATTAAAAACAGTGCCATCTTAAGGTTGGTTCTCAAGTGAAATGTGCAGAAAAAGTTACTAGTGGCGACATCTCTATCTTAGGCTCTTGACTTTTCATGCTATGTAGTATATATATCTATTATATATAGCTATATATATATATATATATCATGGGGCAGAGGCATATTAACGGAGGTTGGAGGTTATTATGTTAAAGATACAAAATATCACTGCCAGTTTTACCTAAACTCTTTCGTTATAAAAACCACTTTGTTTTATACTGGCTTTGATGTGTCACTTAAATAACCAAGATAAAACAACGAAACATACCTTCTGCATCCATGTTATTTATTTATTTTCTATGTTCTTCTTTTTATACCTGAAATATAAAAATAACTACTACTCGCTCGTAGTGATATGATCTGGGAGAGGAGAGCTAGAGGGAAAGCTATATGTCACACTTTCATACGAACATACATTGTGTTACATCGTCAAAGCATATAGCATTGTACTCTCATTTATTGAAAGTCTCTCATATAAATATGGTGTTCAGTCATATTCCATTTTGAATATTATAACTCGGAATTCTTTAAAGTAGGTTTTGCTAATAATAATTTTTTAAACACTTATCTTACATATCCAATATACATACATGTGGTAAAATAATACATTTTTGTGCTTCAGAGATAAAGGATGGGAATAAAGTTAGGGCTTTCGTAATGCTTATATTCCTTGCTGTTGAGTTTTCTGAAATCGCAGAACATCCTTTTCTTTACTCAGAAAAATGATTAAATGTTGAATATTATCTAATCAATGAGTGAAATATAAACAATAAAAATCATTTGATATGAGATTTAGATATATAGAAAATTTGCATCGGACAAAATTTTCACTAAAATAAATTTGAATACTTGGAGAACAACTTAAAGACCTAATTATTTTGATCGCATGACTTATAATTAATTTCTCTAATTTTTCTATGAATACTCCAAAGTCTACTCATAATACCCCTAATTGAATTTTAAATATTGTTGATCTTAAATTAAAACTACCGGGAAGTAATATGATGCAAAATTATTCAAACATACCACACGATAAAACCGTGACAAAATTTCATATTCCGCAATGTTCATGGTTCTTTGGCTGTCGTTCTGCTCCAGGACGATGCAATGTGGCTTGCTTATTAAACTGTGGTTGCACAGAACGTGGAAGTTTTTGTTCATGGAGACTGTAATATTAGTTGTGAATCATTTTATGACCGAGAATAGGTGCTTTATCCGATTTAAAACTTGTTTACACTTGTTGCTAAGTAAACAAATTTAATCTGTATATAGCAACCTGGGCATTTTTTTGTCCAGGATGCAACATGATGATTAAAATATTAATTCAATTTGTTTAACAAATGATGGGTTTTCATTTGTCTGACTATTTTTAGCAGGAACCTGACAACTTTTCCTTCAAATGGTCATTCATTTATATGTATTGGTGGTGTAATAAGGGAGAAAAGTCACCCCAGTCACCAAAAATATATGTATTAAAATAATATAAGGGAGGATTATAAAGTAGTTTTGTTAGGCATCTTTTATTACAAAACTGACTGTTAACAAAAATTCACACAAATATAAGACTATATGAACATTTACAATCATTCCATCAAAATTGAAATTTGAAAAGACAATCACAAAAATAAATATATATAAGATCTAAATTTAAATTTAAAACTGTAATGGTTAGATTAGGTTTTACATCATTATTTTTAAACTAACATAAAAGTTGTAAACTTGCTGAAAATGTTTCAAAATTTTCTGTATTGCAAATGATAAGTATATTAATTATGTAAAGCTACTTATTTACGTTTATAAGTTGAATATAAGGAATGACTATGAGGTACTAATAATCAGTTAAACAATATAAATAGAAGAAATTTAAAATCTTTACCTAAAGTTGTTTCACTTTATTAAGGATTTGGTCTTTGGTAAATGTAACTAATATCAGTATTTGTATGACTTTATTACCTATGCAAATTAAAAACTTATTTGCTGTTAATTTAAGGTTTGCTAATAATAATTTTTTAAACATTTTTGTATGGTTGGAAACATGAAAAACAACCTCAAAATTTACAGTCTGTAAGTAAAATTAAAAATTTTGAAATCTATAAATACTAAGAAAATAAAATTCACAGAGCATGTCATAAGCCACAATATCTTTTTATAATTAAATATTAAGATAAAAGTGATTTATACCATACCATAGAGATGGAATACTATATTAAGGTCCTGTACGATACAATACATATTTTCACATTTATTTAATGATTGGATACATGATGAGTTAGACGAAGGAAGACTAAAAAAAAAAAATTTGGATGAGGGTAATTTTGAAAATCTTGAGAGGCAAATTAGGACATGATTGCAAGGACAAAATGAAAATCTTTGATGATTATTATGCTGACAGTGATTTCAGGAAGACATTTATCTTTCACGAAACAATGAATTTAAAAATCGTTCAGATTGCTACCAGTAGGTCAGTTTCTTCTCTCTCTGTATTAAAATAAGATTGTTTTCCCTGTTTGAAATGCATGGTGGAATCAGAATGACGCTCTTGCATCGAACCAAGGACTGCTAGAGAAACGGTTAACCTCATGATAGAAGGATATCAAACCCCTTTGTCACCACTCTGGGTTTTATCCTTCCAGCTTATTGGTAAGGCATTTAAAAAATTTTTCAAACATTGCCTTAATGCATTTCTTATGGAAGAATTTTGGACCCACCTTGAGTCAAACTCACGGTCATTTGGCGACATTTCTTCCGTATGAACCATAGAAGACTACCTCAACTTCAACCTCCGAGATTTAGGTTCTTCTATCTTGACTATAAGTTGCTCAAAATAATTTTCAAAAATCCGCACAATGCATTCTTATGGGAAAATGGCGATTTTTGGGACATTCTGGTATCGAACCCATGACACCTAGTGTCGATGTCTGAATTATTCTGGCATCTACAGGGTTGGGTCAGTATGTCGAAAAAATCTGACGTCGACGGCGCTTGTGGAACATGGTCAAAATTCATATCCCCTATAAATATCTATTATATATAGCTAACTCTCCGGATATACCTATTTATAGGGGATACGAATTCTGACCATGTTCCACAAGCGCCATCGACGTCAGATTTTTTCGACGTACTGGCCCTACACTCTAGATGCCAGAATAATGCAGACTTTGACGCTAGCTATCATGGGTTCGATGCCAGAAATTCCCAAAAATCGCAATTTTCCCATAAGAATGCATTGCGCGGATTTTTGAAAATTATTTTGAGGCACTTATCGTTAAGATAGAGTAACCAAAATTTCGGAGGTTGAAGTTGAGGTAGTCTTCTATGCTTCTCATGGAAAAAATGTAGCCAAATGACAGTGACTTCGACGCCAGGTGGATGCAAAATTCTTCCATAAGAAATGCATTGCGGAAATCTTTTACGATTTTTTTAAATGCCTTTTGCTGTCTTCTCTCACGATCGGGTTCTTAGTTCGTCGCCAGGCGGTCTTTGGCGCAAAGTTTTAAATTTGAACTGAGGCAGTACTTGGTATGATACTTTATTCAACGGATAGCTTGCAGTATGCAAGCAACTTTTACTCGTATATATATATATATATATATATATATATATATATATATATATATATATATATATATAGGTATAGGTATATCCGGAGAGTTAGCTATATATAATAGATATCATTTCTACTAAAGAATCAGTCACTTCCTATGCCATTCATCCAGCAGCTGAGGATTGAAAATGTACAGCTAGTTCCAAAAAAAACTTACCACCTAAGCCGCAACCCGCATAACAGACGTGAAGCTCGATGAGAGCGAGTCTAGTGTTTTCCACGCATTCTATTGGCTCTTGGAAGGAAGGCGCCTTTTTAAACCGTTGTGAAACGCGTATTTGTACCGTCTTTATTAGCACGAAATCTAGTTTAAATTTAGTGTTAATTTTTACTATGTCAGCAGCATAGTATTAAAAAATGAATGAGAATCGGATCTCCTTATTTCGGCCAGAAATTTCTGCGTAATTCACCTTTTTCTGGAGGCATCGGGTAAACTTACTTTAGCTGCTTCAATTATCCAACGAAAAATTATGTCATTGCAAGATTAAAAAGGATTATATTATTACGTTTTTTATGCTCTTGACGCCTACAGGAAGAACTTTTAAATTTATTAAGAGGAAATTCACGACTATGACTCAAATAGAAAGATGAACGAAAACTCAGCAAGGAGATAAAGAATAATTAGGAATAAGAACACAATCAACTGTATGTCAACTAATTTATGTTGCAGAAAAATTCTATCGAGAAGGGGAGTATGAAAAAACTTCGAAACCTACTGAGGAAAGCAAAGATGAAAAGAAACTTTATCTGGACGAATACACCGAGAAAGAATCATTTTAAGTCAACCTGGTAGAGAGCTCTGAAAATTAGACCCAAAACATATTACAATAAAGTAAACCAAATAAATTACGATAAACTATATCAGATAATTACATCAAATATTATAAAAATTTTAAATGCCGCCAAATCATATGATAGAAAGTAAAATATTTATTGGTGTGCTATCATCATTTTCTAAGGTAATTGTTTAAAATTCAAATTGCTAATTTAATATTTTAGAAAATAACATAGGTATTAGAATAGTAGCACAATTTAAATACTGAGGGCTACAAAATTTTTTCACGTATCGAATTAAAAATTAATATACCACGAAATTAACGCCAGCATCTCGTAACATTTTTCCGAAAATATTGTTCATTGCCAGTCCCAGAAAAACTATCCCTTTAATTAAATCAAGTTCATGTTACTTGCAATATTATGCTGTCCCAACTTTTATCTGATGCTAAATCTCTTTCTTGCCCCGTGGTGCAAATTTTGACTCGATTTCTTCACAGTTGAATTATTCTGCAATACAGAGAAGTATAAAATTTTCTTGATACGACAATTAACAGAGCATTAGGAATTTCAGTATATATGCATCAACATGTCATTCTGTTCTTACTTCCACCAGGCATTCGTGGTGACGGTATCAGATGAAGCATTATGATTATGAGATGAGATTTGGCTGTTTCTGACAAATTCGCGTCTGAGGTTTTACTAATTCTTCCATGGAGAAAGGAGAACTTTCCTTTCCTCCACCCTGGCCCTAGGAGTATCCCCTATTCATTCCTTTGTTGTTTCTTTTTCTTTTGTTGCGTCCATCAAAAGGTATTGTCTATTTTCTCAAAGGAACCATAAAACGGCCGATGGGTGAAGGTGAACTCCGCTCTGAGGAGAAAAACCCCCTTTTCGGCAGATTGTGGATGGTCGTATGTATCCGGGGTAGCGAATTTGAAAGCGCTAATGAGGATTCCTGACCGCACCCCTGCTGAGCAGGTATCAAAGGTTAGGGTATGGTGGCGGCGACCGATCACAAGTAAGGTGGGAAATGGTGGATCCGCGATTTGTAATCTTCGCCGCAGGTATTCCCTTAGGGAATGAAGATATTCAACTCTATTTTTGAGGTAGACGACCTTTCAGGACTTCTTGCAAGGAATACACTTTAAGATGGTTAAGAAACAACAGTTAGTATGGCAAATCAAAACCTTAAGACTAATTTGCATATTGCATATAAACTCCAGGTTTCCTATACTTGCATATTGCAGGTTTACACGTTAACACCTGGTTTATTTACATTTACATTAATACCCCGCGAGCCGCCGTATGACTTATGTCAGGGGGTGTGAAAACAACCAAAACAGGATTTCCAATGATTTTCAGAACTATACGCTAGACTAATGTTTAATAAGACTAATGATTAATGATTGCTGCTTCGGTTTCTGAATGCCTCAAGTAAGATATATAACCCGAATTATTTGAATGGTGCATAATATGTATAATAATTAAAAGAAAAATCACTATCAATAATTATGAATGATGGGTAAAAGGAGTCATGGAAGAACACGTTAAAAATAGAAACCAACGGATGGTAACCGGACTTACATGAGAATATTCCTCTAATTCTCATGATTCATACCTTAGCTGTTAAAATATTCTTGGTTCTATATGTAATCCATTATTCCAACATTCACTCCAAGGACCTTCGTAACACCCTCATCCTAGGCACATCATAATTCTCTACGAACTTTGCGAAGATGTTTTTTAAATTTTTCATAGTATTTTTAAATAGTAATGCAAGGGAGATCATTCCAGTTAAAATAGGACCCTCGGAAAATCTGAATGATAACATAAAGTTGACAATGTTTGGGTGCATCATATCAGAATTAGTATCTCTATATTCTGCTTTTAAAGTGAATGGTATAAACTGTATTAGCTTATACTAAATAACAAATTCAACAACAAAAATGAAAAAATAAGTAACGCTGCTTATCGTCAATTTATATCAATCAAGCTCTTCGTCAATGATTGTTTACTTTATTTATATAAATTGTTTTTTATGCTTTATTTCGTCCCTACATTGAGCTAAAAATTTCGTAGTTCGGAATAACTTGAGAAATGAACAATGAACTAGAGAAATGCCATCTAATATTTATTCCTTACGCTTACGAGAACCAAATCGTTTCACTTCTCTTATAACATCTATGATACAAAATAGATAGAGCGTTGAAGATGATCTTACTACATCGACTAAAGTTTCTATTATCATGTCACTAAAATATGAATTGAAACGTAAATATGGAATTTTAGATACTCCGCATATTTAGTGTCGCAGAAACTTAGAGTTTATACGCCGATTACAGATAAATCACATCTCTAAAGTTAGGTAAGATTTAGAATAAACCATTGGCTTGCATAGATAGTAATACCAATGTTAGCAATTTTTATCGGTTTGAAAAAACCGAACTCTCTTTCCAAAATAAATTGCTGATAAGAAGATGGTTTAGGTTCTGGCTTAGTAAACTACTCGAACTTTCTTATAGAATTAAAAGATTGGTACGATACATTGAACATCGCTATTGCATACAATTTCGGAGATCCTGGGAATTACTGATGTATCAGAAGGAAATTTCTGAAAGTATGATAAGCCATGGGCGTTATATCCTGTATATTTGAATGTTAACCATTCTTGACTAATATATTACTTAAATTGGATAAATGAGTAGTTTCTCTGGAGGCTGTCATAAACGGAAAAATATATGTTGGATGAGAAAATTGAGAAGGTGAGTGAGTGGGTTATACTTTTAAAAGAGGTCGTTGCTCCTACTCAAAGTAACCAATTGGTCAACGAGGAACGCAAGAAATGCCATTACCTATTGTGATTTATCCAAAAATCTGGAATTAACATACCTCTTACACTTTCGGTTGTTAAATTCATGTGAGTGTATGTATTACTGTTTCCGTCGTTTCTCACTTCCCTATATCTATCAAAACAGTCCCCCTCTTGAAGTCCTGGTGAATTCATTGCTTTAACCACTTCTTCCAATCACTCCTCTATCTTGCTTTTCAAATTTGTCATGGAATGTGGAGAGATGAAAAGTTTCTCATAGCCATACATTTTAAATACGAAGGAATATTTTCAATATCACCGAGCGATAAATATGTAGATAGACTATTCATACCAAACCACCGCCCATTCATCTCAATCATTAAAATTCTGTCGAAAAAATATGAGAGTTACGTAGGGCCAGCCATCAACCGAGGGGAGAAAAATTTCAACATGAGCCTCATATGCGCTTCTTATCCCCGTGTGATACTTACAGGGTTGGAATTACAGGTAAAAAGGCCCTAAAACTATTTCACTAAGTCCCTATTATTTCGCGTATTTTTAACGTTTTCTACATTATAATAATTGTAAACGTGATAATAAACAGTTGAAATATAAACAATGCAAGCAGTTTTGTATGCATTCAAAATTAATGAAAATTTTACATTCATAGCTTACAGTAGCATTCAATGAGCATTATGACAAAACCTCATTCGCTCTATCTTTTTGTGTATTTTAGAACTTGATAAATACGAGAGAAGAACGTTTAAGAACGTAATGGTTTGTGACTGCAACCATTTCAAGAGGAATCCACAGAAGAAATCACGTTTATTCGATTCACACTTCAATGACACCAAAAAAATTCATTTTGGATTCAAAATCAACGTGAAAGATGGTTGTCTCGTATCCGTCATCTTTATTAATTCAGGAAAATCGATCCTAGCACATTTTCTATCAATTGATTTGGACGGTATATTAAAAATACCAACTGCATAGATGATAAAATTTACTGATTTTTTACCGATCGAGTTTTAATTTTGATGCTTATCAAATTAAACAAAATTTATCTAAAATACGCAGAGAATGCCTCAAGACTTCATACTACATATTTACTTATAGATTTTTCATGTATTTAAAGTAATAGCCTAGATATGGCCATGAGTTCACCTTACTTTACTTTTGTAGATTGCATTCACACAGGCTGTGATAAAACAGGTGATCGATATGGACTCCTTAGGTATATAATTTTAAAGGCTAATAACTCTTCTCTTGAACGATGTATAATATTATCTACTATTATAATATATAATACGACCCCTTATAACCGCAGAGTTTTACAAGCGAAGGCGTCGAATTCGAGGTCTATACATTTTGGGTCCGACACTGATTCAAACTGCGCGGAAATTTTCTTCCTCCCATCTCAGTGCTAAACATAAGCTCAGAGCGGCTCAGAGGCAGATTTTGCAAAAATTTCCTTCGTCCTGCTTGTGCCTTTCGTCTCAGACTCAAATTTTATGAGGGGAAGGGGGTTTGCCTCGGTTTCCTAGGAATAACGGGACCTCGTGTGCGACGCTTCCCTCGGTGCGAGAAGCAAAGCTAGAATATATACTGATTTGTAATAACCATTTTATAATAACTGAATTCTTGCATTACAACATCGATATTGTTATAATACTATTCTGCTACGCCAATGTCACCAAACTAAGGATACTAATAAATATTTGCAATTTCAATAATGCAAATAAATCCATTTCAACTCTGCAAGCGGAGCCAGGACAGAAGCAGACTATCTCCTCCATGTTTTCCCTCTCTCTCTCTCTCTCTCTCACTTCTTAAGGCTCGCTTGCAGGAAACTCACTGCCTGTTATGCGGGTTGCGGCTTAGGTGGTAAGTTTTTTTTGGAACTAGCTGTACATACACTGAATGTAAAAAAAGAAATAACCTACAAAATATTTATGTAATATCATGAGCTTGTCCTTCTATAATCCTCTATATATTATTTTAAAACATGTTTTTTTGTGATCGGGGCTTTTCTCTCTTATTACTCCACCAATACGTATAAGTGAATGACCATTTGAAGAGAAAAGTTGTCAGGTTCCTGCTAAAAATAGTCAGACAAATGAAATATTCACCATTTGTTAGACAAATTGAATTAATATTTTAATCATTGCGTTGCGTCCTGGACAAAAAAATACCCGGGTTGCGATATACAGATTAAATTTGTTTACTTTTAAAATCGGATAACATTCTCGGTCATAAATTAACTGAAGCAGTGTTTGCAATTAATATTATAGTCACCATGAACGAAGACCTCGATGTCGTACACATCCACAGCAGTTTAATAAGCAAACTACATTGCATCTTATGGGAGCAGAACGACGGCCAATGAAACATGAACATTGCCAGATATGAAAGTTTGCGTCATGGTTTTATCGTGTGGTATGTTTGAACAAATTTGCATCATATTACTTACCGGTAGTTTTAATTTAAGATCGACCACATTACAATTAGATTTTGGTGTATTCGTAGAATAATTAGAGATTTCAATTACGAATCATGTGATCAAAATAATTAGGTCGTTTTCCGAGTATTCAAATTTATTTTGGTGAAACTTTCGTCTGTTTAAAATTTTCTATATACCCTACCAAATGATTTTTAGTGTTTATATTTTACTCACAGAATAAATAATATACAACATTCATTCATATTTTAGAGTAAATAATAGGATATCATACCTGCGATTCAAGAAAACTCACCTCTATGGAATACAAGCGTAACGAAAGCCCAAGCTTGCATTCCCATTCGCTATGCCCGGAGTACAAAAAGATGCTCAACCAATTTAATAGTATGAGTAGTAGTTGACGTAAGAGTAGTATTTTAAAATCTAAGTTTTGTGAATGGGTTAAAATACCATGATTGACTACAATATTTGTGTGAGAGATATTCAAAAAATGTGGGCAATGGGTTTGCTACTTTGCACTTTTACAATGTATCACAATGTATGGTATTATGAAAGTGAGACTCAAACTGCAAATCTGCAAATGCTTCCCCCTCTTGCTTCCCTCTCCCAAATTAGTAACATTTTCTCTCATTCTACGCTGGCAGGACAAGCTTTCAACTAATTATTGCTCACTATATATCTTTCAGTAATTGAATAAATCTGATTCAGTGAATTTATGAGATGCAATTTCATTGCAGATGAGTAGTAGTTATTTTTATATTTCGTGTACGAAGCGAAAAAATAGAAAATAAATAAGTAACGTGGATGCAGGAGGTATATTTATTGCTTTATCTTGGCTATATATGTTTAACACGAAGCCTTAAGTGACACATCATAAAAGGAAGTGGTATTTAGAAAAGAACAGAGTTTACCAAAATGTGATGGTGGCAATGTGGTAGCGATGTTTGTATTTTTGTCTAAATTCATGCATGTAAAAATGCATTAAGTGAATAGAGGTATTCGGTATAGGATAAATTATATATATGTCTTTATATGAATGATGCATACTATTCGTGATTATAGTGCTAAAAGAAAATTTTTAAAACATTCTATAACATTTACATTCTTACACTCTTTAAGATATTAGGGACCTCGTAAAGATTCAAGTGGTAAGGGATAATAAAACTTAAGACTTTGAATTTGCCCATAGATTTTCATTACTGGATGTGTAGATAGCGATACCTATCACTACCAACGAGGTATGTCGAAACTGACACTGACATGGAATATGAAGGTGCGATTTTCTTGGTATGTCTTAGTATTTGTGTATTCGTCTGTAGTGATTAGTGTTTGCTACTATAATGTAATTCGTTGGGGAAATTGAGTATCAATGTCGTCTGCGAAATTTTCGCACGGGGCAACTACTATGAATATTATAGCTTTTGCGGAAGAACTGAATAAGAATCACAATCAAATGAGGCAAGGTATGTAAATGCTTCATCTATACCAGGTTGTGTTCTTTCCATTATTACATGTTTTTGAGCAGGAATTACATGTCATAAATTCCCCTATCATTGCCGGTGCTGGTACTAGATTGTGGGATGATAATTTCAACATCACAAGCATTAAATATGTTTGAGTCCATGTTTTCCTCAATCAAACAGTGTAGTCCGTGGTGCATAAGATTGAGGGGTTTCAAATCTCAGGATTTACCCCTTCCACCCATCCTTCTATTACCTCTTGGCAACACCGGAATATTGCCTTTGCCGGGGCATACCCATGTGCCTACGCTCCGTCTGATCAGGAGGGCTGCTATTGCAAGGTCTAAAGGAATTTGATACCAGCGATTGCTTGGAATTTTTCGGTAGATCGTAAGGAATTATATTTTAAAAGGGCAATGGCTGTAAGTTAGAAACAGATTCCTCTTTATTCTTTACGCGAACCAATATTTTCACCCTGACACAATTTCCAACTCCCTTGAATATTGAGGACTACAACTGATTTATATAATAATATTAATCGTTACATCGAAGAAAAGAAATTAAGATTCTGATTCAATCAAACTGCCCTTGGATCTACTGGCTGAGGCTTTCAAATAGCAGGAAGAGAGTCCTGAAATGTCATATTTAAATCGCGTTAAATTCGTCAGGATTTAAAAAAGCAGCCATTAAGGTTCAATATGTAGGAATCTATCATTTATAGAATGGCGTTTGTCATAGTTAAAAGACAATATCATATTTTAAAATGCTTGAGAACTATGAACCTGCTGAAACTATATTTACACAAACTAATGCAGTAAAATATTTATGCTACAATTATCATAAGAAAATCACAATCACACAAGTCATATTGAGAATTCAACGTTCATTATTTCTCACTTTTATGAGTTGTATTGTTAAAAGGGATTCGACTGCTGAGGTCACTTTGCACGTGGTCTACCACCGGGAATCGAACCCGGGACCGCTTTCATCGAAGTAGAATGTGCTGCTAATATGACTATCCGGAAGCCTCTCTTTTATTTTGGCAATAAAAGCCCTCGAGTGCTCCACTCTGACTGGCCCAATCATTACAATAAATATCCAAGTTGGTAACATGTCTTCCACAGTAATTTATGTTAATCTTTGAGATTTTCTCATACAAATCCGCTCATGTCCTGATTTAAGTTATTTTTAACTAATGGAACCAAACCTCTTTTCTCAGACTACAACAGAGATAGTAATGTTGGAATTCTCTGGGAAAGTTTTAATTCTTCGCAAAGTTGTAGCAGAGATGAGAAGGAAGGTTTTCAGAAGGCCAGATAATATTTCGACAAAATAAGAATATGGAATACACAAGTGGTTTACCTCATTGAGACCGTCTGGGCAATTTTATAAATGTATCTTGGAAAAATTCTTTTTAGAATACATGTCTTTCCTTTTTCTTCTTATCCCAGTTCTGTAGATGAATCCCCTGAAACACTTTAACTCCCTTCAGACAGTCTCTCTTTTTCCCAATGCTTATTTCATTTAACTTATTTAAATGATGAACCATTTGCCATTAGATATGACTTTATTCTTCATTAAAACGTTTTATTCAGTACTAATAACCCTATTTTTTCTCTTCCTTTTATACCATATTTATTTTTATATACTGTATTTTTAACTAAAACTTGAAGTTGAATCCCTAATAAATTCAGTTCAATTTTCGTTGTGATAATGCTGTTTCATCAGTCTTTTTACCCATTGTTTTCTTATGTACGAGTATGTAGGGTTACTTACTTTAGAAAAGATACCTGGAAACGAATTTTGGAAAATCTATCATTTAAGACTTACTAGTAGCTTATTTAATTAAAAGGTGTAAGTATCTTAAGCATCTCAATATCCATTAGATTCAGTCTTCTACTCGTTTTAGTCACTTATATTTCACTTCATCGGAGGTATCCATCCAAAACGGGACAATATGGAAAATTGATTAGGGATGGAAATTATAGTAGAAGAGAAAGAGTTATACCACTCGAGACGGTAAAGGGTTAGAATGTTCTTTATGATATTGGTATCCCTCAATAAAAGAGCAAAATTATCCATTTCATGATTGAAACGCTGATAATTATCGGAATAAAGTAAAAGAGAGAAAGCATTTTGGGAAATGGGAGATTCAAGAACTCTCCAATCGCTGTATGCCGGGAACCATCGGGTGCAATCCCTAAGGAAAGTATTCATGCCAGGTGTGGCAGCCAGTTTTCAGAAACACCCAATGTGCATTTTGGAGACAATGCCATTCTCATCAAGGGGGGTTAAATGCATAATGAAAAGAAAGTGTGGAGATTGAGGTTTGTCATGCGAAAGGGGTTTTGGGGTGGGGTTTCTTGGTGTCACTTATGGGAAGAAAGTGGAGAACTGGAATTCTAGAATTGACTCCTTTTAGGAAGCGGTGTCCAGAAGAGAGTGTAATGAAGAAGTTGGTCTGGGACCATTTCAAAGCACACTCATTCTGTCATATTGCATGAAATTTTCCAGTAGAATTCCTAACAAATCAGACAGTGAGCCAGGTGACAGCGATCTGGGCAATAATGAGAAAGGGGCAATGTGTGTAAAGTAAAAGCTTCAAGAATTTTTTATTAACAAAGCTGTTGAAAAGCGCAATAATTTTCTGATTATTATATTCTTAACTGAAAGTCTTTCATCAATTGCGTTTAGTTCACTTATTGAATCATAACGAATAGTGCTTGCCACTTTGATACTGTAATACAATCTATTTCATTAGATTTTAATATCATATTCATAGTAATATGATTAACGATAACGATTATATCTTTTTACATGTTATTTGGATTGAAAAGGAATTTTTGAGGATTATTCTTCGAAAATAAAAGAAAGAATCCAAGCAGTGGCACACAGAGAAAAGTACTCAATCCGCGTATGGTAAGGATACTATTGAAAATTGATCTGGAATAGTGGTAGACAGAAAATGAACGATAAGGAAGAACTTCCTAGGAAGGAAAGACGATTTAAAAAGCACTTTCACTTAGATTTTACAACTGCCCAAAAGACCCTGCACTTTATTTCTCGTTTATTCAATATTTTTTCAACTTGAAATTGCAACTAAAAATTTCCTCAAGTGGAACATTTTAGAGGGGAAGTTAAGTGAAAAAATCCTCAACTATGAAGAAAAACGGGTTTCTAATTAGCATTATTATGTTGAAAATGAAATAAATCAATAAACAAGCTAAAATTGGCTTGAGTGCAACAATTTCATGTAAAAAATGAGAAAAATACAAATTACAAAGAAAAATTAACCTCAAACCACATTTTGTGTTAACAATGAGAAAATTCACTTACTTTAGGAAAGATTGGCTTTATTTGATATATTTGAGTTGAAAAATGAGATGAACAATTAAGAATCAGGGAAAATCTGTTTAATTCATGATTTTGAAATTAAAGATGACAAAAGTCATTAAAAATAAGAAATGACTAGCTTGAATTCAATATATTGTAGTTAAAGGAAAGAAAAAATCATTAATTATAAGGAATTTTGGTTAAAAATAAACATTTCTAAGATAAAATGAGATTATTATTAAAAATAAGGAAGTATTGACTTGAATTCAGTATCTTCATGTTAAGATTGAGAAAATTGTTTAAGGAATTGGGTTCTCTCACAGCCCCTGCCATACACTCATGAGATGTATATGTAAGGATATTCTGTAAGTGCTGTAAGGCATGGTAAATTCCTCCAAAATCATTTCTGCTTGGAGTGTTAATCCAACTGTATGTATATAATTGTACTTGTTTTTAAGATGGTTCTGATTTTAACAAAAGTAATATCAATTTGTTTTGCAGTTCTATGTGCCAATAGAGTGAACCAGATGACCAGAACCTATGATGACGTTGAAGCTATGCGAAGACTCCTTGAAGAGGTAACTCTTTTGCATTGTTCAGATTTTCTCATATTTAAGAATTTTTGCAAATTAATTCATCATTTTCCTCAATTGATGACAACTGAGAGTATCTTAGAGACCATGAGAATATTTGAAGTAAGCTGAGAGTACTTGAGATTGTCTGAGAGAGTCTAGCAGAATAATTTTCCCTAATTTTGACAAATATTCCATACCCCCACATTGATAGTTATATTAGTGAATATGATATGATAAATCTGTCGTATTCCCAGATATCAAAACAGTTTCTTCAGATTTCACAATCAGAAACCTTAGATATTGATATAGTATAAGAAACTTGGCATGATTTTCCTGTTTGGTTTTCTTACTTTATCTCAAAATTGGCCGAAAAAGGTGTCTGCCTATGTGCTAAGCAAAGACTCATCTTTGAGAGCAAAAACTATGACGAATTAAAAGATTGATTCTTAGCATATATTCGCATCTAATATACAGTAAAATTGAATGTATCTCTGAAAAATCAAGGATTACCATAATCTGTGAAAATTGATCAATTTTGACACTATCTTTTCAACTCTTATGAAAAAATGGAATTGTAAATTTCAATTCAAAGTACAAAGTGCAGAAATAATGTATACTCATTGTCAAGATTTTTTACCGATGTTTACACAAAACCTCCAATGTATAAACTTTTAACGTAATAATGAATAATCTCAAGAAACCGTGTATTTGAACCTTAAAAAACTCTTTTTAATTGCACCATTACTGAAAAACATGTCCTGTCCTTACAACAACACCACCTATTGTTATTAGAATATATAGAATTTACAATGATTACTCCATTTTTAAAAAGCTATTATCTTATCACCATTCCCTTTAAACGAGAAATTGATGCAGTTTAAAATCAAAAATTATAACATATGACCAGAATAAGAATCTGTATTCAATTTCCTTTCCTTAGATACTAGTTTCGATTTCATAGGACAATTATTTCTGTATTAATTGTACTAAAGAAAAAGTCTTCAGTTAATCAAAATAAATTTTTTGATAGTTTTTTCATAGATTTTAATTTTCATAGTTCTACTTGGTCAGGAAGTCCACGAAATTTATTTGGAAATAATATTCCATATATTTCAAATGGGAGTTAATGGCATTGGATGAGCAAGTAAACAACTGGAATATTGTATAAGTTAATGAATTAATGCTGATGGTGTATGATGAATATTAAATAAAGTTTACATTGTGTTATCCTTTATTTACAATCTGTAACACTTATTGGAGAGCATTTATTTCTAATTATTCATAGTAGTCAGACGTACGCAATGACAGCTATACATTCATTACAAGTTAAAATTACCTATTTCATTTTGATGGGCAAATTCAATGTGAAATTGCATTTCTTTCCAAATAAATTAATTTCATGAATCACTGATCTTGTATAAATACATTGTCTATTGACCAAGGAAAGTCCTAGATGAGTCATAGAAAAGAGTTTCCAGATGGATAAGCATCCTTGGCTTAGTGAATGCATTAATACATCTACATCTACTTGAATACCCTGCAAGCCGCCTTTCGGTGTGTGGCAGGGGGTGTAAACACCAAACGATTGAGCTACTTTTTTAGCCTATTACTATCGCATATTGTTTGTGGAAAGAATGAGTTCTTAAAATGACTTGTTCTAGCATCTATTTCTCTTATTTTGCTCTCATTATCCAATCGGCCGAAGTAACAGGGGGGTCGCATAATATCATCTACGTCATGGGAAAACGTGCTTTCTCTAAATTTGTTAAGAAGTCGCAACCTAGCTTCTAACCTCCTTTCTTTCAATGAATCCCAACCTGCATCTGAGAGCATCATCGTGACGCTTACCTTTTTCTCGTAGCAATTTTTAACAAAACGTATTGCTTTGCGCTGAATTTTCTCAAGTTTGCAGGAACCTGTTTAATCCGCTGGGTCCCATATACTTGCTGCGTATTCGAGATGGGGCCTGACCAAGGAGAGATAACATCGCGCTCTAACTTTCTCTTCCCATCTACCGACAATACGCTTTATGAAGCTTTTTACTAGTATTACCACAGATTTTACGAATGTAAGTGCTCCAATTTAAATTATTGGTAAGAGCTATCCCAAGATACTCAACTGATTTGGCTACATTTATGACTACTCCATTTATTAAGTATGGGTGATTATGACGCAATTCTTTCTTTTTGAAGAAATTAACTACGGAGCATTTACTCACATTGAGATCTAGTTCCCATTTTTCGCACCACTTTTGAATTATTAAATCATTAGATAAAGAAATACGGTCGTCTTCGTTAGATATTTCTTTATATATGACCAAGTCATCCACGAATATCCTAACATTGCTATCTATATCTTCACTCAAGTCATTCATGTATATTAGGAATAGAAGAGGTCCAATTCTTCCACTTCCATACTTCACCTTGATAACCAATTTCAGGATTACAATACCTTCACTTCAGTAGTATCATTTAAATTTAAAATCACAATTATTTGTTCTAGTACAAACAATAGAACACCAAATGTTTAACTTAATGGACTTTTTTTTCTTTTATTTAAGTATCTGTAGCAGTTTGTCCTTCTGACCAGGTGGTAATGTTAAATTTATGACCATAGTCCATATTTGTTATTTATTGATTTTTCTTTATTAATTTTTAATTTATTTATTCTTTTCCTTTATTTAAATATCCATTGAAATTTGTTCTTCTGGCAATGTTAGAGGGGAGTACATCAATTTGCTTACAAAATTGCATTTATCTAAAATCAAAAGGGAAAACCTTGTAAAACCCTTATGTAATTAATTCATAAATTAAAAATTACCTGAAAACATGAATTCATACAAAAGCATGTATAAAATATTACTTTTAAATGAATAGAAGACTCTTATATCCATATAAAAGGATGATTCAATAATTGCCAATGCAAAGCAATAAAATATTACACTACATTGTATAGAATCTTATGAATAAACTATAAATAACACATTTTACACTAAATTGTCAGAAAAACTAATTTTATTGTATTGCTTAAAGTTTTTGAAAAGTTTTGCATTTTTTGGCCAAGGTAGGAGAAGTTAAATACTTTCCCTTTCATAATACCTTTCTTAACAAATGAATATTATTTGTTTTCTGCTCTCATAACTTTATTTTTTAAACTAAGCTAAAGAAACAAGTACAGCTAGTTCCAAAGAAAACTTACCACTTAAGCCGCAACCCACATAACAGGCAGTAAATTTCCTCCGAGCGAGCCTTAAGAAGTGAGAGAGAGAGAGGGAAAACATGGAGGAGATAGTCTGCTTCTGTCCTGGCTCCGCTTGCAGAGTTGAAATGGATTTATTTGCATTATTGATATTGCAAAGATTTACTAGTATCCTTAGTTTGGTGGCATTGGCGTAGCAGAATGGTGTTATAATGATATGGATGTTGTAATGCAAGAATTCAGTTATTATAAAATGGTTATTACGAATCAGCATATATTAGAGCTTTGCTTCTCGCACAGAGGGAAACGTCGCACACGAGGTCCCGTTATTCTGGGGAAACCAAGGCAAACCCCCTTCCCTTCCTGTCATAAAATTCGAGTCTGAGACGAAAGGCATGACCAGGATGAAGGAAATTTTAGCAAACCCTGCCTCTAAGCTTATGTTTTGGACTGAGATGGGAGACAGAAAATTTCTGCGCAGTTTGAATCAGTGTCGGACCAAAAATATATAGACCTCGAATTTGACGCCTTTGCTTGCAAAACTCTGTGGTTATAATGGGTTATATTATATAATATAATAGTAGGTAATATTATAAATCGTTCAAGAGAGCAGTTATTAGAATTTAAAATTATATACGTAAGGAGTCCATATCGATCACCTGTTTTATCACAGCCTGTGTGAATGCAATCTACACAAGTAAAGTAAGGTAAACTCATGGCCATATCTAGGCTATTACTTAAAATACATCAAAAAACTATAAGTAAATACGTACTATGAAGTCTCCAGGCATTCTCTGCGTATTTTAAATAAATTTTGTTTCATTGCATCGAAATTAAAACTCGATCGGTAAAAAATCAGTAAATTTTATCATCTATGCAATTGGAAGTTTTACTATACCGTCCAAATCAATTGAGAGAAAATGTGCTAGGATCGATTTTCCTGAATGAATAAAGATGACAGATACGATACAACCATCTTTCGCGTTAATTATGAATCCAAAATTTATTTTTTTCGGTGTCTTTGAAATGTGAATCGAATGAACGTGATTTCTTCTGTGGATTCCTCTTGAAATGGTTGCAGTCACAAACCATTGCGTTCTTAAACCTTCTTTTCCCTATATTTATCACCTTTAAAAGGTCTAAAATATTTATTTATTTATTAGGCGAGGTTAGGCCCGAGTGGGCCCCTCTTCCACCTAACCTCGTATGAAGATACTTTTTCGTTTTTTTCTTTCTCTCTTTTTATCCTCTTAGTATTATTTTACATCTTTATAACCATGTATCTTCATACGAGGTTAGGTGGAGGTTGGAATTACAGGTAAAAAGGGCCTGGAAAAAACTATTTCACTAAATCCCTATTATTTCGGGTATTTTTAACGTTTCCTACATTATAATAATTGTAAACGTTATAATAAACAATTTAAATATAAATAATGTAGGTAGTTTTGTATGCATTCAAAATTAATTGAAAATTTTACATTCATAGCTAACGGTAGCATTCAATGAGCATTATGAACAAACCTCATTCGCACTATCTTTTTGTGTATTTTCAATTTTAAATCAAATCTTTCTTCTCTGTAATTCTTCTGTAATTCCAACCCTGTAAGTATCACATGGGGATAAGAAGCGAATATGAGGCTCATGTTGAAATTTTGCTCCCCTTGGTTGATGGCTGGCCCTGCGTAACTCTCATATTTTTCGACAGAATTTTAATGATTGAGATGAATGGGTGGTGGTTTGGTATGACTAGTCTATCTACATATTTATCGCTTGGTGATATTGAAAATATTCCTTCTTATTTAAAATGTATTGGCTATGAGAAACTTTTCATCTCTCCACATTCCATGACAAATTTGAAAAGCAAGATACAGGAGTGATTGGAAGAAGTGAATAAAGCAATGAATTCACCAGTATTTCAAGAGGGGGACTGTTTTGATAGAGAAGTGAGAAACGACAGCAACAGTAATACATACACTCACATGAATTTAACAATCGAAAGTGTAAGAGCTATGTTAATTCCAGATTTTTGGATACATCACAATAGGTGGGCTAAATGGCATTTCTTGCGTTCCTTGTCGACCAATTGGTTACTTTGAGTAGGAGCAACGACCTCTTTTAAAAGTATAATGCACTCACACACCTTCTCAATTTTCTCATCCAACATATATTTTTTCCGTTTATGACGGCCTCCAGAGAAACTACTCATTTATTCAATTAAAGTAATATCTTAGTCAAACATGGTTAACATTCAAATATACAGGATATAACGTTGATGGCTTATCATACTTTCAGAAATTTCCTTCTGATGCATCAGTTTATTCCCAGGATCTCCAAAATTGTATACTATAGCAATGTTCAATGTTTTATAGAAACCTTCTCTTAATTCTATAAGAAAGTTCGAGTAGTTCACTAAGCCAGTACCTGAACCATCTTCTTATCAGCAATTTATTTTGGAAAGAGGTTTCGAGGTCTTTTCAAACCGATAGAAATTGCTAACATTAGTATAACTATCTATGCAAGCCAATGGTTTCTTCTAAATAACTTTAATATATATATAATAACTTTAAGATATAATTTATTGGTAATCGGCGTATAAACTTCAAGTTTCTGCGACATTGAATATGTGGAGTGTCTACAATTCCGTATTTACATTTCAATTCATATTTTAGTGACATTATAATAGAAACTTTAGTGGATCCAGTAAGATCATCTTCAACGCTCTATCTACTTTGTATCATAGATGTTGTAAGAGAAGTTAAACCATTTGGTTCTCGTAAGCATAAAGAATAAGTATTAGATGGTATTTCTCTAATTAATTTTTCATATCTCATGTCATTTCAAACTACGAAATTTTTAGCTCAATATAGAGACTAAATAAAACATAAAAAACAATATGTATAAAAGAACAATCATTGACAAGGAGCTTGATTTATATAAATTGACGATAGGAAGCATTACTTATTTTTTCGTTTTTGTTGTTGAATTAGTTATTTAGAATAAGCTAATACAGTTTGTGCCATTCACTTTAAAAGCAGAATATAGAGATACTAATTCAGATATGATGCACCCCAACATTGTCAACTTTATGTTATCGTTCAGATTTTCCGAAGGTCCTATTTCAACTAGAATGATCTTCCTTGCATTACCATTAAAAAAATTCGAAACATCTTCGCAAAATTCGTAGAGAATTATGATGTGCCTAGGATGAAGAATGCTACGAAGGTCCTTGGAGTGAATGTTGGAATAATGGATTACATATAGAACCAAGAATATTTTAACAGCTAAGGTATGAATCATGAGAATTAGAGGAATATTCTCATGTAAGTCTGGTTACCATCCGTTGGTTTCTATTTTTAACGTATTCTTCCATGACTCCTTTTGCCATCATTCATAATTATTGATAGTGATTTTTCTTTTAATCATTATACATATTATGCACCATTCAAACAATTCGGGTTATATAGCTTACTTGAGGCATTCAGAAACCGAAGCAGCGATCATTAATCATTAGTCTCACTTTCACCTAGCGCATAGTTCTGAAAATCATTTCAGTATAACAATGGAAATCGTGCTGTGGGTGTTTTCACACCCCCTGACATACGTCATACGGCGGCTCGCGGGGTATTAATGTAAATGTAAATAAACCAGATGTTAACGTGTAAACCTGCAATATGCAAGTATACAAAAACCTGGAATTTATCTGCAATATGCAAATCAGTCTTAAGGTTCTGATTTGCCATACTAACTGTTGTTTCTTAACCATCTTAAACTGTATTCCTTGCAAGAAGTCCTGAAAGGTCGTCTACCTCAAAAATAGAGTTGAATATTTTCATTCCCTAAGGGAATACCCGCGGCAAAGATTACAAATCGCGGATCCACCATTTCCCACCTTACTTGTGATCGGTCGCCGCCACCATACCCTAACCTTAGATACCTGCTCAGCAGGGGTGCGGTCGGTAATCCTCATTAGCGCTTTCAAATTCGCTACCCCGGATACATACGACCATCCACAATATGCCGAAAAGGGGGTTTTTCTTCTCAGAGCTGAGTTCACCTTCACCCATCGGCCGTTTTATGGTTCCTTTGAGAAAATAGACAATACCTTTCGATGGATGAAACAAAAGAGAAAGAAACAAAGAACACTTAGCTCATTTTAGACACAACCAAATTAATAAATCAAGCGTAATAATAATAATAATAATAATAATTTATTTACCAAAGACCATTATACAGGTGTAGGTATAGTCAATAGAAAAGTCATAAAAATCAAATTATATAAGTTTTACATCAATGTTTAAATATTCTTCCACAGAGTACAAAGGGTTGGCTAAGAGCCATTCCTTGAGGATTTTCTCAAATGTTGGAGTGGTTGTATTACGTACGTTTGCTGGTAATTTATTGAAGAATTTGACACCAGAGTAGTTTAGGCTACTTGATGTTTTTGCTAGCCGGTGACGGGGCATATCCATGCATTCGGCATGACGAGTATTATATGTGTGAATTGTGGAACGAGTTTGAAACTTACTTATGTTTTTTTTCATGTAGATGAGGGTGTCAAATACATAACAAGAAAAGACAGTCATAATTTTTAGTTGTCTGAATATTGGTTTACAGTGTTCTCTATTGGGAACACCAGTTATTAGTCTAATAGCCTTTTTCTGTAGTAGAAGTAGTTTACAGGCATGAGAAGATTGCCCCCATATTCTAATGCCATAAGTAATATGAGGGTGAAAGAAAGCAAAGTATACTGTACGTAAATAAGCAGGAGAGACAGAGTACTTGAGCCTGCGTATCAGGAATAAAACTCTAGATAATTTGCAACACACATTATTAATGTGTTCATTCCAGGTTAGTTTGGGATCAAGGGTAAAACCAAGGAGTTTCACAGTGTCATTATTGGTTATTACCTGGCTTGTAGAGAAGGTAATGATTTGAGTCTTATTGTCATTGATAACCAGGCCATTAGCACTAAACCAATCTTTAGCTACACCTAAGAAAGACTCTGAGTTGGACTGTGCATTGCTAAGAATCCTGTCACAATGGACAAGGGTAGTATCATCAGCATAAAGAATGGATTTGCATGGCATAGAAAATTCAAAATCATTGATTACAATGAGAAAAAGTAAAGGTCCGAGAACAGATCCCTGGGGTACCCCAAATTTTACTTCTCTTTTCTTAGAAGTACTACCATTTAATGAGACAATTTGATACCTCTTGTCCAAGTAGGACTTGATTAGTTTCAAAGAATCACCACTTATTCCGTAGAATTCTAACTTAGACAAGATAATCTTGTGAGAGACACAGTCAAAAGCCTTACTGAGGTCACATAGTATTGCAGAAGTGTACTCTTTTTTCTCAAAGGCTTGGTGGATAATATCAACTAAGGATTCAATTGCTAGTGATGTGGATTTACCCCTGCGGAAGCCAAACTGAGAAGGAGCAAACAGGCTATTACATTCAAAATAGTCATAAAGTTGAGTAGACATAACAGTTTCAATGACTTTAGAAATAACAGGTAGAATAGATATTGGTCTATAGTTAAGTGGGTCATCTTTTGGGCCCTTCTTGTGGATAGGTAATACTTTGGCAACTTTGAGGGAGTCAGGGAAATGACCGGTCCTCAGAGCATCATTGATAAGACAACTCAGTGGGACAGCCATTAAATCCAAGACCGATTTAAGAAGATTGGGTGTCATTTCAAAGATATCTTTACATTTGGAATTAGACATTTTGGAAACAATATTAATAATATCGGAGGGAAGGATAGGCTTCCAAGAAAAGTTACTTGGTATTCCATTATTGGAGGGTAAATATCCTTTAAAATCATGATTGGACAAAGGAATATTATTTATAATAGAGTTAATTGAATCTAAGTAACTGTTATTAAAGACATCAGGGGTGATGTCAGGAAACTCAAAAGGTTTAAGTTGACAGGTCTCATCCTTTATAACAGCCCAAGCAGCCCTACATTTATTGTCAGAATTGTTGATGTAAAGCTCAAATGCTCTCATTTTGGCCTCCTGTATTTCTTTTTTATAATGTTTTTTGAATTGGAGATAGAGATCCTTGCTGGAAGAATCCCTCTTTGTTTTATGGATGTTGTACAATTTTAATAATTCATTCTTCAAATAGTAAAGCTCAGGTGTGAACCAATTGTTGGTGGTTAAGTTTCTTTTAGTTGGTACAACTTTGACATATTTGGTTTTGTAGCTGTGAAGGACCGCTTCTCTCAGAAATTCACAGAATTCATCAAAGGAAGTGTAAAGTTTATCACTGATTCCGTTAGCAGAAAATATTTTGTTCAGGAGATACCTGAAAGTATTAGTTTCAAAAGTGGTGATGGGCCTGTGTGAAGGATGCACTTGGGTAGACGTTTTAGTTTCAGAAATGTTACAACAGATGCTGGTAGTCAAGGCCGAATGATCAGAGATTAAAGGGTCAAATACAGATGTTGTATATAGGCACTTGTGAAGATTTAAGAAGATATTGTCCAGACAAGCTTCAAATCTAGTTGGATTTTCATTAGAGTGGTAAAGATTAAAAGATAGAAGTAAGTTTTTGAAATTGAACACGTCAGGTGAGGAAAGGCGAATATCTAAATTAAAATCCCCACAAATAACAAGCTTAAACTGACGTTTGCCTAAGTTACATATTTTAAAAGGTATAGTAGCATATTTTCAACAGAATTTAAGAAGATCTTGACGTCTCCATTGGGCGAGCGATAGAGAGATAGAACAATTAGAGAAAACGTTGGGAACATAGCAGCACAAGCCTCACAATGCAACTCAACACAAAATTCCGTTACATCTATCACTTCAAAGTAACATTCATTCTCAACATAAATAGAGACACCGCCATTTTTTATAACATCGCGACAGAATATACTGGCTAACCTATAGTTAGTAAAACCATAAAAGGAAGACTCAGTTTTGGCTAACCAATGTTCACAAAAGCACAATATATGATAGTTGTTGGTTTTCAGTAGCACTTCAATTTCAACAAGTTTATTGCGAATGCACTGAACATTTAAGTGCAAGATTCTAAGAGTAATAGCATTTGGGCACCGCGCAGGTATGTTATTATTATTATTGGACGGATCATTGTTTATCCATTGGAAGGAGCTAAGGCAGTCTTTCGAAAAAAAAAAATCGATTAACAGATACATTTGCAGGCCAGAAGTTAGGATCAGTTACAGTTTCATGGTAGTTCACGTCCAATGTCACTCAAAATGAAGCGTATTCACCTTTTGCTCGGAGTTGCTCCACTTCCGCTTCAATTGATAACTTATTTCTCACATAGTTGTACAAATCTTCTTTTTTCGTGGCTATATCAAGTCTCCAGACGTGGAGATGCACTTTACATGGTATACCTGTGAGTTTATTTTCGGGTGAAGAAATCGCAGTCCCTATAACCATTGGTTTAGAACGACGTTTTTGCGTCACGGTTTTCCATGTGGTTTCAGATGATGTTGACGACGTTGCTCGTAGATCAGTCGGTAAATCACTTTTATGTTTCGCTGATTTTGTTGAAGCAAGAGGGCAGGAGACAACAGACCGGAGTTCACTTCTTGAAGTTTTCACGTTCAGATCAGGCTTCGCCGATATCACATTATTAACCTCGTCGGGAATTCCATCAACTGCAGGTTTATGAGATTCCGATTTAACAGACGGGGATTTACTGAAACAGCTTGTGGTCTTTATGGCTTGCAACTCAGCCTTGATACATTTTATCTCAAGTATAAGATCGTTTACGGTAGTCATGTGGTCGAGCGAACAAGCAGTGCAGGACCATAGCAGTGATGGCGTTTCTTTCAATACTTTCAAGGCTATTTCATTTAATTCAGTGCACTTGACATGGACTGGAATGTGGCAGTAGTAACAGGTGATGATTTTATCAAAGATATTAAAGAAAATAGCACAGGAGCCGCATGTGCGCTTGTCGAACTCAGTCGCCATCTTGGATCGAATCAAAAACATATACAAGAAGTAAGTTCTTGTATAAGTTGCGTAGCACAACATATACAAGAACACAATCACAGGATTAATTTAGACAATTTAAAATTTAAAAAATCAATACAGAATAACTCAAAACTCGATGCTTATGAAAGCATTTTCATATATCAAAAGAAAGGGAAACTCATGAATGCCGACGATGGGCCTATCCCAACTTCTTCATTATACTTACTTCTTTTGAACACCGCTTCTTAAAAGACCCTAATCCCGGAATTTCCATTCCCCACCTCCTTCCCGTACGTCACTAGGAAAAAACCCCACCCCATTGCTCTTCGCCACACACCGTCCACACGTACGTCACAAACCCCAAGAAAAACCCCACTCCCATAAAACCCCCTCCCACAACAAACAGTTACAAATACCTCACACTCCACTCTTTCTCCTCATTCAGCATTGGACCCCCTATGAAGATGGAAGCATTGTTTCTGAAATGTATATCGGGATTCTGAAGAACTGGGACCGCTAAACGATTATCCGTTTCCCGGAAATCGCCCTTAGACGGTCACCGCTTTTCGGCGCTTGGAGAACCTTTATCTCTTAGTTCATTGACCGCCAAGTTCCTTTATTCTCCTTTATAGAAATTAATATTTTACTTTCTATCAATTGATTTGGTGGTATTTAAAACTTTTATAATATTTGTTGTAATTATCTGATGTAGTTGATCGTAATTTACTTGGTTTACTTTATTGTAGTATGTTTTGGGTCTAATTTTCAGAGCTCTTTACCAGGTTGACTTAAAATGATTCTTTCCCAGTGTATTCGTCCAGATAAAGTTTCTTTTCATCTTTGCTTTCCTTAGTAGGTTTCGCAGTTTTTTTCATGCTCCCCTTCTCGATAGCATTTTTCTGCAACATAAATTACTTGAAATACAGTTGATTGTGTTCATATTCCTAAGTATTCTTTATCTCCTTGCAGAGTATTTGTTCATGTTTCTATTTGAGTCATAGTCGTGAATTTCCTCTAAATAAATTTAAAAGTTCCTCCTGTAGGTGTCAAGAGCATAAAAAATGTAATAATATAATCCTTTTCAATCTTGCAATGACATAATTTTTATTGGATAATTGAAGCAGCTAAAGTAAGTTTACCCAACACCTCCAGAAAAAGGTGAATTACGCAGAAATTTCAGGCCGAAATAAGGGGATCCGATTTTTATTCATTTTTTAATACTATGCTGCTGACATAGTAAAAAGTAACACTAAATTTAAACTAGATTTTGAGCTAATAAAGACGGTACAAATACGTTCAACGCCTTTCACAATGGTTTAAAAAAGTGCCGTCTGAATGCTCCTCCTTCCAAGAGCCAATAGAATGCATGGAAAACTCTAGACTCGCTCTCATCGAGCTTCACGTCTGTTATGCGGGTTGCGGCTTAGGTGGTAAATTTTTTTTGGAACTAGCTGTACAATCAATCAATAAGAACTTAACAGGCATTTCTTATGAGAGCATTTAAGAGTTGTCTTAGGGTTGAACCAAGGATACTTGTGATGAAATAAATATATTGATATGTAATAGTTCATTGGTCCTCTAACAAATTTCTAAATTTTGTATTTCTATTCAGTTGGGAGGTGTGTGAAATCAATGTTCAAAAATATTGCTCTTATATTTCTTATGAAAGTCTCTTACATTGGATAAATAAATATATCCACAATGGTGATTTTTATATTACATTATAAGAAATATAAATCAGTAACATTAATTCATCTATAAATAATAAATCATCCTATGTTTAATATGGTAGTGTTAGTATTACTCATAGGATATGAGCTACCGGTAAGCACCAATTTAAGTTGAATATGTTGTGTGATTGCAGAAAGAGAAGGACCTTGAACTGACGGCGAGGATTGGGAAGGAGCTGTTGGAACGTAATCAGGAACTGAAGGTGCAGGTGGTGAATCTGCAGGCAGAGAACAGGTCTGCACATGAGAGCAACACTCAGCTGAAGCATGAACTGCATCAAAAGACACAGATTCTGCACGCCCTCACCTCAGATGAAGATGGTCAGTCGTATTAATACTTGTTAATGTAGCTTTTGCAATTTAAGTAGATGAGGTACTTTACAATAAATAATTAGTTTACATTCCTTATTTTGCTAATAATTGACTAAATAGATATTAGTAATTATTTACTTTGTTTACATTTGCTATATTTAAAAAAAATTAAGATATTGTTCCTCAAAAAGATCAGTCCAGAAACATACACTAGAAAAAAGTAACCTACATTTGAAGTTCACTAAATTAAAAATATATTTCTCATTAATTTGAATGTGTAGCTTGCAGTGTAGGCAAAAATATCTTATTATTATCAAATCTAGAATCAATAATAGAATAATGTATAGATGATGAATCTATATATTCTATCTAATTTAAACATCTATGAATTATGTATCAGTGTCATTAGAGTCTATCTGACATTTTTACAGTCACAATTGAGAATCAACCTCCACATATTAACATTTTAAAGTAAATTTTTCTGAACATTTTACAAAGTAATGAGGGTATGGCTGATATTTATCACCCTTGAAGCAACTTTTACTCCTTTAATTTTAATGTAAGAGCCATCTTTATGAATTATATGCAAAACCAATTACAGAATCAAATTTATTTTAAATTGCAGCAAATATACATCAAATTTTGCATCACATGGTTTATTGCAAACTTAAACAATGTTGTATGTAGATATATTTTTCATCTTACATTCATTTAAGAAAACCATAAGATATATTATGAAACTATGTTAGTTATGCCTAGATTAATAATAGACCTTTTGTTTATGTACTCTTTTTTTCTAGTTCCTATGTCCATGAATTAATTTTCTTTGTTAGATATCATAGTGAGGACTTAATCTGCTTTGGTCATTTATTTTTGTTTTTCTACATATTTATAACAATGTGTGTGTGTGGCACACACAATTGTTTAATATATGGCCCATACCTATTCCATGCCAGCTTTTTTTGGATCTGAATCTACACTGAAATTGTGTTTACATGAGAATAATTTTCAAAGCTGGAGTGATAGAAAACTATGTCCTTTCTGAAATGGAGGGTAGGTGAGGAGATTATCATCAATTTTTTGTAACGGAAATGATCAGGGCTTCTGATCCCACATAATAGGAAGTGTGGCTGAGTTACCATCCCCGGTGGAGTCCCCGTCCTCTGGAAAGGGCCTTCCTCCTATTCTCATTGGTCTTGGAGAGGGCAAAATGAGTGCCAGGGAGAGCGTGGCCAGACTCAAGAGAAAGGTGGACCAACTGGAGCAGGAGAACAAGTCTCTGAGACAAGAGGCGTCTCAACTGGCATCCGAGACTCAGCTGGCTGAAGAGACTGAGGCCATCTTAGTGGAAGGAGTGGCACAACAACTTGGTAAGCATCTTATATTGTATGCAGCTATCAAAGTCTCTGTGGGCGTTGATGTCTCCTCAGATATATTATATACAATTACCTCTCCATAAATTTATCTATTGTATACAGATGCTTCTCCATTTTTTTCCTTTGAAAACCTTAGGGAAAAGGAGAATTATTCCTAGCGATCTTGGGTTTGATACCAAAACCTACAAAAATAGGAGAGACTAATTATATTTCTGAACAGTTACTTTTTTTAAAAATCTGAGATTTTACTTTGCTTTTTTTTGCTGTAACTGAGCAGCAGCTCATTTTCAAGTTTTGAAACCATCAATAAAGTGGATTGATTGTTCTCAATGGATTAAAAGTATGACCTCAATTTTTCTAGTCCAACCACAGGCTCTGAAAAGGTAGCCACTGTCGGGACTTCCTTATCATCATTCTTGCAGCAGTTAGAGTCTGTTTCATTTGATGCACCACACAATTCACCTATTGGAACAGTGCCACTGGTCTGTAGTTCATCATCACATTCAACAAAGCCATTGAAAGATATTTCTGAATTCAAAGTATGCCATTCATTATCATCCACAAAAGTTTGTAAATCACATTCTGGTATTCAGGAACCCCCCTTTGGCAAAACAATTTTTGATGGTTGTGCTATTCACACACTCCCATGCGCTTGCAACAAAATGGATGGCCTGTAACAAATTTATTTTGCCTTGTTGTTGCCCACAATTTATTGAGACAATTGCCTTTCTAACCAATGCACTTCTGTCAAATTGTTTGAAAACTTTAATAACACCCAAATCCAGTGGCTGTAAAACACTTGTGCAGTTAGCTGGAAAGAATTCCACTCTTATATTTCTCAAGAAATCGGTTTCAGGTTAATGTGCAGCACATCGGTAAATAAAAAGGATAATTTTTCTGTTTGCTGATCCCATTTTGGCATCAAAGGATTTCAAAAAGTCCTGGAATAAATCTGCGGTAATCCATGCCTTTTTGCTATTGAAATACCTGCATGGTAAGGATCGTACATGCTTGAAGCATCTGGGTTTAGCAAATTTGCCAATCACCACTGGTTGCAATTTTTCACTCCCATCACTATTGCAACAAAAAAGAACTGTCAACCTCTCTTTGCTTAGTTTACCACCATGGCACTTTTCACCTTTAAAAGCTAACGTTTTGTTTGGTAAAAGGGAATAGAAAAGACCAGTTTCGTCAGCATTGAAAATGTTCCTGGGCTCATAACCTTCGATTAATTTCCCAAGCACACTTTGCCAGGATTCCACAGTCTCTTCATTCACACTGCTGCTTTCACCACATACAATTTTGAACACCAGTCCATGCCTAAAGTTGAATCTCTTAAGCTATCTGCTGGATCCAGTAAAGTTGTCAATTCCAAGTATCGTAGCTATTTCATGGGCTTTTTCCTTTAGTATAACACTATTTATGGGCAAATTTCTGGCTCGGGCTTGCTGAAACCAGGTGAGTAAGTGGCTCTCTAGTTTCTCAAACGGCGACTTTTTTGAGTGCTTACGACACTTAGATAAAACACCCATTGTTGCAGTTTCTCATAAAATTGTTTCCCTTTTCATCACAATGTTGTTCAAGGTTGTTACTGGCATGAGTAGCTTCTTCGCCAAGTCAACTCTCTCCAAGTGAGGATTTTTATCCACCTCCTCAATAATTTTTCTCTTCTATTTGAAGCTAAGAGATTTTCTTTTTGTGGCCATCGCAAAATCAAAGTCAGCTGCCTCTGCTCTCTATAAGGCAATGGCACCTAAGAGACGAGTGCAGGTCGATCAGTGGCTTTGTTGAAGAGTCTTTCCTTGTAGTGTCTTGAGTTACAGTTGCCTCAACACTGCTGACTCGATCATGAACATATACAAAGAAGTCACCAACTCTCTGAACCACTTCTCACTGTCTTCAAAGGTGGCTATTCAATACATTGTATTTTTTTTTAAATCTCTTACACAACTAAGTAAGCCCACCCTGCCAACCCTAACTCCTAAATGCTGTAATTTCTCTACAGTTCTACTCTCCTGGGAAAATTTCTATGATTTCAACTACATTACAGACCATATTGTCATTGGCTTAAAACGGCTTTCGAGGAAAATGCGGATATTTAATTATGTATATATTTACAAGAACATACAATATCTTAATGTTCATACGTTCAACTCCTACGCTACCTATATAAGCATCTTAAAGCGAAACCTTGTGGACCGTCGACCTATTGAAAACTAATACCAGTGGTAATCATCACTGATTTTTGGGTAATCATTTGCATGAAATGTCATGAAAAAGCGTTAAATCAGGTAAAAATCTTATGGGGAAAATATTTTTACGACATAGAATGCGGAAAAACGCAGAATACGGTAACACTAAATAAGGATAATTTTTACATTGTTTTAATAGGAAATGAATCGGGACCTCAAAAAATATACGTTAAATGCAAAAACCTTAAATCTGGATCCGACTGTATGGTGTGTTTTTCAAGAATCATTAGATACACTTTCCCGTAAGATAGAGAATTCAAAGTCTAGGAGGTCCTAGAAGATGTGATCTTTTATAGTCACTATCAAAGAAATTTCCCAAAATGAGCATTAGTTTAATGCTAGTTGAGTATAAAATTTTCCCCTTTAAAATACATGTGGCAATTTTGAGTAATTTCTTTTGAAGCTGTTTCAGATAAAATGGAAGCGCATAACCCAGCATGTGATCAGAAGTTATGACAATGTTTTATATATGCAGTTAACAGTTTCTCTAATGATCCTTGGTTTGATGCCAGAGTGACATTTGGATTTCACCATACATTTTAAGTGGAGATAATGGAATCTTATTAAAGAGAAATTTTACCTAACAATTTATGTTATAAATTGCTTCATATGATGAGTATCAGCATTGGAGTCTTTTAGGAAAATATAAGTTTGAAATCTCTTAACATTATTTACTAATGTTAAATTATCGATAAATAAATTTTAAGCTGCTATTCTGTGTTTTCTCTTGTCCCAGTCTTAAGTAGTACACAGTTATCTCATGGTCTCTAACACATGAATCATAGGGTAAGATTCCCACTTAAGATGCCCTTGACAATTCAAATTGTGCTCTTTATATGTAAAAGTTGATGTACAGAATTCTATTCTACAGAATTGGTTTAAGCCAACTAAGTAATTTTATATTTTAATTATACATTTTTTTATATTCCAGGTTGTAAATTTACAGTTACTACATACATTGACATTTGAATGAGTATTCTTTTATAAAAACTTTACAAATCTTAAATTATTTACTTATATTATTTAAATAGTTATATATATTACCTTACAGTAGTTTGTTTCATTAATATATTTTTTATAAACTAAAATTGATGTGATGACCACTTAAACCATAGAATTAGGCTGAAAATGTATTATATAAATTCAATGAAAACTGTCTTTTGTAGAATCTATTGGGACTTCCTGGATAAGAAAGTTTTTTGCTGATCACAGAGTTGTTAGTACTGAATGTGGGCCTCATTACCAATCTTAAATAATATGCAGTAACCTCTGGGTCCCCACCACATGAATCACATGGTAAAAATACTGCTTGATCACCAGATGCCCTGTTAATGGCACTTAAGATGCAAATTTTTCTCATCCCCAGATGCACTGCAACCTGCTATAGCCAATCATTTGCCTCATTTGATTGACCACAAACTGTTTACATTATTTAAGTTGCTCTTCTTGTTCTTCTTTGGAAAGACTAATTTCCCATTGACACATATCCTGAGATCTCCTATTCTCTCTCAAAAGAAAGATTGGTTCATTTTTGTCACTCTGCTGTAAACATATCAAATAAATCAGAAAAGGTGTATTTTGTGGATTGTTAAGCATATTCTCTGAAAGATCACAATGCCCTCTTTGTTACTGCTGTTGAAAAATATCATCATTCTTCTCTGATTGTGTATCTGTCAAAATTAATTGAAGAATGAAAAGTGACCAGAATGAAGTAGCTATGATGGTCTATTGTAAAAAGTAGACCATTCTTCAAAAATAATATGATTAAGCAGACAGCATTTAGCAACCCAGTTATGATGAGGTTTTTTCCAGGAAAGGCATCTTAGCCTGGTTTAACTGTATTTAAATAGGTTTGTTGGATGATGAAGATCTAAGATGGGGTGATGACTTGAGATTTAGTTGTATTAGACTCTATCACACGATGAATGTAGAAACTTTGATATTATCTGACCTCATCCACAAGTTTGAATGACAGATCTCTAAAAAAAATATGCTGTACAGCCCACAAAAAATCCTTTTCTAGATTATTCAGTGTAGGTGTTCTTGAGATTGTAATGAAAGGATATACTGAGAATTTTAATCTAATATTCTGAGACAACACTGATCTCACTCAGTCTCTAGGTTTGTATCTGTTGACAATAAATTGCTCTGCTCTGCATTATCTTCACTTTATTCTAACAAAATTAGTCATTCAAAAGAAGTGACTAATAAGAAACCTCTTTAGAGACAACGTAAAGCAGAAGAGGAGAGTGTTTTTGAGTGATTCCCAAAGTAATGTTTTTTGGAATTTATTCATCCATTAGCTTGCAGTATGCTAGCAACTTATTCTTATATTTCAAAAATTGGATACAAAAATACATGAGTAGAATCACCAAAAGCCAGTAATTTGCTTTATAAAAGTGTAATTTCAACCATACCAACACTGTAAGTAACTGTGAGAGGCAATGCCTAACATATGGTTTTCTCACAGTCCTTTTCATACCAATCATATGGTCAAAATGCCACTTCAGACTCCCTGCTACACATTTAGGACAGATTTTCCACTTTCCAAGATATACTGCAAACCACTTCAGCTGATCATTCACCTCATTATATTGACCAATTCATCATCTGTGTCATCCTTTCTAGCTTTATCCTAGAATGTAATGTATCCTAGAATGGTTCCTTGTAAATTTCTTCTATAAATTTGACTAATTTTGTGAGAATAAAATTATTATAAAAACAGAGGTATCTCTTGTACACATAATCATGCTACACATGACTAATTCTTACTATACCATGTCAGTGCTCCCCCAGCAAAAATAAGGACAAATCCTCCAATAGGTCTATGACTCACTGTTCCATGTTGCATCACCATAAATACCCTTCCTCTCATAACATAAGCCTTCCTTGCAAATATATCAATATATGCTCTAATGATTTCCAGTCTCCCATAGTGGCCCCATTTTTGACTTTCCAACAGCATATGCTATGTCACACCTGTAAGAACAAGAAGTACCCACTAGCTTGTTCAGTAACTTATAAGCTCAAAGTTATCTATTCAGATTTTAGTCTGTTACTCATCTGACTGGTACACTCATCACAATCCTATCTATCAATAGAGTAATGTGGCAGTCCAAGTTCAGAATTTTTGGTATCGGCATTAAGATTAGTCTCTATAAAGATGAACACATCATGATCCAAACAAATAATACCTTCAAGAAGTTTGGAAATTTTGTATCTTAATCTGCGCACATTTTGATAATAAATGGATGACTGCCCAGTATTTAGTTTTTTTCTTTTTCAAGAAACAGTCTTTGGAGCACCTTTAATGTTCTTTATTGCTACATCCTTTTTCCCTTCTCTAATTGTTCATAAAGTTGAACTTTCAACTCAGGGTTGTACTGGCATTCTTTCTAAACAAGGTCCCTCAACACCAATACATCACACAGATCACCAGAAAATTTCTTCACTTAAACAAAATGAAAAAAGAAATTCGATGCATAACTTTCCTCTAAGAACACCACTTTTAAAGGCCTACATCCCTTAGATTCATTGTATTTCCCTATACCCCCCATATTTATTGAGTCACAGGGCACTTCAGATACTATCTGTACTATGTCTTTCACTTTAGCTAGGTCACCTTTACCATCATTATATGAATCTGACTGTTTGAAACCGTAAATATCTATGATCTTGGCCAGAAACTAATGCTCACTTACTTCAGCACACATCATTTCCATAAACTGTTCATCAAATTGTGATGCTTGAGCCTCAATTTGTTTCTTCAGAGCCTCCATCTCCTTCCTTAAACTACCAATCAATGGTTTTAAGTCCTCCAAAGCTGAAAACAACAGGTGGATTCATTTGTCCCCACTGTTTATGATATCCTCACTAACAGGTTACATCATTGGCAAAACCATTCTGTCTCTGGTTCTGAAATCAGCACTTAAAATATTGTGTCCTTAAACTTTTGATTTTTGTGAAAATATACATCACATTTACTGCATACTGTGTGCTGAGAGTTCTTATTTTCTTTTGTATAACACAAACTGCACTCACATTGGTCAGCCATCTTGAAAACTTTTTGCAGTTGACAAAAAGTATCCTCTAAGAATCTGTATATTAAACCCCTGTGCAACCAGTCTGGCTTTGAATCTTTCCATCTTATCATCATTATCTGCTCTCGTCGTGAACAGTTGTCTTTATCGCTTCGCCTTTGAAATGCCATCAGATTGTGCTGTATGTGGGCAGGTGGTTAGAGGTAACCAGAAGATTATTTCTTGTGGTGAGTGTTCATCAACCTTTCATCCGCGGTGTGCATCGGTGACAGATGCCGATTTGCAGACTCTTCAGGATCTCTAAAAGACCTGGACATCTGATGGATGCATATCTAAAATCCAGTCGTCACGAGGTGATTCTACCCCCATTAGAAGTGCTTCTATTAACCCGTCTGACGATTGAGTTCTATGCTAAAGGAGCTTCTCCGATTGGTGAAGCAAATCCAAGTGGATCAAATGGAATTAAAATCTAGACTTGCAGGTGTACATAAATCTCTCTCTGATCAAGCTGAGGCTCTGGAAAGGAACAATGTGTTGATTGGCATCCTTACTCAATGGGTTGAAGAGATTCAGCAAGAAAATGTTTCGTTGTTAAAACGAGGCTCTTGAGGCTCAAGTGAATCGCATTGAGCAGAATAATCTGAGAAATATTGTCGAAATTCGTCGTGTTCCCTCTGTTGATGATGAATGTGCCGATGCTGTAGTCGGTCAAATTGGTCAGGCTCTCGGAGTGAAAATTGAAGTAAGTGACATTGACTATTCTTACATTCAAAGAGCTCACCCCAGTGGTTCAAGGCCCTCCCCTGTGATTGTGCACTTCCTTCGGTCCGCTCTCGCGGCCAATTTAGTGAATGCACGTAGGGTCAAAAGGAACTTATCGACCAAAGATATTGGTTTAAACTCGCCGAGTGTTTCTCCTATATATGTCAATGAGGCTTTGACTCCATTAAATAGAAAACTATGCTATGGCCAAAGGTCTAAAGAATGATGGGAAAATTAAATATTTGTGGGTTCGTGGTGGCAAAATTTATATTTGCAAAGGTGATGGATGTGATCACATATCTGTTGTTTGTATTGATGATATTCACCGGCTGGAATAGGATTTGTCTTATTGTTCTACTGATAACCCTCATGTCCCACAAACTCGACCTGATTACCTACGCATATGTCGCTGTAACTGTCAGTCCTTGTTTCCTCACATCAACTAGTTTCGATTGTTTTTTCACAAAAATCAGTATGACATTATTTGTATTTAAGAAACTTGGTTGAAACCAAATATACCTGATGATATGTTAAATGTTACTAACTTTAATTTTGTAAGGCTTGATAGAATTGGCAAAATTGGTGGTGGTGTTGGCGTTTTTATTAATAACAATCTACAGTATTTAGTCTTGGTTAGTTCTTCTGCTGATTATTGTTCAAAACCAGAATATTTAATTCTTGAAATGTCAGGCCATAGTACATCTAAGTTGCTCCTTTGTGTGGTTTATCGCCCTCCAAAAATTGGCTACTTCAATGAATTTGAACAGGAGCTTTCCCGCTTCTCACCAACTTATAAAAGCATAGTTATTATGGGTGACTTTAACTCTGATCTTCATAAGGATAGTTTTGATGGCAACTGTATTAAGAACTTTGTGTTTTGTAATAATTTTTATATTGTTCCTTACGATGCTACGCATCATACTATTTCTACTGATACATTTCTTGATTTATGTATTGTTGATGACCCTGGGAAAATTATCTCGTATTCTCAGTTACCTCGCTTCCTGTCTGCCCATGATTTAATTGAAGTTAATTATCGATTTAATCTCCCATATTTTCCTCCGTCGCCATTTCTATTCCGCAACCTCAAGAATTTTGATGAGGCTAAATTTCAAGAAGAGCTTGCCACTCTCGACTGGAGTGAGGTTTATAAATCTAGAAATATTGACTTCAAATTAGATTGTTTCAATGTTAACCTATTAAATTGTTTAAACCGGATGGCTCCCCTTCAATTATACATGCCTAAACGGTCTCATGCTCCTTGGATCAGTGAAGACATCAAGGGATTAATAAGACATAGGAACTGCCTGCGCAATGTTTTTATACGATCGAGAACTACTGAATCTCATAGTGCATTTAAAAAAATTAGAAATCTTGTCAAATCACGCATGTCTGAAGCAAAGCGTCATTACTTCGCTACGAAACTTTCTTCCATGCACGATCCCAATCAGGTTTGGCGTGAGTTGAGGCACCTAGGTCTAATTTGTCTAAAAAGCTATACTCTTCCCCCTAATATTTCAATAGAAGAATTGAATGGATACTTTAACTCATTATCTTCTGCTGCGAATCGCCTTTCTACTACATCTCCCATTCCTTTTGACCCTCAAGTTCCTTTTAATCCCAACAATTTCTACTTTAAACACATGACACCCAAATTAATGCTTAAATATTTATCGTATTCCAAGTCCCAGTCTCCTGGTGTTGATGATATTCTGATTGACTTCATTGTTAAGGCTACTCCTGTGCTTGCGCCCTTAATTCTCGAAATCTTCAATTATTCCTTATCTTACTCAGTGTTTCCTTCCACTTGGAGAAAAGCTCTCATCAGACCTATAAAAAAGGTAAACAAACCTAATTCCACTGCTGATTTTCGGCCAATTTCCATTCTTTGTGGCCTCTCTAAAACCCTCGAAAGAATTGTTTTTAATCAGATCTCTGATTATTTAAATAAAATCAAAAAAATTGACCAGTATCAATCAGGTTTTTGCCACGGTTTTAGTACCCAATCTGCTTTAATAAAAGTAACGAAGGATATTCGCTTCGCTACGGACAACAAGTTATTCACAGTCTTGGTCCTTTTTGATTTTAGCAAGCCATTCGATCGTGACAACCACTTTCTTTTATTAAATAAATTGAAAGAACTTAATTTTTCTACCTCTGTTTTAAATTGGTTTTGGTCCTACTTAGATAATAGTAGCCAGGCAGTTATGAGAACTGGCAATGACCTATCATCTTGGCTGCCTGTTTCTAGTGGTGTACCGCAGGGTTCAGTTTTGGGTCCTCATTTGTTCTCAATATCTCAGATAGTATTAAACATTGTAAATATATGCTCTACGCTGATGACCTGCAAATTTATCTCCATTCGACCTTAGATGACTTGTCTGATGCAATAGCTGCAATCAACTCCGATATCAAATCATTATGTGCCTGGGCAAGTAACCATAACCTTTTGTTAAGTCCTGCTAAAACGCAAACAATTATCTTCGGAAACTCCAAATCCATAAACAAAATTGATTTCTTTAATATCCCCAATATATTAGTAGATGGTTCTGTTGTCCCTTACAGGAATTCAGTCCGAAATCTTGGCATCACACTCTCTAACACACTCTCTTGGAATTTGTTAATTTCCAAAATTTCTAATAAGGTGAACACAAAACGCTATACCAACTAAAACTGCATAAGAATAACCTACCCACAGCTACGCGTAAAATGCTTGTAAGCACTCTTGTCCTACCGGCGTTTGACTATTGTTCATTAGTATTTGACAACTTAACCGCAGAACAAGATCTAAAGTTACTGCGACTACTTAACTACTGTATTAGATTTATTTTTGATATTCGTAAACATGAACACATCTCTAGTCATCGCCGTGCTCTCAATTGGTTAAAACCGAACATTAGAAGGAAATACATGCTGGGAACATTCTTGTTTTCTGTATTTCGCCAATGTCAACCTCAATACATCTACGTCTTTTTTACATTTAAACATTCTGTCCCTTCCAAAACCACTCAATCAGGCCCTAACCACCTCATATTTCCAATCCCCTGCATTAATGTTTATCTGAGATCATTTAAAATTGTTGCCTCTAAGTTTTGGAACTCACTACCAGAACAAATTAAAAACTCTACTTCGTTGCCATTCTTTAAAGAAAAACTATTTAATTATCTTCTGGTTTCTTTGAATTAATTGTAAATTGTTCTTTTGTATATTTTTATATATTATGAGCTGTTTTATCTTATGTACGATATGTGCAGATATTTTTTTCTTTTGTATTTTGTTTGCTCTCATGGGACCTCTAAAAAATCCCAAAGCATAATAAAACTTATTATTATTATTATTATTATTAGTGCAGCAGGAATAATATCCTGAACACTTTTAGAAGGTCTCAGATCTTGCATTCTGTGCTCACTCCAAAGGTATCTGGTAGTCATGATTCCTAGAGCAAGTACCTCATCATTTCCTCAATTGTCCTATTGTACCTTTCAGCTACTCCTTTCTGATACGGTGAATGAGGAACAGTTCTTCTGTGGATAATACCTTTTCCTGAAAAATAATTCTGTAATTCTTTGTTACAGTATTCCTTACCACTTTGTTACAGTATTCCCCACCACTTTGTTACAGTATTCCCATCAGTGTGCAATTCTACCTCTGCTATGTACCTCTGCTATGTACCTCTGCTATGTACCTTTGCTATTTTTCTTCGGCAATTTTACTTCTGCCTATCGAGTGCAGTCATTAACGAAATTCATCAAATATGGTGCACCCCCATTAGAACCATGAGATACAACTTATCATAGATAACTAAATAGATCATCAAGTTGTTATGCACCAAGTCTAGTGACCTTTCTGAAAGTATACACTTTGCTTCAGTAAACAAATAATGCTGAATTTCCTCTGAGTGCACACAGAATAATCACTGATATTTGTAAATTTTCTGTCCTTGTCACTATCAAAGGGCATGCTGAATCTAATATCATCAGCATTCCAGCAGTTCTTGTCTACCAAATAAGTCTCCATTTAATAGATGCCAAGCAAAGTAGTTCCCATTCTCCAACTCTGGGTTGTACTTTCTCCATTTCCATCAGCCATCACACAATCTCAGTCAGTCAATCTAATAAAATCCACACTCAGTCCAATTCGTGAATTCCTCATTCCTTCTTCAACGTTCCCAACCTGTTATGTAGTCAATATGTATGGAAAATAACATTCTGTAAACACCAATATCAGAAGAAAAACTTTTTTGTTCATCATGCATAACAAAAATATGCTACCCATCAACATCACATGGCATAAACAACATTTTCAAGTAAAACAAAAGAGTATAAGAAATGGATTACAAATACCTCACTCTCCACTCTTTCTTCTCATTCAGCATTGGACCCCCTGTGATCATGGAAGCTTAGCTTCTGAAATGAGCATTGGGATTTCTGAATAACTGGTGGCTGCCCAGGCGATAATCTTTTCCGAGGAATTTCTCTTGACGGTTGCCGCTGTCGGCACTTGTAGAACCTTTGTCTCTTAAAGAATGATCAAGGATGATTTGATCTTTTTTAACTCAAGTGATTTGTTCAACATTTGAAAAATGGTTACTTTTGTTCAGAATACTAACTTTTGAAACATTAAATATAATGCTGTATTTGATTAATATTTTTAATGTTTTTGTTATCATTGAGGTAGCTAATAGAAAACTTGGAATTGTTAGGAAGATTTGTTAAAATGCATGATAGCTGAAATTTTATTTTTACTTTACAAATGAATCTCATTTTCTAAAGAAATCAAATTAACCGTAATGTCACTAAAGTGTGGTTTTGGGCTGTTGAGCATTGAGTATTGGAGAGATTGTGCGATGTGATGAGCAGTCTTAAGAAATTCATCATAATTGTCCATCCATGGAAGGACCAGTTTAAAGTATCAAGGAGGCTCTTTGTCTGTTAAGTTTATAATTCTTCTGATATTTAATGAGAAGGCAACCAGTATTAAACAACAATTTTCCATGGGCTTTCTAGATATACCCTCTTCGAGTTTGAAAAATAAAGACATCTAAAGAAGATTCAGATTCTACATTATCATTTCTTTGTTTCTCATTCTCATGGCTATTTTTGTTGTTAAGTGAATTGTTGCTTTTCTTGTTGTTATAATTATTTAAATATAAAGATTGATCAAAGATGATTAAAATATTTTGTAACTCAAGGTATATGTTAAGCATTTAAACATCGACAAATTTTGTGCTAGGGCTAAATTATTTTTCCCCATAATTTGTACTTTTACACTGGTTAAGACATGTTTTCTTTTTTGCAGAGTAATAAAACCCTTTTCGTATGAAATCAAAAACAAAGGGAGGTTTCAAAAGTCATTGGGTTAAGTGGAAACAGATTTTACTGTATTTGGTAATCTATTCCATTGTAATTGTGAAATGACATGTGTTTTCATTGAACAGCCACTGCAGTTGAGGAGAAGCATGTTCTGGAAAATGAGGTGGAGAGGATGAGATTGGAAGAGCGAAGGATGAGAGAAGAAATGAATCTGCTGATGGAGAAGCTCGCCAAAGCACACAAAGAGATTGAAAGGGTGAGTCTCTCAAAGCGGCTCTCCTCTTCTGTTAATTCATATTTCTAAAACAGCTTCTGCTAGTTGGATGGTCCCAAAAATTTTATATAGACCATGGGATGTAAGTTCTTGCTATAAAACTTCAATAATAATGATGTAGACATTTTTATAAAATCATTGGTTTCATAAAATCTATATTTATGTCCCATGAACATTTTATATAACAATTCATCCCATAAAACTGAAGGTTATTGGGAAAGCATTCAAATAAATTCTTAAAAATGACCACAATGCATTTTAAAAGGGAGAAATTCTCACTCACATAGCATCGGAGTCATGCTCCATTGGTGACATTTCATTCTTTGTTGTTATAGAAGACCACTACATCTACAAATTGTGTGATTTTGAATCCTCTATCTTATGGAAAACAGCCTCAAAAACTTTTTCAAATATTCTTGCAAAAGACCATCTGGCGTCAAACTTAGAACCTGTTTGTGGGAGGCAATTGCATATAAATGTTAGATAGGTACCACAAAGTTCCACACAAAAAATGGGTTCCAAAGTTTCTGTTCAATATCATATTGGGAAGGTCCTAAAAATAAGTTTCCATTTTGCCCATTTTGAATGTATGGTAGAATGTAAATGACGTTCTTGCATTGAACAAAGGACAATCAGGGAAATGGTGAACTCCGTGTATGGGAGCTTTTTATATGCTGGGTTTTATGTTTCTATGTTGCCGAGAATTGATTCAAAACAATTCCTAAAAATTGCCAAAATACATTTTAAAGGAGAGAAATTTTGCACCCTTGTGGCATCAAACCCATGCTCATTTAGTGAATTTATTCCTCTAGTACAATAGAAGACCATGTCATCTCTAACCTCCATGATTTTGAATTCTCTATCCTACCTGGAAAGGCCCCAAAAAGATTTTCATAAATTAGTGCAAAAGACAACCTGGCATCGAACTTGGAACCTGTTCGTAAGAGATAATTGATATTAATTTTAGATACATGCCATTCTGACCTGTTCCAAATTTTCAATTCAATATCTTATTGGGAAGGTCCTGCTGAGGTTTATTGCTGGTTTTCTAAAGCTATTTCTTTATTATATAGATTAGTAGAGGGTCAGGAATTTTTTGCATCTGTGAAATGTCAGGAAGGTAGAATAATGAAGTTTAAGGGATTAGTAATTAGTTTATCTAATTTTGATACTTTAGGTGAATATATTGCCATTTGCAACTGATTCCTTTTTATAAATATGATGTATTGAGAGCCTAAGGTGGACATTGGTCAAAAGAAAGAAATGGTTGAGGAAGTGCAGGAGGATTTACAACCGGAAGAGATCCTCTTATCTTTGCAGTAGGTGTTTCATTAGTAGTAGTACTGCTTTTATTTGTCCTAAGAAGATAGTGAAATTTGTTCATAAGTATAGAAACGTAAAAAGTATAACTTTTTGTTTTCCACCCCAATTATCTGTGTTTCAGAAGGATTTCATATTATTCAATGAAGAGGATACTTTCGTAGGACTGAAAGGACTTATCAAAGGATATTCTAAGTTTATGATAAGACGTATTTGGTTTTATTTTAAGCAACCTTGTTTTAGAAATGAATACTTTGTTAATGGTAAGAGTTCTGATGTTTTTCTTTGGGAATATGCAAAAGATATATCTCAGGGAAAACCTCTGTTGGTTCCTCTGGATCTCATATGGTTGATATTGACCAGCACAGTGGAACCTTTTTGCATATGAGTAGGAATAATCGTGCAGAAGATTTTATTGCTTCTCAAGTCCCAGATTTGAACAAAATAAAAAATTATGATTCCGTCAACAATTCCAAACCTAAGCGTACCTTGGATTTTAAGCACTATTTATCCTCGAATGATAAAACATTTGAAAAAAAAACATATTAGTATTATATAAACCGTTCAAATCTTTGTGAAATTTTTAAAATGTTGTTTGACAGGCAGGCCGGTAGCCTGTTATTTTCCAGCTTATTAAGCATTAAAAAAATTATTTAAAATTTCTGTAATGTATTTTAAATGGGAGATATTTGCACTCACCTTGTATTGATCCCATGCTCATTTAGTAGCCTTTCTTCCACTAGAACTATAGAAGAGCATGTCATCTCCATTCGTTGCAATTTTGATTCCTCTATCTTACCAAGAAGTGCCTTAAAATAGTTTTCACAAATCTGCACAATGCATTCTTATTGGAAAAATCCGATTTTGGGACCTTCTGGTATCAAACTGATGATAGCTAGTAATAATGTCAGAATTATTCTGGTGTCTACAGGGTGAGGCCAATACAGGTAAACGCCTAGCGTCGAACTCAGGACCCTTTCATGAGTGAGAATTGCATATTAATATTAGATAAGTGACATTCTGACCGGTTCCAAAGTTTCGATTGAATATCTTATCGGGAAGGTCCTAAAATAAGATTCCATTATCCCCATTTGAAATGCATGGTAGAATCAAAATGACACTCTTGCATCGAACCAAGGACCATTAGAGAAACGGTGAACTGCAAGAAATAATGTTTTTAAATGCCTCTGTTACCATTCCGGGTTTTATCTTTCCAGCTTATCGGGAAAGTATTTAAAATAATTCTCAGAAATAGCAGCAATGCATTTCTTACAGAAGAATTTCGCGCACCCATCTGGCGTTGAACTCACATTCAATTGGTAACATCTCTACCATTGGTACCATAGAAGAGTACCTCAACTCCAACCTTTGAGCTTTTGGTTCCTGTATCTTACTGATAAGTGCCTCAAAATAATTTTCAAAGATTCGCGCAATGCATTCTCAAGGGAAAATTGCGATTTTTGGGACCTTCTGGTACCGAACCCATGACAGCTAGCATCAAAGTCTGAGTTATTCTGGTATCTACAGGTGTGTGTGTGTGTGTGTGTATGTGTGTGTGTGTGTATATATATATATATATATATATATATATATATATATATATATATATATATCCTTTTTCTCTGTTCCTTTTTAGCTGAGAGAAGAAAATGCAATGCTGTCGGGGAAGATACAGATAACAACAGAGACTCAGGACAGATTGGCAATGGAACTGGCTGATTTTAAGGTGAATATGCTTCCCTTTTTAATTAATACTAATGCATTGGAGGTAAGAAAACAAGTGTTAGCACTGGATATGAGGACAGAATGATTGATGGAGAGTATGTAAATATCACTGATGACACAATAGAGAGACTGTCAAGAGAAGAGCTCATCAAGGAGAATTTTTCAAATATGTATTAGAGCTTATGACAAAGGTAGCAGTTGGAGAATTCTCCAGATAAACTGAGAGGTCTTTACAAAAAACAGGTAATGTTTTCATCTTTAACAGAAAATTCAAATCCAGATATAATATTAGGAACTGAATCATGGTTACATAAGGATATTTATTTGAGCGAAGATTTTCTATCAGGTTTCTTAGTATATAAGAGAGATCATGGTTCACATGGATGGGGAATCTTTGTATGTGTTTCAGACAAACTACATAGTAGAGATGGGAGTTTTCAATGAAAAGATCAATCTCCAAAATCAAATCCAAGAATTGATTCAAGCACGAGATATTCGAAAGATTGATAGGATGATATTGGTTGTGCTCTCTCTTGTTGGCTGTTTGAATCTTTAACAATGATGTCTATGGCCCAAAATGGTCATGTGATACTGAATTTTTATCATATGCTGTACCTATTACTTATGAGTAAAAGTTGCTTGCACTGCAAGCTCATTGGTGAAAATTTACCATCAATATCCAGTTATTCTTCGATACATATGTATGTTGCTGTTCACATTCCAGATTTCATCTTTCCATGCTATTTTGAAATCATTTCAAGCATTTCTTAAAAATTCCAAAAAAAAAAACATTTTAAAAGATAGAATTTTGCATACACACGGTGTCTATACGGCACTCATTTGGTAAAGATACTTCCTTTGTTACTATAGAAGACCACCTCATCTGCAGACACCGTGATTTTCATTGCTCTATCGTGGAATATGATTGGAATTTGTATCCCCTATAAATTGGTATATCCGGAGAGTTTGGTATATATATTATATATTAATATATAATATATATATATATATATATATATATATATATATATATATATATATATATATATATATATATATATATATATACGAGTAAAAGTTGTTTGCGTACTGCAAGCTATCAGTTGAATGCAGTATTGTACCAAGAAAGGCCTCGAAACAATTTTGAAAACTTCGCGCAAAAGCTCGCCTGGTGTCGAACTCAGGACCATTTTGTGAGTGAGAATTACATATTAATATTTGAAAAGTGCCATTCCGACCTGTTCCTAAGTTTCGATTCAATATCTTATCGGGAAGTTATGGTCCTAAAATAAGATTCCGTTTTCCCCGTTTGAAGTGCATGGTTGAATCGGAATGACGTGCGTGCATCGAACCTAGGACCATTAGAGGAATGGTGAACCTAATGAAAGAAGGATTTCAAACGCCTCTGTCACCATTCTGGGTTTTATCTTTCCAGCTTATCGGTAAGGCATTAAAAAAAATTTTCAAAAATTGTGGGAATGCATTTCTTATTGAAGAATTTCACACCCACTTGACGTCGAACTCATGGTCATTTTGTAACATTTCTTCCATATGAACCATAGAAGACTACCTCAACTTCAACCTCCGAGATTTTGGTTCCTCTATCTTACCGATAAGTGCCTCAAAATAATTTTCAAAAATCTGCGCAATGCATTCTTATGGGAAAATTGCGATTTTTGGACATTCTATTATCGATCCCATGACACCTAGCGTCAATGTCTGCATTATTCTGGCATCTACAGGGTGGGGCCAGTACATCATAGAAATCTGACGTCGATGGCGCTCGTAGAATACGGTCAGAATTCGTATCCCCTGTGTATATATATATACCAGTAAAAGTTGCTTGCATACTGCAAGCTATCAGTTGAATGCAGTATCGTACCAAGTAATGCCTCAAATCAATTTGAAAACTTCGCGCAAAAGACCGCCTGGCGACGAACTAAGGACCAGATCGTGCGACACAATTGCATATTAATGTAAGATAAGTGCCATTCTGACCTGTTCCAAAGTTTCAATTCAATATCTTATAAAGAAGGTCCTATAATAAGGTTACGCTATCCCCCTTTACAATACATGGTAGAATAGAAAAGATGCTCTGGCATCGAACCAAGAACCGTCAGAGTAAGGGCGGACAGTGTATATGAAACATATGAATTGCCTCTATGTACATCCCATTTTATATCATTCCCGGTAATCGGATATGCATTCAAAATAATTGTCATGATTGACCGCCATGCATTTTATACCAGAGAATTTTGTACCCACTTGGCGTCGAAATCATGGTCATTTGGTAACATTTCTTCAGTTAGTATAATAGCTAATCATCTCATCTGCAAACCCTGTAATTTTGATTGCTCTATCACACCTAGAACGGTCTTAAAACAGTTTGCAAAAAAATGTTCAAAAGACCGCCTAGCATCGAACTCAGGACCTTACCGTGAGAGAAAATTTCAAATTAATATTAGATAACTGCCATTCTGACTTGTTCCAAAGTTTCGATTCAATAGCTTATTGGGTAGGTCCTAAAATAAGATTCCGTTTTCCCCGTTTGAAATGCATCGGAATCGGAATGACGCTCTTGCATCGAACCAAGAACCACTAGAGAAACGGTGAGCATCATGAAAGAATGTTGTCAAACACCTCTGCCACCATTCCAGGTTTTATCTTACCAGATTATTGGGAAAGGATTTAAAAGAATTTTCAATGATTTCAGCAATGCATTTCTTATGGAAGAATTTTGCACCCACCTGGCATCGAACTCACGGTCATTTTGTAACATTTCTTCCATGAGAACCATAGAAGACCACCTCAACGTCAACCTCCGAGATATTGGTTCGATCCGATTGAGGCACTTATCTTACCGATAAACCCCTCAAAATAATTTTTTAAATCTGCACAATGCATTCTTATGGGAAAATTGCGATTTTTAGGACATTCTGGTATCGAACCCATGATATGTAGCGTCGATGTCTGAATTATTCTGGCATCTAGAATGTAGTGCCAGTAGATCGTAAAAATTTCACGTTGATGGCACTTGTGGAACATGGTCAGGATTCGTATCCCCTATAAATATATAGGTACTAGCTGAGGTGCCTGTTGATTCTCAACGGATATATATAAATAAGCAGTAGATAATATATTAGGTAATAATTTGTGCAGAGGAGAAAATAACATCTCTCACTTAGCTTGGATCAATGAAAATGTTATCCCAAATGAAAATGTTTTTAGATTTTCTTTCTTTAGGATTTTCCTCAACTGTGTAAGATGACTCTTCCATGGGATTTTTCCTGGGTGCACGTCGTCTCGTGTTATAATTACCCATTTCCTTATGTTTCTTTTAAATTTACTTATTAAGAGAGTATGCTTAGCTTTACATTGAATTCTATAAGGGAGAAAATTTTGATGGAGACAATACTACTTGTGGTTTGCTCACGAATACAAAAGATCGCTCGTGTAAAAAATGAGGCGTTTAATTAAGTTGTATTTTACTCGAAATGCTAATATAATACGCGGTATTAGATGATTTGGGAAGCAGAGTCATGTTTCAAGCACCCACTGCCACATGCCAAGAGGCTGCACTCAGTATACACTATTCAATTTAAAGTTTTTCCAGTGTAAATCACACGTAGTAGCTTCATTATTTCAAATAGAAATGGCAAAGTCGAGGTGATAAAGGAACTTTCCCTAAATGATCATACGATGCCTCCTGTGAATCAACGCTGCAAATTGATCGTAAATGCAAATGCTGAAATGTCAGAATATTGCTTGTTTAGTACATATACTATCATTCATTTTTAATCATTACTTTCATATGGAGCTAAAATACCCTTGCATTCTTATAGGAAAATGCAATACCTCGGTTTCGACAATCACATTCGTCGTCAAGGCGACTCGTTGTTTATAGCCTCAAAATTTCACCAAATTTCCATTTATTTTAACGGAATTCTCGCCATTTCGACTCGATAATGATATTTCACGACCAAAATGAGACTTATTTCATTTCTCTTTCTTTTGGTGCTTATCTCGATTTCGTAAGCCTATTATTTCTAATTTAATTTTGCAAAAGAAATGTAGCCTGCAACCGATTGAAAGTGAGGTTTGCGTGCATTTCTTATGAGAACGGTTTTTCTTGTCTGGGTTTGAACTGGAGGCATTTAAGTAAACGAAAAGTAGCGTATTATCTGCGCAGGGAGTACATTTAACAGTCGTGAAAGTTTGAAATTTGTACCATTTATGGTTCTCGAGTTTTAGGCTAACATACATACACACACCTTATTTTATTATATTAAGATATCCAGAGAGTTAGCTACATATAATAGATATATATATATATATATATATATATATATATATATATATATATATATATATAAATAAAAATCTATTATATATATATATATATATATATATATATATATATATATATATTATATGTATTATATATATATATATATACATATATTTTTTTTTAAGCATAAGGGAAATGGGAATTGTTTAAAGGGAATATTTTAAAAATAAAATATTGAGTAATTTACTTAAAATATATTTTATGTGAAAATAAAATACTAAGACTAAATTATTATTAACCTTGCTTGCTTTGCTACATTTTGGTTTGCAATAAAGCTGTTAGATTTTTAAGTCTCGGCAATTCGTGGTGCAAAGCTGATTATGTTCTTAGATATAAAAGTCAAAGACTAAAGTCCCATTCAAGACATTGTCTGGAAACAAACTGCAAATGAAAATTACAACATTTATCTCAATTTCTCTCATGACAAGTTCTTCCTCACATGAGAAACCAAAAAGTTTTAGGCGACATATAAATTGGACTGCACGACAAATGTTTTCTTGAGTTACGATCCAACTAAATAATTTTTTACTAAGATTTGGTTACTCTAAAATTAATCTCATATGACTTTCATGCATTCAGATGATACAATGAACAATTGTTGAATTTGCTATAAGAGCGTAAAATGTTTTCTATTGTGTTGAGAAAGATATTTTCATTCAAATTTCATTAGAACTGAAGTTTGAATCAATATATGTAAACTAATGTAAGCTATATGTAAGCTTGATTATATCTGTCCGAATCCTTAGCTTCACATAAAGGCGACCCGGTGTGAGGCTTTGCCTTTCTCCCATATTTCAATACTGACTGGAATTTTGAAACAGACAATAGCTGCCTTGTGTGAAAATATTGCTTATGAGCTGATACTCTGTTTACACACTGAAATATATTTCAGCAAATACTCCAATCTCTACAAGGAAATACACATGCACTAAAAGAGACCTATAAATCACGCTTCCATATTCTGCATCAGTTATACCTCATTAGTATCAATATTGTAACATGTCTGTCATTGTGAATTATTTCTTTTGTAAGAGCTACAAAAGACCTTTGACGGGCTCAACCATGTGACGTATTTATTGCACTTATCTGAAACCCCCAGCCACCCAAAACTCCAAAAGATCCTCCACTCCGATGGCACAATAAACGTATCTTCCCCTTGAAGGAGGAATTACATTTTTATCACATTCACAAAATAAATAATTTATTATGAAATATACCTTTACAATGTACATCATTCAATCCCCTCTCAATTCTTATAACATTTTGAGTTTGATTGCCCCTTTGCATAGTCCCAAAAGAAAATTAATTCACAAATTGGCAAACAAAGGGATTACAAATTTAAAATATACAAGTTACGATGCCCTTTTTTCTTGTAGAAAGCAATGCGTATTTAGAGTCACATCAGAAGCATATATGAAATTGTGATATGAATTTAAACTGTGATAACTCTCTTCTACAAGAGTAAAAATGAAGTTTCTAAATGCACACACACACTGTGTTAAAGTAGTCGAGGGGTCCATTCTAAGGTGAACACAGAGAAGCCCAAGTAGACAGCCTCAATGTCCTGTCCGATCAGCTGGTCCATTTCTGATGCTCCTCTACCATTGAGCAGCTTCAGTGAGAGTGAGAGGGCTCTTTTTCAGTGAGCATCCTTTGTATGAATGTCCTTTTTTCAGTCGCCAGGTAAGAAGAAGGTATTTTTCTTACCAGCGACCTCTTCTCATTACTACTGCAAAAAACATTACACTCGAGTAATTGAAATTTCAGCGCGTACTTGAACACACACACCATCTTGCAGATTCACCATTGAAACTTAACACAATTAATTACACAAAAACAGTTTTTCAGCACTTCTGAGTCAGCTAGGTGACTAAACTTTAATTGGAAGTGGAGATAACAATTATAAACAATAGGAGCATGCAACCTCTGAAGTATTAATACAACATAACAGCATAAGAAGTACCTTCTCCTTAATTTTCAAAAGGATTACAAAAACCTTACAGACTGAAAAAGTAACATTTGCAACATGTACATTTTGTCAATACAAATCCTGCTACTTACATAATTGGACAACAAAAATATTGTGACTTAGGCATTACCCACATTCATTATGCCAACAAAATGAATGACCCACCGGAACTCTAGACACACGTAGCGACACAACCCAAAAATACCACTACAGTATATATTGATATCTACCCATACAATAACAAAACTCCCTGGGCAAATTCAAATTTTAGCTCTACTATATCTCTAGTATATTTGGAGAATTAGATGGTCCATTTTTAGCAGGAACCAGAAAACTGGGTCTCTTGAAAATGTCATTTATATGTTTTGATGTAGTATGAAGGGAGAAAACTGCTGGTCACCAAAAACAGATGTTTAGAAATAATCTATAAAGATTTGTTTATGCCCAATTTGAGAAGTTAATAATGAATTATTATTATCAGGAGCAATACCAGGAGGTGTCGTGTCTGCTTACAGAAGCACAAGAGAACCTGAGGAAGGTGAGGCAGAAGTCTCTTCCATCTGCATTGACAGGAGCCAACTATTTGTCTCTTCCAATCACACGCCATGGATACTACAACAACCATCCTGGGGACTCGATAGCGTCAGAGCTGGAGATCTCAGAGATGAGCCTGGACTCTGGGATCCACATGCCAGAAGCACAAGGGAGAATGTGAGTCTTTCAATCTATTTGAAAGGATGAAACAAATATCCAAATTAGAATCAACCAGAGAGCTGCTGAATTTATTGTCATCCGAGACATTTGTTCAATTCTACTTCATGCATTTTAACCTTAGATGAGCTAATTTCCTGAGAAGATTATTAAACTTAACTACATAGTAATCAAATTGTGTTAATTGAAGAATGTATTAACCAAATTGATTATTGAATCATAATATATAATCATAAAAATATAAACATTTCCTATGACTCAGTTTCCTCCTTCAAAAGAAAGATATGAACATAATGAATTTCAACAAATTTTATCTGTTTTCTTAAACTGTATCTTATAGCATAGAAGTTCTCAGAGTAATTTATTAAAAAACTTGTAGTAAGATACATTATTATTACTTTCGTGCTTTTATACATTTCAGTAAATTATAATACAGTTAAATTTACCTTAAATTTAATTTAATTTTAATTAAAATTATTGAGGTGGATGTTTTATTACATTTAAAAAGATTGTTTTCATTTATTTATTTTAATAAACTGCATGAATTCATGAATATACAGTTTAATAAACTTTTGATTTATCATTAACTTATGATTTATAATCATATGTCTTGAGGATTTAGTGTTATGTTGGTTAGTATAATGAGAATATGATTTAGTATAATGTAATCTCATTTGCAGTCCCCACTACCGCAAGGTGTTTGAGACGTACAGGTCTGCGTCACGCACTTCTAATTCACCATCTCCATCTCCCCTGCATCGCCTACCTTCCTCTCCTCATGTGCCCTCATCCTTTGCCCAACTCTCCACTGCATCCACGCTCTCTGCTTCTTCTATGAACACCTACAGGGTGAGCGCCAAACCATCTTCCATCACCAGCACCTCTGTGCCCACCAGAGGATCTTCCTACAGGTAAAATTTCTCCTTTGCCATTTTCAGAACTATGTTTACTAGAGATAGGGGAATTCGATCCGATCTACTTCAAGATCAATTCTTTTAACCCAATTCTTGATTATTTTTAATCGATCTTTTAGATCCAGTCTTTTGATCCGATTTGATGCACCCAACTGATCCATGTGAATCGATTAAGACATACACAATAGAGTTCTGTGTGAATTGGGCCTAGGGGGAATAAAGGCAGATGCTAGGAAATGCTTGCATATTGCACAGTCTTTGTTCTTCCAAGTTTATTTTCAAAGAAGAGGGCTGCTTTCATTTTCATATCACAATGCTTAGGCTGTGGCTCCACAGGCAGCATTTTGCTGCCACTAGAGGCAGGAAGAGGAATCAGAGGAAGAAGTGGCAAGCTCACCAAGAAGAGCAAAAGATAGAAAGCTAAGTGACAGCACCCGACAAATGATGAAACGACGTAAGGAACTGAAGAATTCAGATACACAAAGGGATAACATCGAATACGTCTTAGTAAGGCTATCAGAAGAGAAATTAAGGAAGACGTGAGAAAATTCAATGAGAGAATTGTGCAAGAGGCTATAGAAAACAGAAAAAGTATAAAGAAGACCAGACAACACCTAGCAATTGGAAGAAAACAGATTTTAGCCATACAGAGAGAAGTTGGCACATAAAATGGCAACAGACAAGCAAGGACGGTAGCGGAAAACTTTGGCAACCTATACAAGAAAGAAGAAAATGCTGAAGAGGAAAACCAAGAAGCAAGCCAATCCTCATGAGATCCCCTTTCAATCAATCTCAATCTCTCCTACAAGAAGAAATTGCAGCAATAAAGCAGATGAATTATAGAAAAGCCATTCTATATGGAATATTAGCAGAATATATAGAACATGTTGAAATGGAAGTTGCACATGTTTTAATGCAGTTATTCAATAATTGCCTGAAACAAGGAAGAATTCCCCAGGACTGGAATCATGCAAAAATTGTCCTTTTGCACAAGAAAGGAAGCAAGGAAGAGCTGAAGAGCTACTGCCCCATCAGTCTCAGTCCTGTTGTTTACAAAACATTCATAAGGATAATAGCTGAACGGTTAAAGATATCTTCTGCCCAGCCTAGAGAGCAAGCAGGATTCTGGAAGGGCTTCAGTACTATGGACCACATCCAGACACTACAAGAAATAATCAGCAGAATGTATGAATATGAGAGCCCACTATGCTTTGTAGACTATGCTCAGGTCTTCCACCCGGTAAGTACATCCGTCTCTTGCGAAGCATTTACAAAAATGCCACAGCCTCTGTAATGCTACACGAAGTTACTGAAGAATTCAAACTTGAGAAGGAAGTTAGACAAGGCAATTGCCTTTCCCCAATTCTCTTCACAGCTGTTCTGGAGGAAGTTTTTAAAACCTTGGACTGGGAGCAGAAAGGTCTGCGGATTAATGGGGAACACATCAGTCATCTGCGCTTTGCATATGATATAGTACTCTTCGCAACCAACGGAGAAGATTTCATTCTTCAAGACTTCATGACTTCATGAACTGAACACTGCAGGACAGAAGATAGGACTCAGGATAAACTTAACAAAAACAAAGGTGATGTATAACTCTTTTGCAGCACAAGAAACAATCAAATTTGAAGGGATGCCTCTGGAGGTCTGCTCAGAATACACATACCTAGGACAACTAGTAACCTCAGGAGAGAACAACAGGATTAACAAAGTGAACAGAATAATTAAACTTAGCTTGTGTGCCTTCACAAGAAACGCACATATTCTGAAGTCAAAAATGCCAATGGTCTTGAAGATGAAGATCTTCAACCAATGCATTCTACCAGTGTTATCATATAACTCATATCTTATATAGCAGACCCCCTCTAGGGATTGCACTAGGAACTGCTTTCAACAATGTTGTACTCATCCACTTAGCTATTCATTTTGTTTTCTGAATATTTTCCATTGGGGAAGTTATAAATACATAAATAAAAATTTTAAAATTAAATTTCCTTTATCTCTAAAATAATTTTAATATCCTATTATTACTGCAATAGTTTTATACCATTCACTTTTCACACTCTTCAACATTTATAAATCATTAGTGAAGTCTTATATTCTATTTTTTTAATCTCAAGGATCCTCTTACAAGTAATACCATGCCACATTACTTTGAGTGGAAAATTACCTAATGAAAAAAGAGATGCCTGTTTAAGATACTCCTACTTAAGACATTATCATGCTTAAGATGTAGTTTCCTACCGTCTTATTCATATGAAACACATGGTGCAGATATCTCTTAAGATGCTCTACTTCCTGTTTATGACATGGATTTTCCTGTCCCCAAATGCACTGCAACCTGCTGGAGCCAATCATTTGCTTCATTCATACACCAACTTGTTTCTTTATCTATCCTTTCTCTTCTCCTACAGGTTTGATTAAATTAAATCTGATGATTTTTTAATAAAAATCATGTGATTTATAATCACAATGTGATATATGAGGGGCATCCAAAAAGTAAGTTTCGCTATTTTTTTTCTCGGCGTAGGATTGAAGTAGGAGGGAGCCATTTATATAGGTTGTTGGTACAGATGTTGCAATTCTATTGAGTAACGCTCAAAATCACTTGACTCACTGAATGTTAGTACAACAATGGTTTTCATGGAGACATCCAAATCCAGACTGTTGTTCTTTTATGATGAAAAAAAACGAACAGTAGAGTAAATTTATAGACAGATATCCTCAATCTATGGTAAAGGTGAAGTATGTATTGAAATGGTTCGTCACTGGCGTACATTGTTCATAAGAGGTGGACAAACTGCTTGTGACGAAGAGCATAGCGGTAGGTAAATGATGAATCTACAAGTTGATTTAAACGATGGGTTTGTGAGACCATAGCACTTAATAAACACTTCACTTTTGGACGAAATTCTTGCTAACATTCCTCTTGAGTTTGAAATAAGCCATCACTGCAGAGCATTGTCCTTTCAGAAGATTGTGCAAGGTGAGTGCTGCTATCGGCCACGTCGAACATGCCACATTCTGCTCATGGAACTGTGCAACTGCTAGAAAACCATAGTTGGGATGTCTTTGGTCATCCAGTGTAATCACTTTACCTTTCTCCACTGGTTGCCACCTATTCCCAATGCAGAAAAGACATCCTACAGGCTGGCGATTATGAATTCAAAAATGAAGTGGATTGTTGGGCAAGAAATCTGGCGGGGGAATGGCATGACCTTAACTTTTCAAAATATTACCAATGCATCAAAAATGCATACAAAAAGAAGGAGATTAAGTCAAGAAATCGAGAAAAGATGAAAATTAATGAATTAATTGTTTTTATTATTTAAGGATTGAGATTTTATTTTCTGTATCTTGGGGAAACATACTTTTTGGATGCCCCTCGTATATGGTTGATATTTAAGTGTCAAAAAAAAAAGAAAAACATACTGTTATAATTTTGAATTTTTATTTCTTTGAAAATACATAGAATATATTCATCACAATTATGGACCTCAAGAAACACAGATGCTTTAGGAGAATATCTGCAACATAACAAAAGATCTTGATATTCAGTTTGTGAATACATTTGGAGTTAATTCTATTTCTATTCTATTGGGCTATTTCTATTAATAATCATATAATTTCTATCATTTAAAATAGATAAAATTTTATCACAATCTTTGATTAGATTATAATAATCACTAAGAACAAGCTGTTCAATTAAATTCTTAAGAAAATTCTATGAACCACAGTAGTGTTTACTTGTAGAAGTGAGTCTAGCAGCTCAAAATATATGTGTGGATAAGGAAAAAATCACTCTATTTCTGCTGTTTATGAATGGAAGGCTATGCATTATTTTCAGAAGTCATGTAATTCTACTATTTGTGGAAGAAGAAGACATTCTGCAATAAGATTAGACAAAAATATTGCTTAGGAGTATTTTACAGCATGGAGAGCAAATGGGCTCTATACAATTGTGTAATTACAATAATATTAAAATGAACAACAGAAGAAGTAAGTAATACAAGATGTTATTGAAAACTGTGTTAACATGGATAATAGGTATTTTTATTTTTAAAAGCACATGTATGAAGGAAAACTATGCATGAATCATATTTTGCTATCAACTCTATACCTAATGAATGAAGGCACCTAAATTGGATAAGTGCTTGTATAAGAAAGCTAATTTAGTTGGAATTGGAGAAGACTCTCCAGCTGATGATTCTGGGCACATAAAAATCAGTTCAATGACTTTTACAATGGAATTTTCTTGGCCTTCATTCTAGGCATTCTCCTGAGACTTCCACTAGTGCAATGCAGATACATTACGAGGAGCATCCAAAAAGTAAGTTTCCCTGAGCCACAGAAAATAAAATCTCTATCCATAAATCACAAAAATCTATTAATTTTTAAATTTTCATCTCATCTCCATTTCTCGACGTAACCCTTTTATTTTTATATGTATTTATGTAATCCATTTCTTTTGTATGAATTTTTGCATTGGTAACATTTTTTAAGCTAAGATCCTGCCATTTTCCCACCAGATTCCTTGCCCAACAATTCACTTCATTTTTGAGTTAATAATCATTTCAAATCACTGTTTCTGGACAACTTGAAGATGCTCTCATAAAATATTCGGTTCATTTTGATCGATTGCAGATATATTTTCTTTGCAGAATAAAATAAGTGATGATCTCTTACAAAATCGAGACAAAATAAAGGAAATTCGATGAAGATTCTTATTCTGTTCACAGAATATAATTTTGGAGTTGAAATTTTGAGAATTCTAGTCTCCCTCAATAAAGCCCATTATTATCGATGATGGAATGTCAGGGTGGGTCATAACCCTCAGTCTTTGGAATTTATGCTGCTCGACTGCATGAAAAAGTGTATTGGTCATAAACAAATATTTTGTCACTTGTTTATTTAGGTCATGCTTCATTCCAGTATTCCATAACAAGTCTTCAAATGATGGCCAGTCGGATCTGTAGCTTTTTTATAGTTACATCCATTGAAAAAAGATTTTATGATTAAAATTGGTAAAAATGAACTTTTTTCAATGGATGAATTTCATGGATATAACCAACTGTTGAGGCCAAAATGAACTCTGAGATGATAGAATGAGATCTTCTCCATCATTTTTTGTTATGACAATTTAAATTATAGACTCACTTTTTGGTATTTGCTTTTGTTCAATCTCACGTTATAAATATATCAAATAAACCAGAGAAGGAGTGTTTTGTGGGCTATGGAGCATATTATCTCGATGCCAATTCAGCTCTGCTGTTAAACAATTTATTTTTCTTCCCTAATTTTCTATCTAGTAGAATCTGCTTCATTGTAGAATGAAAAATTATCAAAATTAAATAAGTAAGATGATCTTTTTGTATAAAAAGCTGACCATTCCTCAAATATATCGTGTAATACAAGCAGAGTTACACATCCTGGTTATAAAACTTTCCTGCTTAAGATATGGTCTCCTAATTGGCATCTTAACTGGCTTTAACTTAATTTTACTGAAACAATTTCATTTCTCATAGCACCAATGTAGTTTATACCTTAAAATATATTCTGATGAATTCCCTCAGCAGTTTTAGTTAATGTTTGTGTTTATTTTCTTTCAAAAATGAAGTCCCAAAGCATTTGTATGGCGATCTGCAGAATACGTTCTACACTTTAGACTCAGCTGGGCAGAGTGAGGAGTCAGACCATTCTGGAATTGCCACAGACAACGAGGATTGCCTTTATCCGTGAGTTTCTTAATTTTTTCAGACCATCTAAATGGGTGAATGTTGTGCTATGTTATCCACTATGCTATACTGTATAGCTAACTGCAATTTGAACTTAAGTTTGGGCTTGCGTACTCATATTACACAAGATGACAAGTATAATTTGGTTTCAATTCATCTCACTATACCACAATTTTGGATATACCTTGTATCCCCCAAAATGAAGTCCCTTGTCTCTTAAATAAATTATTAAATTGATTGGGATTTATCTCAAGAAAACAACAGATATTCAATATAAAGATTTGGAAAATAGATGATATTAATCATTCAGTGCAGTTGCCTGTTTTACAATCATAATTCAGGTTGTCAGGATAATTTTTCTTTCTATTTTAATGGACGAAACTTAACATTTAATTTCAATATCTCTTTTGTGTATAAAATTATGGTTCATCTACATCTACATGAATACCCTGCAAGCCGCCTTTCGGCGTGTGGCAGAGGGTAAAATGGTTAGACGTAATGGTTTAGATGTTTCATTTAATATTTAAAATCTTTGTTTAAAAAAATAATAAATGATGGTAAAATTACTTTGAGCTACTATCAATTTGGATATAGCAGAGATGAAAAATATAACCAGGTCAGTCGGTTGAGGGTCAATGCATAATTAGGATACACATTGCACGAGATAAGTACACTAATATTTGGTTATTAGACATTCACTTTATCGCCTTTTTAAGCATACTACTGATCTCGTCATCTCCCTCAAAATGATTACATTGACAACTTTCTTTGTTTATAACATTGCAAAAAATTTTGTTTTGATGTGCTAACTGACATTTAATGACACTGACAACTACAAGACACCAGTGCTTTCATTGTGGTTGGTGAGATATATAATAAATAAAGAGAGCTAACCCTTAGAATGTTGATGTTTATTTCAAAACATTATATGGAATTAAACTTTTGCATTTATCAGCAGAGTTTACCAATAAATTATGAATACAGTTGTAATTTCTCTGTGGCATTCTCAGATTTTCTTTACTGCAGCTTACTTATTGTCAGTAACAATTAAGGTGATTTATGTATATATTGCTGGATTGAAAGAATTTTAAGCTTACAGTTTGTATTCTGAACTCATCTGGTCTCCTCCAAATTTTCAACATTATATCAAAGGGCTTTTAGTTTGAGATCTATTATGGCTGACGTTTTTCATTTGAATTTTCATGAACTAATCAATTGGAATTATTGAATTCAATTAGATACAAAAGAGAGACAAGGTGGTGCCTTATGCATTTTAAAACATTATGTGATACAGGAATGATATCAACTTTCAAGCCAAAAGAAAACAAAAATTTGATTATATGTCTAGGGGAAAAGAGTTTTAAAATTTTAACTTAACTCCTGTTAAAATAGGGTGTGTATTTAATCGGAAAACATCAAGTTGTAATGTAATCCACAAATAAATTTGTAATAAAATTAAGTTTAACAGTTTTAGAATAGTATTATAGTAACTTTAGTTAAAAAAAGGGGTGCATTTTGTTTCCATTTAATTTCAGCAACCATTTGGGTCAAATAGATTTCAAAATAATGAACATTGGTTCAATCAGTGTTCAATACTCAACAAAATTAAATCCCATTATATTTCATGCTGTATCTAAATCCTGAGTCAATTTATTTTGACTTAATTTAATAAAAAACACTTAATTGCACTAAAATTTGATAATAGAATTAGAAGGATGGAGTTTTATACATTTAGCTTAAATTTTGTTAAAGTAAGACATTCATATAAATCATAAAACATCAATTTCTATTGAATTCTATGTGTTATATTATATTATTATATATAATACTGCTGCAATTAGCCCCTAGGACAAGTGAAGGTATCAGTTTATATTATAATTACACAATAAACAATATTACAAATTTCTAATTTTAATTTCACACAATTTTACTGTTAGTTATAAAATTTAGTTTTACAGGTTTTTAAATTGTTTCCCACAAATTTTCACTGTTAAATTCTAAAGCTGTAAACTCAATCCCCCTAGACCTGGATTATAACTAAATTATATTATGCTTAATTTTTATTAAATAATAAAATTATGTTATATTTGTTTTACTATATCTAATATTTTTCTCACCTGTTTTACTATTTTTCAGTTAGTTTAGTTTGAGCAGATTTTTCACTTCTCTCTTTTTTCCTGCTGTGATTATTATTCCTAACCTTCTTTTAGGTTTTTTAAAACTAAATTCTTTCTTTCTCTATTAATTTTAAATTACTTTCTATTAATACTTATTGATATTATTTCAGTGGGTTAAACTGGAGAGGAGTCTTTACAGTCTCAATTTTCCCAATAATAAAGATGACATTTATGTATACATTAATATTAAAGTAAGAAGATTTTATTATGTAACATCCTGGATGTCATAGTATCCAGTTTGTAAAGAAAATTATATACTCATTTATAACCAAATTTTACTGTATTAATCATCTGCTTGTTATCTTTTACAAATCTCAAATTATATTTAATAGCTCAAGAAGATCCATTAAAGCATTTCAAGTCAAGTTTACAATACCCTTATTGTGAATAACTCATTTTCTTGAAGTCAAAGTTACACTTGCATATAAATGTTGCATGTTTCAAAAGCATGGTATGGATCTCTTATGTAATATATTGAATTTCCTTGCATGTATCCTTCAACAAGTGTGTATCTTTTAATATGGCATAATGTAAATAACAGCTTGCTGTTGTACTTGCAATAGCTTGCAATTTGTGTAATACTTTATTTCACTCAGATGTTCAACTAATTGTATGCACTGAGAAGTTTCCTACATCTTTTAATATCCTTGATTGATAAATTATTCAGAAGGATATACCAAGGTATAGATTATCAGGGCACTTAAATTTCCAAGTAATATATGGATGCTACCAAAGTATTTCAGAGTATCGCCTTTAAAATATTTCGGCTTTAATGATCACATTTGTGTGTATATTTATTTCTAATATCAGAGCACTCATATATGAAACACATGCAGTCTTCTCAAGGTGTCTGGATTCTTTTATCTCTATGTATCTATGAAGTGATTTAAGAGAATATTTTTAATTGCAAGAACTTCCTGACGAGATAGTATGATGAAAATTGGGAATTCATTAGAGGGCCCATTGACTATTACATATCAATACTTTTTACTAAAAGTATCCTTGGTTTGACTCTAGATGACTTAAAAATGCTCTCATAAGAAATTCACATAAAGTTCATACTGATCGATTAGAGACTTATTCTTTTGCAGAGTTAAATTAGAGATATTGGTCCTACAAAATCAAAAAAGTACCAAAAGAAATGTTATTGAATAAAAATTCTTATTTTTGATATTATATATTGTTTTCAAATTGAAATTGCAAGAATTTGGTGAAATATTACAAAAGATTTGTGTGATTCTGTGAACAACAGAGGCGATTATTGAATTTGACTCCCATATGAAATGTACCCAACCCAACCCAGCTCTGATTTTAATTAGCAAATGAGTTTTCTTTTTCATTTGTTCTTTTCTTCTTTCATCTATTCTCATTCTTTTGTTTTTAAAGTAATCCACATGAGATTAGCCTTTCCGTGCAGTTTCCAGTAACATGGTCATCATGCCATTATGTTCATATTTTACATTTAAACCCTGCAAACTGTCACTGGTGCATGGCAAGGGGAAGGGAATATTGAATCTTATCAGAAGTTATCTTTGTTATCAGTTTTTTAAAATGTCACCAAATTTTCATATTTAATATCATAGTTCTCCTAAATAAAATTCAGAAGTAACATTACACAAGCAGAATAGGAGTCTTTATTCAATTTCCTTTCTTAAGGTACAACTTTTAATTTTTTAGGACCATTATTTGTAATGTAATTCTGCAAAAAGGAAAATACCTGTTGATCAAAATTAATGTTATGTGTATTCCTTATGGAAATATACGAGTATCTGGGCGATCTTGGCTCAAACCCAGTAAAATTGGGGAATAATAAAACAACAGTAGTACCATCTTGGTCTCAGTTGACATGCGTGCAAACTTAGATAAAAATAGGGCTAATGGTGTGCACTTAAATCTAAAACAAACTTATCCACAGAATTTATGTATATTACATTGGATTTTGGTGGAAATGTGTGGGAGACTTCTCGGTGTTTGAAAATAACATTGCAATGAAAAAATAACTGTGCTTCTTTAATCTGATCTTCTTTCTCTATTCTCCTGCTCTGCCACCTTCAGAGGAGCTTCTCACTCAAGGTAAATGCTTTTCTTTAACTACCTACCCTTTGCTTACCATAGCATTTGTATGTAACTAACCAAATTACAAGGGGTGTTCAAATGAAAAGGTACAAAACGATTCTGTGGGTATTGTAGCCACAGAAATTCTGGGAGCAGGGAATCTCTTGGCTCATTAAAGAGTGAGATAGTTGTTCTCAGGTCTCTGGTGATTTCTTTTGAATAATGACTTCAATTATACCCACAGTGTCATTTCGTACCTTTTCATTTGAACACCCCTTATATATTAGACTTGTTTATGTATACTTTCAGAAATAATAATTTATTTTGATTTATTCATTATATTTATTTTCTTGTATTTGTTTATTCATTTTAAAAATAATTATTAATTATGTATTTATTTAGTTATTATTTATCGTATCATTTTTGTTTATTTACCTATCCTTATATTCTTATTAATTTTTATTTATTTTTTACTTATTATTTCTTAATTTTTATGTATTTGCTTTTTATTTTCATTAATTCCTTAATTTATTATTTTTCATTTATTATTTATTTATTGATTTAAATATCCGTTTTCAATTTGTCCTTCTGACAATGTCAAAGGGGAGTATAGAAATTTAGTTTTAAAATTGTATTTGTTCAAAGTTGAGAGGGAAACACATATAAAATGCTTCCATAGTCAATACATATATTATACATAAAAAAATAAAGTTATATAAAAATTTTACTCTTAAATAAATGGAAGACCCATATAGTCATATACATAAAAGATGATTCAATAATTGCTGAAAAAAAACTTAAAATATGACACAGCAGTACATACAAGCTTATGAATTATCTATAAATACTACAATAATAATTTTACAAATTTAAGATTATCACAGTTGAAGAAACTACATATATACATATTGAGTTTTTACCAGTGGTATTGGCAGAGTGGTTGGCATGCTATCACGTTAGAGCTCCAGTGCGAAGGTTTAGATCCTAGCTTACCAGAATTTTTCTCGTTAGGGAATAATTGTGTGTGTTCATCAATGGATGTAATAGGGATAATCTTCCTGTCTCCAATTAAAAAAGTTATTATTGATCTTATTTTTGAGCAATTTGACTATTTTGTGTATTATAATCATCCCAAAACTGCCACATTGCTATGAATGGAGCCATAGCATTAGAAACAAATATAAAATCTTAGAGGGCTGTCTTTTAGGCAATTCATTCCTAGTTTTACCCTTAAATCCTAAGACTTGTTATTTATAAAGCTTATACTGTAAAGAAATTACAAACGTTTGTATTATAGATTCATCTAAATCTCGTTCATTCATTTACATATTTTTTGTTATTGTTCCCATGACGATGTGCATGTACCATATTAGTCACTAAACTAATTAGTGTATAAATAAACTACAAAAATCAATCTGTATGAATCGAAATAGATAGTGAAGATGTAAATTAAATAAAACCAATTCTAGCTAGTTTTGGTGTGAGATGTTCTTCAGGTAAATCATTCCATTCTATAATATCCCTATTAACCAATGAATATTACCTATTTTCTGCTCTCTTACCTTTATTTTTTTTCAACTTGGTATTAATTTTGAAATGCATATAGTAACACTATCCAGAGTTATTATGATACTTTAAGTTGTTTTGTAGTCATTTGGTGCTAACCAAAAGATAGAACCTACTTTAATTTATGTATATGTTTAGTCATCCGTGCTAGTAACAAAATATAGGCATGAGAACTAGACTGAAACTGTTTCTTGAAGTAGTTTTTTGATATATCACCAGAAACCACATCACAGTACAAAATAATATTAACCTTTTTACCTTTACAAATTTCGTTTGCACTGATGTGGATTATAAAATCTGAGCAAAAGACAATTTATTCCAAATTATTTAGTGATTATAAAAGTAATTTATAAAAATCCCTGCTGTAAAATTTTTCAGTGTCCTGACCTAGAAAGATATTATCATTGACAATAACCTCAAATTCAAAAGAAAATCTTCTGAAGTTAGATTTACTTTGTACACCACAACTGTAGATCTTTAGAGCCATGAACAATTTTGTAATACTGTTTGTTATTCTTAAGGAATATTAATGTTGTTTATTATAAGTTATATCTGATTCACAGATTTAAAGCAATCACACATATGAAAAAGTAATTTTTTAAAAGATAATTCATAACAATACAGTGCAATTTTATGATTTTTTATGTAAAAATGCAATTACCAAAATTGCAAATCATACTAATACAATAATGTTCAACTAATTTTAACATTAAGGTACAATTATATATTTATAAGAAATATTGAATGGTATAAAATAGGTACTAATAATATATCAATTTGTACTAGTTCTTTTTATTAGTTATGGATATCAATTTTGTTACACAATAACTAACAGTAGTTATAAAGTAATAACAGTGAGATAATAATAAGTCATTATTCTGAGTATAAGTTAATTAAGGAAAGAGTTTCTCTTTCAAAGCTTTGTTGTAAAAGAATCAATTAGGTCATTTAAATAATAATTTTGTCTGATATATTCTGTAAGGGTTAAACAATTCAAACTTTTTGTAGCTGAATAAATGTTCAAGTGAATGTAAAATAGTTGTCAAAGTATATAATTAACATACAAAATATAGATGTTAAATCTAAAAAATATAATTATATAACAAAAATTATTTATAGTCAGTGTGCATTTAAGTCCTGTGATAGCTTAAATCAGCCCTGGAGATTATCAATCTTCAAATTTTTCAATAATCTGGAATGATACAAACATTAATTCCATTCCAAACAATTTTTAGTGAATCAATGTTTGAAGCAAGTATATAAATGGTATTCTTTGACCATTAACTTCTTAAGAATTTAAGCATTTGCAGTTTGATTCATGTCTTGTATGTGTTTAAATGCAGTGGCAGGATGAGGGATGGAATTCCTGGCTCTCCTGGTGCTAAGGAACTGCAGGCGGCACTGAATCGATTAGACCGAGAAAGGCAGCCTCAATTGACCAAAGGGGAAAAGGCTATCGGAGGATATGAAGGAAAGAGCAGAGGTATAACATTGCTCTCGTTTGGTATGCTATCTCTCAACAAGCGTGAGAATAATCTGTAATAATCATCATTGATCTATATTCTATCTCAGTCACTCCCTTAAGAAATATATGGGAGGAATATTTGAACATTAATTTCATGTATTTCCCAACAAGATAGAGGTATAAAATTTACTGAGAAAGTCTATTGGTAATTATATATCAATATTTTGCTCTAAGTGTCCTTGGTTCAACTCTAGATGACTCAAAAATGCTATCATAAGAATTGCATATAAAGTTCATTTTGATTGATTGCAGACTTTTCTTTTGTGTAATTAAATCAGAAATAATGGTCCTACAAAATCAAGAGTATATTTTATATATTTTGATATAATATTTATATGATACATTATTATATTCATTATTATCTTTACTCTGAAAATATAGCTATACAATACTAATTTAAAATAAGCATAATTATTGACCTAATTCTCATTATTTTCAAATAGAATTTTAATCAAGTGGAGTTTAAGATATACATTGAGCATGAACCTCTTCATTATAATTAGAATTTCCTTATACTTTGCAACTTACTATCTCACTTTGAATAGGAATACAAGTAAGCCCACCTAAATTACCAAGAAAAGGATGATTAATGGGGTATAAATAATAAAGTTTTTAAAAAGGATCAGAATCAGAACTTTAGAAAGTGCCATAAAGTTGCAAAGACATAATGGAAGTTGACATGGGAAAACATACAAATAAAATGAAAAGGAATGCCTTTCTTCCTTCTCTAAGTGGATGAAAGAGTCCAGTTTAAAAGAGAACTCAAAATGAGAAAAATTGAGTTGCTCTATAATTGGATGTAAGCAGACCTAATATGTTTTTTATCTTCATGGAGATTGTTTTTTTTTTACTTTGAAATTTCACTATTTTCAATTTAATTTTAGAAAAAGGTATTAGCTCCTTTAGAAGGATCTTCATTCCATTCCAGAAGATTCTTCATTTTCCATTAGAACATTTTTTCCTTTCTTTATATTGCTACTTATAGATATATACCAATAGATAACTACGGCATCTCCAACCTCCGTGATTTTCACAGTTCTATCACTCCGAGGAAGGACTCAAAACCATTTTCGAAAAATCACGCAAAAGACTGCCTGGCGTCGAACACAGGACCCGTTCGTGAGAAAGAATGTCAAACAAATGTTAGATAAGCGCCACTCTGACGTGTTTCAAAGTTTCAATTCAGTATCTTATCGGGAAAATCCTAAAATAAGATTCCGTTATTCCCGTTTAAAATGCATGGTAGAATCAGAATGAGGCTATTGCATTGAACCAAGGACCACTAGAGAAACGGTTAACGTCATGAAAGAATGTTTTCAAACGCCTCTGTCACCATTCCAGGTTTTATCTTTCCAGCTTATCGGTAAGGCAATGAAAAAAAATTTCAAAAATTTCAGCAATGCATTTCTTATGGAAGAATTTTGCAACCACCTGGCATTGAACTCACGGTCATTTTGTAACATTTCCTCCATATGAACCATAGAAGACTACCTCAACTTCGACCTCCGAGATTTTGGTTCCTCTATCTTACCGATAAGTGCCTCAAAATAATTTTCAAAAATCTGCGCAATGCATTCTTATGGGAAAATTGCGATTTTTGGGACATTCTGGTATCGAACCCATGATAGCTGGCGTCGATGTCTGAATTATTCTGGCATCTACAGGGTGGGGCCAGTACGTCGTAAAAAATATGACGTTGACGGCGCTTGTGGAACATGGTCAGAATTCGTATCCCCTATAAATATATAGGTATATTTGGAGAGTTAGCTATATGTAATAGATACGAGTAAAAGTTGCTTGCATACTGCAAGCTATCCGTTGAATACAGTATGATACCAAGTACTGCCTCAGTTCAAATTTAAAACTTCGCGCCAAAGACCGCCTGGCGACGAACTAAGAACCCGATCGTGAGAGACACAGCAAAATAATATTAGATAAGTGCCATCCTTACTTGTTCCAAAGTTTCGATTCAATATCTTATCGGGAAGGTCCCACGCCTCTGTCACCATTCCGGGTTTTATCTTTCCAGCTTATCGGGAAGGCATTTAAAAACTCGTCCAATGCATTTCTTATGGAAGAATTTTGCATCCACCTGGCGTCGAACTCACTGTCATTTGGCTACATTTTTTCCATGAGAAGCATAGAAGACTACCTTAACTTCAACCTCCGAAATTTTGGTTACTCTATCTTACCGATAAGTGCCTCAAAATAATTTTCAAAAATCCGCGCAATGAATTCTTATGGGAAAATTGCGATTTTTGGGAATTTCTGGCATCGAACCCATGATAGCTAGCGTCGATGTCTGCATTATTCTGGCATCTAGAGTGTAGGGCCAGTACGTCGAAAAAATCTGACGTCGATGGCGCTCGTGGAACATGGTCAGAATTCGTATCCCCTATATATATCTATATATATATATAGGTATATCCGGAGAGTTAGCTATATATAATAGATATGAGATATCCTTTGGCAAGAAAGAATAAGATTAGTAAGAGAAATAACGTGTGTTCTTCAGGTTCATCGGTGGATGTGGGTCCTCACAGGTGGTCTCTGTCTTCGTCTTCACCATCAGTGTGCCAAGCACTTCCATATGGGTGTAGGACACCAGACAGCATAATGTCCACTGGAAGTAGCAGAGGCTCCAGGTCCTCTTGGAGAATGCCAGAGCGTCTCATGGTGAGCATTATACGCATTGACCATTATTTAGAGTAGTTGCCCATGCCTAACTTAAGACAGAAAGGACTTATACATTAATAAAAATATTCTAAAGAAATTGGTAATGCAATTAAGTTGTGACTTTATGGTATCATCTTTAAAAATTTGATAATATCTCCTAAATAACTTAACATAATTGCTACTACTTCAGCATCATTCAGCTATTAAGTATTTTTCCAGAATAAATATTCATTAGTATTATTACTAATTACTATCAATATACTCATTAGCTGACTCTGTTAGTAATGGGAATAAGTCCAAAAAACTTTCCCTAAATTGGAGTTCAATAGGAAAATGGCAATTTGGTGAGCCGAATATTAGCAGTAGTTACTGGATATGTTAATCTTCCTACTACATTTATGTTTTAGATGTTAGCCAGTGTTTAGTTTACTGTTTAATATGTTGATTAATAATATATCTTCATGTCATAAGTTTCTACCTACTATTTATCACAAAAGTGAGAGTTATCACAGAAAAATGTGGTGCAAAAATAAAATTACTGTTTAATATCTCCTTGTTATAATCTTTTTAGGACCATTTAGTTTCTATTTTCCTCAGAATGCAAGTCCCCTCCCTCAACTATCCTATTTATTGCTAAAGTCATTTAGATAAATAATTTCAAATTCAGAACAAATAAGTAAAAGAATTAAATTGGTAGCTCTTCTTAAAAAGAGTGGAAATGAAAGTTTGAAAATATACCTTAATTTAAACAAGTTTCAGACATAAATATACATTTCTTTAAGAATTCAAAAATTCTTCCAGTGACACTGCATTCCTTAAAATTAATTTTCATACCTTCCCCAAAAATTCTTAACACACATCAAAGGAAACCTTGCTATAATTTGAAATAAAAACTTATTGGTGAAGTCAAGTTCAAGGAAATGATGCTTATATTTCCTAAATGGTCCCCATGGATAGAAAAAATGTAGAGTGTTCCTACCATTAACTTCCTCTTACCAAACTCCTTCAACGATTTTGCTTCACAAACTCTTCTATGATCATTATAAATATTGGTGATTCCATATTTATATACAATTATTGACTTTTAGAATCTACTCAACTAATATGTTTAGTGTGCAACCTTTTTCCTTCAATGCGGCAAATATCACATACCTTCTGAGCTGACTTTGGGTGTGATGATTGTTAAAGACATTAATAGCCAGTTTCTACAATGCTGATCAAAATTTATCTTCAAGGTAAACTGTCTATCCAGCAAAATCAGGTTTCTAGAAAGTCTGGACCAGTGGCAGGAAAACTTACTCCTGCCTTGGGCTGCAGTTATACTGCTTACCCTTAAATTTAAATGATAGTTTTGTATCGACTCATAGTTTAAAGTCATTTCTCTCAGGTGATTTTTATTCTGATACCATGTTTATACCAATAGCAATATTTCAAGTCAAGGGGTATTTATCATCATTTAATGAGCAGGAGTATTTCGAGAAAGACGATAAAACTATTTATCTCCTTAGAGTCCGTACCTTTATATAACCATTATATTTCTGTAATAAATGAGACTGTAGTTTCTACAATTATCTTGTTTGATTCCTGCTGAAATTCATTTGAATTTTACTCTGAGAACAATTTTCATGGAGATGCCATAAGACCTGATCAATAACATTCACTTCTGGCAAGAAGGAAATGAAATTATTTATGCATCAAAGTTTGTAAGGAAAGGAGAAATTAATTCAAATAATATTGTATTTTAGTTAAATAACTCTAGCAATAACTGATGGAATTTATCTTGTTTAAACAAAATAAAACATGAATTGATGAACATTTCTAGGACCAAAATTTGTGGGCACAGTCAATTACAGTAGAATCTCACTTATGAAACTTTCAGCGGACCATGAAAAAATTAAGTGAGTTAAGTTTCTTAAGTGAGGAGTTTCATAACCATGGTTTTAGGACAAGGGAGTGTAAAACCCCTTTCAGCTGCCCAATTTCATCTATTTACTTCCTGGCCGCAATTACTCATTTGGAGGCAGGAAAATGAAATCTAATACTCTAATTTATTCACAGGCAACACCGCAAATGTTCACCGCAATGCATTCGTAAACAATGTTTCCAAAGTTAAACTTCTTGGTCTAATTGTTAGGATTCCTGACACTTAGCCTTAGGGCTGAAGTTTCAATTCACACTTGGGAAATTTTGTGATGATGATGCTAAATGAGTGCATAGGTGCCAATTTTTTAAAACATTTTGCTTATGAACAGCTGTTTGCAGGCAATTCATTTTATAACCAGGATACAGACCAAGATTAAAGATTGAAGAAGTGAGAACCTCGATGAAAGTCATGCATATTAATAGTGAAATAAGTAAAAGAAAAACACAAAACTCTGAAAAAAAAATTTAATGTCTTTAGTCACTCTTTTCTAACATTCCAGCAAAGGGATGGTTACTAATTTCCCATCTGTGTTTGATTTGATTTGATGACATTGACCATTATTTTTAGTGTCAGTTCATCCTCTAAAATCAACAGCAGTATATATTCATAAAAATCTGCTATGATTAAAAGATTCTTCGTAAATAGAATATCAATAGATATCTGCAGAGACCTGATATTAGTTTTGAGATTCTATTGAATGAGAAAGCTGTGGTATTAGAAAATCATTCTACATTCAGCCATTTTTAAATTAAAAACAATAAATTTACCTTTAGTTACTATAAATAAGCCGTGAGCTCTCACTGTTTGCAGCTGGAGTGGTTTTAAGTTTTAGAATTACAATAGAACTCTGTTATAACAAGTACAACATATAGCAAGAGTTACGAATTGTTTTATTACAAAAGTGAGCAATACTTAGTTAATGTGTTTAATCCCTTTGTGATATCTGACCATTCTGCCATTACTTTTAAACTTAACCAAACTGTGATAAACAATAATAGCTGTGCATCGCAAGGTATTATCCCCCAGAGATCCTTATCACCTCACTTTTATGATAAGTTTATGAATCTACTCTCCAAAGTGGACTGCATTTCTATTCTCACACATGCAGATGGGAAAAATAACTTCAAAGACTTCTTTGATATCTATCTAAGAATCTTCCATCACTGCTTTCCTCTAAAATCAACATCTAAGCACAAAATATCATCTAAAAAGAAATGGTTCTCTCCTGAACCTGCTGAAATGAGATGAAAAAAAGCTGGTTTAACTTCATAATAGAAGCAAGGTAACTCAGAATAAAGAGTTGAGGAAAGCCTATAAGAATTATAAGAAAGAATACTCCAAACATTTGTTCCTGGCAAAAAAGCAATTCAATGCTGAATTCATAAATGCAGCAAGCAATAAGACCAAAGCAGTAAGGATGCTTATTAAACAGGAAACCTCTTCTAATATTCCCAGTACCAATTGGGCCAAACACACTGAATAATTACTTTGAATTGAGAATATACTTTCTGAAGTACAAAAGCCACAGTGTAGTCCCTTAACCCTACTCAAGAATCTCAAGCTGAATGGAATAATCTTTTAATGGACTTGAGTGATTCGCCAGGAAATCATTAAAATAGTAAAGGGCTTTAAATTATCAAAAACCAGAGATGGGCTCACAAATGAGCTAGTAAAGCACATAATTCATGTTACTGCTTTTCCTCTTTTAGAAGTTTTCAACACCTGTCTGCAATCAGGGACTTTTCTAGATGTATTGAAGTATACAAAAATAAAAAAATATTAGAAAAATAATGAAAATCCAAATAAATGAATATTTTGAAAAGAATGGTCATTTTTCAGTAGCACAGTATGGTTTACGCTCAAATAAATCCACAGAGATTTCAAAAGAATGAATAATCTGCAATATTCTGGATGGATATGAAAAGAATAAAATAACTTCTCTTACCCTATGTGACCTATCGAAAGCCTTTGATTGTGCATCACATAATATTTCGAAGCAGAAGCTTAGATATTATGGTTTTCAAGGATTGGAACTGAAAACTATCGAATCCTACCTAACTAATCAAAAGCAGTTTGTCAAAATCTGTGGCTTAAAATCAGATATTTTGGATGCAAAAAATGGAGTTCCTCAGTGATCTATGCTGGGACCACTATTGTTTCTAATCTTAATCAATGACCTGCCGAATAACATAAATTCTGACACAGTATTATATGCTGATGACAAAACCTTCATTCAGCCTTCTACTGCGGCCATAGAAGCCTTGGACTTGGTCTAGAATCAAGCAGAAGTCTGGTTCTCTGCAAATCACTTGTTTTTGAATGCAAAATATCACAATATCTAATTCTATCATTAAAAGAAAGACATAAGGAGGTGTGAAAATAATAGGTTTTCACTTAGATTAACATATAATGTAGCTAAGAAGCTGTCCAAAACTATCCTCTGTATATTAATTTAAAACATGCATTTTTGGTGATTGGGACTTTTCTCCCTTATTACTCTGCCAATGCATATAAATGAATGACCATTTGAAGGGAAAGTTTTCAGGTTCCTTCTAAAAATAGTCAGACAAATGAAAAATCCACCATTTGTTAGACAAATTGAATTAATATTTTAATCATCGTGTTGCATCCTGGACGAAAAAATGCCCAGGTTGCTATATACAGATTAAATTTGTTTACTTAGCGACGAGTGTAAACAAGTTTTAAAATCGGATTAACCACCTATTCTTGGTCATAAAATGATTCGCAATTAATATTACAGTCTCCATGAATGAAAACTTCGACGTCATACGCAACCACAACAGTTTCATAAGCAAGCCACATTGCATCTTGCGGGAGCAGAACGACAGCCAAAGGAACATGAACATTGCCGAATATGAGAGTTTGCATTACGGTTTTATCGTGTGGTATGATTGAATAATTTTGCATCATATAAGTTCCCGGTAGTTTTAATTTAAGATCGACAATATATAAAATTCAATTTGGGGTGTTATGATTAGACTTTTGAGTATACATAGAAAAATTAGAGAAATTAATTATGAGTCATGCGATCAAAATAATCAGGTCGTTAAGTTTTTTTCCGAGTATTCACACTTATTTTGGTGAAACTTTCGTATGTTGCAAATTTTCTATACTCCTAAACCTGATATCAAATGATTCTCAATATTTATATTTCACTCACTGAATCGATAGTATTCAACATTTAATCATATTTCTAAGTAAAGAAAAGTATGTCCTGCAATTTCAGAAAACTCACCAGTACAAGCTTAACGAAAGCCCAAGCTTTTATTCCCAATCGCTATCTCCGAAGCACAAAAATGTATTATTTTGCCACATTAACGATGTTAGAGACTTTCAATGTGGGGAAAATGCTATGCGCTTTGACAATGTAACACAATGTATGTTCGTATGAAAGTGCGACATTTAGCTTCCCCTCTAGCTCTCCTCTCCCAGATCAGATCACTGCAGACGAGTAGTAGTTATTTTTGTATTTCATGTATGAAGAGAAGAATATAGAAAATAAATAAATAAGGTATATGCAGAAGGTATGTTTCGTTGTTTTATCTTTGTTATTTAACTGACACATCATTGCCGGTATAAAAGGAAGTGGTAATTATAATGACAGAGTTTAGGTAAAGCTGGCAGTGATATTTTGTATCTTTACCATAATTCATTTAGTCATAAATGCACTGAGTGAATTGAGATATTCGGTATAGGAGATATATGGTTATAGTGATGACGTGCACTATTCGTGATTATACTACTATAAGAAGATTTTTAAAACATTCGATAACATGTATACTCTCACGTTCTCTAATATTATCTATTCTATAGAAAAGATAGAATAGTTCTATTTTGTTTGGGTTCATTTGCTAAGGCGTTAGAAAACGCAAGATTTTTTATTTAGCTATTGTGTTTCGTTACTGGATGTGTAGATAGCAATATCTATCGCTACAAACGAGGTATATCGAAACAGACACTGATAAAGAATATGAAGGTGTGTATTTTTAGGTATGTTTTAGTTTTTGTGTATTTGTTTGTAACGATTAGTGTTTGTTGAAGTGTATTTGGGTGGGAAATTGAGTATCAGTGTCCTCTGCAAAAGTTTCGCACGGGGCAACTAGTATATTCATAATTCGTAAATGTAATTCCCATGGAAACTGTTAGAAATGCATACTTTGCGTTCTTTCATATGCATTAGAATATGGGGTAATATGACTTAATTCTACAAAAGAGAGCTATCACCAACTCTCCTCCAAGAATAAACCTCTTTTTGTTAGCTTACAAATAATAACTATCTACAGTTTGTATGAATATACCTTAACCTCAGACATTTTAAAAAGAATCTGAAGTCTTTCAAAACTAGATCAAAATTACATAAACATGACACAAGAAACTCAAGGAAAATAGACCAAAAAAATTGTAGATTAACTTAAACTCAAATCACCCATTCCAACTTGTGTGTAAAATTTGCTCTCCCTGCAGGTGCAGTGTATGACAATGATGTAAAATTTAACAACATAATTTTAAATTGGTTAATATCTAAACCTTTATACAGTTCTCCAAATAAAAATCGAACAGTACATTCCGTGGTGCATAAGATTGAGGGGTTTCAAATTCCAGGTTCTACCCCTTCCACCTGCCCTTCTATTACATTTTGGCAACACCGGAATAGTCCGAAACATATCCTTATATTCGTCTGTGGGCCTCGGAGTGAGCGGAAGGGAGGAAACAATAGGTTTTATGGTGAGGTCTAGCTAAGCGCACAGTGAACTGGAGTTTCTGCGGCCGAGAAACGACTTCCAAAATGTTTTCGTGAGGACTCAAAAACTTACTGGTGTAGAAGAGACAAGTCCATTTCGATCGAAAATGGTCATTTTTCCTCTTTGATAATTTTTGCAGAAAAATTTGGGGTTCAAACTCGAATGAGATTGATGTGCATAATTTAGTAAAATTTTTCCCCGTATTCGCTCTTAAGATTTCCTCAGTATAATTGCTTCATTTGCAATGAAAGTTATTTGAAAGCATTAAGGTATTCTTTTCTATGTTAATAAAAAACAGTATATCACTGCATTACTTCCAATTCACAGTAAATGAAAAAGATTTTGATAGATTTGAATATTAATTAACAAGAGGATAACAAAGAATCAGCTGCGGTTCTGTTAGTTACTCGAAGATTTGTAACATTACTACGCCAACAGCTGTGCGCGCCAGATTGGTGGTTGCAGGTATAAACAATGAAGTCTTAGACTGTTTTCAAATTCATCATCCTCTTTCTCTAACTAACATAGAAACTTCTACATTACATATCTAGTTAAGAAAGAGACTTGTTTTTATTGCTAATATATTGCTTAATTGCTCAAAACCTCTAAACAGTGTTTTCGGAAAGCTGAAAGTGAAATTTCTGAGAAGATGAATTTCAACAAAATATACTGAAAATCGTTTTGAAAGCTTTCACTAATGGCTGCTTGTGAAAGACATTAAGAAACACCCGAAATCACGTGTGGGACTAAGGAGAGAAAGATATGCAGATAATAGAATGGGTAGGGGGGTATCTTAGGTAGGTAGCAGGTATACAAAAGGGGTTCACTGAATTCCGTGTATACTGAGAGTTATGAATAGAGAGGAAAATGGGTGAATAGAACTGAAGGATCTCGGAAAGAATAGAAAAGTCTAAATAGACACAAAGTAAACAGCGAGGGATGCGACGGATGCCAGTCGTGAAAGTGCTTTTTAAATCGCCTTCCGATCCTAGGAAGTTCTTCCTTATCGCTCATTTTTGGTGTTTAGTTGTTTCTGAAATCTGGCCACCACACCTGGGGTTAATCCTTTTCTTAGGAATTCCGCCCGATGGTTCCCGGCATGCAGCAATTGGAGAGTTTTTGAATATCCCATTCCCCAAAATCCTTATCCTCTTTTACCTTATCCTGATGATTATCAGCATTTTAATCATGAAAGGGTAATTTTGCTCTTTTACTGAGGGATACCGATATCCTAAAGAAAATTCTAACCCTTTACCATTTCAAGATGTATTCCTCTTTCTCTACCCTGTATAATTTCTGTCTCTAATCAATTCTCTATATCGTCCCGTTTTGGATGGATAACTACAATGACATGAAATATAAGTGACTGAAATGAGTAGATGACTGAATCTAATCGATATTGTGATGCTTAAGCTACTTACACCTTATTAATTAAATAAGCTACTAGTATGTCTTAAATGATAGATTTTCCAAAATTCATTTCCCGGTATCTTTTCTAAAGTAAGTAACCCTACATACATAAGAAACACTGTGTTGATGCAAGGGATATTAGGTATTCAACTTTTAGTTAAGAGTTTTAAGTTTTAGTTAAAAATACAGTATATAAAAATAAGTACAGTATAAAAGGAAGCGTAAAAATAGGGTTATTCGTACTGAATAAAATGTTTGAAATCAAATAAATAGTAGTTAAAAGCTACGGTATTTTGTAAACAATTTAAGACCCTAATGAAAATTTTATTTTTAGGCATAGCGGCATTTCGACTGAAATAAGAGCTCTAAATAAAGTCCCAGAGATGTGTTATGATTATGCATAGGAAGTGATACATAATGAAGGATAAAGTCAACCGTATCTAATGTCAAATGGTTCATGATTTAAATGAGTTAAACGAAATAAGCATCGGGAAAAGGAGAGACTGTTGGAAGGGAGTTAAAGTGTTTAAGGGGATTCATCTACAGAACTGGGATAAGAAGAATAAAGTAAAAACGTATTATAAAAAGAATTTTTCCAAGATTCATTTATGAGAACGCCCATACGGTCTCAATGAGGTAAACCACTTATGTATTCCATATTCTCATTTTGTTGAAATATTATCCGGCCATCCGAAGACAGGGACCTTCCTTCTCATTCCCGCTACAATTCTGCGAAGAATTAAAACTTTACCAGAGAATTCCAACATTACTATCTCTGTTGAAGGCTGAGGAAATAGGTTTGGTTCCAATGGTTAAAAATTACTTAAATCAAGGCATGAAAAGGTTTGTATGAGAAAAGCTCGAAGATGAACATAAATTATTGCAGAAGACATGTTACCAACTTGGATATTTATTGTAATGATTGGGCCAGTCAGAGCGGAGCACTTGAGGGCTTTTAGGGCCAAAATAAAAGAGAGGCTTCCAAATAGTCATATTAGCAGTGCGTTCTACTTGGATGAAAGCGGCCCCGGGTTCGATTCCCGGTGGTAGACCACGTGCGAAGTGACCTCTGCAGTCGAATCCCTTTTAACAATACAACTCATAAAAGTGAGAAATAATGAACGTTTAGTTATCGATATGACTTGCTTGATTGTGATTTCTTAGGATAATCATAGCATAAATATTTTACTGCATTAGTTTGTGTAAATATGGTTTCAGCAAGCTCATAGCCCTCATACATTTTATGATATTGTCTTTTAACTATGAAGAACGACATTATAAAAATGATGGGTTCCTATATATTGAACCTTTATGGATGCTTTTTTAAATCCTGACAAATTTAACGCAATTTAAATATGACATTTCAGGACTCTCTTCCTGCTATTTGAAAGCCTGAGTCAGGACATCCAAGGGCAATTTGTTTGAATCAGAATCTTAATTCCTATTCTTCGATTTAACAATCAATATTACTAGTTGCCCCGTGCGAAAATTTCGCAGACGATCAGTAATACTCAATATCCCCATCCAAATACATTACAGCAATTACTCTAATCACTACAGATGAATACACAAACAACAATAATAATAATAATAATAATAACTCTTTATTCGGCGAGGTTGTATTGCATAGAGGTGAGTTTTCTTGAATCGCAGGTATGATATCCTATTCTTTACTCCAAGGTATGAATAAATATAGAATATTATCTATTCTGTGAGTAAAATATAAACACTAAAAATCATTTGATACCAGGTTTAGATATATATAAAATTTGCAACACGAAAGTTTCACCAAAATTAATTTGAATTGAACAGCAAATGTAATAATATAGTATATAGTAATACGATGCAACGTTATTCAAACATACCAAGCGATACTCCTGAGACACAAACATTCACAATCCGGCAATTCTCATGTTTCTGTAGTTGATGTTCTGCTCCCAAAAGATGTAAAGTAGCCGGTTTATTAAACTGTTATAGTTGTGTGCAATCTTGAGTTCTTCGTTTATGGAGTCCATATATTACTTCCGAGTACTTTTTCAATCATTATAAGACCAAGTATTAAAGTCACTTTCTCATTTTTGAAATTGTTTACACTCCTCACTAAGTAAACAAATTTAATCTGTATATAGCAACACGGGCATTTTTTCGTCCAGGATGCAACGCGATGATTAAAATATTAGTTCAATTTGTTATACAAATGGTGGATTTTTCATTTGTCTGACTATTTTCAGCAGGAACCTGGCAACTTTTGCCTTCAAACGGTCATTTCTTTATATGTATTTGTGGAGTATTAAGGGAGAAAAGTCCCGATCACCAAAAAAGCATGTTTTAAAATAATATATAGAGGATTATATAAATTAGTTGTAGTCCTCAATATTTAAGGGAGCTGGAAATGATGTCAGGGTGGAAAATATTGGTTCTCGTAAAGAAAAGTGAGGAATCTGTTTCTAACTTAAGGCCATTGCCCTTTTATCGCTTTCCTTTAGATAGTAGCCTTCCTGATCGGATGGAGCGTAGGCACATGAGTACTCCCTGGCCAAGCCCCAGCAAGGCAATATTCTGGTGTTGCAAAAATGTAAAGGAAGGGCGAGTGTAAGGCGTAAAAACTGAAATTTGAAATTCCTCAATCTGATGCACCACGGAATACACTGTTCGATTTTTATTTGGAGGACTGTACTATCAGTAGGTTTGCGCAGGTTTTTCACACCCCCCTTCTCTGCGAGTGTTTACCTGCAGTGGATCATTTTTTCCTAAGATATCACCTTGGGTTTTATTTTTAAATCTACTCCTTCTAAATTTTTCCTCTCTATTTCTGTATTCACAACAACAGAAAACCTTTTGTGTATGTAACATTATTGACAAAAGGTTAGATGGAAGAAGAGACTTTTCAGTCTCAATCTCGCCTGAATAAAGACCTTATAAGACCCTTATAAGGGTTTCAGATCTATATTCCTGAAACTCATTCTGTAATTCCTCCTTAACCAATTTTCATACCTCCACGTATTTCTGTCACTCAATTTCAAAGTCAACTCCGTTCTTCTCCAGCCTCCATCCACGCGTATAAAAACCTTTGCCTCCTATGCTACACCTGCAATTTAGGTTTTATCCAACAGGGTTCCTAACACTCCCTCACAATTTTAATTGGGAAAAACTTAGCTAAGCCTTTTTAAGTAGACAAAGGAACTCTATCCAGCTATCCTCAACGCTATTACTACTCACAAAATTATAAAAGTCATCCCTGTTTACGTTGATACAATCCCTGAATTCCAAAAATTTTGCCTAACGAATCATATACACCTGCCGAGGCGGCTAGAGGAATTTTACTATATCTATTTTAATTACTGCAGCAATAATATTGTGGTCTGAAACTCCTTTATTATATTTAGCTGATCAAAAAGGTGCAAATGTGACGTAATTAATTGGTTTTCAGCATTCAGCATTTTTTTAAACTTAAGATTCTTTAAACGTCTATTTGGTAAAAATTGTATCATTGCAGAGTTATAAATAACCAATTTTAAGTAAGTGAGATGCTTTCTTTGTGGAGAAAGGATACCATTCTTCAAAAATATGATGCAAGACAACCAGCACTGAACAACTTAGCCATTTCACTGTTTTTGCTTGGTCCCCTGAAAAAACAAAACTTCCTTCTGTTTCTGTCCAAAAACCGAACTCCATACCATCTCACTTGTACCATTTCCTAAAAAGTTGACGCACTGACTCTTCAGAGATCCTTTTACAGCTATAAATACCCCTCTGTCTATCCTACAGAGTCTATCTTTACGATATACAATATAATGTGGAGGAAATATCTCATTTGATTCAGCATCATTGCTTAACCAACCTTCCATTCTTATCAGAATATCCACCCATGTGCTTCTCTGGAGGTTAAGGAATTCAGTCTGCTTATTCCGTGTACTTCTGTTATTTACGACTATAATTTTCAAATCACTCACATTCCTCTTTTAAGTTCTACTCTCATCGCACTTTGATTTGACATTTTTCTAATGCAATTATTAGCTCATTTCAACTTTTTAAGCTCGCATATACCTTCAAGCTAGTTATTGTGGCTTGTCAAACTCAGATCTAAAACACGATATCTTGTTTCTCAATAAGCTACTGTTGACCCTAAACACCCTACTTGCTACCTTCTCCACTATCTGTAGAAATATAAAAACAATAATAACTGCATAGAACTTCAAAAGAATTGAACTACCTTAATTAGCTGGATTTTGTCTAATAAAGTGGAAATTAATATGAGTGAATGTTAAGCCATGAGTTTTTATAGAAGTAGATATCAATACGCATATAACATGTAGGGGAAAATTTTGCCTAGTGAGCATACAAGAAATACTCAGATTTAACATTCTAGGTCACATATAAAATACAAACAGTGCAATCAACTCAAATAATGAATTCGTCGACAGAGTGCATCACTGCCCTGCCCATCACCTCAACTGTGAGTTATTGAAGGAATAAGGAGCCCAGTTTCTAACTGCATACACAATTGAATTTATTACCAAATGCAATAAAAAAGATTGAGAATAAACAAAAATAAATTCAGAGCCTTGACAATCTGTGATAGGGCCACTCTAATTTGAATAATAATTCAGTTTGAACACGATTTTGCAGTGAAGGCATCACTGAAATCTCAGACGGGGGTTTCTCTCATCTGGGAGCAACAGCGTTTCTACTCCAATTATTTTTGAAGCCACCTCAGTTTCTCATCGATTCACTTCACTTTGACACTATCACAGTATACGGTGTGCTGGATGCAACAAATGGAGAATTCTTATTATAATATATGTATATATCTGTGTGTTTTACCTTTCGGTAGGTTCATGTGCCCCCTTTCCCTATTCAGTTCCCTCTCCTTTGATTCCTGGCAACTCATCCCAACCCTTAAATCGCCTAACAACTTTTATCTTTGTCTTCCTCTCTGTTTTTTCCCTAACATTCTTCACTCGATTGCTTTCTTCAATAATCCCTCTCCTCTCAATATTTGACCCACCCATTTCTTTTGTCGATTTCTAATTACATCAATCATTTCTCTTTTCTCCCCAACCATCTCTAGAACCTCTTTGTTCGTTTTTCTATCGACCCAACTTACTTTCTCCATTCTACGCCATACCCACATCTCAAACGCCTCCAATCTTTTGACATCCTCTTTTCTTAACGTCCACGTTTCACACCAGTACAACACTACACTCCACACCAAGTATTTCACCAATCTCTTCCTGATTCCTTTATCAACTCCCTTTGTCATCAGTTCCCTTCGCTTCATGAATGCTTCTTTTGCTAATGCTATCCTTTTTCTAATTTCTGTCGAACATCTGCCATCCTTAGAAAGAAGGCTGCCCAAGTATGAAAACTGATCTACTTGTTCTAGTTTTTCCCCATACACCTTTATCGTTAACTTAGCTTTCTTTTCCTTTGAAAACCTCATAATTTTAGTCCTTCTTACATTGATTTTCATCCCAAACTCCTTTGCTTTATCATTTTGTGCATTTACTAGGATTTGCAAACCCCTTTCAGAATTGCACACAATAGCTTTATCGTCTGCATATCTTACTGACTTCACTACTTCCCCACCAACCTTTATTCCCTTATCTATTTCATCCCAAGCTTCTTTGATCATTTCCTCTGCATATATGTTGAAAAGAGATTGTGATAAAGGACAGTCTTGTCTTACTCCCCTCCCTAACTCTGCCCATCCTGATTCCCATTAGCAACTCAAACTCGTGCGGTCTGATTTAAATACAAATTTTTCTCTAAACGCCTATCTTTCCAATCCAACCCAATTTTCTTTAGTATCACCATAAGTTTTGGCCATTGAACTCTATCAAAGGCCTTTTCAATGTCAACGAAACATACACAAACGTCCTTTTTAATTTCCAAACTTTGTTCAATGAGTACCCTCATTATTCTGATTGCATCCCTCTCCCTCGCTGTAAACCTAATTGGTCATTTCATATATGTCCATTAGTTTTACCTTAGATTTTTCTGTTCAGGATTCAGAATTTCTTGTGCGTGAGATATTAAACTTATTGTCTGATAATCATGGCATTCCAAGACATTACTCTTTTTCTGTTACCTTGGATACATGCATTGAACTAATAGGGGGATAAGTTACAATGTTGCAGCACACCTCTTTCCTTATTTTAGCTTCTATATTCTCATTTACATTCATAATCCTTTTCATATTTATATAGTTCTCATATTATTCTATGATCTTTTAATTTGACTCCTATTTTCTTTAGTATTTCAAAGAGTTTATGCCAATGTTTTGTCTAATACAATCATTTACTGATCCAGGTAGCTGTATTGCTGTTTTATACTCTTAATAGATATATAATAACCATTTAGAAAAGACCCAATATGATTAAAATTCTGCAAACAGATAGAAGGATACCTTCCATAACTTGATGTGTGGAATTTTTAGAATTCCAGGTTTGACACAAGGTAGTCTTAATTCTACACTTTGTTATACACTAAGGTAAATTAGAGGATTTTATTGTAAGCATAAATTATTCACTATTTTATTAATTTTTATGCTATTTATCAATCCCCTTGCAGGAGGCAAGCAACTTCTAGTCATATAAATACGTACACAGCAGTTATTCTTATACGAGATATTCTAAGCCAAAATTAGCATAATTTTTAAGTGATACAAATTTGCACCAAACAAAATTTTTATTCATATATTTAGATCACTACTAAAATTTAAACGCAAATTACTTACGCTGGAAATAGATACATTGAAATTTTTTCTGGTGGGAAATGCTTCAAAAAAACTATTTGTAAGAAACTTTTACTTGTATATATGATAGGTATAGTAAGAGAAGTAGCATCTATTATATATAGCTAACTCTCTGGATATACCTATATATATATATATATATATATATATATATATATATATATATATATATATATATATATATTTATAGGGGATACGAATACTGAAGCTTCACTTCACCTGAAGAAGCCAACGGTAGTGTTGGCGAAACGTTGTGTTGTTTTAATCCGACGACGCTGTTGTATCCCGCAAGACGACATTTTCCAATGGAAACTCACAGTGAAAGCCTTAGAGCCAAGTGAATACTGACCATGTTCCACAAGCGCCGTCGACGTCCGATTTTTTCGACGTACTGGCCCCACCCTGTAGATGCCAGAATAATTCAGACATCGACGCTACCTATCATGGGTTCGATACCAGAATGTCCTAAAAAACACAATTACCCCATAAGAATGCATTGCGCTGATTTTTGAAAATTATTTTCAGGCACTTATCGGTAAGATAAAGAAACCAAAATCTTGGAGGCTAAATTTGAGGTAGCCTTCTGTGGTTATTATGGAAGAAATTTTGCCAATTGACTGTGAGTTCGACTCCCGGTGGGTCAGAAATTCTTCCCTAAGAAATGCATTGTTGCAATTTTTGAAAATTTTTTTCAATGCCTTCCTGATAAACTGGAAGGATAAAACCTGAAATGGTGACAGAGGCGTTTGAAATCCTTCTTTCATTAGGTTCACCGTTTCTCTAGTGGTCCTTGGTTCGATGCAATAGCCTCATTTCGATTCCACCATGCATTTCAAACGGGGAAAACGAAATCTTATTTTGGTAACTTCCCGAGAAGATATTGAATGGAAACTTTGGAACAAGTCAGAATGGCACTTTTCTAATATTATTTTACTATTTTCTCTGGCAAAAGGGTCCTGAGTTCGACGCTAGGCGGTCTTTTGTGGGAATCTTTGCCATATGTTTTGAGGCCATTCTCGGTGCGATAGAGTCAATCAAAATCACAGTCTTTGCAGATGAGATGGTCTTCCATAGTTCTTTAAGAAGAAATGTTACCAAATGACCGTGAGTTCGACGCCAGGTGGGTCCGAAATGCTTCCGTAAGCAATGCATAGCTGAAATCTTTGACGATTTTCTTAAATGCCTTGTCAGAGTGGCAATGTCAGAGTGGTACTTATCTATCATTCCCATGCCATTGTCTCTCACGAACGGGTCCTGTGTTCGACGCCAGGCGGTCTTTCGCGCGAATTTTCGAAAATGGTTTTGAGTCCTTACTCGCTGCGATAGAAAAGTGAAAATTTCGGAGGTTGGAGATGCCGTGGTTATCTATTGTACTAACTGAAGAAATGCTACCAAAAGACTGAGAGTTTGACGTCAAGTGGGTGGATAATTCTCTGGTATAAAATGCATGGCAGTTAATTTTTTCAAATTATTTTGAATGTATATCCGATTACCGGGAATGATATAAAATGGATTGTACACAGAGGCAATTCATTTGCTTCATATACGCTGTTCGCCATTCCTCTGACGGTTCTTGGTTCGATGCCTGAGCGTCATTTCTATTCTATTGTGTGTTTCAAAGGGGGATAGCGTATTCTTATTTTAGGAACTTCCTCATAAGATATTGAATCAAAACTTTGGAACAGATCAGAATGGCACTTATCTAATATTAATATGCAATTGTGACGCACGATCGGGTCCTTAGTTCGACGCCAGGCGGTCTTTTGCGCGAAGGTTTGAACATTGTTTTGAGGCAATCCTTGGTACGATACTGCATTCAACTGATAGCTTGCAGTATGCAAGCAACTTTTACTCGTATATAAGAATATATGCATTATGGTGCATTAATATGTAGCACTAAAAACCCCTTAAATTTCATTCCATTTATTCAGTAATTCAATTTGATCTAACATGTCTTATTGTGTTTGACAGATAATGAAGATAAGAGAAGGTTCTCAGTTCCTGGATGAATGGTCTCGTCTGGCCACTCCGTCCCTATCTGCTGCACTTGAGGAGCGACCTGGAGTGAAGGTGCGTGGACGCATGACTGATGGAGTGCAGCACCACAGTCTGATGGACTTTGAAGAGGATGATATCGTCTCTCAGAGCTCAGATGACACAAGTTCTGCACCCATTCATCCAGGGAAGTTCTTTCAGGTCAGAAGAAATCAATTGCCTGAACAATTCTTTTTGTTACCAAAATAAAAACTGAAGTTTTTAAATTTTTTCTTTTTTTGTTCTCCCATCAGAAATTGTTCCACTAAATACTGGACTGGTAATTGCAAAAGCTTCTATTAACCCAAAGTTGTGCAAGAAGTGAAAATTAGTGACTTTACTGGTACTTAAACCCAAGACTCCCACTTTCCAAGCAGGTGTTGTAACCAATGATACTACCAAGCCATGTCCTTCTCACTCTAGTTAGCTCCCTTTCAAAATATCTGCAAACTTAATATTTAATTTTTCTGACATTTTCATTTCGTAGTGTCATAGAGCCACCAAGAGAGAGAAATTTTTATTGAATTTTTAAAAATATCATCGAATATTGTTTTCGAATCAAAATCTCATACACTGACATTATCTCAATTTGCTTGAAATGTAGGAATTTGCAATTGATCATCAGAAGATTTTTAATAAGTAGTTTTAAGGTGAATCGTGCCTGAATTAGTTCCAAGAAAATCTCCCACATGGCAGCACCAAAATAAGCCAAATTTATTTTCTTACTTATTTGTGAATGGTTTGCTCAATTTTTAATCAAAAAGTGGATTTTAACTGTAAATAACCATAGAAATTGAGCATACCCAAGAAGAAATTTATTCTTTTGAAATTGCGATTTTTATTTTTAAAAATTTTCTTATAAAAACTTTTTCAAAAATTAGCGGGAGTCAAAGTGTAGAGAAATTTTTAAAAAACACATTGCAATTTTTATATTTATAAATTAATGTTTCTTTTGTTCAGGAGTGTTTTAAAGAAGTACTAGAAAAAAATTCTACGTTGCATTGCTTCCAGTGGAAGTGCATTTGACTAACACCAAACCCCTCTCCTACAAAATGGTATCTCCCAAGAGGATAATATGAACTTCTATGTGAAAACAAATCAGAGGTGTCTGGTTTCTGAGAGCTTACGTTTATCACGTTTTCAACCACCTAACCTAGTCTTTGAAGAATTTTGAGTAATGAGCTCGAGATATTCTACCAAAGGCTCCAAAATTCTCCGTCTGTCAGTGAAGATAAAGCGATGTAGAAGAATAATTACGAAATTAAAAAAAGCAAGGTAACATATTAATATATTGATGTAAATAAGAAATTTATAGCGGTCATATAATATACAGTTCTGAAATTTTATCAAGCGATAATGGATGACAGTTTTGATTATTTTGACATTTAGCCGCCATAAAGAGAGATTTATGTCTAAATTTGCATTCATTCTTTCAAGACCGTGTTCCATAGTTTTTTACATTCTTATTTCCATGGTAACAGATGAAGTTATTATTTTGACCGCCACAAATTATTCATAAAGTCACAAAGTCAGTGAAAAGGTTTAATGGTGGTATGAAACATCAGCTGCGAATTATTTGGTGTGTCACATTTCGTAAAGCAACATTTAAAATTTCGAGAAATTAAACATTTTAATTTCAACATAATTTTTCAGCTATCAGTAACGACCAGCACGTTTGATAGAACAATATTTTATGGATCTTACAATGTCTTTTTTGACAGATGTGAGGAAGAAAGTTCGTCCTTATTTTGAAATCCTTGATGAAAACCTTATGTTGATTGAGCAAGAAAATTTACTTTCATTACATATAGTTAATATATTTATGGAAAGTACATTTCTCTTAAGCGAAATGGCACAATTTTCATTGCCGGCAAGATGAAAATCTCATTGTTGAATCCAACAGTAGGTGTACCAAGAATGATTTCGATGATATTGTAGGAGATCATTACTAATTTAATTCTACAAAATAATATCTACAATCGATCAAAATGAAACTTACATGCATTTCTCATGAGAGCATTTTCTAGTCGTCCAGAGATAAACCAAGGATACTATTAGTAGGAAAATGTGTGTTAGGTCACTGATCCTCTAATGAATCTTACAATTTCATATTTCTATCTCGTCAGGAAATGCGTGAAATTATATATGTGTGTGTGTATGTATTTATTTATTTTTGATTGTGTATATACACATCGGTGATTATAGATAATGAGAGACATTTGTGCGAAGAGTTTCAATTTCTGTAATATATTCTATAATGTGAAAAATATTCCCCTCTGAATGCTCAGCACATTTTAGGGAGCCTGAGGAAAATATCCACGCACAATTTACCAGGGCTTCTGAGGAAAGACCCAGACAGCGAAGGATGGTTATGAGTTAACATGAGATTACGCAGGTATCACATGGCATTTAACTCTGCTTAACCCTCACATCCAGAGTGTCCGTATTTTTAGGCGGTGGGCTGCTGCATTGCTGTTTTACAATTTTCTTTAATTCACGCTATTGTAGGAACTATACATCCAATTTTAGAAATAAAAGTTGCTACGTGTTTTAAAAAATTAGCTCCTCAAACTGACTACACTGAAAAATTTTATTACATCTTTAAAGAACCTTTCTTGTTAAAAGAGATGGTTTAAAAAGAAATGTAAATTTTGGTTTTCAGTCTGTGAATATTTTATTATTATTTAGTTCATTTAACCGTTTACTAAACAAAAATCGAGTTAGCCATTATCAAATGAGAAGGAAAACAAATTTGATGCTAGTGGTGCTGACATCTCTTGAAATTAAAATGTAACTTTTTCTGGGATGATTCGCCTTAAGAGTTTGATAAATTTGAAAGATTAATTAATTAGTTAATAATTACTAAATCCATGAGTTATAAAATTCAGTCTCTAATTAAATCATGATATATATAAACATGTTTATATGGATGATAATTTTGTTACCTTGACTTTATTTTAATGTTCTGCCCTGTATTATCATTGAATCACCTCTTCACATAATAATTGAGGGTAAAATGGTAGGGGTAAGAAGAAGAAATATATCTTGGTACCAGAATATCAAACATTAGACATGTCTGATGATTGCTCAGATGCGTCATTAGACACTACTCGACTAAGAGCAGTTGAACCAAGTTCAGCTCTTCAAAGGGAAGCTTTTTTGTCATTTTGTAACATTATCAATTATAACACTTTAAATTTACAAAAAAATTTCAAACGTCTCATTTATATCACTTTCACAATTAAATATTACATCCTTTTTTATCTTTGGTTAAGGGTCCTCTTCAGGCAGCATATTCTAGTCTTTGCTTCCTCTGTTTTTAAATGAAAACTAGGTGATATGTCTTTTCATGCTTGTTAATGTAAGAAACCAGTATCATGGCAAAATTAGCCTGTTAATAGAAAATTATAATAAATTTATTTCAACAGAAAAATTTGAAGAATTCTTTTCAGGATTCAAGACAGTATTGTACTTGAGAAGATGCATAATTGCTAAAAAAAGGGATGATTTGAAAAGTTGGGTCATCAGTTGGTTGGGATGGTTTGGAAAGCATTTTATCTGAGAAGTTGTCTGAGAAATGTTTTTGTAGCAAGAAAAGAGAATTGCTGAGCAATATTTAAACGTCGACCTGATTATAGGCAATTTCTTAAAAATTCATCTCTTTGATATATTACATTTTGAATGACAAATTATTCAAAAGTTTACATTCTATATAATCTGAATAAATGCTAAACTTATATTAAATTAACTGATTTGAAGAATTGACTTATAAACATACTCAAATTAAATTCTTCAAATGACAAACTGTTAAATGGCAATATGAAGTTGAACTGAAATCCTAAATAATCAACCATTTGAAATCTATAGTACATATTATAATTTATTAGGCTAAGCATAGGTATATGTAATAGAATGGTATTTGAGAGAAATATTTTTTCTACCTTTCTATAATAGAATTTCAGAGAATTTTCATTAATTTTAAAAATTCTTTTCCTAGAAAAAAGAAACTTATTTTTTCTCTACTAAGTATCCATGTTTTGACTTTAAAATATTCTCGTAAGAAAAGCACATAAAGTTCATTTTGATTGTTCGCAGAATTTTCTAGACAAGCACCAAAAGAAAGAAAATTTACTATTGACTCTAGTTTTTTCAGAGTATTCCCAAAGTAAATTAAAACTAAAATGATTAATGTAGAGTTTTGGAATTCCAAGTCTGGATTTTCATTCATGTTAATTTCATAATTACCAACAGAAAGGTGTTTTCTTATGAATAATATAGCATTTTTATTGGATATTTTAAAGTATTCATTAAAGACTCAAGCAATTTATATTTAATTAATTAAATATATAAATTTATTACAATCCACACAAAGAAAGAAAGGATCCATAATTGTAAAAGAAATTGAATTAAATGAAATAGGTTTTGATGTTTGGTGTTCTTCTTTCAGAGCACCAATTCTGTGTACACTTATACCAACTCAACTGTGCTTCATCCTGATAACATGCCAATTGTGCCTCCCAGGTAAGTATTTACTATGTTCCTATTTATATACATGCATACATATGCTCAAGTACTTGATAGACATTTTGCATATATATATATATATACTACATGCATTTATTTATGCATTTAAAGGTACATATATACAATACATATAATGCTATATACATATATAGAAATGTAATCTTGTGAATGTACAGTCACTTACAAAAAAAAGTTACCACTAAAGGATGCAACCCGTTTAACAGACATGAAGCTCGATGAGAGCGAGTCTATGAGCGGCTCTGCTTTTAGCACGCGTTTCGTCTTCCTCCTTACGCATGTTTTGAAGCTTGTTTGACGTTATTATCCTTACTAGACTTATAGACTTGCTAAAATTCATTCATTTGGATGCTGTATAAGCAACGTAGTATTATAAAGGAACTCAATTCGGAATTTTCTTAAATTGGCTCAAATCTCATGCGTAATTCACTCTTCTTAAAAAAAATCCGACAAAAAATACTTTAGTTGCCCATATTTTCTGCTTATGTATAAATTCCCATCAATGGAGATTTGTAAAGGACTCCATTATTTTTCTTCATGCTCTACATGCTCGCAGGACGAACTTTTCCGTAAAAATATAATAAATAATAGGGCTTAAATAAATGATAATTAAGAGAAAATGCAATACTATGAATTATGTCAAAAGAAGAGGAAATTAGAGAAAACGTAATTAGAATAGAAATGGAGTAACATTGAAAGAATACGTTAACCCTTCAAAATCCGCTTACAGGGATGATCTTGTTTCGCATATGCGTAATAGCAAACACATCGGATGAATAAGATGTTCTATGCGTTATTTCTCTGTTGGCTAATATTTCTAATGAGATTAGTGAAACCGTATTGAATATATTTTTAATTATTTCGTTGATATTCATTTCATCTCTCCAAATACATATCATCATGACTGAATGGAAGAACCTTAAATGAGTGTCGATACTTGATAAAGAGCGGGAAATGAACGCTAATTAATAATTTTCACCCTAAGCCGCGCCGTTCTACGGGTGCAAGGGGTGCATCGCACCCGGGCAAGTAGGATGCCATGGGTATTATCCATAAATAGGAAAATTACAACTAAAACACCTATGAATTATGTCGATCTATTTAATGCAATATATTTCAATATATATATTTAATCCACTGACGACCAGATTACAATAAAGCGATAGTGGGTGAGGTGAGGGTGAGCCCTGGCGCTGAAGTTGTTGGTGGTAGTTTTGGTAAAAGTTTTTTCATAGAAATTATGCCCGGAATCACGTATGGGATTAAGGGGAGAAAGATTAGCAGATAATGGAATGGCTAGGGAGTAGCAGGTAGGCGAAGGGGGCTCACTGAATTCCGCGTATGCTGATCTCAGAAAGAATAGCGAGGTCTAAGGATTAAACAGCGGGGGAAGAGATGGGGTCAATGGGATACCAGCCGTGAAAGTCCATTTTATAACGTAGTATTTCTAGGAAGTAATCAATGAATATGCATTGTCAAGAACCCTCTCCCAAAAGCATCTGGGTTTTCCACACCTTTTCGTCCATTCTAATCGATGAAATCTCAGAAACGCTGAGTTCTTCACTCGAGAGGTGCATTGCTACCACATTTCACTTATTATAAAGTATATTTTCATGCAAATAAAAAAACTTTGTAAATTCCATACAGATATATTAAAGGCAACTAGTTTCGTCTATAAGAAATTATCAGGCACTGAAATATCGAAAATGAGAAAGACCGAGGGGAACAAGGAGGTGTGGTGGGAAAACCTGGGAATTATGAACGGAAAAGGGCTGAGGGAATGAGAGAGGAGGGGAGGACTTGTGGAAGAGGTATTCGTTGGTAAGGATTTTGTCCACCCCCAACACGCCGGGATGGGCATTCATTGTAACGGAGTTCGTACACCCAGCTGAGAGAGTCACTGGGTCTTCTATCTTTGTGGTGGCCGATGGCTCTCCGTAGATTCCAGGGGACATAGAAAGCCGCTCTCAGGTCATTAGGAAGCATGTGTCCCAATCTATAGGATGAGAGGATATTTGGTTTTCTCCTCAATAGTTTATCCACCATATCTGGGCTGTATCCGTTATTTATAGCAATCTGTTTGATGATTAAAACTTCTTTAGTCTAAAGGGAATTGGTGGATGACATTGGGATGTGGGTGCATCATACTGTGGAAAACGGGTAACTTCTGGGAAAAAGGATGGGAGGAATGAGAGGGGATGGTGAGGTCAGAATAGGTGGGTCTGCTGGAGGGAGTTGAGATGATGTCTGACAGACAGACAGAACTAGTTGCCGATTAATTTATTTCTGTGGAATTTACAAAGTGTGTTTTTTCTTTGCATGATGGCACCATTCCACAAAGTTAGGCTGTGAAATGTCAATTTTAATAATATATCTTGTTTGTATACCAAAGTATTATATGTCGATTTCTCATTCTTTTACTCATAGATATAGATTACTCGTAAATGCCCCTTCTTACCGTGTGACCGAGGTTATAGGACACTGCGGAGTTCTTCCTTATCGCTTAATTTATGTCTAGCTCTATTCCAGATCATTTTCTAATACTACACTCCTTGCCATACACAGATTGAATACTTTTCTTTGTGCACCACAGCTCGGATTTTTATTTTTGATTTTCGAAGAATAACCTTTGCAAAATTCTTTTTTAATCCAAATAACACTTAACAAGTTATAATCGTTACCATTACTCATTACTCATATGAATATGGTATTAAAACCTAATGAATTATATTGCATTTGCACTGAAGTGGCAAGCATGATTTTTTCTGATTCAATAAATGCACTAATCATAATTGATGCAAGATTTTCAGTTTAAATGTGTTTACCGGAAAATTCCTTAAAAATATAATTTTCTGATAATTTACATGTTATTAGCAATGAAAATTTAAATTATTATATACCTAAGGATGTCTGCGTTATCCTGAGACTCGTTTATACAGCTGATTATCTTCGCAAGTTCCTTTCAACGGGTTTGTTTATATATAGAATCTCAAAGCTTGCCGCATTCCCTTAAAAATTCTACTTACTTTCCGTACCTTGCCCCCTCTTGTCATCGTTGCCCAGGGCAACCCCCGGCTCGCAGTATCTCCTTCTGGCTGTGGTCAAATATGTAAGCGATTCTACCAGAGAAGTTCATCCAAGAAGAAGGAAAGAAACCTCGAAAATTTCTGGAGGTCATAAACAGCCCTCATCATTATTGCTCTTTTCTTGCCCAGATGTGGGGGAGGAGAGTCCTTTCCCGTCCTTCACTACCCACTCCATTTTTCCCTGAAATGCTCGGCACAGCTTCGCAGCATGTCGTGAAAATTTGTGAAAAAGTTTACTCTTCCATTCATCCCCTCAGATGTTTATGCAAACACCGATATTATTAAGAGAGTTACAGAATAGGATCTCAGTATTTTCAAGATAAGCTTTGCATTAATATCTCCAATAATTCGTTTTAATAACTGTGGATATCCGATGACAATGGCTTGCACTTTTAATGGATTCATCTTCCGAAAATTGTCCTTACAACAATTGTGAATTCGCTGGAGGTCATGGTTCACATACTGAACACATTCAGGGACGAAGACAACTGTAGAATCGAGACATATCTACAGATCATCAGCGTATAAATGATGGTTACAGTATTTAATATAATTTAATTTTTAATATATATCCGAGTCGACAGAATCAATGGCATTCCTAAAGTCCAGTAATTACATTAACTAGTCCATATCCTCAGATGCTTAAGAAGTTTCCTAACACCTTATATTAAATCGCAATTGGTAAATTCAATCTATGATTTACCGCAAGAACTAGCTATCAAGACGCATCGTGCCCAGAATGCGTCTGTTTGGTTTATATTTAACTTGAAAAAGCATGACCATATTTCCGATACGTTTAAGAAAATATCTTGAGTTTAACTCGAAAATCGTCAAACAATTCATGTTGTAACGCCAGGTTTCAGGGTCTTGCAAGCACAAACTGCGGAATATCTCTTTTCTAAAATTTTTAGATTGGAATATATTCACCATTGCTACACTACGTGCAAAAAATCTAAAGTAAAACTATATCAAAGAAACAACTTTAAAATCACCAAATTAATCCATTCCGACCTCCGAATCGCTATAATATTACTCTGCCATGTTAATGTCACTGAAAAATCGCTTTAAATAAGTTATTTTAATAACAATAACGAAAACAAATCCTTTCAAACGCTCAACGTGGACCTGCATAGCAGACAACATCCTCCATCTTTATTTTCGCTGGACTGGTCTGTTGGACGAGTTGCCACTTGCAAGTGGTAACTTTTTTTTGTAAGTGACTGTACAAGTTGGTTATGAATTAATCTGAAATTTTAAGTAATTAGATAGAATTTTTAAAGATAGATAAGTATTGACTTGATGCCTGATTATATAGATGAATATATACTACTATATACCGCAATATGTAATTCATTTTAGTGCTTGTGCAAATTTGTAATAAATTACCCTATGAAATTTCAAATTAGTAAATAAAATTTTTAAAGATAGATTAGTATTATCTAGATTCTAGAAGTATATTGGCAAGTTACATCTAAGTTAGGCCTTTCTTCCAATAAACCTCATATTTCATTATTTATATGTACAAATGTAAACTAAAGCAAAAATATAGGGAAGAAAAGATCTTTTCAACCAAAGATTCACAAAGAAAAATAAGTCAGCCCAGAAATAATATTGCAAACTAACTGCTATGACCTAGTGACTCCAGTTTAGGACCAAGAGGTCTAACCATCCATTGGATGCTCTAAATGCACAGACATTTAATTCCTGGGTAATTTCCAAGACTTTTTCCTCAATCATAGGGCCCAAAACAGAAATTTTTTGAGACCGAATTCATCTAAACCACTCAAAAACTTCTTGATCAAGAACAGCACCCTGATCAACCTGAAACATGTAGCTCCTTTTATCCAAAAGTTCACTTTCACGAAAAAATCTCATGAGTTGGTTTTTAATTTTTAACATATCTGCAATTTGAGTCCTTCCAACTTTAAAGCGCTCTGCAAGAACACTCGGAGAAGATTTGCTGTCTTCATGGCAATGAATAATCTTTACTTTCTCTTTAAAGAAAGATACTTCTGCAATTCCATCTTAACAGAACGATAGGATGAGAACTTCAAGATCGACTGAGATGGAATCATATGTGAGGAGACCATATCCCATTCTAATACAGAGGAAACTATAGTGGTCATACATTACGATGCATCATGAAATGAATTTGCACCAAATTGTATAGAAAGACTGTTGCAACTTAGTCATGTAAGCCCCAACCTACAGATCAAACAATGTTCGAGTATTGCAAGAACATAAGCCATTGAAAGGATTTCGATTCTAAAAATGTCCTTTAGCTGAGGGTATTTCAATTCCAGGGAGCAAAAAATTTGCGTCCACTTAAGAGTAGAGGGGTTTAAATGTACATAAAATGTAATACTTGTGATCAGGACATCGTGAAAGTGTCCGTTAGGAGGGGTTTCACTGTATTATAGAATACACTTACTAAATTGAAACACATTCAAATTTCCTAAATAATTGCTAAAGTTGAGAAAAGGAGAATGTTCTAAATGGAATTTCATTGAAAGAGCTTAAATTGACTGATGTTATAATAGAGAGAACAAATTCAAAAATGCCTTTGGGAGCACATGGAAAAGAAAAAAAGACAAGCAGAGTGAAGCTTTTGTAACTCCACACTCTACACTAAATACAACTTTTTAATTGACAAGTTAAATCAGAATTCATGATATAACAACATCATATAAGAAACACAATTTTCTCTTAAACTTTCTACAAATTCAACAGCATTATAAACATATTTGTGTATATTTTTGTATCAAAGTCAAAATTCAATGCCTTCTAATTTCCAGTAAATTTGTAACATGCCAAATTTTGCACCAAAATAATAATTGCAAACTTAAGCAATGTTGTATATAGATATTTTTTACCTACATCAAATTATCTAAGAAAATATCTATTATTAAGTTAGATCTAAATTATGAAACACAATGTTATTAATTCCTAGTTTATTAACAAATTTATTGCATAAATGTACTATTATTTTTCTTATATCTTAATTTTATTGTATAGTTACTGCATGTATATATTTCCTGTTCTTTGTATGTGCACTTTTAATAGGACATTTTTTGCTTATAAATAAATTATTATCCTTATCATATTAAAAATTTTAATGAATTTGTATGAAAGCATTTCAAATCAATGTGTGACCAGATCTCTCATATGTTTTGCTCAACAGTTATGGTTTTTGAAAATGATTCATGTCAGCAAAATTTTCCAAAAATTTCAATTGATTAATAATGAAGCAACCAAATATTTTACACAAGGAAGGGTTTCATTAGAATTAACCAAAATTTGAGAGATTATTAAAAGGATCCTCTATATATTATTTTAAAACATGCTTTTTTGGTGATCGGGGCTTTTCTCCATTATTACTCCATCAACACATATAAATGAATAACCATTTGAAGGGAAACGTTTTCAGGTTCCTGCTAAAAATAGTCAGACAAATGAAAAATGTACTATTAGTTATACAAATTGAATTAATATTTTAATCATCGCGTTGTGTCCTGGACAAAAAATGCCCGGGTTGCTATATACAGATTAAATTTGGAACGATTTGGTTCTTTCCCGGTGAATATGTTGAAGGAAGACTTCTCGGGTTTCCAGCCGGGTGCAGTGTTGGATTGAGTCCGACGTTTCGGCTACTAACAGCATAGCCATCTTCAGGGAAGTGCCGTTGTGAAAAATTGTCCCGGTATATATAGGGGGCTGAGCGTCCCTTTCACCTCTCTGATTGGTCGAGAGGGTGCATGGCTCTGATTGGTTGTCGATTCTCAGCTAGTTTACGGAGGATCGGCTTCCACGTCTTGTGGAGGGAGTACCCTCCATCCTTATTGATGGTGTTATCTGTGATGTCTATTTCGATGGACTCTTTGATTACTCGGTCCCAGAATCGCGGGGCTGTACATATGACCTTTGCGTCTGCAAACCTCATTTGATGTTCCTCTTCTATGCAATGCTCCGCAATTGCTGACTTTTCAGGTTGTTTCAATCGGACGTTGCGTTCATGTTCTTTAATTCGGGTCTCGATTGTTCTTCCAGTTTCACCGACATATACAGCTCCACACTTGCAGGGGACACTGTAGACTCCAGGTGTTTTGAGCCCCAGTTTATCCTTAACATTGGTTAGTAGGCTCCCCAATTTTCTCGGTGGCTTGTGGATGGTTCGTATATTCTGTTTTGCGAGGATTCGGGATATTTTCCTTGATATAGAGGCAACATAGGGGATGCATGCGGTAGCCGTTGGTTTCCCCTCTTCACTTCTGCATTTGTTGTGGGCTCCTGGGTCGGCCCTTTTAAGGGCCAAGTTGATTTCCCTCGTTCGGTGTCCATTCTGAAGGAACGTCGTTTTGAGGTGCTGGAGTTCATCAACTATATTGTCCTTGTCCGAGATGGTGTGCGCCCTATGAAGTAACGTAGACAGAACTGACATTCGTTGTGAGGGATGGTGGTGGCTGTTACCATTCAGGTAGAGGTCAGTATGGGTTGGCTTCCGGTATACACTGTGACCTAGAGAGCCATCGGGTCTTCGTTTGACAAGCACGTCGAGGAATGGGAGGCAGCCGTTTACTTCGGTCTCCATGGTGAATTTTATATTTTGGTGCCTGCTGTTCAAGTGGTCCAAAAACTCCTTTAGTTTGTCCTCTCCATGCTGCCAAATCACGAATGTGTCGTCGACGTAACGGAAGAAACATTTAGGTCGGTGTGGGGCGGTTTTCAGGGCTTCCTCTTCGAAGTACTCCATGAATAGGTTGGCAGCTGCAGGCGAGAGTGGAGATCCCATGGCCACTCCATCTCTTTGTTCGTAATATTTCCCTTCGTACAGGAAATAAGTTGACGTAAGGGTGTGGCGGAACAAGTCAGTTATTCCTTTGTCGAAATGGGGTTCCAGGACAGAATATACGAACCATCCACAAGCCACCGAGAAAATTGGGGAGCCTACTAACCAATGTTAAGGATAAACTGGGGCTCAAAACACCTGGAGTCTACAGTGTCCCCTGCAAGTGTGGAGCTGTATATGTCGGTGAAACTGGAAGAACAATCGAGACCCGAATTAAAGAACATGAACGCAACGTCCGATTGAAACAACCTGAAAAGTCAGCAATTGCGGAGCATTGCATAGAAGAGGAACATCAAATGAGGTTTGCAGACGCAAAGGTCATATGTACAGCCCCGCGATTCTGGGACCGAGTAATCAAAGAGTCCATCGAAATAGACATCACAGATAACACCATCAATAAGGATGGAGGGTACTCCCTCCACAAGACGTGGAAGCCGATCCTCCGTAAACTAGCTGAGAATCGACAACCAATCAGAGCCATGCACCCTCTCGACCAATCAGAGAGGTGAAAGGGACGCTCAGCCCCCTATATATACCGGGACAATTTTTCACAACGGCACTTCCCTGAAGATGGCTATGCTGTTAGTAGCCGAAACGTCGGACTCAATCCAACACTGCACCCGGCTGGAAACCCGAGAAGTCTTCCTTCAGATTAAATTTGTTTACTTAGTGACGAATGTAAATAAGTTTTAAAATTGGTTAGAGATATCTATCCACAGTCTTAAAACGATTGATACAGGTTTGGTAAGTAATATTATAGTATCCTTGAACAAAAACTTCGATGTCGTACGCAACCACAACAGTTTAATAAGTAAGCCACTTGCATCTTGCGGGAGCTGAACGACAGCCAAAGAGAAATGAACACTGCCAAATATGAAAGTTTGCGTCACGGTTTTATCGTGTGGTATATTTGAATAATTTTGCATCATATTACTTCCCGGTAGTTTAAATTTAAGATCAACAATATGTAAAATTCGATTTGGAGTATTGTGATTACATTTTGGAGTATTCATAGAAAAATTAGTGAAATTAATTACGAGTCATTCGATCAAAATAATTAGGTCGTTAAGTTGTTTTCCGAGTATTCAAATTTATTTTGGTGAAACTTTCGTCTGTTGCAAATTTTCTGTATATCTGATATCAGATGGTTTTTAGTGTTTATATTTCACTCACTGATTAGATAATATTTTACATTTAATCATATTTCTGAGGAAAGAAAAGCGATTCCTGCGATTTCAGAAAACTCACTAGCAAGGAATACAAGCGTAATGAAAGCCCAAGCTTTATTCCCAATCGCTATCACCGAAGCACAAAAATGTATTATTTTGCCACATTAACGATGTAAGATAAGTATTTTAAAAACTATTATTAGAAAAACTTACTTTAAAGAATTTTGAGTTGTTATACCCAAAATGGAATATGACTGAACACCACATTTATATGAGAGACTTTCAATAAATTCAGGGACTATGCTATGCGCTTTGACAATGTAACACAATGTATGTTCGTATGAAAGTGTGACATATAGCTTTCCCTCTAGCTCTCCTCTCCCAGATCAGATCACTACGGGCGAGTAGTAGTTATTTTTGTATTTCATGTATGAAGAGAAGAATATAGAAAATAAATAAATAAGGTATATGCAGAAGGTATGTTTCGTTGTTTTATCTTTGTTATTTAACTGACACATCATTGCCGGTATAAAAGGAAGTGGTATTTATAACGACATAGTTTAGGTAAATCTGGCAGTGAAATTTTGTATCTTTACCATAATTCATTTTGTTATAAATGCATTGAGTGAATTGAGATATTCGGTATAGGTTAAGACTCATATATCGTTATAGTGATGACACGCACTATTTGTGATTATACTACTATAAGAAAAATTTTAAAACATTCGATAACATTTATACTCTCATGTTCTCTAATATAATAGGGATTTTGTTTGGGTTCATATGGTAAGGCGTTAGAAAACGCAAGACATTTTATTTGGCCATAGAGTTTAGTTACTCGATGCGTAGATAATGATATCTATCGAAACAGACACTGATAAAGAAAATGAAGGTGTGTATTTTTAGGTTTGTTTTAGTTTTTGTGTATTTGTTTGTAACGATTAGTGTTTGTTGAAGTGTATTTGGGTGGGAAATTGAGTATCAGTGTCATCTGCAAAAGTTTCGCAGGGGGCAACTAGTACATATATAATCAAATTTTTAATGAAATGCCCAATCTCCCAATTTTTTATTTAGATTTACTTTTCTGTATTTTTGTTCATTCAATTTCAACCTATACAAATTTTGGTGGCAATCATGCCATCTATAATCTATTTGTTTAGGTTTATTCCCAATATTTTTTTTCTTATACCTCCTGATATTCATTTTTTATCTTCTCCTGATCTTTGTTTATAATTTGTGATATTTAAGATCAGTGTCCCTGATGACTATAGCGATTGTTGAACACAACTCTTCTGAGATTAAATAGGAAAGATTGGCTCATATGAAATCTACAGGGAAGGGAAGTTAAAAGTTATTTTTCAAAGTTTACTAATGTTTTTCATTTCATGAAATAGTAAACTTTGAAAAATTGAAATTCCACAATATATTTATTTACAAGTAATATAACTCTGTATCTCTATTAATGGTTTAACTAATTTAGTAAACTTTTGAAACTCAGTATTATATATGATTAAGTTAGTAAATTTACAAATTCACCTGAGAATAAAATCAATAGTAGGAGCCGTAACTTTGTGGAATTCCATTTAAGGAAACACTTTGTAAGTGGTGGAATTTAATATCAAGTGTTTCATTTGTCCAATTCACCTGAGAAGTTCAATGATGAATTATTTTAATAATATTGAGTTTAATGTAAATATGTATATAATGTAATAAATTGTATAGAGTATAATATAATTAAAAGTGTATTAGATTATGTATTTAGAATACATCTATATATGATAAATTCATCTGAGAAGTATTATGATGAATTGAAGATCATAATTTTTTCTTTTCTTTCCTCCTCTACACCCAATGCACTTTGTCCTCCTTTGCTTATCAAACTAACTGTCATAAGGTTGCTCATTCACAGATTGAAATTGATGAATAGGGCAGAATGTAGACAGCCCAAAGCTGTTTCAGTGAATGGAAGACCTTAAATATGGTCAATCAAACGTAGTTTAGTTACTCTTCTTCAAGTTTAGATGGTATGACAAAAATGTTTTTCTGTTGCCGTAGAGAAACTAGATGATAGACATATTCACAAATAGGTATAACATATTCAGATGAATACTAATAAAATATGTATCGCAAAACCTGTGTACTGCTTTAGACACTATTCCACTTAATATGGTTTTCTCTCAGTCCCTCCCGCATGAATCATATGGTAAAAATACAGATGCCCTGCTTTCTGCTTATGATGTGGATTTTTCTTTTCCCAAGGTGCACTGCAACCCCCTGTAGTCAACCATTTACCTCATTTGATAGATCACTGATTACATTTATACAATATCTGTGTAACCATACTTTCTCCTCTCCTTGTCTCTAAAAGGGTTCCTTTTAGTCTCTTCTTTGGAATGAATAATTTTGTGCCAATAAAATCACTCTGTCAGAGCTGATTTAGAGTGCTCGCACCCTGTGCCCCAATGCATAAAAATGCAAGTTGGAAAGGCACATCCTTAGGCTGCTAGAACTCTTGATAGAATGAGATATTCTTTATCAATTTTTTTTTTAGGACAGAATGTTAGATTAAAAATGTGCTTGACAATGTTTCCCTTCATAGTGGTCTCAAGTTGAAGAATAGTATACTGAATAAACCAGAAAGGGAATGCAGTGTTTTGAGAATGATTGAAAGATTGGTTTGGTGGTGTTTCCTTTTTGTCACCATCTTAAGATATATCAAGTAAACCAGGAAAGGAGTGTTTTGTGTGCTATTGAGAATAGTCTCTTTCCACAAAGAGATCATCTTAGTTACTTAATTTTGATCATTCTTTGCTATATAATGATGCCATTAATACCAGATAGACACTTTGGGAAGAATAACGAATATTAATAACAGCAGTGGAGAGAGGACATTTACATCTTAATCCTGTAAACTAGCACATGGCAGGGGGTGTAAAACACCAAAAACCTTATCTACCCTAGACTGCTGTTGGATTTTCTACTATAAACTGTACTTTGCAGAAAAAAACCAGAAATAACTATCTGTCCTGGAAACTATTTCCATGTAACGCTTCTTCGTTTTGTCTCAAATATCACATATACTACTAACTGGTATGACAATATAAACTATGTCCTCCCTGAGATCTGTAGTGATGAATTTATTATAAAGCTTCCCACAGTAATCAAGTCTTCTATTACTAAGTGAATCCCAACGAAGGGATTCTATTGTATAGGCCGTTTCACATTAAGTTGACAGTATTGTCCTTACGGCAAACGCTTTTGCCAAACGTATTCTCAGTTTACTCTACTTTGAATTGGCTACCAGATGTGTTTAGAGAAAGCATATTAAAAAGTTCCTAAGCTAATGTTTAAGAAAAAGACGGTATTTATACGCAATATTTTCGGCTTGCAAAAGATCAAAGTTATAAATGTCATGTGAATTTCTCAAAAATGGGTATTTAAAAGTATAATAATGGATTACTGGCAGGCGTTTAGCAGTTTACCATATCTTAAAAAACTTTCTAAAAAGAAAATGAAAATAAAATGATTTGAATACTAGGTCTGTTCAAAAAGTTCCCGAACTTTTTTCATAGTGCGCCTCCAGTTGGTTATTTTTTAATCTACTTGTAGTCGTTGTATGCACAAAAGCTTCCCAAATAACCACCTCCAATCACTTTGTCGATATCTTGCTTTGTTCATTAGTTACTGATGTTTATGTGAACAGGTGATCATAGAGTGCGACGAAAAATCGGATCCGCGGAAATGAGCTCTTTGAAGGATACCAAGGCTATTGGTGAGCATGCTATGAAACGTACTGCGTGTTATGAGTGGTTTATATGGTTCAAAGATGGGCGGAAATCAGAGGAAGACTACGAGCGTTCCATAAGACCATCAACGTCCACAGATGACCTCCACATCGAAAAAGTGAACGATCTCGTTCATGCAAATCGACGTTTGACTGTCAGGGAGCTTGCAGAAGAGTGTGGCATCCCAATTGGTTCTACTACGAAATTCTAACTAAAAAATTTGAGGATGCATCGAGTGGAGGCGAAATTTGTGCCTAGCTTGATGAGAGCAGATCAGGAGCAACACGAGAATCTCGTGATTTTTTAGCCAAAAACATGACCACTGTGCTTCTCCAACCACCCTATTCACCAGACCTGGCTCCATGTTACATTTTCCTATTCCCAAAGCTAAAATCCCCGCTCAAAGGAATAAGAAATGCCACCATTCGAGAAATAAAGAAAAATTTGATGGAAGAGCTTATAAACAATCCGAAAAAAGCGTCCCAAGACTGTTTTAAATAGTGGAAATACCGTTGGGATAAGTGTATACGTTGGGGTGGGGAGTACTTTGAAGGAGACTGGGAGCAATAATTTGTAAGTGAATTATTTGTGTTGTAATAAATAAAGTTCAGGAACTTTTTGAACAGACCTCGTAAATACATAGGAAGAATTATTCAATGGAATACATGTTCTGCTCTCTAATATATAAACATATTTTGGAACTCAGTAATATATATGAAAAAAAAGAAAACTCAGGGACACCAAGCTCCCCCCAGTCTGCCCTCTAGAGGCAGTCCTTCAAATTATCATTAATTACGTAACAGGTACTTCACTGATGTAATGAATTCCTACTACATCCTAGTAATTACCTCAAATAAATTCAAATTTGGACATAGCAACTATCTGGAAGAATGAAATTTGGCATTGAATGACATATCAAATATCATCTATTTGAGTTTAAGGAAAGAAGGCCATGTTCCTCTTTTAGGATGACATATCATTTACATTTAGATATAGACCCTGCAAACCGCCACTGGCGCATGGCAGGGGGTGTGAAACACCGAAAACCCTATCTACCTTTGACTGCTGTTGGCTTCTCTAATACTTCGCAGAAAAAATGACCAAAAATAACTATCTGTCCAACTATTTCCCTGTAATGCTTCATCCTTTTGTATCGAAGATCACGTACGCTACTAACTGGTATAACAATATCAACTATCTCATCCCCGAGATCCGTAGTGTTAACTTTATTAAAAAGATTCCTACGTTAATCAAGTCTTCTTTCACTAAGCAAATCCCAACCGAGGGATTCTATCATAGCTGAAACACTGCTGTCAAATCTGAAATCTCCCTTAACAAATCTAGCTGCCCTACGTTGAACCATCTCATGGCTGGAAGTTAATCCCACTTTGTGGGGATCCCAAATCACACAGTAGTACTCAAGGAGATGACAAATCAAGGAGTACGCTATTTATTTTACTTTCCATGAGCAACCTCTTAGAATCCTACTAGCTAAACTTTGCTTCCTATTCTCTTTACCTACTATGTTTTGAATATGCTCTTTGAAGGAAAAACTACTACTGAGCGTAATACCTAGGTATTTGTGATGCCTCATGAGCTGCAACGGATATCCTGAAACATTGTAGGGTACGTGGGTAACATTAGTTGAGCATGTAAAATTCATAGCTACGAACTTCTTTGCATTCAAGTCTAACTGCCAATCACTGTACCATCCTGAAATAAGGTTCAGATTGTTCTGTAAGCAAACAATGCTATCTGGACTTGCAATCTCTCTATAAATGACAGCATCATCTGCGAATAGCCTAACCATACATCAAACATTATCCACTATATCGTTACTGTAAAGTAGGAACAGAATCGGACCTAATACACTACCCTGCAGAACACCAATTGTGACACAAACATCATCAGATAAAATTCCGTCCAACGCAACTCGCAGCGATCTCTTTTCTAGAAAACATTTATCCAACAACTTGTTGATTAATCCCATAAAACATCAATTTATGAATTATTTTTACATGTGAATCTCTATCAAAAGCTTTTCTAAAATCTAAAATTACGGCATCGGTGCCCTTATTGGCTGCCTTAACTAAGTCGTTCACAAAAAGGACTAACTGGGTATCGCATGACCCACTCTTGCAAAAACCATGTTGACATTCACTAGTTGCCCCTTATCACGCATAAAACGCATGAACTGGCATTAATATGTTCAATTATCTTGCAAAAAATTAAGATAAGGACGACAGTCTTCCGGTTTAGAGGAATGCCCTTTCTTAGGAATTGGGGTGATATGCCCTCTTCTCCATAACATTGGATGCCTTCATCCAAGGTTTTCCTATAAAATATGAAAAGAAGGGGAGAAAACTCATCTGCCAGTGTTTTAATAACGAGCGATGATATACCTTCCGATCCAGGCACTTATTTCCTGTCAACCTCTTGCAACAGCTTTCCTATTCCATCCACTGACAACTCTATCGGCCCCATCTTTGAGACAACCCTCAGAAAAATCGTTTGTGTGTCCATTGTCTAAAGTAAAGCTTTCCTGGTAATGTCGATTATGTAAGTTTGCTTTACTTACCGATTCACTAATTGTTAGAACCTCGTCATCAACTAGGCACTGAAGGCTGACCTCCTCAAGATTCTCGGACGTATGACCAAAACTCCATCTTGTCACTTCCTAAAGACTCTAAAAGGGTTTCAGATCTATATTCCTGAAACTCATTCTGTGATTCCTCCTTAACCAATTTTCATACCTCCACGTATTTCTGTCACTCAATTTCAAAGTCAACTCCGTTCTTCTCCAGCCTCCATCCACGCGTATAAAAACCTTTGCCTCCTATGCTACACCTGCAATTTAGGTTTTATCCAACAGGGTTCCTAACACTCCCTCACAATTTGAATTGGAAAAAACTTAGCTAAGCCTTTTTAAGTAGACAAAGGAACTCTATCCAGCTATCCTCAACGCTATTACTACTCACAAAATTATAAAAGTCATCCCTGTTTACGTTGATACAATCCCTGAATTCCAAAAATTTTGCCTAACGAATCATATACACCTGCCGAGGCGGCTAGAGGAATTTTACTATATCTATTTTAATTACTGCAGCAATAATATTGTGGTCTGAAACTCCTTTATTATATTTAGCTGATCAAAAAGGTGCAAATGTGACGTAATTAATTGGTTTTCAGCATTCAGCATTTTTTTAAACTTAAGATTCTTTAAACGTCTATTTGGTGAAAATTGTATCATTGCAGAGTTATAAATAACCAATTTTAAGTAAGTGAGATGCTTTCTTTGTGGAGAAAGGATACCATTCTTCAAAAATATGATGCAAGACAACCAGCACTGAACAACTTAGCCATTTCGCTGTTTTTGCTTGGTCCCCTGAAATGTATGGTAACTGATTGTTCTTGTGAATTGATAATGACGTGTAGAAATATTACAATAATCTGATAAAAAAGCCCAGAAATAACTTCATAGTAGTAATGTGTGTTACCTCGAGTGGCCCCTAATCCATATCCTCATATATATGTATATAACAGTTTCAGTCCCCTCTAATGCAGAGTGTGCTTGCATTGCAGCCCAATCCCACAATCCCCTGCACCCTCTTCACCTTCCCAGCAGCCCACTCCTCTCCTCAGCAGCAGAAGGTCCTCTGTGTCCACACCCACCTTCTCCACAGCCCTCGGCCTTGCTAAGATGCTCCATGAGAGGGGCATCTCTTCCTCTGACAATGATGTCTCCATGGGACAATTCACCTCAGCCACTGTGACGCCCTGCAACAGCCCAGATGAGTCTCCGTTCTCAAGTCGCTCTCCATCTCCTGAAGATGCCAATCCAATAGCCAGTGAGTTATGGGCTTGGATGTTGCTTCTTGTGTTAGTATGCATTGGGTCACTCTAATTGGTGGAGGACAAACTGATGGAAGAATGGCCATTGAAAAAATCATTATTTTAATCAAAATAGAAGTTAAATATTAAAAAGTAATGCTTGCCTAAAACTTGAGAACGACAAACTGCACAATTCTCAAACATCAGATTAGGTTAAATCTACTCTCTGCACAAATAATAGGAAATGATATGTAATTCACAGAAAGATCATTTTCTGTTGCAGACTTTATTTCTTTTGAGAACTTTAATTTGAAATTATTGTTGTACAAAACTGAGAAAAGCTTCCAAAGAAAGGTAATTGTATGCAGATTCATATTTTGTCATAAAATATCATTATTGAGTTGACATTTTGAGAATTTTGATGAAATAAATGAAAGAAATCATCTTAAGAAATTGTGACAAGCACCAAAAGGAAGGAGTTTGAATAAAGTTTTTTATTTTGGTCATGAAATGTTATTATAGAGACAGCATTACGAGAATTCATTTGATATAAATGAACATTACCATTACATTATAAGGTTGCCAACCATGGTGGCAGAGTGTTTAGCGTGCCTACATGCTATTGCTCCAACACCAAGGTCCTGGGTTCGAATTCTGCCAGCTGGATTTTTCTGGTTAGGGAGTGGTCGTGTGTGTTCTTCAATTATTAAAATGGATGTTAGGGTCTACCTGTTTCCATTTAAGAAATTATTATTATTATAACATTTTGCGAAACTGAGGGTTCTAAACAACCAGTCCCATTCAATGTAATTGTAAGTGCTTATGTATTTTCCCCGAAGAATGTTGGCTGTAAAATACAAGGGAAATTAAGATCCAGGTGAAAGTGAATGTCTATGAATGTGTATATGAATGAATAATAGGCTATATAGATGTGTGGCAATTTTCATAAATTTTAGCATTCTGATTCTCTAGAAAACGAAATCTCTACATTCACCCAATTTGGGAAGAAAACCCCTTCACAAACCTTGGAAACGTCATGTTATGTAACAAAAAATACTACCTTGTTATAGCAGGTTAGATATCAAATAATTAACATAGCAATACAAGTTATAATTTCTACAATATATGCAAATACCACAATATACATAAAAATATAACAAAACAACAACAACATACGAGGGTGGGTCAATAAGTCCGTGACCTTTTAAATAAAATACAGGTTTTTTAACAAAAGACCTTATATTTTTCAACGTTGTCTCTTTTTAGCTCTATATATTTTGTCTAACGTTTCTCCTATTACTTTATCCCTTCCAAATAATAGGACTTGTCGAGGACCTCAAAATATGCATTATTTTAGCGATGATTTCATAATTTAAGCCAAATCTCATCCTATTGAGCCATTTCTTTATATTTGGAAATAGTAAATAGTCCCTGGAAGCTTAATCTGGAGAATGTGTTGGATATAATAGAAGTAAGTACCTCAAATCATTATGTTTTTCCCTCAGCGGCTGTGCACATGTAGACCTTTGCACAATCCTTGTGGAAAAGCACTTTCTTTTGGTTAATGTGGTCGTTTTTCATTTAATTCTGGATTGAACCAGTCCAATAAGTTTGAATAATATTCTATATTTACTGTTCTTCCCTTTTGGAGGGAATCAATGTGCATTATACCACATGGGTTCTAGAATATTGTTGCCATGACTTTTTTGCCTGACAGATACACCTAGGTCATCTTCGGCGCCGATTCGCCCCGAGAATCCATTGTTTCGACAGCTGCTTGGTCTCTGGTGCGTTGTCTTGGTCTCCATGTTCCTTCTACAGTTATGAAATGGCGTAAAATCTCATCTGGATTTCTTTTGAACAACACTAAGAACTCTTTTGAAGTAGTCACACCCACCTTTCATGGTCAACTGAGAGCAAGCGCGGCACCCATCATATGGATAGCTTTCTCATACCCAAATGATCACTCAAAATCGAAACAACCAGGCTATATGATATGCCTATGGTCTCTATGATCTTGTGCACTTTCAATCTCCGATCGGCCAACACAATATCATGGATTTTTTTCTTTCTTACTGTTATGGAGACCTCAATTGCACGTCCAGAACGACCGGCGTAACTTGTGCCTGTGCCACCACAAAGAAATTCAATAAACCACATTTTTACCTTTTAAATCAATGGTGCAGAGTCCACATAGTATTTATCTAGCTTGTCTTTGATTTTAATGATGGTTTTCTTCCGGAAAAAATGACACTAAAAGAAGACACGAAATTCGCTTTTTTTCCCATTTTCGAAAATTCACGTAGTTATCTCATTTCAGGGGCTGTAAAACACAAACTAAATAACATAACAATCTATAACTTTGCCATTTACCCATTAAAAGATAGTTATTGATTAGAGTAGGATTAATTTTCAGGTTAATAATCGGGAAATTCACAAGGTCATGGACTTATTGACCCACCCTCGTAAATTGTGATTAAACCTAAGTACACAATCATTAATAAACAACATCACATTTATATACATATCACATATGGGTCATTCCACACTAAACCAAACAAAAAATATGTGAAATTTTCATATCTTCCTGAAACTTTGCCAAATTATTGATAGTAACAATTAAGTCACTTCTACCAATTTCTAGACCAACAATCCAAATAATTACGAAGTGTCAGCTAAACAAATTTCATGGAAAAGTTTGGAATTCGGCACTTGCACTCTGAGTCGAAAGCCCATTGCTCAGAGAGCTTAAAACATGCGATGCTTTACATACGCTCATTCTAAAGCTCTTAAATGGTGTTTTCATTAAATTTGGAACTAGTTTCCATTTCTAGGAGGCAATATACCTACTTGTAGGCAATGAAAATTCTTGAGTAGTTTTTAACTATAATAATCCAGTTTTGCAGTGTTAAGAATAACACCAAAATTGTCATTTAATGTTCTTTAAGTAGTGAAAGTATAAAAACGGCAAACATATAAGTAAGTATATTTAAAAAAGTATGATTTACCTCTGGGTCAAGGCGCTGTGTCGCTTTCTGCCTCAATATATGCTCCATTCATTGTTAGTCCATAGTATCCACTTGTTGCTTTATAAATTCATCCTATATCCAAATATTCATACTGAGTAAATATATATATATGTATAGTCACTGTCATTTTATTATCCATAGGCATATTGCATAGATTCGTCAAATATAAATTAAACAGATATCCTTTGAACGCTTTTAGTTGTTTAAAGGAACTAATACATTTTTCATTAAATTGCATATTAATGTTAGATAAGTGCCATTCTGACCTATTCCAAAGTTTCAATTCAATATCTTATCAGGAAGGTCCTGAAATAAAATTACGCTATCCCTCTTTGAAATACATGGTAGAATAGAAATGACGCTCAGGCATCAGGAACAAAGAACCGTCAGAGGAATGGCGAACATGAATGGTATATGAAACATTTCAATTGCCTCTATGTATATTCCATTTTATATCATTCCCGGTTATCAGATAAGCATTCAAAATAGTTGTAGTATACCTTGAATGTGTAACTACATATGTAGTTACACATTCAAGGTGACTGATGACATCTTTTTGGGAGCGGCTGCATAGGTAGAATTTAAACCAACTATATATATGGAATACCATACATGTGTAGATTTGGAAGTAGTATATCATGATTGGCAAGATAAAATTATTTTCTAAGATATAGGAAAACTCTAATAGTATGATGTTTCACATCTAGGGCATTTAATGTTGAGGTTACAAAGTCATAGAGGGCAGAGCAGGTTGACTTTCCCTTTCTAAATTCCAACTGTTGAGGGAGTATGATGGAATTATTATCCAGATTTTTGATTAAATGATAATTGGTCTGTAATTGGATATTTCCCTCCTATCTTCTTTTTTTAAAAATAGGAACTACTTTGCTTAATTTTTTAAGCATAAGAGGAATATTCCTTCTGGAGTTGATAAATTGACTATATATGTCAAGCCTTACTAATATATGGTACCACTTGAAATAGATGAAATTAGGACAGTATGATTACAACTGCATTGTTTTGAATTTTATTTTTGATAATATCTTGAGGAGCTTCAACAAAATAGTTACTAAATAACATGGCTCTTTGTGGGGCACTTGTAATGGATTTAGAGTTGTCATTTATTGTAATGTTTCTCTTTCTTTCATCACTACCACTTTCATTCCTTATAATTTATAGTATTGCTTTGATTTTTGGAGGAAGCAATCTGGCTGTCATGCATTTTTTACTTTGTTTCCAGTCTTCAGAATGTTTTAGCAAAGGCCTTATCCAGTCTCAAGGATTACTAGTTCTTTTTGCAATATTACGGAGGGATCTTTTATGTTCACTTAAATTTATTAATTCTGGAGTGACCCATTTTGTGGAATTTGGCTTTTTTTTGGCATTGCACCTTTGCCGAGGAAAGATTGATTCAAAATTAATCATATATTTCAAGGAAGGAATTCATTCTTTTTTCAATACTAGTTTTTTCAAGAATCTCACTCCAAGTTTCATTCTGTAGTCTGCAGCAAAAAACAGGCAACAGGCTATCATTTAATTGTCTTCTATAAAACCAAGTTACATATTCATTTTGGTTATGAGTGCCTGGGATCTTCACTGAAATCTCTCTATGATCAGAGAAACCTAGATCAAATACATCAACTGAGATATCATTAATTGGAATGTTCAATAAGATTTGGTTAATCAATGTGGCACTTGAGTTTGTTATTCTAGTTGCCTGGTAAATCTTGGGAGAAATATTGAAGAAATGAATAGGGAATTTAATTTATGGCATTTGGAATTAGTATCGAAGTAATTAATATTAAAATCACCACAAGCAACCAACTTATATTATTTTTTGCTCAATAGGTCATGAAGAAGAAAGGGTATTGATAAATATATCAAAATTCCCATTTGGGTTGCTATAAATGCTTAGCACAAAAACATTGTATGGCACTAAATTAATAATGGAGAATTCAAAATGTTTTTCGATACTACCTTTAGCAATTTCATGGACTTTACTTGCAGATTATTCTTTACAAAGATGCAAGTACCTCCAATTCTATGCATAGTTCAAGAAAAATTGTGGACTGGAGTAAAATCAGGGATACATAACTCCAAAATTTCCATAGTTCATCCAGTGTTCTGCTATACAAATAACATCAAGATTTTTGCTGTAGCTATTAAACAAAATATTTAAATCTATTATTTCATTTAATTGTATTATTTCATTTAATTGTATTATTTCATTTAATTGTATTATTTCATTTAAATCTAATAATTCATGTTTTTTTCATAAACATTGATAAAAAATATTAAGTGGACTATTGGAACAAATTGCATTATAATTTGACAAGGGTTTGATAGGAGATGCTGTATTGAGAACTGCATGATTTTCACTGTCTATTACCTGATTCAGTTTCCCTCATTTTTACATGACAAATTTACAACAGTATATGCAATAAGTTTACTTGGTGTACAAGATCCCTTTCAATTTACATGCAGTCCATCTTTTCCTAAGCAGCTATCATCTAAATACATATTTACATGAACAAAATTTACCTTGAGAGCCTCACATGCCCATCTTATATCGCTGTTTACCTTATCAATGACAATTTGGTTAATGTCTCTACAATATAGAATCCCAATGATGTTTGATAATGTTTCTTTCTAGCCCTTATAAGGCAATATACATCACCAAATACATCCTCCTTACTCTTGTCACTTCCATCATGAAGTACGATCATGTTGGGAATCTGGCTGGAATCATTCATGGACTCAATTCCTGGTAACAGTTTTTATCCCAGAATACTCAGTTTTGGCTGCACATTCATGGTCACCAATTATTAACTCATTTTGTTTAGTGCATGAATGCTTTCTATCAATGTCAAAATTTATGCTGTTTTTGTTGTTCATTTGGGGTTTCCTGAGGGTAAAATTTTCAAGGTTACTTCTTCAGATGGTATTTACACTAGCATTTGTTTTCAGATTTTCACTATCATCATTTAGCACCAAGTTTAAGGCCTCAAATCAGTTTTTCAACAAAAACATATCATTATTACTCAAGTGTGGGTTGAGTAAACACATGTTTAATTCTGGACCCAAATTGATTGAAGTCATGTTCCTTTTTCTCATCACTGATTGCCTTCTTTGTTTCATGAATTTCTTGCCCTAAGGTAGCATTTTCCTACTTTAGCACATTAACTTAACATCATTTTTCAATTGAGATATCAATTAATCTATTGATGTCATTTCCTCTCTTGCCCTCTCAAGTCTTGTGCCTCATGTAAACATGATCAGCTAAGCCACTTTCCATTGTCTATAATATCACTAGTATCAACTTGTGCACACTTGTTGTGAATTAAATATTTACACATAATACAACAGATGCCTTTAACCACTCAACTGTGGCAGAATTTACAGTTATTTAGGGTATTATTTGTAGAGAAGTCACTTAACCAAATCCATACCACTCGGTGCCATCTCTCAGTATCCACACACACATACAAGTTTAAGTTTCTTGCATACTGCAAGCTAATCAGTGAATGTTTTAAGGAAGTACCTACTTACTTCTTTATATCCTTACGACAACATCCCTCAGCTCACCATTGTGCATAACCAAGTGTATCATGCAATTGTCCTGATGTCCTTTTACTTTTTATCTATTGACTTATTCAGAGTTTCAGCTGATAATGCAGAGATTAACTAATAACCTGTAAAAAGGCTTAATCAATTTCAATCCTGATACAATTATATCTTCAATTGACAAATTGCTTATGGATTAATTGCAATCTGAAATTGAGCAAACATAAATTCTTAACAAATTATTTTAAATTATAAATTTTTAATACATACGATTAATATTTATTGTGCAAAATATCTATTTAATTGAATTTTGTTTGGGAATAATATTTATCTGACTGGCAATGGGTAGACCCAGGTTCAAGTCCTGGTTTGGTTAGGCTTTTTTCATGTTTGTTCTTCCTCGGGATTTATTATATCTTTGTTTTAAAGAATTCTAGATGATTGTCATTAATTTTAAACAATTTTTCAATTTATTTGTTTTCAAGGAATTACCCATGTGCATGTGTTTCACAGAAGAATTTTTAAATAGTTAATTTTGAATTATTTCTGAAATTGTGCTATCTTCTACTTTGAAGATCTTCTTTTGAATTTAATGCTATAATCAGGTACTCCAGGTGAGGTTTCCTTCTTAGAATATATATATTAATAAGATATTAGAATATATATCAATTAGATATTATGTATATGTTAGGTCTGATTTCGAGTGGTGCTGAGTTGTTAAGGCGATCTTTGGGTGGAGCGCAGAAAGGAGCGGGAAGAGGTGCAAGAGCAGGGAGAAGACCACCAATTGGGTCGCTCTCCAGGTCAGACAGAAAGGTAACTATCATGCAATGTTATTACTTAATCCATATCATGTGATATCCACAATTTACTCTCCTTGGAATCAATGCTGTTTTTATTCGAAAAATTACTTTTCATGCACTTCATGTTTGAAGTGAGGCTTAAAAGAATGTTTTATATATAATATTTTTATTGTACATTTCATTGATTTTATATCTTTTAGATATTTCTATGTAATATTTATTCCAGAAAAATCATTTTAAGTTTGGCTTATTTCTTGTCGTTGTTATTTGCTACAGCTGAAATAGATTTAATGGTTAGAAATAATGTTTTACTCAGTATGATCCCTAGTAGTAGTAGAGTCCCTATGATTTTAATAATTTATGGAACATTATCAGATTATTACAGTAGCCATTTGGGTAATACGTTTGCTCTTGGTGGAAGTGGTCCTGGGTTCCAACTCCAATGGGGGCCAGGATGTTTACCCAACATGGAAACAATCGGGAGGCTACCTTAATAATAGGCAGCAGGTCCAGACAAAGCCATTTAAGGCAGTCGATGCACTGACCACATGTCACCCTTGGTGAATGGCTTAGGCCAAATCCCACATAGGGATGTTGGGCCATGGACTTTACTATCAGATTATCACAGATTCAACCATTGTTGAAGGAAACCAGATGATGGATTTTCTTCATGAATTGCTCTTGGATTCCTCTTGCTAAGTTATTTGAATGCCTAATTGCATAACGGACAAAGACATTGTTTATATTAAGGTCTAGTTCTTTTCTCTGACCTCAATACTTGCTTATTAAAAAGTTAAATTTATTTCCCTGTGAGGGAAATAAATTTAAATGGATGAAAATACTCTAAACACTCTCTTGTGCGTAGAGAAATCAGGAGTTTCTCGCTACCTTTAGTTTTGACAATATGTATTTTATCCATTGAAGCAAAACGTGAAAAATGTTTGCTTTGCATTTAAGGTGCTGTAAATAGTTGCCAGAATATATTTATTTCCCTGCGACTCTAACCTTAATTAAGGTAATTAAGCGTATGATTATGAAATTTATCGACTATTTTAACGTTAAACATATACTTCACAGCGACATTCTGTATACGCTGGGTTACTTGTTTTGCACAAACTAAGAACATATCTTTAAGTGTGCCCCAATGGTCCTTAAATGTAACTATTTTTTCACAATTTGTTAGTCCCGTCCATAATTAACCTTCTCTGGACTCGTATGATAGCATGGATTTTGAAACCATACAGCTATAAGATGCATACTGCTCAGAACTATGAGGACCCTATATCTTGCTAAGTATTTTCTATGCTGGAATACTCATCGGTGATTTTCTGCGCTTATCTTATATCTTCCCATGGCTCCTTTTAAAAGAAATCCTTGTTGCCCAAATCACCTTTTCTGACCACTCTTGCCATTTAAAGTTTGTGCGAGTGGTACATTTGGTACCCGCTCTGGATTGCTGCCAAGAGTTAATTTACTGTGCTGCCAGCACAGTATTTGGATTCCTCCTTGGTTCTTAAGAATGGCATGGCTTCTATTTTCTACCAAATTCTGTTAAAGAAATAATAATTTAAGAGATGAATTATGTCATTTCTCATGAAAGCCAATCCAAGAGCTCTGTAGTCAAACTCTGCACTTTGGAATATTTCACTGTATTTGTTCCTCTATCATGGAGAGCTAAGTTATGTCCAACACAATGGATCTTGATTCATTTCTGTGTTGGAAATTATGTAAAATTGGTAGGATTTCAGTCGAATGTGCTAAATGTCAATAAACTTATATTTGTGGACAGATAAATAGGAAATGGGGAAACTATGTTTGTGCAGTATTCTATATGTAATATTTTATTTCTAAAGGAATGTAGTACCACATTATTCTCATTATGCGATACATAAGCCTGTACATATTATACGGTAGAAGTCCATTATATAGAGTACGGCATATAATGAGTGTTGCATTATAGCAATTTTTCGGCCATAGTCTATCTCATGGCAATGAAGGAGTTACATCTATTATAGTGAGTGGTTATTTCTAAATTATAAAGAGTGCCACCTCTCTATATTTGTCTTGCAGGAGGCATATCTAGGAATCATCAACTGAAGTGATATTCCAATTCCAATAAGCAAACAGTAATCTGAAGCACATTATCTCTTGAAAGAGCAGAAAAATATTAAATGCAAAGCTTATTGCCACCTAATTCATGCATTTGTTTCCCACAACTCGCCTCATCCTTCCTCAGTAAAAATGGTACAGGGAGCTTTGATTTGAGACTTCTCATGAGTTTCACTTGTCCCTCTGTACATATGCGCTTTGGTATGAATCAATGAATAATATTTTTGACACAAAAGTACTGTTTTACACATTTTGAGAAGTATTTGCATTAGAATTAAATACCCTACAATTCCATTCAGCCTCACTCGCTGTCCTTGGATTCAAGAGGAGGGGAATTTAGTATTAGAAACCAGCTATATTGAGTACGCTCTATAACAAGTACTTTTCGAATTTTTGTCAGCCCTTGTCATAACAAACTTCTACTGTATTATGTAGTAAATTGTATCAGGAATTACATTTTCATAAAATTATACCATAACTATATCACAAGTTAAATTTATAACTACTCTATCAATACTTTCAAGTGTTTTATGCCTATGGCTGCTAATGATATTTAAAATATTACTGTGTATTTATTTGTATTGCATGTTATTTAGACCAGCTCAAATATTTCCCAAGAAAAATATTTACTTTACGGTTATTGTTAATCAGATTATACAGGTGATGTGTCTGAGGGAGTTAAGTCTATAATATCTTTCCAAATATTTTCTCAAATGAAAAATTCAAGTCCTGTATCCTAAGATTTGATTGAAGCAATACCTAATAAAACCCTTCTTACCAAATATAGGTTTACTTTACTGAAAGTAAGTGAATTTCATACCACTGAAAGTTGCTTCCATACTGCAAGCTAACTAGTAATAATATTCTAGAAATACAACATTAATTTTGGAAAAACATCAAAGAACATTCACCTCTGTGTATTTCAAACAGTCAAGTATAACCAGTCTGGTATTGAACCCAGAACTCTTTCAGGAAATGCCATTCCTTATTATGTTACGTAAGCTAAACTCAAACGTGTGACTTTAAATATTTTTGAAACTCCATGCAATATGTGAAAATTAGAGCTTTGTATGCTAGTACCTGTGGTACCCATTATAGCTAGGATTGATTTCAGAACTGAGATGAGATGGTACTATTTCTAAGTATGTATTTTGTTTCTGTAAACCCCTCAGAGCAAAAAAAATTAAATAAGTGATGGATTTCTAATTTCCTTGGAAGTGCTTCATGAAAATATTAATTTGAGTTCACCATTTCCTAAATGATCCTTGGTTTGATGGCATATTACCATTTGCATTTTTCTATTTGATTTGTATGGGGAGTGCAAATATTACTTTAAGGGTCTTCCAAATGTTTCTCCCACTTGAAATTTTGGATTTATCTTAATTTTTGGCCTCCATAACACAATCTTCCTTCTCTATCTTACAATGACATCCTCTAATTGGTTCTGGGTTTGATAACAAGCTACTTAATTTTCTTTTTATAAATACAGCAAGGTGAACTTGGGAATTGTTTTTAATATCCTGGAGGTAGTGATAGTCTGCTGGTAGATACTTATCATCTTTAAGCTTGTATCATGCAAGCATCTTTAAATTGAATATATCTATATAAGATACAAATTCTAACCTAAATTCTAAAATGTTGGAAATAAGTAACACTTCAATTAACTGTATTGTATATTGCTACTTTTGGTAGCCTATTGATAGTAGATTATTAGACAATAATCAATTCTTAAACTGTAATTAATCCTTCAACTGGCTATCTAGTAGCCCCTTGCAATTCATATATTCAAATTTTTAGCAACTGCAGATACTAAAATCTATTTTAAAAATATTTTGCTTTGTATAGTCTATCTTTCCTTCTTATAAATACTTTTAAACAGGCAGAAATTCCCAATTCATTCTTATGAGAAAATGGATGAGCTCATGTTCAACAATCTCAAAATTTCACAAAATTTTAGTATATTTTGTCAAAATTCTCACCATTTTGAATCAATGATAATTTTCCACGGCCAACATAAGTTTCTTAGTTCATTTACCCATCTTTTGGAGCTTGCCTCAACTTTCTAAGACTATTATTTATAATTGAGTTTGCGAAAGAAATAAAGCCTGCAACTGATAAAAGTGAAGTATGCATGTATTCTCCTATGGAAATATGTTTGAGCAAACTTGGGTTTGAATCCAGCAATAAGCAATGTGTCAGTAATTCCTTTCTGATCTCAGAAGATGCCTATGCAAAGTTGGGCAGGAATTAGGACAACGGTTTGGACTTAAATCTATGACAAATGAACCCTCAGAGTTACTGCTTTTATATATTGATGAATGACGTGTTATGATATATATTTTTAACAGGCATTGGCTGGAATGAAATTGGTGGAGAAGTTAGAAAGGATTGGTTTGGACTCGTTGATGCAGTATTCCCAGCCGGTGAGGACCTACCAGGGACTGGTGCCTCTGACCTCCACTTTACAGGTATTTTCTGACTTTGGGTTTGCATTGCCATAGTTACTATTTATAAAAAGGTGTAAGGCACTTGTTGAGGTAGACATTCTATGTACCTGATAATTAATTTAGAGTTAAAAGCTCTCATTTTTCATTATGCTCCTGTTTTGTGGCATTATTCTTAAATTTCATTACCACTTTTATTTATTTGGCCTCATTTTTTGCTTTGAAGGCATATATCCTCTATATGTTTTTTTGTTAATATTCTCATTTTAATTTCTTTTCTCATTCTAAAGATCTCTTTTATTAGTTCATCATTTGAGCATCTTTTGTTCATAATACTAACTATTTACAGGCTAGAAGAAAGTTCTTTCTGTTCTAACTTATTGACTCTATTAACGAGGTCATCAATAAGTTTATCTTCCCTTTTTAATTCTTTTTGTAAACTGGAAATTATAGCTCTTTGCTTAGGTAAAAGTTCTGAGTTATTAATTATGTTTTTATTAAGATCATCGTATGATGAGCTTATCACCAAGCTTTTCATGTCTTTTATTTTGCCTAGAATTGTTTCTTGCCTCATTCCGTTTGATGCTTGCTGTGGTCCTGGTCATATTCTAATGCTAATAATGCAAACTCACTATGCTATCATTAAACCCATCCTTAAGTATAGCAGTGTGTTGTTAAATGGCTATTTTTAAAAACTGAAAGAGTTTTTTCAGTGAAAAGGAGTATTATTATATAAGTAGATTTCTTAATCCTACTCCTCTTAGTGCAAGAAGGTATGTGTTTGATGCTATTTTTCTTATTAGTATAGTAAGAGGAGCTGTTGTGTCACCTAATTTGCTTGAATTGATCAACTAATATGTTCCAAATAAAAGAGCTCAGTGTACATCTCTTTCCTGTGATGTTTTTGGAAATTAATATTATGACACATTTACCATGAAAGCAGTCAATGACATTTTAAAACATTGCTATTGCAATTTTGCAAATTGCAGGTTTCTGCTGCGATTGGTTTTTCCCATGATGTCTTTCAGGTTCCACTGCGAAGACTGATGAAGTTTCACCTATGTTCAGTATCCTTCTTCAGGTTGAAGATGACCTATGTTGCTGTAGGCTACTACAATGTAGGGAAAATGTCTTTAATTTTGTAAATGGAATTAAGAGAATAATTATTTTTTGCTTCTTTATTGCATTCATTGCCTTATCTCTAAAACTTTTGTAAATATCTTGATATTTATCATTTGTAGGATTGCTCTTCCATTTCAGAAAAGCTTTATCCCAGTTTAATAGCAGGGAGAATATATCATTCGACATCCAACCCTTATTGATATTCCTTCTGTTATTGGAACCATACACTTTAGCATTGTGATAAGTTTCAGTGAAGGCTGTGCATATTTTCTTATAAAGAAGATTAGGATTATTCTCTACCAAAAAATTTTCACATGGGTATTCTTAAATATTTTTATCAACTAACTGGTTTACTAAATAAGCTCTTTAGAATTTTTCTGAATCATCTTTCTTCTTAGGTAATCCACCCATTGAATGTGTCGTTCCAATAATGTAAGGGTCAGAGATCTTAGCTTTGAAAATAAATGCCTTGACTAAATTTCAGTCCCCATTGTAAGCAATGTGATCAATGCATGATTGAGTCTGAGTTCCAGCCCTAATGTCTTCTCTTGTACATATGTCAATTAGTTTAAGGAAACCATAGATTGCAGGACTCCCAGATAGTCATGTAGGCAGCATGTTCGACTTCAATGAAAGCCTTCGATTCCCAGTGGGAAATGACCTCAGCTGTCAAAGCACCTTTCACAATACTACTACTACTACTACATAGGATGCAAGCGTTTCATTTTATGAGGAGGTGCTACTTTCATTTTTAGTTTTTAGATTAATATTGATGTCTCCAATAATAATGGTTTCTTGTATTATATCTTGTATATTATACATATGTATAACTCTAACTCCTCCAAAATAGAGAAATCATTGCTATCTGATGGCCTGTATATAGCCATAATACTAACCATTTCCTGGCAGGAGTAAGTTACCAACAACTGATTTAACATGACAAAAACAAATATCATCTCTTAGAAAATCTTTCTTAACAAACAAAAGCGCAGCACCTAGTCTTTTGTTTGCTCTCAAGGAGAAAAATGTATCAAAACCATTCATACTATACATACTAACTTCATCAGGATAAATATTCACCTCAGTTAACATAATGCAAGATAAATTTAAGCTTTTTTGTATAGCATATAAATTAATTGAAGATAGATTCCAGTTCTTTCTTATAGTTCTAATATTCAAATATATGAAAATAAATTTACAGTTACCTATCAAATGGAAAGTCTTATATACAATTGGAAATAGATAACTTGACAAAATGTTTCTTTATAAAACTAAAACCATATATATCTAACAATTAAAGTGAACTATACACAATAACTTAATTGGGAATTCTTGTTAATTTATCTTTCCAAAGTCTTTTTCACAATAATAGCAAAATTTTCATCTTTTTTAATCAGTATTTTATACCTTCTGAACCATAAAAATTTAAAGTTATATTCCCTTGCTCTTTGTTTGGTTGGCCAAATCAAAGTCTAGTTGAACCAGGATAAATTGTCATTTATATGTACAGTCAAACCTCCCAATAGCAGATATGTTAGGGACCAGAAATATCATCCACTAATGAGAGGAGTCTGCTATTTAGAGGGAATCCGACACAATTTTCTATGCATTAACTACTTCGGTAAATTAAAATATAAGTGTTCCTAATATGTAACACAAAACTTTTATTTGAAAATATGTAATTTTTCATAAAAGTTATGACATGAGGAAACATAAAACTTTGTCCATACCAAAGTCTCATATACAGTCGGATCCGGATTTAAGGTTTTTGCATTTAATGATTTTCTGCATTTAGCATATATTTTTTGAGGTCCCGATTCATTATTTACTATTTCTATTTCCTTTAATTTCCTTTAAAACAATGTAAAAATTATCCTTATTTAGCGTTTCTGCATTCTATGTCGTAAAAATATTTCCCCCATAAGATTTTTTACCTGATTTAACGCTTTTTCATGACATTTCATGCAAATGATTACCCAAAAATCAGTGATGATTACCACTGGTATTAGTTTTCAATAGGTTGACGGTCCACAAGGTTTCGCTTTAAGATGCTTATATAGGTAGCGTAGGAGTTGAACGTATGAACATTAAGATATTGTATGTTCTTGTAAATATATACATAATTATATAACTGCATTTTCCTTGATAGCCGTTTTAAGCCAATGACAATATGGTCTGTAACGTAGTTGAAATTATCGAAATTTTCCCAGGAGAGTAGAACTGTAGAGAAATTACAGCATTTAGGAGTTAGGGTTAGCAGGGTGGGCTTACTTAGTTGTGTAAGAGATTTTAAAAAAATACAATGTATTGTATAGCCACCTTTGAAGACAGTGAGAAGTGGTTCAGAGAGTTGGTGACTTCTTTGTAAATCATATGTTCATGATCAAGTCAGCAGTGTTGAGGCAACCGTAACTCAAGACACTACAAGGAAAGACTCTTCAACAAAGCCACTGATCGACCTGCACTCATCTCTTAGGTGCCATTGCCTTATAGAGAGCAGAGGCAGCTGACTTTGATTTTGCGATGGCCACAAAAAGAAAATCTCTTAGCTTCAAATAGAAGAGAAAAATTATTGAGGAGGTGGATAAAAATTCTCACTTGGAGAGAGTTGACTTGTTGAAGAAGCTACTCATGCCAGTAACAACCTTGAACAACATTGTGATGAAAAGGGAAACAATTTTATGAGAAACTGCAACAATGGGTGTTTTATCTAAGTGTCGTAAGCACTCAAAAAAGTCGCCGTTTGAGAAACTAGAGAGCCACTTACTCACCTGGTTTCAGCAAGCCTGAGGCAGCAATTTGCCCATAAATAGTGTTATACTAAAGGCAAAAGCCCAGACTTACAGACTTAAATAATTACAGACTCAAAACCTCAAAAAATGACAGGTCCTCATTTAGTGTTTTTCAGCATTTAGTGTTTAAAATTTTGTCCCCCCTGAAATACCTTAAATCAGGATTCTACTGTATTATCCCAAGGGGAAGTTATATAGAGTGGATCATTTCATTAAGGAAGACTATATATTAAACAGCAGTGTATTAGATATGATCAAAAGCCTCGGCTGGAAATCACTTGTGGATAGAAGAAATGAATATAGGCATGAGTTATTCAATAAATTTTTAGCTATGTTTTACATGATGAAATATGCGATGTCGCGATTCCCATACTCAGTGAAAGCAATTTTCGAGGCCAGCCGTCAAAGAGATTTCCAGAGATTATAGTGAGAAGATAGATAGTTACTTCTGATCCCTCTCCCCTGATAGGTATACAAATCAGATAGCGAACTAGGGAGTTTGGTGTTTTCACGCCCCCCCTGCCATAAGCCATTTGGTGGGGATATTAATTAATATGTAAAATGTGCAGTGTGTTACCAGCAAGAGATGCTCCCCAAGAAAGGGAGTTTAACTCACCTAGACAATGGTTATTCCCTGGGAAGAGGATTGGGAATCTGCTCCTGGAAGTGCCTTCATTTCCACTAAGACAACTATTCTCTGGGAGGAATACTCATTTCCAACTGCTATATCTTTCATTGTCTGCCATTCTTTGATGTACTTTGCACCCTGCGAAAGGGGAATGTGCAGTTTTCAGAATTTGTAGCTTGTTAAGGGTCTGTTAGTGAAGGTTCTTGAAGGAGAAATCTTTATTTTCTGTTGTCCATCATTAAGAATGTCTGCTATTTGGATGTGTTAGTTCTATAATTTACCATAATCTGCTGCCAGGGATTGAGAAACTGTCCATTATTAGGTGTCTGTTATGGGAGGCTTGACTGTATTGAACTTTATATTTTCCCAATAGTTTTCTACATCTAAGTATATTTTTCTTTCATTATCTTATCTTTTATCTCCTTCTTCTAAGTTTAACAATAATTTTCCTTGGCACATAGTGTTTATCAAATAGCAGGAAGTGAATCCTTAAATATCACATTTAGATTATGTTCAATTTGTCAGGATTGAATTAAGCAGCCATTAAGGTTCAATCTGTAGGAACCTTCATTTTTAAAATGTCATTCGTCGTAGTTAAAAGACAATATCATATTTTAAAATTCGTGATGCCTATGAACTTGCCACAGCTTATCCTGCAACAGAAGTTTGATGTGCCTTCTTATGAAGAATTGATATATTGGGATATAGTCACTGTCACTTACTGTCAGCCTTTCCCCCAAGGATCTTCTAAACATTAAAGATAATGCCAAGGAACGTATGAAGCAGCTTGCTTCATAATTTGCCCTCCCAAATAATTCTCAAGCAGTCAAACGAACCATAAAAGAAGTTACAGAGGCCTCATGGTTAGTCTACGGCCACGATGCAAGAGACGGGTTCATAGGAGATAGGATCCTCTCGCAAATACCACAAACTGGAACAAAAGCAGCCTTCAAAGACATCAGCTAGTTATCTGGTATGCGTCCACGGGTGTGTAGACGGGCAGGACTTGATTAGCAGGAACTACCTCATGATGAGTCCTGGGTAGCTCACTGCAGTAGCTAGGAGCTGCCACTTTCCATGGTGTTTCAAAAAATTTTAAAAGTATGATATCTCATCATCTTTGGTTTTAATGGCTTAATATAATTGTTCTTCAATCAAAACAAATTAAAACAGCCATTTAATCAAATGTATGTATGCTCCATCAAAAGATTAACTTACCTAAAAAAACGCAATTTTCACTAAAATTTCGAATTTTTGAGCTCTTTGGTTAGGCCCAAAACGAACTTTGTTACTTAGCTTTTGAACAATTGTTATTGAGCCTAAAAGGCAACTTTTCCAACACATTACGTTCCTGCTACTCAAAATTTTTGTTTTTCGGTACGCCCTACTGTACAGTCGTCCAAAAAAAATCGAATGGAGTATTCCGTGGTGCATAAGATTGAGGGGTTTCAAATGCCAGGTTTTACCCCTTCCACTCATCCTTCTATTACATTTTGGCAACACCGGAATAGTCCAAAACATTTCCTTATATTCGTCTGTGGGCCTCGGAGCGAGCGGAAGGGAGGAAACAATAGGTTTTATGGTGAGGTCTAGCTAAGCGCACAGTGAACTGGAGTGTCTGCGGCCGAGAAACGATTTCCAAAATGTTTTCGTAAGGACTCAGAAACTTACTGGTGTAGAAGAGACAAGTCCATTTCGATCGAAAACAGACATTTTTCCTCTTCGATAATTTTTTGCCGAAAAATTTGGGGTTCAAACTCGAATGAGATTGATGTGCATAATTTAGTAAAATTTTTCCCTGTATTCGCTCTTAAGATTTCCTCAGTATAATTGCTTCATTTGCTATGAAAGTTATTTGAAAGCATTAACGTATTCTTTTCTATGTTAAAAAACAGTATGTCATTGCATTACTTCCAATTCACAGTAAATGAAAAAGATTTTGTTTGATTTGAATATTTATTAACAAGAGGATAACAAAGAATCAGCTGCGGTTCTGTAGGTTACTCGAAGATTTGTAACATTACTACGCCAACAGCTGTGCACACCAGATTGGTGACTACAGGTATATACAATGAAATCTTAGACAATTTTCAAATCCATCATCCTCTTTCTCAAACTAACATAGAAACTCCTTCATTACATATCTAGTTAACAGAGAGGCTTTTTTATTGCTAATATATTGCTTAATTGCTCAAAACATTTAGAAAGGGATTTGAGGACAGTAGTTTTGTAGCTTTCAACGAACTAAATCATAATATTTCTACATAAACTAGCTGAAGTGTCACATACAAAATAGTCATACAAAACACCCCGTCTTGGGGTCAAAGGGCACCTTAGACACATGTGTCCGTACTAAGAAAGTTAATGCTGCAATTCACAAAAAAATAGAGACAAAGATTTGTTCGGTCATCTGTAGTTACCATACACCATGTTTTTTTTCCGAAAAAATTACTTACCTCTAAACAGTGTTTTCGGAAACGTGAAAGTGAAATTTCTGAGAAGATGAATTTCGCCAAAATATAGTGAAAATCATTTTTAAAACTTTCACTAACGGCTGCTTGTGGAAGACATTAAGAAACACCCGAAATCACGTGTGGGACTAAGAAGAGAAAGATATGCAGATAATACAATGGGTAGGGGGGTAGCTTAGTTAGGTAGCTGGTATAGAAAAGGGGTTCAATGAATTCCGCGTATAGTGAGAGTTATGAACAGGGAGGAAAATGGGTGAATATAAGTGAAGGATCTCGGAAAGAATAGAAAGGTCTAAAGAGATACGAAGTAAACAGCAGGGGATGCGACTGATGCCAGTCGTGAAAGTGCTTTTTAAATCGCCTTCCCCTCTTAGGAAGTTCTTCCTTATCACTCATTTTCTGTATACCACTATTCCAGATCAATAGTATCCTTACCATACGCAGATTGAATATTTTTCTCTGTGCTCCACTGCTCGGATTCTTTCTTTTATTTTCGAGGAATAATCTTCAAAAATCCCTTTTCAATCCAAATAACATGTGACAAAATATAATCGTTATTATTAATCATATAATATCGAAGCGGCAAACACTATTCGTTATGATTCAATAAGTGCACTAAACACAGTTGATGCAAGATTTTCAATTAAGAATATGATAACCGGAAAATTCCCCAAAACCTTTGATTCTACATCATTCCATCAGCAATGAAATTCAAAAAAGAATATTATATATATATATATATATATATATATATATATATATATATATATATATATATATATATATATATATATAATAGATATTTTATATCTAATATATAGCACCCGGTTCGCTGTCTGATTTGTTAGGAATTCTACTAGAAAATTTCATGCAGTAGGACAAAGACTGCTTTGATGGTCCCAGACCAACTTCTTCATTACACTCTCTTCTGGACACCGCTTCCTTAAAGGAGTTAATCCTGGAATTCCCGTTCCATACCTTCTTCCCATATGTGACACCAAAAATCCCCACCCCAAAACCCCTCTCGTACGACAAACAGATACATATACCTCAATCTCCACACTTTCTTTTCATTATGCATTTAACCCCCCTTGATGAGAAAGGCATTGTCTCCAAAATGCGCATTAGGTGTTTCTGAAAACTGGCCGCCGCACTTGGGGTTAATCCTTTTCTTAGGAATTGCGCCCGATGGTTCCCTGCAATCAGCGATTGGAGAATTCTTGAATCTCCCATTCCCCAAAATCCTTTTCCTCTTTTACCTTATTCCGATGATTATCAGCATCTCAATCATGAAAAGAATAATTTCGCTCATTTACTGAGGGATACCGATATCCTAAAGAACATTCTAACCCTTTACCGTTTCGAGTGGTATTACTCTTTCTCTACCACTATAATTTCCGTCTCTCATCAATTTTCTATATCGTCCCGTTTTGGATGGATAACTCCGATGAAGTGAAATATATGTGACTGAAATAAGTAGAATACTGAATATAATCGATATCGTGATGCTTAAGCTACTTACACCTTTTAATTAAATAAGCTACTAATAAGTCTTAATATAAGTAATGATAGATTTTCCAAAATTCGTTTCCCGGTATCTTTTCTAAAGTAAGTAACCTTACATACATAAAAAAACACTGTCTAGTAAAAAGACTGATGCATGGGATATAAGGTATTCAACCTCAAGTTATAGTTAAAAATACAGAATTTAAAAATAAGTATGGTTTAAAATTAAGGGTTATAAAAGGGGAAGGGAAAAAAAGGGTTATTCGTACTGAATAAAACGTTTGAAATCAAATAAATAGTAGTTAAAAGCTACGGTAATTCATAAACAATTTAAGACCCTAATGAAAATTTTATTTTTAGCCATAGCGGCATTTCAACTGAAATAAGAGCTCTAAATAAAGTCCCAGAGATGTGCATACGAAGTGATGCATAATGAAGGATAATGTCAACCGTATCTAATGTCAAACGGTTCATGATTTAAATGAATTAAACGAAATAAGCATCGGGAAAAGGAGAGACTGTCGGAAGGGAGTTAAAGTGTTTAAGGGGATTCATCTACAGAACTGGGATAAGAAGAATAAAGTAAAAACATGTAATATAAAAAGAATTTTTCCAAGATACTTTTATGAGATCGCCCATACGGTCTCAATGAGGTAAACCACTTGTGTATTCCATATTCTCATTTTGTTGAAATATTATCCGGCCATCCGAAGACAGGGACCTTTCTTCTCATTTCCGCTACAATTGTGCGAAGAATCAAAACTTTACCAAAGAATTCCGACATTACTATCTCTATTGTAGGCTTTGTAATAGGTTTGGTTCCAATGGTTAAAAATTACTTAAATCAAGCCATGAAAAGGTTTGTATGAGAAAAGCTCGAAGATGAACATAAATTATTGCAGAAGACATGTTACCAACTTGGATATTTATTGTAATGATTGGGCCAGTCAGAGCGGAGTACTCGAGGGCTTTTAATGCCAAAATAAAAGAGAGGCTTCCGGATAGTCATATTAGCAGCACATTCCACTTGGATGAAAGCGGTCCCGGGTTCAAATCCCGGTGGGAGACCATGTGCGAAATGACCTCCGCCGTCGAATGCATTTTAACAATTCAACTCATAAAAGTGAGAAATGATGAACGTTTAGTTATCGATATTACTTGCTTGAATGTGATTTCTTAGGATAATCGTAGCATAAATATTTTACTGCATTAGTTTGTGTAAATGTGGTTCAGCAAGCTCATAGCCCTCATGCATTTTATTATATTGTCTTTTAACTATGACAAACGATATTTTAAAAATGATGGGTTCCTATAGATTGAACCTTTATGGATGCTTTTTTCAATCCTGTCGAATTTAACGTGATTTAAATATGACATTTCAGGATTCTCTTCCTGCTGTTTGGAAGCCTGAGTCAGGACATCCTAGGGCAATGTGATCAAATCAGAATCTTAATTCCTTTTCTTCGATTTAACGATTAATATTATTATATAAATCAGTTGTAGTCCTCAATATTCAAGGGAGCTGGAAATTATGTAAGGGTGGAAAATATTGGTTCTCGTAAAGAATAAAGAGGAATCTGTTTCTAACTTAAGGCCATTGCCCTTTTAAAATATAATTCCTTATAATCTACCGAAAAATTCCCAGCAATCGCTGGTATCGCTTTCCTTTAGACCTCCTGATAGCAGCCCTCCTCATCAGACAGAGCGTAGGGACATGGGTACGCACCGGCCAAGCCGCGGCAAAGGAAATATTCCGGTGTTGCCAAAATGTAATAGAAGGGCGTGTGGAAGGGGTAAAGAGTGAAATTTGAAACCCCTCAATCTTATGCACTGCGGAATACACCGTTTGATTTTTTCTTGGACGACTGTACATTCTATGTCCGTGTTCCATGTTGACCCTTTTCCATCCCTTCCTTGGCTCCATTTTATGTATTTCAACCATCACCCATGTTTTCCTAATTTTGTTTTGGTTGACCCCCCCAATGGTTCTTTGTGCACTATCCTTGATGCTGGTTTTGATCTTTTTCCATCCCTTGTTTACAGTGAGTTTCCTTTTTTTACCATGTAGAGCCCTGTTGACTGACTCTTGAAACTCTCTAGCATTCCTACCCCTGAAGGCTTCTAAGTTCCATTTGGGAGCCTTTTTGCCCAATAGATCTTTTTAAATCCAAGCTTGGTTTTCATCATTACTAGTTTGTGATCCGAGTCAACATCGGCACTTGGATAACTTCACTAGTTTTTAACACTATTTCTAAACCTCTTCTTTACCAAAATATATTCGATTTCGTACATGTCTGAGTCCCCTGGCTTTTTCCATGTTTTCTCGGTCTGTTATGGTGTTGAAATAGGGTGTTGGTGATACAGAGGCAAAATCCTGCAAAAATCTATCAGTTTTTGTCCATTGTCGCTTTGTTCTCTAGCCTGAGCTCTCCCACTTTGTCCTCATCTTTTCCCTGCCAAATCACCGTATTCCAGTCCCCATTACAGTAAGGTTTTCATTACCTTTCATTCTTCCTATTACCTCTTCTACTTTTTCATAAACTAAATCGATTTCATCCTAACTGTAATTGCTGGTTGGGAGGTACACTTGAACTATATTAGTGTTTACTGGTTCAGTCCTAAGTTCTACAGACAATACCCGGTCGCTTATTAGGTCTATGGCTATCACAGCTTTTCCTGCTCCCTTCTCCAGCACTAAAGAAATCCCTCTCTGATTATCATTTCCCCCACTGAATATGACTATCACATCATTGGTCCAGAAATCTCCCCCATCCTTCCACTGTACCACCCAGAATGTTAATGTTAGACCTCTTCATTTTTAACTTTACGTTTTCTAAGCATCGTTCTGACGTTCCAGGTCCCTACTGACTTTCCTTGGTCATCCTCTTATTCTTTTGCATCGTTTGGTAAGGATTTCATGAAATGACGACCGAGATGGCCTTACCACCATCCCTGCCAAGCAATACACTCTCTCTAGAGGGCTGAGTTCCATATTTGCCAGTGACAATAATATTGTGGCACATAATAACCATGGGATGAAGAGTTGAGATGGTCTCCGTTTGCCTTCCTCAACAGTGTTTTTAACGTGACACCATCACTCATATAGGCTGCCCCACTGGGGTACAGACGCCTACACATTTTGTCTTTTTTGTCCAAATTCTTCCTAAGCTGGAGTCAAAAACCATATTCCATAAGAAAATTAAGAACCTATATTCGTTTTACTTTCTTTAGATACTTGACTTGATTTTATAATTTCTGATTGCCTCCTTTAGGTTGGTTCAATGTATGCCCGTCCTATGGCCAAGTCTCCTATGGCCCAACTGACCAGCCTCAAGACTACATTGAGGTCACGATCAAGAGAAGAGGAGACTGATGGGCCCTCTCCAGCCAAGCAGAAACCCAAGTGCCATAGACAAGACCTCGGCACTGTACCCTCTTCGGTATGGAAGAACAATGCTCAAGACTCTCTGGCGCTGCAATCACATACCGCTCGGGGAACCATATCGGCTGTCTTCTTTGGCCGAAAGGGGGGACTTATGTAGTTTATATCATTAGTGTATCTTCTAGGATGAGTTGTCTTTGTTACCAAATGCATCATTGCTGATTTTTCTGTGGTATTCATCTTATGGAAGTCATTCTTTTCTTCTGGTGTAGTGTATAGGCTGATGGGATGGTTAACTATACACACATGCACATACAGCTACATGATGCTAATCTATGAGACTTAACTCCACCACCTTCAACAACTTTCTGGAGAATATTTAAAGACTTTTGAGGCAGAATTTCTCATTTCACCAATGTCAAAAGGCCTTCCATGGCTTCTCTGTCTCTTTGGTTTTGACTACAACTTTCATGGTGAAAGACAAATCACATAAGCTTTACTACCCCGGAGTTTTATTTTCCATCATCTTTGTACCTATTCACTTAAGTATTACACCTACAAACACCATTGTGTTTGCAGAAGAATCTTGTAAAGATTCCAGCCCAGCAGGTGTTTAAAACTTCTCATATTTTAGTATAGTCCTTAAAAGTCCACATTTTTAAATTATGGTACTTAAAATTCATATTTCAACAAGTCATTTTCTTTAATTTCAGAAGTTTTATCAGAATTAGAGTTATTAAATAAATATACAAATATTAGTTCTTTGTTCAATATTTTTAAAAAGTTCATTTACATTGTCACAGTTTAAACAAAAAGAAAGAATATTATATAACTCTAAACACTCACTTTATCAAAATAGTATTTTCCTGATTGTTGGGCTCTCTTTATACATGAGTTATTGAACCATGAATTCATGTCTTCTCATGTAGTTGAGGAGTTACTGAGGGTTTTAAAAAAGAATATATCAGCAATATGCATTGCATGAAAGTTAGATGAGAAAGCAACTTGTCATATATGAAAATATTTCTGCATTTTGGTGGTTTTTATTCCCTGAGTGTGCATGATGAATGTATTGCCAGCATCGTTTGGGGAAAATGGTTGGTTAGATAAGTTACCTGTATCGTCAAGATGGTTGTGAGATGTTGGTGAATTTACGGCATTCCTAAGACATCACAAATTGATTACCTGAGGTAAAATTGCATAGGATATTTGAGGAAGTTTCTTTTGTGGAATTCACTGCAGAAATTATCCCTACATTTGTTCATTTTGGGATGAAAGATGGAAACACTGAGGAAATTCTTTACTTTGTGACACATCTTTCACATATGTGTTACAGAATACACTCAAACATAGAGGAAAATATCTCTTACAGAGTAAATGGCATCACAAAAGAAAATCTTTTTCAGTATAGACAGAAATTCTTAGTTAAGTTATTGTATCTTTCTTGATAAAATTTTCATGGTGTAATCAACAGATTATTTACTTAAACGTTTTTGAGCATACTCAAAACCAGAAGACTTAATTTTGAAGACATCCAAGTTGCAAAAGATAATTTGAATGATGCATTAAGAGTTGGCTTTTATTTTTTAAATTTCTTGAGGACTTTAAGAGCTGTTTAGCTTAAGAAACCAATTTCCATTTTAAATGAGCAAATAATTTCATAAGGTAAATTTTATAATGAATTCGAAATGTTAACAAGAAGCCGTGACCTATTACATTATAACATAAGAGTTTTCATTTGCTATAAGTTCATAAAGATAGAAGCTATTTTTTCTTCACAAGATTACTCTTATAACAATAATACTCTTGTGTAACAATGCAATAGATATAGGCATTAAAAAAGATGGCTATTTGTAGATTTGCCTGACATTGTTCTAAATCAGAATTTTTCATCTTTAGTTAGACATTGTGGTGAATAAAAGCATCAGTTATATTAATGGTTATGCAATGAAAAATTCTTATGTTATAACATAAAACTGTGAAGTTAACCCTGTGCTTTGGCACTGGACATCAAATGTATGAAAAAGACTGTGGGTGCTAACCCGAGATAAAATAGTTTTGTATCATAAAAGTTTTAGGAAGGGATTTTCCCAGACATAGTGTGCTGCAAACTTGCAAATCATAAACAATCCCTTGCATAAAAAATTCAGGCTTCAGATGAAATGCGGAAGGATTTCCCAAAAAGCATACTTGCAGTTTTTTGCAAGTCCCACTTATTTTGCAGTTGCGAAATGTATAGCTTGTAAAATAATACCGTATGTTTTCTACAACAAGATTTCCAAGCTTTAAAAAAAAAGACTGGTGAATCTTCTTGCAAAATCCTCTGGTACATCTGCAAAAATTTGTGACCACACCTTGCAAATTTTTCGCTGATGTCCTTGCATGTAAATTGTCTTTTTAAAGATTTTTTCAGTAGAATTATGAGTAGATTTTATAGAGAGTCAATAGGCATTAATGCCATAGATTTATTGCTAATCTAACAAGATGAAATCCACTTGAGTTGCTTGCAAAGTTTTACACAAATTTTATTTAAATTTTCATATGTTTATTACTCATTGGATATCATCATCCATAGTTTAATTTCTTTTCTTTGATGGTGCTAAAGACTATTTTAAAACTTCGGCAGCTTGAAAAGCCTTCTGCGTAATATTTTGTTAAAATTGTCTCTTTGTTTTTGCAAAATATTTGTGTTAATTTTATCCAAAGTACTTCAAGAGTTGTTTACTTAATTGTTAATTCTAGTCTGTTGTGTTTTCTTTACTTAAAATGGTGCTCCATATATGCAAAAGACCTTTTGATGTGCGAATGTTTGCAAGTATTTTGCAGCCATATTAACATTGCAGTTGTATGTTAGTAAATGCGTGGATATCAACATTCACATCCTTTACAAATATTTTGCATTGAAAATGTAGAATCATGAATTCCAGCAATATTTGCCAAAATTCACCTTTATAGTCACTGATTTTCAAGAATCTGAATCAGCAAAAGTCAACTTTTTCTGTCTTAGTCTTTCTGCAGTTGTATTAATTTTTTGGCTGATGTTATATGGTCAAAACTTGCGAATATGAGCTAGTATTTCGAATGAATGTTTGCATATTTTTGGTGTGAAAAATTGGGAAAACAGGACTTTGTCCTTTAGCAGAATGTTATGGAATTTATTATCTTGTTTTGCCATCTCAGGATTGATATATTCTGTATTTTTTGATCAAACTGACGAATTGTGAAACAAGATTAGTCGTGTAGAATATGTTTGAGTTGTCACTAGTCGCTGATTTGTTTGTGTTAAGTATGGTAATATCTTAGATTCTAACCGAGGATGAGAGTAAATAAATTTTCATGACCAATGCACATCCTGTTTTATTTTTTGAGGTCTTTATTTATTTAAGATTGAGACTAAAAAGTCTCTTCTTCCATCTAACCTGTCGTCAATTGTATTAATAAAAATGTAAATAATGTATATTATCTCATTCTGGCCCTAATTCCTTAATATGCCCACATACTGACAAATTTGTAGTGCATCGTGAAGGATTTGACAGATGAAATGAGGAACAGGCATTGAAGGTTAACAATTGAATTTATTGTCCACACAAGAAAGGTGTGTGCACGTGGCACAAGTGCATAGGACTGAGACTGCTCAGAACCGGAGAAGTGGCCAAGGCCCTAAGCGTGGTCATAAACAATGGCGCAGCATCCTCCGACATACTTCATCTACCAAGAAGTATGAGCAAATAGATGGGGTTCCAATGGGCTCCCCTTTCCCAGCTGTGGCAAATTTATTGATCGAAAATTTCAAAGAAAAAGCTCTTCAATTGGCCTACCTCAAACCTAAGTGTTTCTACAGGTATGTAGATGATAACTTTGTGATTTGGCCACCCAGAAATGATTCCCTTGATGGTTATATATATATATATATTTATCGGTAAGATAGAGGAACCAAAATCTCAGAGGTTGAAGTTGAGGTAGTCTTCTATATTACGAATGGAAGAAATGTTACAAAAAGACCGTGAGTTCGAGGTCAGGTGGATGCAAAATTCTTCCATATGAAATGCATTGCTGAAATCTTTGACGATTTTTTTAAATGCCTTCCCGATAAGCTGGAAAGATAAAACCCGGAATGGTGACTGAAGCGTGGGACCTTCCCGATAAGATATTGAACTTTGGAACAAGTAAGGATGGCACTTATCTAATATTATTTTGCTATCTTCTCTCACGGAAGGGTCCTGAGTTCGACGCTGGGCAGTCTTTTGCGCGAATTTTTGCAATCTGTTTTGAGGCCGTTCTCGATGAGATAGAGCAATCAAAATCACGTTGTTTGCGGATGAGATGGTCTTCCATAGTACTTTAGGAAGAAATGTTACCAATGGCCGTATGTTCGACGCCAGGTGGATCCAAAATGATTCCGTAAGAAATGCATTGGTGAAATTTTGGACAATTTTCTTAAATGCCTTCCCGATAAGCTTCAACGATAAAATCCGGAATGGTGACAGAGGCATTTGAGAAGATTCTTTCATGACGTCCACTGCTTCTCTAGTGGTCCTTGGTTCGATGCAAGAGAGTCATTCCGATTCTACCATGCATTTTAAACGCGAATAACGGAATCTTATTTTAGGACCTTCCCAATAAGATACTAAATTGAAACTTTGAAACACGTGAAAGTGTCACTTATCTAACATTTCCATGCCATTGTCTCTCAAGAACGGGTCCTGTGTTCGACGCCAGGCGGTCATTTACACTAATTTTTTAAAAATTGTTTTGAGGCCTTTCTCTATGCAGGAGACTATTCAAAATCACAGCGTTTGCGTTTGAAGTAGTTTTCTATAGAACCAGTGGAAGAAAGGTTGCATATGACCGTGAGTTCGATGCCACATGGATGATAATTTCTCACCTAAGAAATGTATTGCGGCAATTTTTAAGAATTTTGCTGGATAAGCTTCGAAGATGATACCCGTAAGGGGAACTTATTCTTAAATTTGTACCAATTAGCTTGCAGTATGCAAGCAACTTTTACTCGTGTATATATATATATATATATATATATATATATATATATATATATATATATATATATATATATATATACGGGATACGAATTCTGACCATTCTGTCCTTGGTTCGATGCAAGAGGGTCATTCCGATTCCACCATGCATTTCAAACGGGGAAAACGGAATCTTATTTTAGGACCTTCCCGATAAGATACTGAATTGAAACTTTGAAAAACCTCAGAGTGGCACTTATCTATCATTCCCATGCCATTACCTCTCACGAATGGGTCCTGAGTTCGACGCTAGGCGGTCTTTTGCGCGAATTTTCGAAAATTGATTTCTGTCCTTCCTCCGAGCCATAGAACAGTGAAATTCACGGAGGTTGGAGATGAGATGGTCTTCCATAGTACGAAAGGAAGAAATGCTACCAAATGACCGTGAGTTCGACGCCTAGTGGGTGCAAAATTCTCCAGTATAAAATGCATGGCGGTCAATTTTTACAATTATTTTGAATGCATATCCGATATAAAATGGAATATACATAGAGGCTATTCATATGTTTCAGATACGCTGTCCGCCCTTACTCTGACGGTTCTTGGTTCGATGCCAGAGCGTCATTTCTATTCTATCGTGTATTTCAAAGGTGGATAGCGTATTCTTATTATAGGACCTTCTTTATAAGATATTGAAATGAAACTTTGGAACAGGTCAGAAAGGCACTTATCTTACATTAATATGCAATTGTGTCGCACGATCGGGTCCTTAGTTCGTCGCCAGGCGGTCTTTTGCGCGAAGTTTTGAAATTGTTTTGAGGCATTACTTGGCACGATACTGCATTCAACTGATAGCTTGCAGTTTGCAAGCAACTTTTACTCGTATAATAGATATCTTACTGACTGTACCATTAGCAATGATTCCTTTCATCGTCTCTCCTAGAAGATGGCTGCTTACCTTGGCATTGTCCACCGCGTGGTTGTCGATAAGGTTAGATGTACTAGAACAAGTAGATCATTTTTCATACATGGGCAGCCTTCTTTCAAAGGATGGAAGATGCACGACAAAAATTAGTTGAAGGAATGCGTTATAGTACATTTCTACATAAGATAAAGTAATCTTATTTGGGGACATTTCTGTCCTTCTATGGATATGAAATTTTAGAAACTGTCAGTTTTGACCCTACCAAATGGTTATATGAAATCTTTTTGTATGAGAAATTCCTGGATAGTTCCAGAAGATCCTAATTCTCCCAGAAATATACAATGGGAAAATTGTATCTATTTATGAGACTATTGGCGAGAATATCTCTCAGATACAGGTTGGGCATCATTGAAAGAAAGGCGGTTAGAAGCTAGGTTGCGACTCCTTAATAAATTTAGAGAAAGCACGTTTTCCCATGACGTAGTTGATATTATGCGACCCCCCTGTTACTTCGGCCGATCCGACAATGAGAGCAATATAAGAGAAATAGACGCTAGAACTAGTTGATTTAAGAACTCATTCTTTCCGCGAACGATACGCGATAGTAATAGGCTAAAAAAGTAGCTCAATCGATTGGTGTTTACACCCCCTGCCACACGCCGAAAGGCGGCTTGCAGGGTATTCATGTAGATGTAGATGTTAGATGTAGACCCTCTCGGGTTCAGATCCCATGAGCGACTGGACCCTCGCAGCAGGAGGGATTTCAAACCAATTGACTGTGTCGTGAACTATTTAAGTTATAAACTACTGAAAACGGAAAATTGTTTTATTCGTTGTATCACTCATTCAAAGGAATTTACCAGCGTCTTTTGATTGAATTTCTATTCTATCAACCTATTCACGAGTCAAGCTCTTTCTAAGAGCTCGTAATTAGCTACTTGGGTTGGGTGTGGGGGAGGGGATTCCTTTTATTATAAAGAAACCATACCTAATAGAATGTCGTCTGTAGACCTTCGATCGAAAGATGCCGATCTGATTACGAAAATTACTACATTCTGTATAGGAAAAATCCAGGATTTCATTAATCACCTGAGAACTTTATATCTTTTGTTTATTATCATATGATCATTGTCATTCTCAAAACGTGTAACAAATCAATGTATATAATTTAGAATGAAATTTTTTAAATAAAAGAATTAGGCCAGGCAGCGCTTCACTGATGGCAGGAAGCTGAAGTACTCGTTCTTGCAAAATCATTCTCGTGAAACGGATAGGGTATATTGGCCATATTGGATCATTGTTAGTACTGTGTTAGGTTCGTGATATAATTCTGTTTGATTGCTGTCGTGCAAGAGAATTCATCTTTAACTCGGGGTTTTCTCAAGAAATAATGGATGAAATAACCCTGGATAATTTCTGTAGGCTATGTTTAAAGGAAACTTTTACTTTAAGCAACATTTTCTCGCAGCGTTCAGCATCGGGGGACCCAGTTTACAAGACGTTGAACTTTCTTTATGATTTAGAGGTATGTTTATTATCTTTGCGGTCTCAATCTTCGTTATTATAGTCATACACTTATTGAAATGGGAAGCATAGTTGTGCATGTATGTTTTTATATATAATTGGGATAGAAATATATCATAAAATGTCCGGATTTCTCATTTGTTGACTTTAGTGTTTGCTTTTGAATCTAATTCACGTCTTGGAAATGAAGATAGGTCGCAGTTTTCGGAACATTATTAATTATAGATGGGTTTCGCTTTACTTTTAGTAGTATTACGTTTGTTAATTTGTATTGCCTGTTATTATATTAAGCACAGTCTTTTATGGATTCTAAATTTAATGAAACTTGTAACAACTTTTATCGAAACATTCTAAATATATATGAACGAACACAAAGGCAGTCATTCGCGGATTTAAATATGTAAGAATAAACAAGTGAATTATTTGCTCAGTGTTGATTAATTGATGGAGTTAAGTTTTCTACTACAGTTTAAGCTGTAACGTGAGTCTCATTGTTTACTTAATTCCTCAAACGAAATTATTGCTCTTGCTGCTTTTGCCATGCTCTTTTCCTCTTAAGTTCGTTATTTGTTTTTGTAACGGAAATAATAAATGTCGAACATTTGTTTTGCTTCGCCTAAGAATACTCAATCACGGAAATTTTCTTTAAGATCAAATTGTCGGCTCTTCCCCATACATTTCATACGGGCCTATCTTTCCTAGATATTCTTAAGAGGGTTGTTCAATAACCGTCGTAGACGTTAGGGTGACTGGTTGTTTTTAACCAAGGTATTTTACAAATTTTTCGTCAATTTTGTCATAAAATTCTTACAATTTGAATTCCAAAACAGTATTCTACGACGAAAATGGAAATCTATATTACCTATTTCTTTCCTTTGTTACTTTTCTCGATTTTATGTTAACTTTATTTCTAATTTAATTCTGCTAAAGAAAAAAGTCAGTAATTGATGAAAATAGACTTTACATGCTTTTCCTATGTGAATAATTTTGAGTTGTCCAGTAGTAATTTGAGCTAAACAATGTATAGTGTAAACTATAAGTTGCACAGGGCTACCAAATTTTTAACATTGGGGCCCTGACCCACACACCTCAGGAAAATCGTTCCCAGCAATCATGGGTCCAATACCAGAAGGCCCCGAAACTCAAACTTCCCAATAAGCATACACTGCACGAATTTTCGAAAAAATTTTGAGGCATGTCTTGGTACGGTAGAGAATTTAAAATCACCGTCGTTGTAGATGTGGCAGTCACCTGCATTAACAATCAAGGAAATGCTTCAAAATGAGCATGAGCTTGTGGGTGCTAAATTCTTATACTTAAAATATGTTCCTGCGATTTTAAAGATTGCCTTCCCAATAACATAAGACCCAGCATGTGCACAGAAATCAAAAATACATTCATATACACAGTTCACCTTTTTCTAATGATCCTTGGTTCAGTGCCACTGTGTTATTTGCATTTCCCCATTCATCTCAGATGTGGATAACATAACTTATTTTCTGATTTTCCTGATATGATATCAACCTCAAGCTTTATATACAGTTGAAGTCTCCCCTAGGAAATACAGGTCATCGAACCTTGTGAAAAGGCTCTGGGTTCAACACCAGGCGGTACCTCCTTGTATGGTGGGAATTTCAAATTTTTTAATTTTACACTTTCCACAAGGATAGAAAACCATGACCCTGCAAATGAATAGAATATTTACAATAATCCTTCTGTGCATATTATGAATTCTGCTCTGAGCTTAAAGATCTATTTGTCCAAAAGTCATTACTGACTGCTTGCATTCTCCCAATTCTTGAATATCTATCTCGTATCTGCTCCACCAAAATTCTCTCAGCTGTCCTCCTAAGTTTCTTTGCATCCATCCTTGCATCCCAAAACCACATAACTTGCTCCAAACTCAAATATTTTTTTCTTTCATTATTTATTACAATATCTTCTGTGCTCCATCACTTAGGTTATTATTACTACATATATTGTAATGAATAATTCTGTTCCATTCGGCTGAGCGTTTTTCATTTTTGTGTTGTGAAAAATGTTATGTGGTGGCACAATGAGGAGAGGGGCTTTGTGAAAATGAGGAGAATGCTTGTGGAATCTGGGCAGGATGGAGTGGAGGCAAATAAGGGAGTATTTGAGCTCACCGATGGGCTGCAGTGATCACCTTTTTCTTTTCCTGTATTAAGTATTGTCACCTGGAATAAAGGACGTTAAATTTCTGTTATCGAAAGAAAAATTTGTTACATTTGGTGCCGTGATCAGAATAAACCACAAAACTTTTTTCATTACACAAAAATGAAAAACACTCAGCCAAACGAAACAGAATTATTCATTACAATATATGTTGCAATTAGGGAGAGCCAGGTGACAACATTATCATACAACTAAAAAAGAAAAACATTCGGAAATGTCTACTTATGTTAAAGCTTGAAAGCCTCTTCAGGTAACATGCAACCATCCCTTATTTCCTTCCTTAATTTTAACTTTTCATGATAATTGCCATGTGCATTATAATTTGATTTCTCTAATCTGTAACTTAATCCCTCTATACTTTGCCAGCATTTTTTACTTGAAAAATCCCTACTATTCTATTCACCATTGTCTTTGTCTCTAAAGACCCCCACCCAAGAATTTGTAACATTTTCATATAATGTCCTCTATTGTGTTGATTTAATATATACCTAGATGCTGTCTGTTGCACCTTTTAAAGTTTCTTCATATTAGTTTTGCTGTGTGGATTCCTTACATTTGATGCATATTCTAATTCAGGTCTTACTAATTTTTTATTGACTATTCTATATTTTACTATACTCTTTTGCTTCCTTAATTAATCCATTTAACACAACGATGGAAATGTAATTTTTTACTTAGCACATGAAGTTGTGCGACTAACCCAAGGTTATACAAGAAGTGTATACAATTTATCCATTTAAGTTACTCATCACATAATGAAGATTTTTAAACACTTTAGAGACTAAGTTAATAATTATCCCAATCAATATTTTTTGTCAATTACAACAGCTTAGTTAATACACTATTTTAGAAAGTTTTTCTCTGTTAGCTTCATTTATGACTTCTCCATATCCAGAACCTTTAACCGGCTGGAGAGTTTTTCCTCCTGCTTCACTCTGCAATATTCTGATATTCTCTTCAGCATTCGTATAAAATATACAGGCATCAGCATATAGCCAAATTTGGAATCTGTGAGCTTTGGTGGATATAAATAAAAAAGTATAGGGGCCAATCACACTTCCCTGGTGCCCTGATAACATGCCTTTTCAGATGTATTTTCCCTACCTTTTAAAAACTTTTGCAACCATCTTTTAATCCTTAGATTTATGCCCATTTTCTCTACTTTTGTTGACAACAAAAGATGAAAATCCACCATTTAAAATTCCTCCATTCCATCCTAAATGGTTGTTGCAGATCTCTGGAAATTCTCGCCTTTTCTTTATGTATGCCTTCATCTGCCATGTCTCTCTATCTCACAAACATCTATTTTCTTTAACTTTCCCCTACATTTAACTTTTTCCCCAAAAAACCTTCCATTGAACTTTTTCACCAAAATTTATATTCATCTCATATAATAATCACTAAAATAATTCTTAAGAATTTGGGGGGAAAGGGTAAAAAGCAATTCTATGATTTATGTAGGAAAATTTACGACGAAGGAAAGTGGTCAGAGGATTTTACCAAGTCTATCCTGATTCCGTTACAGAAAAAGAATAATGCTTTAGAATTCTGGGATTACCACACAATTAGTTTAATCTCTCATGCTGCAAAAGTAATTTTAAGGGTCATAAGCAGAAGAATCGAGGGCAAAACTAAGGAATTCATAGGGAATGATCAGTTCAGTTTTCAGATAGGGAAAGGGACGAGGGATGCAATTGGGGTTATGAGGGTTCTCGTAGAACGAAGCTTAGAATTAAAAAGGGATGTTTGTGTATGTTTTGTTGATTTTGAAAAGGCCTTCGATAGAGTTCAATGGCCAAAACTGATGGTGATACTAAAGAAAATTGGGTTGGATTGGAAAGATAGGCATTTGGTGCAAAATTCGTATTTAAATCAGACCGCACGAGAGAAGAGAGAGAATGGGGAATCGGATTGGAGGCTTTTGAGATGTGGGTATGGCATAGAATGGAGAAAGTAAGTTGGGTCGACAGAAAAAGGAACAAGGAGATTCTAGAGATGGTTGGGGAGAAAAGGGCAATGATTGAAGTAATTAGAAATCGACAAAAGAAATGGGTGGGTCAAGTATTGAGAGGAGAGGGACTATTGAATAAAGTGTTTGAGGGAAGAATACTAGGGAAAAGACAGAGGGGAAGACAGAAGACAAATTAAGGGGTGAGATAAGTTACCGATAATTGAAGGAGAGGGAATTAAATAGAGATTGTGGGGGCAAATGAACCTACCGAAAGGTAGAACACTTATATAAATATAATAATCACTATTGTGTATAATTTTCATCTTTATATAGTTATATCTTATTGACTGTACCATTAGCAATGATTCCTTTCATCCTCTCTCCCACAAGATGGCTGCTTACCTTAGCATTGTCCACCACTTATTAACTGTTCCCCTGTCAACAGCCAATTTTAATACTGAAGTGAACATCATAAAACATATTGCGCTTAGCAATGGCTTCAACCCCAGCATCATAGACAATATAATAGGCAAGAAAAATAAGAAAATGGTCCGCAACAAAATATTTCGTGGTATTAAATGTACTGATAAGAAATGGTGTTCCTTTATTTACTTTCGTGATAGTTCCTACTTCATATCCAACAGTTTTAAAGATAAATCCTAGTGTACATTCAAAACAGGTCCAAAGCTTAAAGATTTAATAGTGAATTGTAAAGACTCTATCGATATACTCAAGAGAAGTGGGGTTTTTTGTCTCATTTGTGACGATTGTGACGGTTTTCATGTGGGGGAAACCGCAAGTTGTTTCCAGACTAGATTGCAAGAACACAAATGTGCCTACGTCCATCAAAACCCCACCGCTTCCCATTTCAGCACACATTTATTAGAAAAAGGACATTTTAGTGGACATGAGTGTATTGCATGTGTGTGTCCAGAGTGCTATAATAGATGCCCTGGAGATGGTTGAAATTCTGAGAGGTTCTTCCTCAAACATGATTACCTTTTTCCCAATCCCTCCCCCATTTTGAAAACTATTGTTTCCTACCTCACCCCTCTACCCCTACCCTTTCAACATAATGCGTTACTTTATATCTATGCTGTTCCCCCGTTTTGGATTACTTCCTTTGTCTCCTCTCCCTCCCCCACCTCACCTTACTCCTCCATTCCCACCATTACTGTTTTCCGATGCGCCACTTGTTTTGTCTACATTTTGTGTATATCCTGTGTTGTTTATCCTATCCTGTTATCTGATGATGCAGCCATGCTGCAAAAACCATGGTCGTTTCTGTATTATCTCTGTGGTTTAGTAAAAGATTCCTCAATATGGATTTTGTTAGAATTAATAATTACAACAAATTTATACCTGATTGCGTGTCATTATTAAACTTTTTTATGTTATCTATATTGCTGTTCCCTCTCATCTCTTCTGCTTTGTTACATGAGGATTCCTTTTGACTTTTTTCTGATAGCTTAGTATGAGGGAAGAAAAAGAAGATAGAGCAAAATAGAACAATCTGCATCCCACCTTTGGAGCGGATTTTAGGACAAGGTGAGGATTCCTCTATCAGGCTTGTCTCATGTGTAAAGCTAGATAAAAAGTTGCTATAAGGTGTTTCCTTAGGTTGCAAACTTATAAAACATATTGCATACAGCATATTGGCAGTACAGTGTTCTATGTGGTTTGGAGTGTTTTGAAGAGATAGTAAGCCAAGACAGTCACTAGCATTGAAAAATTTCTAAATTAAAATTTCCCTCTTTGTATATGTGGCAACAAATTGATATTTAGTGGAATGATAAATTCTGAAAATGAAATTATTAAAGAAGGCACTCCATCTTTCTGAAAACTCACAACTCTTTAAAACTGTGAATTATCCTCTCTGGAGCATACCATCATAGCTTCTGGCAATGCAACATTGTGGATTTTGCAGAGAACAAGTAAAGAAACTATGAGGATAGTGAAAAAGTACTATTCTTTTCCTTTTTTCTCTGATAAAATGAAATTTTCTATTATGTAAGTAACTAAGTTACTTTGTGCAAAAAGCTAACAGTTCTTAAAATATGATGTAGTCCAACCACCATTACACAATTGTAATTTTATCCTGTTTAAAACATGGTTCTTGCTAGGTCATCAGAAAAACATCTTAACTAGGTTTTACTGTAGTTAATCTCACTGTATTAGGTTTAATAAATTGTTTTTTGTGTTTTTTAGTTTCTTTTCTTATTTGAAACTTCAGTTTCTATCATGGTGATTCTTTAAAATTGGAGAGAGATATTCTTTTATTTTTGAAAATCAAGGAATAGTGGATATTTATGCATATTTTATAAGTTAAATTTAGTTCCATAATTTTTGATGGGGGAATTATATAGTTTTTATCTTAATTATCATCCCTAACTCAGTTCTTTAAATCTTCTATTTTTATTTTATTTTCTCCTGTTTGTTATTGTATCGAATGGAATTTTACCATGGCTGCTGTTGCATCTGATAGTGATAAACGCTTCAATAAATTAATCTTCCAACAATTCCAACCTCTACGACTCTTAAATGTTATTTTATCTTGAATTTAGTTAACCACTTCATTGATACATTGAACTATTATTATTAAATACCAGGTACCTTCTGTTGTAATATCCTTACTCACTGTCATCTATATATAATTAACAAACTGTCCGTCCGTCCATCTGTGCTCTTTTTTATTTTGGAAATGGTTTTATGTAGAGGTTTGAGACAAATTGCATTGAATTTCTTCCCCTAGGATAACTATTCCTATCACCCTGAAGGCCTGTGTTGGGGCCTGGAGGGCTAAATTATTGCAACAAAGTAAAGCAGCAGTGAATCTTGCTCACCCATTCTTCTCACCTCATCTTCCCTGACTCAAAAAGTAAACATTCAAGTTTCTTTATTTACATTTTTATTAGAATAATACTAATAGGTGTTTATGGCAATCTGCCATGTCCTACATATTATGTAAATATAAGACTGAATTCCATTCGTCAACATATTGTTGTCACTGGTTTCAATGTGCTTTTCGCCAAGCTAATTTTCATCTTCGTCTCATTCTCAAGGAACATTTTCTATATTTTGTTTTGTTCGGAGTTAACCACAGAGAATATGGTATTATCACTATTTTTCCCCTGTTGAGATTCAATGGGCAGTGCAGCATGTCTACTTAATTTACTAGAATCACTCATAAATATTGATCTCTTCCATGACACACATTTCTTTTGAAATAGAATAATTAAGAGAGGTTTCAATAAAGAGTTATTTCAGCATTTCTGTCTTCTTGTTTTTAATACATAAATTTTGCAATTGCTTTATTTCTTGTATAATTTTCATTTATTATTTTTCTTAACCTTTCACTTATTACCTGTTCTGTTGTAATATTTTAAATTACCAAATCAAATTCTGTAGTCCAAGTCCCCTCTCTTTCTTTTCCTCTATCATATATTCTTTTTGTATTGCTCTTATTTTATTTTAACTTGTGAAATAGGCATTCCTGTAAAGGAAGAAAAAAATAATGTTTCAGGGTTAGAAGTATTAGCAAAATCCCTAAAACTGAGCTTCTTGGAATTCATTGAATACTAAGTAAAACCTTCCTTCTGCAAGAAAGAAGTGCACTGTGCACAAATTCTCCCCAAGTTTTCCTTTCCTATTGTTAAAAAGGAAGGTGCTTAAAATCCTACAAGTCCTCCTTTTTGTAATTTTGTCCTTAAATTCATGTCAAGAGTTTTACTTTTGTGAATTTTTTCATAGTACTTCATTGCATTTTTGACTCAAAGTTAGTGACATTGGGTGATATAAAAATGAGTGTGCAATGGAGATTATTATCCAAGAAATGTTATTGCTTTTATTAATTGGTGGATTACTCTCTATTTGGTGTGACTAAGGTGGGAAAGAAGAGGAAACTCAATTCCTTTGTCTTCAGATGTGCAATATGTGTAGTAGAAAGGTTAAACCTAAAAAAATTATTGTTGAATCATAATTTCTTTTAGATTGGATTTGAAAGATCCATGATTTCTGTATGAAAATAAATAATTCTCATGTAGAAATTATTTTATGATATTTTTTTTCAAACTCAAATTTATAGTTCTTTTGATATTCAATATGTGAAACATCAGATGAAATTTAAAGGAAACTTTCAAAAAATAATTTCTTATTAAGAATCATTTCTGTTCAAAGAGAAATTGTTTACTTTTTAATAAAATAATTAATAATGATTTAACGATAATTATGTATGATTTTATGCTGAACCTTTTTACTATAGTCTGTTAATTACAGTTTTGCCTCAATTTTTATGATTAATTTTGAATATCTTAAAATTGTGGTCCTCTTCTTTAAGCAATCCCATCATCATACTCACACAAGGTGAGGTGTCAGCTGTTGATTGTATATTTAACATTTTTGAAATTGAATTTGAAAACATTTCAGATCTGCCAAGATGATGGTCTGCCCTCTCAGATATGTGCACCATGCTTATGGAGGATGATTGAATTTGAAGCTTATAAAAAGAATGTACATTGTGCCAAACTAGAGATCTTGAAATTATTTGGGGAGGTAAGGAAGGTGAGTCTATGCACTTTATCTTTTCAACTGCTGTACTTTCAAGCACATTCTTACCAATATCTCACTCACATCAAATATGCTTTGTGAAATAGTGGTTGGTAAATAAAATTGTGCTCTAAGCAAGTGCACAGTGAATATATGGGAAATATTTTCGGGCAAAGCATCCTATAGCTTAAGCTCTATATAGCTAACCATCACCATGGAAAGATATATAATACGGACCAAGCAACTATCTAGTAGATAACTTTTATCTATATGTTAGCCGACTATCAGATTTGACTAGACATTAAGGGACTGGGTCTTAGTATGACTAAGATTTCATTTTGAGATGAAAGTCTTGAGAAAAATATTGAGCCACATATTCTGGAAATTTGAAAGTAACTGTAACAACCATACAATTAGGTCAAAAATGCAACTAGAATTAAAATTAACGTGTAACTGCAGCACTGCGTTCTATTCTTCCTACTTTTCTTATCCTCTATATATTATTTTAAAACATGCTTTTTTGGTGATCGGGGCTTTTCTTCCTTGTTACTAGACCAATACGTATAAGTGAATGACCGTTTGAAAGGAAAAGTTGTCAGGTTCCTGCTAAAAATAGTCAAACATATTAAAAATCCACCATTTGTTAGAAAAATTGAATTAATATCTTAATCATCGCGTTGCTTCCTGGACGAAAAAATGCCCGGGTTGCTATATACAGATTAAAATTGTTTACTTAGTGATGAGTGTAAACAAGTTTTAAAATCGAATAATATTCTCGATCATAATTTGATTGAAGCAGTGTTAGCAATTAATATTATAGTCTCCATGAACAAAGACCTCGATGTTGTACACATCCACAGCAGTTTAATAACCACATTGCATCTTATGGGAGCAGAACAACGGCCAAAGAAACATGAACATTGCCGGATATGAAAGTTTGTGTCACGGTTTTATCGTGTGGTATGTTTGAACAATTTTCCATCATATTACTTCCCGGTAGTTTTAATTTAAGATCGACCATATTACAATTAGATTTTGGAGTATTCATAGAAAAATTAGAGATTTTGATTACAAGTCATGCGATCAAAATAATTAGGTCGTTTTCCAAGTATTCAAATTTATTTTGGTGAAACTCTCGTCTGTTGAAAATTTTCTATATACCCTACCAAATGATTTTTATTGTTTATATTTTACTCACAGAATAAATAATATACAACATTCATTCATATCTTAGAGTAAATAATAGGATATCATACTTGCGATTCAAGAAAACTCACCTCTATGTAATAGAAGCGCAACGAAAGCCCAAGCTTGCATTTCCATTCGCTATGCCTGGAATACAAAAAGATGCTGAACCAATTTAATAGTATGAGTAGTAGTAGACGTAAGAGTAGTATTTTAAAATCTAAGTTTTGTGAATGGGTTAAAATACCATGATTGACTACAATATTTGTGTGAGAGACATTCAAAAAATGCGGGCAATGGGTTTGCTACATTTTCTATACTTTACTTTGCACTTTTACAATGTATCACAATGTATAGTCTTATGAAAGTGAGACTCACACCGCAGATGCTTCCCTCTCCCAAATTAGTTACATTTTCTCTCATTCTACGCCGGCAGGACAAGCTTTCAATTAATTATTGCTGACTATATATCTCTCAGTAATTGGATAAATCTGATTCAGTGAATTTATGAGATGCAATTTCATTTCAGATGAGTAGTAGTTATTTTTATATTTCGTGTACGAAGCGAAAAAATAGAAAATAAATAAGTAACGTGGATGCAGGAGGTATATTTGTTGCTTTATCTTGGTTATATATGTTTAACACGAAGCCTTAAGTGACACATCATAAAAGGAAGTGCTATTTAGAAAAGAGCAGAGTTTACCAAAATGTGATGGTGGCAATGTAGTAGTGATGTTTGTATTTTTGTCTAAGTTCGTGATGTAAAAATACATTAAGTGAATTGAGGTATAGGATAAATTATATATACGTCGTTATATCAATGATGCATACTATTCCTGATTATAGTGCTAAAAGAAAATTTTTAAAACATTCTATAACATTTACATTCTCACACTCTCTAAGATATTAGGGACTTCCTTAAGGTTCAAGTGGTAAGGGATTTGAAAACGCAAGACTTTGAAATTGCCCATAGAGTTTCGTTACTGGACGTGTAGATACCGATACCTATTGCATGTCAAAACTGACACCATCAAAGAAATTGTTCCTGCTAGCAGGTATTACTTAATAATACCCTTTTTTCATCTGATGTCTTAATAATTTCCATCAGGTGTGACAATCAAAAGAACTATAAAACATCAAATTTGACTTTGAGAACAAAATGTTTCAAAAATTATTTTTATGTAGGAACTATCTGATAGTCTCAGACATTTTATGGCCTCAATAAGGCAGTGTTTATGAACAATTTGTCACTATTTATTTAAAATATTTAGAGTTATAACATGTTCAAATGTAATTAGTTTTGCTTCAGGAATGAATGTTGTTTAGAACCAGTCTACTGGGTACCATAGTCTGATAACAACCTCTGAGGTTTCCCAGCTTTAGGAAAATGCTTATTTTTCAGACACTTTATACAGGTATGGGCATTTGCCCTATTTAACGGATTTAACACAAACTGGAAATACATCCATTATCACTAAAACTTGATTATTTTAGCAACGGGAAGTGGACCATCAATCAATTTTAAGGGCCATTTGGGATTATAGGCTGGTAAGTCCCTTCATAATTTTGATTTTGGTATTTTATTTTCTGACAAACCTTACATTTTACATGTAATTTCCATATGAACCTAGCCATCCCCTTACAGTGATATAATTCTTTCACTAATACTATTGTTTTCTTGGTGCTGACATTACCATACCTTCGATTAATGTAGCCAATAACACTTTCCTTCAAACCCTCTGGTAACAGAAAGATAACACAATTTTTACATAACATCCCCTGAAAAAGTTTGTAATTGCAGTTACTATCATATTTACCTCCACTATTTTCCAGGTCCCGTAATATTGGTCCTACAATTATATCTTGTCTCAGCCTTGCAATGAAATATTGGAAATTGGCAATTTGCCACATTCTAGATCAATTGGAGCCATTAGGATATAAAAGGATAGTCTTTGGATGGCTGATCTCCTTTGCTCTATCCGGAGCATTTCTACTCAGCCAATCTGGCACCACCTTAAGTCCTCCCAGAATATGTTCAATTTCCATGTTGTACTTTTGAAGAGTCAATTACCATCTAATTAAGTGAGCGTTGTTAAGATGACACAAAAATACCTATGACTTATGGTTCACCATGTATCACCATGACTGGATAACCGAGAGCAATATGTTACTAAGGCACCAACATTTCCCTTTTTCTCGTTGTGTAAAGAAGTTCGGGGCCATTGAACGTTTGCTTAAAAAACTTATGACCCCTTCTTCTCCACTCACATCCATTTAGAAAAGGGTGCCTCCTATCGCATAATTACTATTATCGGTTTGAAAAATAAAAGGTTTTTCATAATCAGAATACCCTAGTATTACACACCTCAGAAACAACTCCTTTAAATTAGCAAAAGCCCTCTCATGCACTTTGGTCCACATCCACTTTACTCCCTATTTTAATAAGTTTAATAAAGGAACAATACAGTCCGAATATTTTCAAAAAAACTGTGTAGAAATTGAGAAAATTCTCTCAGGTTTCCAGCCAGGTAGGAATGATCGGAAGTACCGACGTTTCGGCCACTATCACTGCTGCCATTTTCAAGGATGTTGACCATTGGTGATCGTCCTATATATATTTAGTTAGGCATTCACTCTCACTTTCTAAGTTGGCGCAACGTGCCATTCCAGGCTTTACTCATCACTATGCCTTCGTCTCTATTAAAATTATTCTTATTGAGGCAAATTTGGATCGCCTCTTTGTAAATACGGTACCAATATCCATGGCCTCTGCACAAGATTTTAGTGTTTTTGAAATCGATTACATGATTCTCAGTCAGGGAGTGCTCAGCAACGGTGGATTTTGCTGGCTGCTCTAGTCTAATGCTCCTTTTGTGCTCTTTTATTCGCGTGTCCACGGTTCTAGCCATTTCCCCTATGTATACCTGCTCACACATACAAGTGACACTGTATACTCCTACAGTCTTCAGGCCTAAATGATCCTTGACGTTGCTCAAGAGTGAGCTAACTTTGTTATGCGGTTTGTGGACCGTTCTTATGTTATGTCTGCCCATGATTCTGCTAATCTTCCCAGACACAGTGGAGACGTAAGGGAAACATGCAGTCGCAACTGGTTTCTCTTCTGGCGCTTTCTTCACCTCACATACTGCCCTTTTAAGCGCCTGGTTTATGTTATGCATTCGGTGTCCATTCCTCCTAAAGATGGACCTAAAGGTGTTCTATCTCCTTTGGAAGACTCTCCCGGTCTGAGATGCTGTAGGCCCGGTGGATTAGCGTCGATAGGACTCCTTTTCGCTGACTTGGATGATGGTGGCTTTCAGCATTTAAATAGCTGTCAGTGTTGGAGGGCTTCCTGTACACGCTATGTCCTATAGATCCATCCTGATTCCATCTAATTAAGATGTCCAGGAATGGAATGCAATTATTATGCTTGACTTCCATAGTGAATTTTATCTTTTGGTGTGTAGAAATTGCTCACACCCAAAAATCCCCTCAGCTGGTGAGCCTTGTTTGGGGTTTCTGCTCTCCGGATAGCATCCATTCCAAATTCATCCACACTAATTCCCTCCGTGGAGAGCTCATGTCCAAGAAACCTCGCTTCATTTCTAAAAAAAATTTGATTTCTCTAGATTTAAAGACCAACCTCCTTCGAAAAGCTTGGTAAATAACAACTCCAGATGTTGCAAATGCTCCTCAAATGAGCAAATAACACATCGTCAATATACGCAACCACAAATTGAGTGAAATCATGTTTCCATACGTCATTCAAAGATCTGGTCAGTGCGGCGCCACTATTCTTTAATCCAATCAGTACCCTGTTAAAGACATAAGTGTGACCTCAATAAGAGAGCGTGGTATATTTCCAGTCATCTGGATGGATAGGAATTTTCCAGTAAGAGGACATAAAATCCATGGTACTGAATATTTTCTTTCCTGGGAATGTGAGTCAAAGAACGAGAAGTGGTATTCAGATGACAAGCATCTAAACATAACCTAATCTTTTCGTTCGGTTAGTCAATAATGGGTTCAAATAGCAGCTACTGGAAGGTTGTGAAGCCGCATGGGTGAAAATAAGGACCGCTCTTTTAAACAACGAAGCAAGTTTTATTCAACACAACTGAACTACAATGCACGTGGTCGGATTGCGACCTTGACTCGTCTTGTATGAAAGGTAGATTGCTTCCGCAGCGACGGTTGAGAGTAGACTGAGAGCAATGGCTGCTGTCTGTCCCTGGCCGTCACTTTTTCTGCCCTCTGGTGGTGCCCCTTGGCTACCGAGCATCCAACATGGCCGCTGTCCGCTCTGTTTGGTCGCCCCATCAGAGGGCTATGTGGCGCGCCCAACATGGCCGCTGGGCGCTCTGAATGGCCACCACAGTTGGATACCTTCATTTATCACCTGAGCATCCACTTCTGCCTCATAACATTAGAGGAATAGGATGAGTCCTTTGAGCAAATAGAGTGGTATCCGTAAGCTTTATTCTGAAATAAAATCCCTTTATAACTCATGGTTTTTTTAAAATACAGGTTGGAATTTCTGCAAGAGCCTACTGACGGCTTTCAATTCTGATGCATTAAATCACCTCATCTCTCTAAAATTAGTTTACTATCAAAATTTGGATCAGAATGGATGCCATAGTCCAATGGAGGTTCCCTTTGATGATAAGGAAGAGATAAGGGACCCAATGGCATCTTTAGATGAACACAATTTTCTTCAAAATTTATGATTACTTTATATTCTAACATAAAATCCCTTCCCAGGAATACCAGTTTAATTGAATCCTTTATTATCAAGCACACAACATCTATTATGGAGTTCCCAAATTTATTAGGCAGGAGCACTTGATGAGTGACTTCATTATAAATGCACTAATCGCATATGATTTATTAAGAGGTAAAATTGGGAATCAGGTTGTTTTTCAATCAAAGTTTTAAATATTTCTTTGGACACCACTGAGGCCTCACATCTCGAATCCAACAAAATCTCAATAGGCTCATCACTGCAATGTGCATGTATTATCAGAACATTAGGGTTCAATCTAATGAAAGAATAAGTAAGACTTTGTAGTTTCCTCAGGAAAGGTTTTTATTAACAATCGGTTTTGACTCTCGTGAGTCATCTTCAAGGTGCACAGCACCAGAAATCTTTTATTTCATACCCAATTTTGAGGGGAGGCTAAGGAGAGAGGAAGGGTTGGTAAAGGGCATGTCATTGGCAAGTTCAGAGGTCGCAGACATGATCTCAATGACCTCTAGGCTATTCAGTTTCCTCCATTTCAGCTGTTGGTGATGGACTCATGTGGTGAAGGAACACTTGTGTCCGCACTCTAGGAGGTGCTATCTGAATGCAGATTGGGAAGTTCCCAATCGGAGCACCTTTGATGTTTGGCCACCTTTATCTTTCTGACGTATTGTCCGATATACCCAATCCCACAGTCCTCACAACTGAGCTGGTAAACCCCTGGTCAGTCTGTGTCTTCCACCTTATCTTTCACAGGTGGTAATGACCTCTGTAGGCTGCTAGGGGTGTAGAAACCTGCTTTCAAGTGGGCAGGTAGGAGGTTTTGAAGGCAATATGAGATCTTTCCCAGAAAAGGAAGTTTGACCAATTAAGCTTCGGTTCTTCTATGGGTGAGAGGGAAGGGAAAATTCTAGACGAAGCTATTCTTTTTAGTTTCTTGGCCATATCACACCACACAATCCACAAGGCTAGGGGAATATCCATTATTATAAGCTATGGCCTTGATCATCCGAATTTCTATTTTAAAGTTCTGCTGGGATATTAATAAGGTGGTGGATGGAAGGCTGCATGTTTATGCGAGAAATGGTGGGAAGATACATTAGGGATGACAGGGTCACTATAACTCTCCTTTTGAAATATCTTAAATCCTGCACTATTATGCACCACTGAGATAGTCAGGTGCAAGAAATTCAGTGCACCATTGTCTTCTAACTCACTCGTGAATTCAATCCAGGGATGTAAATGTAAAACAAATGTTAATAAACTGTAAAAAAGTTTTTGAATATCTGGTATTGTTTGTACGAGGGCGGTTCAATAATTACCCGTGTTTGAAGAAAAAGGACATTCCTGAGGGAAGTTGGTGTTATCATTGTGTGCTGCCATCTATCGACGCCGAAACAAATTTCAGACTGATTGATAGGTTGGATTTGGAAGCCATTCGAGTAAGACATGTTTTGTGATTTTCACTAAGATAGAAAAAGAGCAGTATCATTCGATAATTGCTTTTGGTTTTTTGATGGAAAAATACGAGGAGATAAAAGCAAAGTTGGATGCTGTTTATGGGGACACTTCGCCATCTATGACCTCAGATATTGATTGAACAAATTTAAACGTGGGCGAACTTCCATTTATGATGAGGAGCGACCAGGATGTGGTTACCGAGAAAATCATTGAAAAAGTCCATGACATGATTCTCACTGATCGACGAACGAAGTAGCAGAGGCCGTAGGTGAGTCGACCGGAACAGCATTTTACATGATAAGTTGGCGATGAGAAAATTGTCGGCCCGATGGGTGCCGCGATTGCTCACAGTGGACGGATGAGGCTGTTAACTTTGAAGCAGTGTTTGGAGCAATTTAAGAGAGATTTGAAGGACTTTTTGCGTTGAGTTGTCACTGCTGATGAGAGCTGGATTTATCATTACACCCCAGAAACCAAGTAACAATCAAAACAATGGATTTCTTCTGGTGAATTTGCTCCAAAAAAGGTGAAGACAGTCCCATGGGCCAGAAAGGTCATGGCGACGATTTTTTGGGATGCGAAGGGTGTCTTCCTTATGGATTTTTTTGAATAAGGAAGAACGATCACTGGAAAATACTACAGTGAGTAATTGGACCGCTTCGACAAAAAATTGAAAGAGACGTGGCCGCATTTTGGCAAAAAAGGTGCTGTCTCACCACGATAACGCACCAGCACATTCATCCGTCGCCAAACTGCATGAATTGCATTATGAAACGCTGTCGCACCCCCCGTATTCACCCGATCCTGCGACTTCTTCTTGTTCCCTAACATGAAGAAATGACTCGCGGGTAAAAAATTTAGCTCAAACGAGGAAGTCATCGCCGAGACAGAGGCGTATTTTGTAGGGTTCGACAAATCCTATTTTTTGGAGGGGTTAAAAAAATGGCAGGAACGTTGGGAGAAGTGTATCTTTCTAAAAGGGGAATATGTTGAAAAATAAAAAAAAATTGAAAAAATGGAGTCTTCATTTCTAACAGGGGTACTTATTGAACCACCCTCGTACCAATCCAAATGCAGAATACATCATCCACGTATCTCCTATAGAAATATGTAGATATTCTTTACAAAGCTATTGTTGGAATTAAATATTTTCTGTTCAAATGTTATATTCAAATAGATTTCTGCCGGTAATGGAGATAGGGGAGAACCAGTAGCCAATCCTACCTCTTGCTGGAAGAACTGATTGTTGAATTGGAAATAATTTTGTGTAACACAGACTGAGACTAAGTTCATTAACCACAATATCAGAAATTTTACACTTATGGAGAAGCATTCTTAAGATGTTTAAAGTTTCTTTGACAGACACTGATGGAAAAAGATTTTTAACATCAAAATAAACCATGATAGAGTTTAATCTCTTTATATAAAATTTTTCTCTATACCAGCCTCTCTTCTCATTGTGTTCTTTTGAAAAACCCATAATTTTCATTGCCTCTGGGCGGCTAATGCCTCTTGCCCAACCCACTTTCAATGGGTCTTCATTAACCTCTTCCAAGGGTTGTCGAACATCGCTACGTTGCTGAATGCCTTGAACTCAGACTTGGAATCACATTTCCATTTGGATTAAGTGTAGTTCTTTCCCGATTCCTTTCTTGACACTGGCTCATATGATTTTGGTATACCTGAGAATTATTGTTTCTACTCTGAACCAATTTCCCATCTCCCCATGGTGAATATTATCCCTGCCCATTCATTCCTGTGTGTGCCTCCTGATTTATAATATTTCCCCTTTAGGTGATTAGCCTTTCTAAATTTAAGTTCTCTGTGGTGTTGAGGATATCCTGAATAATCGGCGGTAACTGCCTACAGATTGTGAATGTCTTTGTCCCATGACACAGCCGTAACTTATTGATCTTTTCCATCACATATTGCTTCATAGAGATCCCCATACCTTCATTATTATAATTATTAACTACATTGTTGCAGATAGACTGCTTGTCTGGTGGCAACAACTACATTGATTTTTACAAACATCAATTGTTCAACTCAGAATAAACTATATAATAGGCTCTCAAGATTAAATACAATTACGTTACAAGATACAAAACTCCAATACAACACAATTACCTGCTCCATTACTAATTCTCGTACAAAAAAACTCAAATACAGTTCTACTACTAATACTAGGCCTTCATGGCTACCGTAGCGGTCCTGGAGACAGGTCCCCACCATACATAACCCTACCAGGCAATCCCCTACTCCACCTGCAGTTCATTTTGGCAAGCTCCCTTTATTAACTAAATCTTTCTTTAAAACACTTTATGATTTTTGGGAAAGGGCTCAAAGACTCCTGCAGGCAAATTATTCCATTCTACGAGAGTTCAATTTAAAAATGAGAATTCACTTGTATTTGTTCGTTGTTTTAACAATTGAACTTTACACCTATAGTTTTTTCTACTGAAAAATGTTTCTCTCTTTATTTCTGCTGCTAATTCCTCAAATGATGCAACCCTCATGTATACCTTGAAAAATAATCCAAATCTTTTCTTCGCTCTCCTCTTCTCTAAACTTTCCCAACCTCATTCTCTTATCATTTTTGTGACACTATCAAGTCTTTCGTACCTTCCTAAAATGAATCTTGCTGCCTTTCTCTGAACCTTTTCTATTTTGTGCTTTAGACGTACTTCATACAGGTCCCATGAGCATTCCCCATATATAGTATTGGCCTAAAGTAAGCTTTACACGCAGCCTGTTTAACTTTCTGAACGATATCCTTAGGGTACGCATTATAAAATTTAGGGCTCTATTAGCTTTCAGAATTGTACCTTCTATATATTTCTAAGTGTTTCAATTTGTCCTCACTAGATAAAACTTTCCCACCTATGTGATAAGTACATTGGTTTTTATTTCTATTAAAACTTATCACTTTGCATTAACTCGCATTAATTTCCAATTTATTAGACGAGACCCATTCGTGCAAGGTAACTAAATCTTCTTGAAGATCCCTACATTCATTCATACTTTTTACGTTCCTATAGATGATGCAATCATATGCAAATAAATTAATTTTTAACTTAATTCCCTCCATTAAATCATTAATAAAAATTAAAAATAATAAGGGCCCCAATACACTTCCTTGGGCAACGCCTAGCAATTTCCTCAGATAACTTATTCCCAATTTTTATTCTTTGCTTCCTACCTTTAATGAGAGACTCTAACCATCTTTATATTCTAGGATCTAAACCCATCCTGTTTACTTTCTGCAGCAAAATGTCATAGTCAACAATGTCAAATGCTTTTTCTAAATCTATCAAAACTGCATCAACCTGTTCTCCAATATCCTGAGCCTTTACTAAGTCCTGCTGTAAGCCTAGCATCTGTGATTCACACGGGTACCCCTTTCTAAAACCATGCTGGTATTCGTTAAGCCATCTCTCTTTCTCCCAGTAATCTTTTAGGTAGTCTGCCACAATTCTTTTATACATTTTACAAACCACGCTCGTCTAACTAATTGGTCGGTAATTCTTAATTAATCGTTTCCTGCCCTTTTTATGTATTGCAGCATCTTCCAGTCCTCTGGAATTTGACCGTTGTTCATACTTACATTAAATATTCTTCTTAAATAAGGTACTAATTCATTCTTGACTTTGCAGCATATTCCGTACAGTCCATGCGATTTATTATTTTACAATTTGGAAATTTCATTAAATATGTCTTTAGAAGTCATGCTAAACACAGGAAAATGCTTCTTTATACCATTTATTACCTTATCATTGCTTCTGTCTGACTTTTTGTAAGTACTCGAGAAATAGGAACCAGATTTTTTTGCTATTTGCATACTATTAGTTAATATTTAGCCATTCATGCTTTCTATCTTATCTATCAGATTTTCCCTTTTCCTTCGACGCTTTATGTATTTAAAAAAGTTTTTGCTACTATTCTGAGTAATCAAATTCTCTTAAGAACTTATTTTCAGTATGCTTCTTTTTACTATTCAACAACTAGGTTACTTCCTTGTATCTAATTCGGTTATGAGGGTTAGAGTTCCTTTTCTTATACAATGTTTTTGATTCACATTTTAACATCCTTATTTCAGTATTATAATGTTCCAGATGCACGTTATCTTTCAATTTTTTAGTAGGTACATACTTTTCTGTACCTACCTGTAAAATGAGTGTGAAATTATACCAAATCTCCTTGATATTAGCCCTTTCATTAATCCAAATTTTGTATTCATCTCTAAGGTCATCGCAGAAACCATTTGCATTCACCTTGTGGTAGCTGTAAAACTTTTTGTGTTTAAACATTTCTTTGACTCCAATTGACCTCTAAATATATAACCTCATGATCACTGATTCCCAGTATAACCTCACAAGTGTTTTGCAGTTCTATTGGTTTAACAAGAAAAACATTATTAAGTTCTAATTACGAGTTGGCTTGTTTACTAACCGTTCAAAACCACCATCGCCTAAATGACATTTATCAGATCATCCCACTTGACCCTGACCAATCTACCTGCGGGAGATAAAAGTCGCCTGCAATTATAACAGATTTGTTTATGTCCCTAATGTCATTTCAACGAGCTTCTTTTCATCATAAAAGCCTGATTGGATTCGGATATATTTCTGCTATATGTAGCTAACTCTCCGGATATAACTATATATAGTGGATACGAATTCTAAGCATGTTCCACAAGTGCTGTTGACATAAAATTTTTATGACGTTCTGGCCCCACACTCTAGATAATAGAATAATTCAGACTTAGACTCTTGCTATAATGGGTTCTATACCAGAAGGTCCCAAAAATTGGAATTTTCCCATAAGAATGCATTGTGTGGATTTTGAAAAATTATCTTTAGGCACTTATTGGAAAAATAGAGGAACCAGGTGTATATACACATAACCTGGCCTTGAACTCACGGTCATTTGGTAACATTTCTTCCATTGGCACTGTAGAAGACTACCAGTAGGTCCCAAAAATTGCAATTTTCCCATAAGAATGCATTGCGCGGATATTTGAAAATAATTTTGATGCACTTATCTGTAAGATAGAGGAACCAAAATCTCAGAGGTTGAAGTTGAGGTAGTCTTCTATGGTTCATATGGAAGAAATGTTGCCAAATGACCGTGAGTTTGACTCCAGGTGGGTGCGAAATTCTTCCATAAGAAATGCATTGCTGCAATTTTTGACAATTTTTTTCAATGCTTTCCTGATTAGCTGGAAAGATTAAACGTGGAATTGTAACAGAGGCGTTTGAAAACATTCTTTCACTTAGTTCCTTGTTTCTCTAATGGTCCTTGGTTCGATGTAAGAGCTTCATTTCGATTATACCATACATTGCAAATGGGGATAACGGAATCTTATTTTAGGACCTTCCCGATAAGATATGGAATTGAAACTTTGGGAAAGGCCAGAATGGCACTTATGTAACATTTGTTTGCAATTGTCTCTCACAAACGAGTCCTGAGTTTCAAGCCAGGCATTCTTTTGCGGGAATATTTGAAGATCTATTTGAGGCCTTTATCTGTAAGATAGAGGACTCAAAATCACAGACTTTGCAGATGAAGTGGTTTTCTATACCATTAGTAAATCAAACATCACCAAATGAGTGTGGGTTTGACTCCAGGTGGGTGTGAATTTCTCCCCTCTAAAATACATTGTGGTGATTTTTAAGGTTTCTTTTGAATAATTTTTGGATAACCTGGAAAGGTAAAACTCAGAATGTGGATAGTGGTTGTTATAAGCTTTCATATTCATTATAACAAATGAAAGTGTGCATTTTTCACCTATGAAAATTTTTAAAACTGCCGTTACTCCCTTTTAATCCAATATAAGATGCCAGTTTTTTCTCAGTCACTCTTTTTATCACCATATAAGAATTATTCAAGGCTTACGTTTCAATACGAGAATTGAAATTCATTATTTTTGCAATCAGATATGCTGACTAGGGACTGCAAAATATTTAACCCAGCTTGATTCCTAACAGCACAGTGTGATTTAATCAAAGTTAAATAGTGTCATAGCTGATGGGCAATGAAAAAAGTGATACTTTCAAGAATAATGGGAATAGGTTACAATTTTCTTTGAACTGATATATTTTGGTCTATCTTTTAAGAAACACGATATCTCCTGGTATCAAAATTTGCCTCATTTCATCCAATCTCCACCTATTTCATTAATATTGCTGTGAAAGATTTTGAAGGCCTATGCCTTGGAAATATATAGATAATATTTGCATGATCCTGTGGTCATGCAAATCATGTGATTACCTCTACGAATCCCACCAGAAAATTCATATATAGATTGCTGAAGTCCATTTTTCATCATTGCTAAGCTTAAGGACTTCATCTGTATCTAAATCGTAACTTAAGGTGGATTCAGGAAATTTTTAAAGGAAACCTGACCCTAACTAGTCCCAAACCATTTAACCATTGGATTGCGATTAAATCCTCATTTTTAAATAATAATTGAGAAAAGATTCTCCAAGGGATCATGCTAAAAATCTTGCAGTGAAAATGCCTTCATCACCCATTCAATGACATAATTCCAGAACCAATTTTATTTATTTATTCAAAGATTCACATCCAGCTGTGCAGCCAATTTAAAGTGAATTCCAACAACAAACTATGCATAGATGTACATGCCACCCAAATTGGAGATTGCAATATGGGGGAGAAAAAGTTACAGAGATGTTACAAAGTAGTGAAAGTATTGTTAATATTTACTTTTAAGCTCTTTCATTCTGTGACTTTTTTCTGTTTATAGTATTTTTGATAGATGTTTTCCTTACTGGTCTTAGCTTCGCTTAATTAGTCATCTAGTCCAATTTCGTTAATTCTGTCTCAATTTCTCATAAGCACTCTCATTTTCCACCATTTATGATGCTTGAAGTTGTGGTTGATTGATGCCTTCTTTACAATGGTCCTTTTACCATCCTTTGAGTCATTCTCGAAGAGAACTCACTGAGGCCTCTTGCTCTTATTTATCCTTTTGTAAAAGTCTTGTTAGTAAAAGTAAAGCAAACTATCATGTTCTAAAGGTGAAAAAGGCATCCATCAGTCACCATGTAAATCTATTTATGATTCATATCAACTGAGCTGGTTTCCATTTTGTGTTTAATTTTTGGAAATTAATTTTTGACTATAAACAACTAATCACAGATATTTATGATTTGATATTTTGTGTATAGTTTTAAGCAATATATGGCTCTAGTATTGCCTCAAACAAATATGGTTTCATAAGACTTCAGAGTCCTCTTTTCACATCAGATTACTTAATATATAAACATATACCCAGAGGTAATTATTTAACCCCCTTATAAGGATTATGGGGAAAGGAGCCTTTTAAAACAGTGATTTCTATTTTAGAAAAAGGATGAAATATCTGGTGGAGAATCGAATGATGATGGGCGATTGGGGATGGAAGAAGAGTTGAAGGTAGGACATTAATCTTACAAATAAAGTTGACAGTTTGTGTGTGTGTTTGTAAGCTTTTCATAAGCTGAAGAACCTGAAGTTGAACGCCTTTCAGTCTAAGTATTTTTATATATACTTCCTGCATAGATAATGAAATGTTTTTTATTTGCCTAACTGTTCCTGGTTTTACCCCAAAATGTAAAAAACATGCAAAATTCACTTTCCTCAGTGTTTGACAATGTATTTTACAAAATCATAAATAACAATCTGTTGTCTATATATTTATATCTTTATATATTTATCTTATGTCAGTAATTCTCGTAAGAAATACATGAGGATATTAATATATTATTTTCACACATGTAATTTATCTGCTGCCCACTATTTCCAACTCTTCCTCAATTTCTTCTGCATATACGAGGGGGGACCCAAAAATAACGAGAATTTCATTAAAACTTTTTTTTCTCAATATTTTTACACTAAATTTTTATCACCTTCAAAGTACTCTCTCTCTAACCAATATACATTTGTCTAAACGTTTTTCCCATTGATCGAAACAGCTCTGGAACTCACATAATGGGATGTCTTTTAACCCCTCCAGCGATTTTTGTTTCACTTCTTCCACAGTCCAAAAACGTTTTCCTTTCATGTTCTTTTTGAGCCTAGGGAACAAAAAGAAGTCACATGGGGCCAGGTCAGGTGAGTACGGCGGGTGAGTAATCGGTGTCATTCCGTTTTTACTCAAAAACTGCCTCACAGACAACGCAGTGTGAGCCAAATTTGGCTGCAACTCTTCTCATGCGCAAATCCTCTGATAAAATCCTCTGAATTGAACTCCATGACATGCCAGAAATATTAGAGAGCTCATCAATTGTTCGGCGACGATCTTCACGGACTAGGGTGTTGATTTTTTCAACGTTGTCGTCAGTTCTTGAAGTTGAGGGGTGCCCGGAACGAGGTTGATCTTCAATCGTCATTTCGCCCCTTTTAAACCGCGAAAACCAGTTGTAGACCCGAGCTTGACTCAAAGCATCAACCTTGTAAGCTGTTTGAAGCATTACAAGAGTTTCCGCAGCCGTTTTCCCCAACAGAAAACAAAATTTTACCGCCGCGCGTTGCTCTCGAGCGTCAGCCATCTCACGTTTTCGCCACATGGGAAAAAGTTACTTTGATAAAAGAAATGCTCCGCACAAACAGTTGCTCTCACGGCGACGAAACTTTGCATACTGACTCATGAGAGTTCCCGCCAAAATACCCTACCAACTGGAACTCGGTCCCCTGACGTTCCTCCCCTCCACAGCCCAGTTCTCGTTACTTTTGGGTCCCCCCTCGTAATATCACCGTAAACATTAACTATCCTTCTTTGCTGTTTATATGAGTTTCATCCGCTCAGGAATCTTCTGTACATATTGTAAATATATCTCTACTATAAGCTTTATTAATAATAATAATTGGGTCAATCCATACCAATTGGTCAAGAAAAAAAATAATTGGTTGCTTGACCATCTCAGAAAAAATTGATATTTGGTGAGAAGATACCTACTTAAGTGTAGAGAGCTCAGAAGTATTTTTTTAATATTGTTAATATTTACTGTTTTGAGATGGTGGCCATTTTTGTACTTGGCCACGCACAGTTTTTCGCGTTTGCAGGTATCAACGATTTCTTAAATTATTCTGCAATGGGTTACCTTAAGACTTTCAAATAAGCTACATTGATTTCAGTAAATTATTTTCATATTTTTGGGCTGTTACACTATATAGTATAGTTACTTTTTATAAAGTATCAATGTTGGCAAGATTATCGTTTTAAAAATATTAATTTTTAAAATACACATTTTTGAATTTTTTTTTCAAATTTTCATTTCCAATATCTTGGTTGGAGGATCAGATAAAAATATGAAAATTGCACACAGTAAAGGTTTTTATTATATAATACTTCAGTATAAATTTCAACATTGAGATTCCAAAATATTTCTCATATATATTAATTTAATATTTATTTATTTATTAATATTTTTAAAACAGTAATCTTGCCAACATTGATACTTTGTTAAATGTAACTATAATATATAGTGTAACAACAAAAGATATTAAGGCTGAGAAATTGTTCCTGCTTTGAAAAGTTTCTCGTCAAAAGTTGAATTTTGTTCATTTTTGACCAATAGCTTTAAGGTGTTAAAAATGTCTAAGAAATACATATAGTTGGGTAATCATGGTTTATTTCATAGGCCAGAGTGTACTAAAATCAATGCAGCTTATTTGAAAGTCCTAGGGTAACATATTGCTGAATAATTGAAGAATTTGTAGATACCTGCAAACGCGAAAAACTGTGTGTGGCCAAGTACAAAAATGGCCACCATCTCAAAACAGTAAATATTAACAGTATTAAAAAAATACTTCTGAGCTCTCTAAACTTAAGTAGGTGTCTTCTCACCAAATATCAAAAGAATTGAGTTTTTTGGATTAATTTAAAATTTTCAGGATCTAAAACTGTGCTTGTCTTCTTCTTTCAAGACATTCATTCAGAAAACTATTGTCTCATGAACTGCCATTATTCACCCCAAGTGATGTTTCCTTGTAATCATGAAAAGGACAGTTTGTAAACCAACACCTAACTTAACTCCTTTAAAATTTTACTAAATTAATATTCATTTCATATCTTTGAGTCCTTTCCTGTGCAACATTAATAAAAATACGAAATATTGAATACTAATTGTGAGGGCCAACCAATGCTTAAATAATTGTGGTTCATATCAATGTATTTATGCTGATTATGATCGTTTTTATTAATGAACAGCATGATTTCAAAAGATAAAAGCAAAATGCTGTCTTACAGCAGATAAAATTGGAGGGTCATCAAAGTGTTCGCCTCATTTATAAGTCTAGCCAGAGAGAAAAATTGAAATGCAGTAAAAGTCTGATATAATGAGAGCTGACAAAAACTGGAAAAGTACTTGTTGTAAGTACTTGTTATAGCCGATATCTAATAATGTCTATCCTTTTGAATCCAAGAGCAGCGAGTGAGGCAGAATGGAACTGTATGGTTTTTAATTCTTATGCAAATGCTTCAGATTGCGTAAAAAGGTACATTTGCATCAAAATTATCATTTTATTGATTCATAAACCTTAACCAAAGTGCATCTTCTAATAAAAATTGTGGAATCTGAATCATCACTGCTTCTAACTCCTATGCTCCCACCCATCCTGGATCAGACAAATTGGTGCAAAGTTTCATATGAAAACAAATCCCAGGGGTAGATTGGATGGGAACCAAATTAAATATTCCTGCGTTGACAACAGGAACCATCATCAAAAAGATACAAGAGATGTGGGGACAAAGGGGAGAGAGAAACTGGTGAGAATTCTAATTAAGGCTCCTTGAAATATTTTTGTCGAGGAAGGATGAGGTGAGTTGTGGGAACCAATTTCATGAATTAGATGACGATAATTTTTGCATTAAATTTTTTTCTGCTCTTTGAAGAGATATCGCACCTTGTATTACCATTTCCTTGTTGGACTTTCTCTCTCACATTAATTGACATTTCTGAAAAATGCATCCTGCATGGCTAATATAGAAACATGACACTTGTTATATCTATACTTCAGCGATAACCACTCGTAATAATGGCTGTAACTCTCTATCCTTTTTGCTGTGAGACAGACAACAGCCAATAAATCACTCACTATAACGCAACTCTTGCTATATGTTATACTTGTCATGACAGAGTTATACTGTAATTGTAAAATTTAAAATCACTCCGGCTGCAACCAACCTGAGCTTGCTGCTTATTTATGGTAACTAAAGGTAAATTAATTGTTTTTAATTTAAAAAAAGGCTGAATAAACAACAATTTTCTTATACCACATACTTTCTCATTGAATAGAATATCAAAACTAATATCAGATCTTTGCAAATATCTAGTGATATTCTATTTTCAAATAAAACTAGTTAGCACAGGAAAAATCTTTTTATCTAAGCAGATTTTTATGCATAAATACTGCTGTTGATTTTAGAGGATGAACTGACAATGGTCACTGTGTGATCATCCCTTTGCAGGAACCTTAGAAAAGTGTTACTAAAGACATCTCAAAAATTATTCAGATTTTATTCTTTTACTTATTTCACTATTAATATTCAAGACTCATTGAGGTTCTCACTTCTTCAATCTTTAATCTTGGTCTGTATCCTGGTTACAAAATGAATTGCATGCAAACAGCTGTTCATGAGCAAAATGTTTCTAAGTGCCAGAAATCCTAACAATAAGGGACTAAGGTTAAGGGATTTGCTAATTCTCCATAAGGATTTATGAAGGAAAGGATGGAAACAAATTTTGATGTTTTGGTTTGATGCCATTTGGCATTCCTTCTTTTATCTCTGTACCAATGCATTTGAAAAGTGCAAATTCGCATGGGTGACAATTTGTATTGTTTCCTTGTCTTTAATTTCAGTTGTGAGATGATGAGGTTGATGCGATAGATTTGGCTGTTCAGGATGAAAATTTGTGTGTTGATTAGTTCATTTCTTTATTCATTAGTGATGGGAGTAGTGGCTTCATTAGTGGTGGGAATTTCTAGAAGAGGATAGAAATTAATTTTGATAGAAGTAAATGAACAGAATTTTCACAGAATCAATGCTTAAATTTCCCTCCTGAACGATCTTATCACCACTGCAAAATTTTCTTATCTTGGCCTATTTTTTTCCGATTCTTGCTCACTATGTGCTGAAAAGGGTTTAATTTGGCAAATAAAAATTTATCATTAAACCAAAATATGTTGGTTTAAACAAACTAGAAGAATTGTAAGCAAATGAATGCATAATTTTTGGAGTCTTAATAATCTCAAATTACAGAAGCAATTGTCCGTGCATATGTGGTGTCGAACATCTTTGTCCCTTGGAAAGTTTCCCAAAATAACGCCACACGAAGCTCGTTTTACGTGAGCTGCAAAACTGTTCAACCATATACTTAGATGTGTTCCTTAATATCGTCTACAGGCGCTTTCAAAGTCATGCCAAGGTCAAAACCAAAGCTGTGTGGACACACAAAGCAAGCAAACTGGCAGTGAGAGTGGTGTGCTTGCAAAAATTAATCCTAATCATAACATGTATCGGTATCATGTATAACTCAGTACCGAAAACCCAAGATGAGTTCAGTCAGTTCAAAGCTTATCTCTTTTAACAAATTGTCAGTATATTCTTGACTGTGAGACTTTGTTTTTATTAAAATAAAGTCCCACAGTCCATGCCACGCCACCACTGAGAAACTTCCCGATATGATATGGACATGAAATTATAGGAATGGTTGTCGTTACCACTACCAAGCAGTTATATAAAATCTTATTTTACGAGAAGGTCCTGGATTCAGCTCTTGGCAGTCCTAAATCTCCCATAAGAAATGTACAGCAAATTCCACAAAAAACTTACCACCTGAGCCACAACCAACCACACGTGATGCTCGATGAAAGTGAGCCTAGAGTTTTCTATGCATTCTATTGGCTCTTAGAAGGAGGAACACTATGATGGCGCCTTTTTTAATTGTATGAAATGTGTTGAATGCCTTTGTATCATTATTATTAACACAAAATCTAGTTAAAATTTAGTGTTGCTTTTTACTATGTCAGCAGTATAGTTTTAAAAAAAGAAGGAAATTTGGATTTCCTTATTTTAACATGACATTTATGGGTGAATCCATACCAAGTGGTCCAGAAAAAAAATAATTGGTTGCTTAACCATCTCAGAAAAAATTGATATTCAGTGTGAAGATACCCATAAGTTTAAAGAGCTCTAAAGTATTTTTTAAATTTTTTCAATGTTTAATATTTGGAAATGGCAGCCTTTTTAGTACTTGGCCGCATGCAGTTTTTTGCATTTGCAGGTATCAACGATTTCTTAAATTATTCAGCAATGGGTTACCTCAAGACTTTCAAATAAGCTACATTGATTTCAGTACACTCTGGCCTATCAAAGAAAACCATAATTACCTAGATAGATGTATTTCATAAATATTTTTTAACACCTTCAAATTATTTGTCAAAAATAAACAAAATTCAACTTTTGAGGAGAAACTTAAAAGAAGGAACAATTTCTCAGCCTTAATATTTTTTGGGCTGTTACACAGTATAGTAAAGTTACTTTTTATAAAGTATCAATGTTGTTAAGATTATTGTTTTAAACAATATTCTTCTTTAAAAAACACATTTTTGAATTTTTTCAAATTTTCACTTCCAATATCTTGGTTGGGGGACCAGATAAAAATATGAAAATTGCACACATTAATGGTCTTTTTCATATAAAACTTCAGTATAAATTTCAACTTTAAGATTCAATTGGAACATATTTTTTAAATTGTCAATTGAGCATAAAATATGATAATTTTGCCTTTGCGACTACTGGCTTGTTAATGTAGGCATGGTAATTTTATTCTTTAAATACATGTAATTGAATGTAACTAATTAGTATTTATCTTCATTCCATTTATTAAAGCCACCTCTCAATAGCTTCAATGTCTTCTTATAATATTTTGGTATCGCTTTCCCCATTCATCTCTCTATAAATTATGGAATTGTCTGCATAAATCCTTATTTTAGATTTTATTCCCTTCCATAAGTCGTTTATATAAAGTTGCTTCTATAATCCATAATAAAATATGATATAATTGCAAGATTGAATTGGATTACATTATTATGTTTTGTACTCTTACTCTTTGTACTTACTCTTGATATCCACAGGATGAACTTTTAAAGAGGTTTAGAGGAAAAACACAACTATGACTCAAATAGAAATGTGAACAAAAACTCTGCAAGGAGATAAATAGTAACAAGGAATAAGAACTCAGTCAACTGTATTTCAAGCTATTTATTTTTCAGAAAAATGCTCTCAAGAAGAGGAGCATGAAAAAACTGCAAAACCTACTAAGGAAAGCTTTGATGGAAATAAACTTTATCTGGACAAATACACTGAAGAAGAATCATTCAAGGCATATTACAATAAAGTGACTTGCCATCAGCTTAAATACTGAGGGCTACAAAATCTTTTTCACATATGGAATTAATTATTAATTTACAAAGAAAATAACTCCAACACTCTGGTAACAATTTTCTGAAAATATTTTGTATTGCCAGTCCCAGAAAAATCATCCTTTTACTTAAATCAAATTAATATTCCTTGCAAAATTATGCTGTCCAAATATTGATCTGATGCTAAATCTCTCTCCTGCCCCTTACTGCAACCTTTGGCTGCATTTCTTTGTAGTTGAATTAATCAGTAATGCAGAGACACATGGGAGATATTTTACTGAAGGGCAGTCTTTCCCACAGATACCTTTGCCATAAGCAATCTCAATGCTTGGTATCTTTACCTGTGTGTTAATTAAGGTATGCCAGTTCTTGAATAGTTCACCCATGCACTGATCAAATTTCAGGAGCTGGCGAGCAATTATAGTGAAATTTGGCTGTTTCTCTGACAATTAGCGTCTGAGTTTTTCCTGATTATTCCAGAGCGAGTAGGGAGGACTCTGCTTCACCCTGGCCCTAGAAATATTCCCTATTCATTCCGTTTGTCATTTCTTTTACTTTTGTTTCGTCCATGGAAAGGTATTGTATGTTTTATCAAAGGAACCATAGAACTGATGATGAGTGCAGGTGAACTCTGCTCTGATAAGAAAATCCCTCTTTTTGGCATGTTGTAGATGGTCATAGGTTTCCAGGGTAGCAAATGTTTGAAAGGGCTTATTGAGAACTGCACCCCTGCTGAGTAAATATTTAAGTATTGTGGTAGCGCCGATCAAAAGCAAGATGGAGAATGGTGGGTCCAAGATTTGTTATCTTCACCACAGGTATTCCCTAAGGGAATAAAGATATTCAACTCTCTGTTTTTGTGGTAGACAACCTTTCAGGACTTTTTGCAAGAAATCTAATTTAGATGGTTAAGAAACAACATCAGTAAGATAGGTTAAAACCTCAAGACTGATTTTCATATTGGATAAGAATTCCAGGTTTACAATTTAACACTGGGTCCATTTAAATTTACATTTATACCCCACTTGATGCCGTATGGCAGGGGATGTGAAAACACAGAACTTCCTAGTTGGCCATCTGATTTATATACCTAATTCTAACAGGAATGAGAGACCAGAAATAACTATAGAGCATTCCACATTTAGTTGTTTAGGAATATATAGAATATGAGTTTTGATGAATACATATGATACGATAAATTTGATCCATATCCGTAACTAAAAGAACCAGATCTCTTACTATGATCATAAGTTATGACCCTTTAAAATAATCCATGTTCACCATATTTCCCAAAAGTTGGAGAGTTGGAGAAGTAATAGCAAAACAAAAGTTGTTTCTGGGTTGCATAATTGCCTGTAGGGTGGCTAGATCGAAGTGTTCACATTTTTAAACTTTAAAAGATAGGTTTTCTTTTTGATTCTCCATGATATAGTTTAATCCTCCATCACACCAATAACTGAAAGTGGGCATCTAAGGGCAGTACTGTGAAATTTTGGCGTGAGGAAAAATCAACAAACTGATAAATTTATAAATCCCTTTGTTATCAAGATAAATTTTTCATTCCTTCGCAAAAAATATATTTACACTTTTCTTCAAACTTCTTACGCAGAATGTTAGTGAGTATCTTTTACAGAACGAGAATTAGCTGAGGATGGATTTTCAGCTTGCTTAATTTGAAAATTTTGGTTCAAAGAATCTGATACATTTTATAAGAGGTGTTCAAATGAAATAATATAAAACTATAAGTTTCCTGATACAGAAAGTTAGGTATAAAGATATTTCTGTGTTAATCTTAGCTCACAACAGCGTGATAAAGATAAAATAAGAAAATCGTCTCTCTTTGCAAAAATGTAGAGAAATAATTTGTATGAATTTTATTTTTAAAAAGTATTGAGAAATAAGTTCCACCACACGATGCATCCTTTATTTCTGCATCAGCAAATAATTTTTAAATCTAAAAAGCAATTTTTTGCAACATTTGACAACATTGTGCCTTGCTCCTTATGGGGAAATACAAGGAAAATGATTCTCTGTAAGAACACATACTGTCAAGTAAACATGGAACGGATAATATCCGTTTTCTCTATGGTGGTTGTAAATTTCCAACAATTTTGTTGGCTATTCAAGTAATAACTAACTGCATTTCTTAAGGTTTTTGTCAAACAGAAACTACGTTGTAGAATTGGACACTACCTTATAGTATATATACTCTTGGTGAGATAAAGAGATGTAAGAGAATAAAATATGTCATCAGACATGTCTCGGAAAATATAGGTGTGATGAGAATCTATAAGGTGTCATTTAATTAAACCAATTCAATATCCGAAAATTTCCATGGTTTTTCTAAAATGATTTTCAGAACTATGCGCTAGGTGAAAGTGAGAATACTGATTCATGATCATGATTTGATCGCTGCTTCAATAGCAGAATGCTTCAAGTAAGCTATCTAACCCAAATTGTTCGTAGAGATGGGAGTTATCAATGAAAAGATCGATCTCCTGAATCAAATTAAATCGTTTGCTTTGCATTGATTCAGGCTATCTATTCGAAAGATCAATCAGATCGGTTGTTCTCTCATTTATTGGCTGTTTTGAATTGTTTACAACGTCTATTGGCTGGAATGGCCACATGACGCAGGATTTTTAGCATCTGTGTGTAAATCTACTTTACAAATTACCTAAGTTTTTACATTTTCATTTTCGAGAAAATAATTATAATCCTTATAATTTTGTTACAATCTCTATTCAAAAAGTTATGAGCTGATGAGCTACGTATTCTCTACAATGTACTGGATTTATTTAATTAACTTAGAATGCAATTTGGGAGATTAATTAGAATGTTAGAATAGTTCTTGCCCCTAAGCATCGAGATATGAAAATGAAAGCTGCCCTCTTCTTTGAAAATAAACTTGGAAGAATGAAGACTGCAATATGCCTAAGCATTTCCTAGCATCTGCCTTTATTCCCCCGATTCACGCAGACCTCTATCGCATACATCCAAATTGATTCACACAGATCAGTTGGATTCATGAAATTGGATCTAATTGTGCAAATGGTGCATAATATGTATAAAAATTAGAAGAAAAATCACTATCAATAATTATGAATGATGGGTAAAAGGAGTTATGGAAGAATATGTTGAAAATAGAAAACAATGGATGATAACCAGCCATACATGTGAATATTCCTCTTATTCTCATGATTCATACTATAACTGTTAAAATATTCTTGGTACCATGTGTAATCATTACTCCAGCATTCCAAGGACCTTCATGATGTCCTTCATCCAAGAGGCTTCATAATTCTATATGAACTTTATGAAAATGCTTTGAATTGTTTCAGAAAATAGTAATGCAAGGAAGATCGGTCCAGTTGAAATTTCGGAAAATTTCAATGTTATCATAGAGTTCTCAGTGTTTAAGTGCATCTAATCAGACTTTGTTTCTCTATCTTCTGCTTTTAAACGTTATTAGTTTATACTAAATAACTCATTCAACAACAAAAATGAAAGAATAAATAATTCTGATTATGCTCAAATAGCATTAATCAAGCTCCTCATCAAGGATTGTTTGTTTTATTTATAAATATTCTTCTTAGTGCTTTATTTTGTTCCTAGATGCAGTTATAAATTTCATAGTTTGAAATATTTTGAGAAATGAACAATGAACTACAGAAATGCCACCAAACATTTTGTCCTTTACCTAAATTGTTTGAATTATCTTACAGCATCTATTCTACGAAATAGATTGAGCATTGAAAATGATCTTACTAGACTTTGGGAAAGATAGATTAGACTTGGTGAAAATTTTTCCTGCTGCCCGTGCCTTTCACCTCAGACTCAAATTTTACGAGAGGCAGGGAAGGGGGTTTCCCTTATAGAAATATCTATATATATATAATATATTTCCCTTAGAAATATCGGTACCTCATGTACAACATTTCCCTCTTTGCAAGAAGCTAAGCTAGAATATATACTGATATATAATAACCATTTTAAAATAACTGAATTCTTGCGATATGACATCATATTGTTATAATACTATTCTGCAATGCAATGTCACCAAACTACGTATACTAATAAATCATCACAATATCAATAACACAAATAAATCCAATAAAATTCCACAGGTGGGGTTAAGACACAAACAGACTATCTCTACCATGTTTTCCCCCCCTCTCTCACTTCTTATGGCTTGCTCAAAGGAAACTTACTGCCTGTTATTTGGGTTGTGGCTTAGGTGGTAAGTTTTTTGTGGAACTAGCTGTTCTGTGGGAAACTGAAACTTTTTAATGAGACAATTCTCAAGAAGATAAAGTTTGTAACCTGTCATTTGAACAGCAGCCCTGAATTTGCCTTACGAAAGGAGATCATTGCTTCTCTGATGGTCCTTGGATCGATGCCAGGGTACCATTTGCATTCTACTATACAATTAAATGGGCAAATTGAAATTCCATTTGAGGGCATTCCAGAAGTGATATCTGCTCAAAAATCAGCAAACAGCAAGAATTGTCTTTACCAAAATTTGATCAATGGCAAGATTTACCGGAGAAAAATGGAGTGGCTAGTGAAGGACGGAAGAGGACTCTCTCCCTCCCCCTCTCTGGTAGAATCATTTAGATATCTGAGCATAGCCAAGAGACTCTGCGAGCTGCGCAGGCTCTGGGCAACCATGATAAGGGGGGGGGGGGGGGGGCAAAGTACAGAAAGTAAGTCGAATATTTAGTGGAAAGTGGCAAGCTTCATGAATCTATTTATGAACAAACCCATTGAAAAGCACGTGCGAAGAAAATCAGCTAAATAAACGAGTCTCAGGATAACGCAGCTGCACATGACCATGTGCATATAATATTTTAAAATTTCATTGCTAATGATATATCGTAGAATCACAGTTGGAGGTCATGGTTCAATTTTTAAGGAATTTCCCGGTAAACATATTTTAAAGTGAAAATCTTGCATCAATTATGAATATTGCACTTATTGAGTCACAACAAATAGTGCTTGCCTCTTCAATGCAAGTGCATTCTATTTCATTAGATTTTAATACCATATTTACAGTAATATGAGTAATGATAACTATTACATTTTCTTATATGTTATTTTGATTGAAAAGGATTTTGTAAAGGTTATTCTTCAAAAATAAAAAATAAAAATCCGAACACTGTCTCACAAAGAAAAGTATTCAATCGGTGCATGGTAAGGGAACCATGATTAGGTATTTTAGAAAATGATATACACCAATAGGTATCTATCTATATAGGTATATCCGGAGAGTTAGCTTTATAAAATAGATATATAAACATATATATAGGGGATACGAATTTGACCATGTTACACAAGCGCCATCGACGTTAGATTGAATAATAATTGCGATAATGAAGAAAAAGCTTCTGGGTTTTCTGGTGTGGAAAACCCAGATGCTTTTGGTAGATGGTTCTCGACAATTCATATTCATTGATTACTTCCTAGAAATACTATGTTCTAAAATGCACCTTCAGGACTAGCATCAGTCATATCCGATTGACCCCAACTCTTTCCCTGCTGTTTACTCCTTAGACCTCACTATTCTTTCCGAGATCGGCATACGCATAATTCAGTGAACCCCTTCCGCCTACCTGCTACTCCCTAGCCATTCCATTATCTGTGAATCTTTCTCCTCTTAGTCCCACACGTGAATCCGGGAGCAATTACTAGGAAAGATTTCATCAAAACTACTGCTAACAACTTCTGCGCCTGTGCTCACCCTCACCTCACCCACTATGGCTTTAGTTTCATCTTGTCGTCAGTGGAGAATGAACTGAGAACGCATGTACGCGGTGTACTTTATAGTTATGCCACAATTAACTCCCCTTATCCCCTTATATATATTGTAATTAATAGATTGGCATGATTCGAATGTGTTGTTATTTATAATTTGCCTATTTATAGAAAAATACCCATGGCATCCTATCTGAATGGGTGCGATGCATCCCTTGCACCCTTAGGACGGTGAGGCTCAGGGTGAAAAAATAGAGTCCATTTCCCTCTCTTGATCAAGTATCAAAACTCAATGAAGGTTTTTTGATTTCATAATGATATGTTTGTATTCGGAGAGATAAAATGAATATCAAGGAAATAATTAAAAATATAGAAAGAAGTAGATTTTTCCCGGTGAATAAGATGTATAAAGTGCTCTCGGGTCTCTGACCGGGTTGCCTCCTGCCAAAGGGTCGACGTTTCGGGTGCGTACTCTGTACCCATCTTCAGGAACTGATTTCTGATGAAGGAAAAGGGGGGTTCTTTATATAGCGGCCATCGGGGTTCCTTTCACTTTTTTCCGTTGGGCGAAACGGGAGTAACGGTTTTCCGTCGTGGCTCCGGTGGTGGGGGTAGCCAATCCGAGGTGGGGGTGGGGGAAAGGATCCTCCTTTAACTCTCTGAATTGTCATCTCTCTTCTGTAGCCAACTCCATCTATTGGTCGATCCGTCAGTCTGCGAACGGCTCCGTCCCATGCATTGTTTAGGAACAGGCGTTTGTCGCGACTGTCTGATTTGTAATCTCTCTTCTGGAGCCAACTCCATCTATTGGTCGATCTTTCAGTCTGCGAACGGCCCCATCCCATGCACTGCTTAAGAACAGGCCTTTGTCTCGATTGATATTTCTGGGATGGAGTCGGATTTCGATAGCCTCCTTAGTCACCCTATCCCAGAATCCTTTCCCTCTGCAAAGGATTTTTGCGTCTTCAAACTTGGCCGAGTGGTTTTTCTCGAGGCAGTGCTCTGCAATGGCCGATTTTGTTGGCTGGTTAAGACGTATGGATCGGGAATGTTCCTTCAGTCGGGTTTCGATGGTCCTGCACGTTTCACCTATGTAGCTAAGGCCGCACTCGCAAGGGACTTGGTACACTCCCGAGGATCTGAGTCCGAGGTTGTCTTTGGGTTTTGGGAGCAATGAGCTAACCTTTGAGTTTGGGATGTGTACCGTCCGGACGTTGTTTTTTGCGACTCCATCCCAGAAATATCAATTGAGACAAAGGCCTGTTCTTAAGCAGTGCATGGGATGGGGCCGTTCGCAGACTGACGGATCGACCAATAGATGGAGTTGGCTACAGAAGAGAGATGACGATTCAGAGAGTTAAAGGAGGATCCTTTCCCCCACCCCCACCTCGGATTGGCTACCCCCACCACCGGAGCCACAACGGAAAACCGTTACTCCCGTTTCGCCCAACGAAAAAAGTGAAAGGAACCCCGATGGCCGCTATATAAAGAACCCCCCTTTTCCTTCATCAGAAATCAGTTCCTGAAGATGGGTGCAGAGTACGCACCCGAAACGTCGACCCTTTGGCAGGAGGCAACCCGGTTGGAGACCCGAGAGCACTTTATACAATTAAAAATATATTCAACACGCTTTTACTAATCTCAGTTAGAAATATTAGCCAACAGAGAAACTATGCATAGAACATCTTATTCACCCGATATGTTCACTATTACGCATATAACAAATGAGATCATCACTGCAAGTAAAGGAGGATTTGGAAGGGTTAACATATTCTTTCATTGTTACTCCATTTCTATTCTCAGTACGTTTCATACAATTTCCCCTTCTTTTGACTTTATTCAAAGTACTGCATTTTCTCATAATTATCACATATTTAAGCTCTATGATTTATTATTTTTTACGGAAAAATTCGTCCTGCGAGGATGTGGAGCATGAAGCAAAATAACGAAGTCCTTTCCTAATCTTCATTGATGGGAATTTATACTTAAGCAGAAATTATGGGCAGCCAAAGTATTTCTTGTCTGAAGTATTTGTGAAGAAGAGTGAGTTACGAGTGAGATTTGAGCCGATTTAAGAAAAATCCGAATTAACTTCCTTTATAATACTATATTGTTTAAACGGCATCCAAATGAATGAATTTTAGCCAGTATTTAAAGAAAATAACATCTAACAAGCCTCAAAACATGCGTAAGGAGGAAGACGAAATGCGCACTAAAAGCAGAGCCGCTCATAGACTCGCTCTCATCGAGCTCTCCGTCTGTTAAGCAGGTTGCATCCAAAGTGGTAACTTTTTTTTGTAATTGACTGTACATTAGAAATGATGCTCATGCATCGAAACAAGGACCATTAGTGAAACAGTTCTTTCACTTTCTAGCTTATTGGGAAGGCAATAAAAAAATTGTCAAATATTGCATTAATGGAATATTATTTGAGGAGATTCTTGATATGATATTATCCTGAAACCTTGAAACAATTATTGTTTTCCCTAGTTAATATTGATATTTATTTTTCTTTCACAAACGGCTGCTGGGTTTGATACCAGTTGATGTTAATTCTCCCATGCAATATGTATGGCTTCTACATAGTTATTTAATTTGTTGCTAGATATTTATGTCAATAAATGTTTCTGAAATTGAATTTCGGAAAGTTTCGGAGGTTGGATTAAAAGAGGTCTACCATGAATCATGACAAAGCATCAGTTCACAATCAAGAAGAAGCTAAGATTTCTCTTTTAGGAATGCTATCCTATTTGCCTGATCCTGTGACTAAGGAAGAAAGAGAACTTAACTTTGCATTGCAAGGAACATTAGTGGAATTAGTTGATGCAGTAATAAAAAATAAGAACTGATGATGGCCACATCAGATGATGAATTGCTTCTAAAAGTTGGAAATAAAATAGGAGCAATATAGGGATCCAAGAAGGATGTTTATTGAAAAAGATAAGTTTCTGAATGTAAAATATATTGTAAGATTAAAAAATTTAGTTTGATTATTTTCTAGGTGACTCATGTATATCACTACTCCTACACTAGAATAGAAATATCATTGATTCACAGAAATTAACACATTTAAATATTGTGAATGCTTCCATTTGCCTCAGTCTTAATTTGTAGCACAACTAATGATGCAACGGCTATGAAACATACCACTGCTGTTTAGTCTTCTCTTATTGTGTCTCTGGTGAAACTTTCATTTAAAATAGACCAAAATTAAGTTAAAAAGGCAAGATAGTGTCTTTAAAGCCGATAGTATCTACACGTGGATTACCTTTACCCCATAAAATTGAACCAATTTAACAATTGAAAGCTTTGTAATATACCGATTGAGCAAATTGAGTTGTCAAATGATGTGGTTATTTACTTATCTCTTTGGTTTGCAGAATGCTGTGACTGAAGCAGAGGAAGAAGTGGTGAATCTTCCATGTGAAAACATTAGAAGAAAGGTTAGTTTTGGTTTGTGATTCCACCAAGCTTATTTATAGTTAATATGTGAATACCTCCCATTAAAATGACATAACTAATTATGAATAATAATAAACACTTTAATATTGTGTTTATTTAACAATTATTTATTTGCTTATCTAAAAACAGCTAAATCATCATCTAAATGCTACCCTAGCATTGTATTTTGTGTCATAAATATTTGACATCAACAGCACGTGTGGAACATGCTTAGAATTTGTATCCCCTATAAATATATATATAGGTATATCCGGAGAGTTAGCTATATATAATAGATATATAGCTAACTCTCCGGATATACCTATATAGATACGAGTAAAGGTTGCTTGCATACTGCAAGCTATCAGTTGAATGCAGTATCGTACCAAGAAAGGCTTCAAATCAATGTTCAAAACTTCGCGCACATGACCGCCTGGCGTCAAACTAAGGACCCGATCATATGTCACAATTGCATATTAATATTGGATAAGTGCCATTCTGATCTGTTTAAAGTTTCGATTCAATATCTTAGAAGGAAGTTCCTAAAATAAGATTACGCTATCCCCCTATGAAATACATAGCAGAATAGAAATGACGCTCAGGCATCGAACCAAGAACCGTAAGAGGAACGGCGAACAGCGTATATGAAACACATGAATTGCCTCTATGTATATTCCATTTTATATCATTCTCGGTTTTCGGATAAACATTAAAACTAAATGTCATAATTGCCCGCCATTTATTTTATACCGAAGAATTTTGCACCCACTTGGCGTCGAACTCACGGTCATTTGGTAAAATTTCTTCAGTTGGTACAATAGATAACCATCTCATCTGCAAACACCGTGATTTTGATTGCTCTATCGCATCGAGAACGGCCTCAGAAGAGATTGAAAAAATCGCGCAAAAGACCGCCTAGCGTTGAAGTCAGGACCCTTCCGTGAGAGAAAATAGCAAATTAATATTAGATAAGTGCCATTCTGACTTGTTCCAAAGTTTCGATTCAATATCTTATCGGGAAGGTCCTAAAATGAGATTCCGTTTTCCCCGTTTGAAATGCATGGGGGAATCGGAATGACCCTCTTGCATCGAACCAAGGACCACAAGAGAAACAGTGAACCTTATGAAAGATGGATTTCAAACTTCTCTGTCGCCACACCGGGTTTTATCTTGCCAGCTTACTAGTAAGGAATTCAAAAAAATTTTCAAAAATTGCAGCAATGCATTTCTTATGGAAGAATTTCGCACCCACCTGGCATCGAACTCACGGTCATTTGGCAAAATTTCTTCCATAAGAACCATAGAATTCTACCTCAACTTAAACCTCCGAGGTTTTGGTTCCTCCATCTTACCGATAAGTGCCTCCAAATAATTATAAAAAATACGCGCAATGCATTCTTATGGCAAAATTGCAATTTTTGGGACCTTCTGGTATCGAACCCATGACACCTAGCGTCGATGTCTGAATTATTCTGGCATCTACAGGGTGGGGCCAGTACGTCAAAAAATCTAACGTCGATGGCGCTTGTGTAACATGGTCAGAATTCGTATCCCCTATATATATGTATATATATCTATTTTATAAAGCTAACTCTCCAGATATACCTATATAGATAGATACCTATTGGTGTATATCATTTTCTAAAATACCTAATCATGGTTCCCTTACCATGCACCGATTGAATACTTTTCTTTGTGAGACAGTGTTCGGATTTTTATTTTTTATTTTTGAAGAATAACCTTTACAAAATCCTTTTCAATCAAAATAACATATAATAAAATGTAATAGTTATCATTACTCATATTACTGTAAATATGGTATTAAAATCTAATGAAATAGAATGCACTTGCATTGAAGAGGCAAGCACTATTTGTTGTGACTCAATAAGTGCAATATTCATAATTGATGCAAGATTTTCACTTTAAAATATGTTTACCGGGAAATTCCTTAAAAATTGAACCATGACCTCCAACTGTGATTCTACGATATATCATTAGCAATGAAATTTTAAAATATTATATGCACATGGTCATGTGCAGCTGCGTTATCCTGAGACTCGTTTATTTAGCTGATTTTCTTCGCACGTGCTTTTCAATGGGTTTGTTCATAAATAGATTCATGAAGCTTGCCACTTTCCACTAAATATTCGACTTACTTTCTGTACTTTGCCCCCCCCCCTTATCATGGTTGCCCAGAGCCTGCGCAGCTCGCAGAGTCTCTTGGCTATGCTCAGATATCTAAATGATTCTACCAGAGAGGGGGAGGGAGAGAGTCCTCTTCCGTCCTTCACTAGCCACTCCATTTTTCCCAGAAATGCTCGGCAGGGCGTTGGAGCACGTGGTGAAAATTTGTGAAAACGTTAATTCTTCAATTCATCCCCTCAGATGCTTATGTAAACACTGATATTATTAAGAGAGTTACAAAATGGGATCTTAATATGGTTCCAGATGAGCTTTAACTGCTTGATGGTTTAATGAGCATTAACATATCAATTAATGAGTTTTAATAAATTGGGATACCCGATGACTATTGGTTGCAATTTTAATGGCTTTATCTTGCAAAATGCTTGCATTTAACATTTGTACTTAATATAATTCAATTTTTAATACATATTCATGTCAAATGAATTGAAGGCTTTACTTAAATCCCGTAATTCCATTAATTAGCCCAATCCCTCAGATGCTTGGGAAGTTTCCTAACGCCTTATATTCAAACCCATTTGTTAAATTCAATCCATGATATATCACAAGAACTAGCTACTAAGATGCAATGTGCCGAGAATGCATCGGTTCGATATTTAACTTGAAAAAGTATGACTGTATTTCCAATGCATTCAAGGAAATATCTTGGATTTAACTCTAACATCGTCAAAGAATTCATGTTCTAACGCCAGCTTTCAGCGTCTTGCGAGCACAAACTCCCGAATATCTCTTCTCTGAATTTGTCAGCTTAGAATCTGTCCATAAATATCAATACTAGAGGGAGAAAAATCTATAGTAAATCTATAGCTAAGAAACCACTTTTAAACCATCGAATGAATGCAATGCGACCTCCGTTTTGATATTATACTATTCTGCCATGTTAATGCCATTAAAATAGAAGTAAAGAAGTAATTTTAATAAAAATAATGAAAACAAATCCTTCTAAATGCTCAATGTGGACCTGCATAGCAGACAATGTCCTCCATCTTTATTTTCTCTCTCTCTATTCTGGAGGATCACTCACCCAAAATGTGTTATCTGTCGGACCTGGATGTGGTAACTTTTTTTTGGTAGAATCAAAGTGTGTCACTTCGATTCTACCATGCATTTCAAAGGAGGATAATGGAATCTTATTTTAGGACCTTTCTGATAGGATATTGAAACTTTGGAACAGGTCAGTATGCCATTGATCTAATATTAATATGCGATTCTCCCTCATGAGCAGGTCTGGATTTTGATGCCAGGTAGTCTTTTATGCAAACTTTTAAAAATTGTTTTGAGGCCTTTGGTAACTTTTTTTTGTAAGTGACTGTACATTTGCACTTTGGTTATGGTTTATGAATCAATGAAATAATATTTTTGGTGCAAATGTACTTTTTTACACATTTTGAAGCATTTGCCTAAGAATTAGAAACCCTACAGTTCCACTCTGCCCCACTGGCTGCCCTTGGATTCAAGAGGATAAGCATTTATTTGGCTATTATGAGTACTTTTCCAATGTTTGCTAGCTCTCGTTACAATGGACTTCTACTGTACATAATTGTTATCTTCTTCTGAAGTATTTATGTTTTTATCTGTTATGAAATTTTGCATATTATATACGGTAAGAATACAGTTTAAGCTATTTATGAAGGCAATAAATATTTTGGTGGTGGTCAATGAATTACAATTATGATGTATTTATCATCTTGCATGGATATCTCAGTTAGTAATAATCATTATAATTTTGTAGGAAAAGATAGTTTTATTGATTTAACTTACAAAAGATCCAAGATGACATGAAAAAATTTAGTAAAATCAACACGTAAGAAACTTGCAATTTTCCTTATGAGTTTCTGTCAAGAGGTGCCATAAATTAGTGTAAAAATCCAAATATTAAATTGTTGTAAATAAGCCTTGCAATGAACACACAAGAACTACAGCATCAATATTTATCATAAAACTCCTGATAGACTTTAAGTTTTACAATTAAAATTGTTATTCATATAAAGCTTTGAACAACCGTAAATGTTTTTATTGCACCTAAATCAGTGTCTTAAAATATAAAATAAGGAATATAATGCAGTGGTACATTACCTATAAATATTTACAAGAATCATTTACAACAAATGAAACATTAAGTAAACACAAGAAACCCAATTCTATTAAAGTTTCTCTGAATAATAGTAATTATATTTGAAAAATGTGTATGTATGTACTTATAGACATTAAGCAGAATACAAAATCAGTTCTCCTAAGTGCATACAGTAAAGAATATTTCTTAAAATGCCTATTATTTAAAACAAACCAAAATTTGACTGTAGAATAATTTTTCAGTTATGATAATGTGTTGTTTTCAAGTTAAAGAATACAGTGACTTCTATAAAATAAAGTTTTCTTATGGTCCTCTTGAGCCAAAAAATGTAAGGGGGTGCTAGGATGAACAGAGTGTCCACCATCCAGCGATTAAGAAATTATCAGAGTTTTTCAGGGTAATATTTTAATTTTTCCAGAGGAACATTTTCACTTTCCAGGGTGTTCCATATCTATAATTAAGTATATTTTGGCCAATTATTTGTAATCTGCAAATAATTACACAAAACAGATCAAAGAAAGGTCAAGGAATAGTTGTATAGTAGATAAGATCATAATATTCTTTAGGTTCAAGAGCCAGGGTCATTGGGCCCATCTTTTTAACTTTCATCTAAACTTGATAATGATGATCATTCGTTAAACATAGTTGTCTGCAAATGAATTTGTTCAAAATTAATATTCTATCTCTTTCTTTAGTTTTGATAGATTTCCACAAAACTACGCATTCTTCTGTAAAATAATATTTTTCTTTAATATTTCACAAATTCAATCATATCATTCAGAACACACTTGATGAAAATTTTCTTTAACTTTATTAGAAATATTTTAAAAATCTATTCAGGGTTTTAAAATCTTAAATTACTCAAATGAAAATTTATTAACCTAGATAAACATGTATTTTTGCATGTATGTTAATTTTTTTTTTTTTTTTTCACAGCCTCACCCAATTTTATGTGATATATCCAATAATAAGAGTGTATACTTGCATCTATCATGTTCAAAGACATTATTAACGGTAATCTTAAGGCATTTATATTGTATTTACTGACCATATTTTATTAAATTGTATTAACTATTTTACCAGTGTAAATTATTTCATATAATGGATATGAATCTTCAACATTGCAAATCTGCAAAATCCTTATAGAATAATCAGCCGGCTTCATAGAAATATGCTGCCTAAGATTTGTTGGACCACGGAAAGGATAAAGCTGCTCATTGATTGTTAAGTTCATCATGTTTGTAAATTTGGTTTTCCTTTATGCTGGGGAATCTACAATTAATGTGATTAAAATTTCTTACAAACTACTCAATTTAAACCACTGTTGTACAGTCCTGGACAAAACATTTGCAAATTTTTGACAGCGCCTAGTGCGGCCGCCGATAGAACTACGACCAGAAAGAAAGAATTGCAACGTCGGCCTGAAAAACCGATGGTGACTAAATGTCTGGCACTGTACGTTTAGTCTTTCCAAGGCGAACAAAAAGGGTCTCGGCAAGGATCGGTCGGTTTTGGAAGAGGACAGAAAATACTGTGATACCGTTAGATTGGCGTGCGTAGGGAGGATCCTCACAGTTTTGCATGATGGGCATCTTCGAGTCATTGAGTTTAAGTACTAGTTAGTATACGATGCGAGGGTGAGGATTATGGCAGGGACCATGAATATTCGGCTGCGGCACCGATCGAATATGTAAGAATTTCATAACAAAGCAATTATGTAAGACGTGGTCATTGGAAAAAGACGGGCCATTTTAATGATAGAATGCAGTTCATGTTTTGAAAACAAGTCATATTTCTTCCATTTTTTTCCCTCTCTTGCCTGCCCCTCATTTTTGAGCTTTATATATTACCATAGGCTATACGTAAATACAGACACTTGAAGTGCCGTAAAAAAACGGACGGAAATGGAGATCGCATTTAGAAGATAAACATGAAAATTTACCATACCCTGCTGAGAGACTCCTCAGCTGGCACTAGTTTCTTCCCTCGCTTATTGTAGTCGCGGTGCTGGTTTTAATGTAATGCTTCTTTACTACCAGCTGAATATGAAAGACTATAAATTAATGTATTGTAACAAAATCGTGCAAACTTTGTTTTCCCGGAGTTCACTATACGGCTGAGGCTGCGGAGAATGTAGCGGGTAAGGTCTTTAGGCGTGTGGGTGTTTCTTTAGGTTAAAAAAGATCAACGTTTTTAATGAAAATTTTTCCGCGATTAGTCCTTGTATAGAGCTTAGCTTAGGGAACGAAAACACCCACTTAGATAAGAGTAGTAATATGCGGGAGTCTCCATCTAAAAAGGACGTTAATGATAGATGTAAAAGAGAAATTTCAGCAGAGGATATTAGTACTCGTAGATATGCTTCGGTAAATGGCTCTATTTTGATAAAAAATAGCGGAAATGAGAAAAGCAGAACAAGATGTGTTAAAGGCGACATAAGTGACTTAAAAATATCAGCTAGAAATGGTGAGGAGTTAGACAGATGTCATTCCAATAGTTATAATTCGAATTTACCCGCCGAGCTCAAGAGTGATAGTCATAAGGATATCAAGTTAGTGGTAGTTAACTGTAGAAGTATTCGCAATAAGCAAGCGGAATTCTTCGACTTGGTTAAAAATACATGCGGAGATATAATACTAGGAAACGAGAGTTGGCTCAGCGAAGAAATAGCCTCTAGTGAGATTTTTCCTCCCGACTTCTTTGTGTATCGAAAGGATAGAGACAGCAGAATGGGGGAGGAGTATTTATCGCTGTAAAAAATAGTTTGGTGAGTCAGTTAGAAAACTTCCAATGCCAGGATAGTGCTGAGATGATTTGGTGCTCAGTGTCTGACAAGCATGGTAGAAAAACGTACTTCTGCTCCTTTTATCGCCCTCCTAATCGCGATGACGAGCCCATGGAGGATCTGTACGAAGCATTGAGTAAACTCCGTAAGAGTAAACCCGAAGCAGCTATTTTCGTAGGAGGTGATTTTAATCTTCCTTGTGTTAACTGGAGGAATATGTCCGTCGCTAGTAATAGTAGAGATAGAAACGCATCGCAGAAATTAATTGATTTATTCTCGGCCTTCGCTCTAGAACAAGTAAATACAGAAGCGACCAGAACGACTACTCTTGGTAGGGGCAATATCTTAGATCTCCTTGCTACTAGCCATCCTCATCTCGTTCACAGAATTTCCGTCAGTGAAGGTATTTCCGATCACAAAATAATAGCCGCCTCGATCAAGATAGATTCATTCTGAGTTCTGAAGCCCCCTCGTACATTATACATTTTTAGGAAAGCCAACTTCTCCGCGTTCAAGGAGTTTATAAAGACAGAAAGTGCTCCCCTTATTAGTTTCATTCAGAAGAATTCAGTAGACAACAGTTGGTCTGAGTTTCTCCGAATCCTTCGTGAAGGTACCTCTAGATTTATTCCGACAAGAGTGGCTCGGGATCGGTAAGAGCCGCGATGGGTCAAGCTTAAACTACGTTCACTCCAAAGAAAACAAAGAGCTTTACATTCCATTATGAAGACTTTTCCATTAAATAGCATAGAATACGAGGAGCAACGTCGTAAATATTTAGATATCAAGAGGTCAGCGAAGATTGAGGCACGTAAGGAGTTCGATACATATAGATCTCAAACGCTACCCGAATCTCTGGAAAAGAATCCTAAGGAATTCTGGTCTTACGTACGAGAGACAAGAGGCAAACAATCGACCGTTTTGCATCTCATAAACAACAATGGTAGCGTCATATCAGATTCATGTGAAAAGGCTAATATTCTAAACCAACACTTTAAGAAATGCTTCATATCAGATAACGGTCACGTAAATGCATTTCCTACTCGTATAACCTCTAAAATGAGTAAATTAGAACTAAATGAAGCAGGTATTAAGAACCTTTTATTGCAAATTGACAGCAAAAAATCCCCCGGGCCAGAAGGTATACCTGCCCTCGTTATATCTATGCTAGCTAACGAGCTTGCTCCCCTCCTACTCGTGTTTTTCAATAAATCTTTAGACGAAGGTATGGTTCCTGCCTCATGGAGGAGAGCGAACATCACTCCAGTCCCAAAAAAGGGCGTAAGTCAAAACCGGATGATTTCCGACCAATATCGCTCACTTCGATATTTTGTAAAATTCTAGAACACATAATATGCAGTTATCTAATGCGCTTCCTTGGTGATAGTAATACAATTACACGCAGTCAACACGGATTCCGCAAAGGTCGCTCATGTGAAAGTCAGTTAGCACTTCTTAATCACGACATAATGCGAGCAGCCGATGAAGGTTTTAGGACAGATGCCATATTCCTGGATTTTAGAAAGGCATTCGATACAGTACCACACGCAAAGTTACTCCAGAAACTAGAGTCATATGCAATCGAAAATCATATTATTCAGTGGATTAAGTCGTACCTCACATGCAGAGTTCAACGGGTAGTCTTAGATGGCGTTTACTCTGTTGAAGTAGAAGTATCATCTGGAGTTCCTCAGGGCAGTGTCATTGGACCGATATTGTTCTTAATTTACATTAACGATATAGTAGACAATGTAAGAAGTAAGGTAAGGCCTTTCGTGGACGACACACTCATATACAGGAAAATTAAAAATGCGGAAGATACTTCCATATTACAGGGTGACTTAGACGCTATTTCGAAATGGTGTGAAGATTGGCAGCTCGGCTTGAACATAGAGAAGTGTGTAGCGATGAGCATGACCCGCTCCCCGTCCCAGAACTTAAAACAAACATCCTACCTTATTAGCGGTACAACATTAGAATTCGTAAGTAGATACAAATATTTAGGCATTGTTTTCAGTAGTAACTTATCGTTCAAAACGCATATTCAAGACGTAGTGGGGTCAGCTGATAGGACGCTGAGGCTATGTAATCGCGTTCTCAGGGGTTGCCAACAGAATGTCAAGGAAGTGGCTTACTTTTCGTTGGTTCGTCCATTCCTTGAGTACTGCTGCGCGGTGTGGAATCCACATGAGAAAGGATTGATCATAGAGCTAGAGTGCATGCAACGTAGAGCGGCCCGTTTCGTCAAGGGAGACTACAAGTTCGACAGCAGTGTGTCAGAGATGATTAAAACCCTCGGCTGGGAATCCCTCGAGGATAGAAGAAATGAGTATAGGCATAAACTTTTCGAGAAATTTTTGAGTAGCGATTTACATGAAGAAATAAGCGACTTCGTGATTCCCGTACTCAGTGAGCGTAGTTTTCGAGACCAGACGTCAAAAAGATTCCGCGAAATTATAGCGAGAACGGATAGCTATTTCTAGTCTCTTTTTCCAGATAGTATTAGGTATGCAAACCAGATGGTTGGTTAGGGAGTTCGGTGTATTCACACCCCCTGCCATATGCCTTACGGCTGTTAGCGGGGTATTAATGTAAATGTAAATGTTGATATCTAAATTTAACATTAACTGAGGTTAATATGACCTTGCTTTATCCCCCTCCTAAAGATTTTATTTACACATATTACTCAAGTAACGCAATGCATGAAACATACGTTTATCATTTACCTTCGAAATTCATATTTACTAGGGAATTAATTGATGAGATGGGGATCTAAGATTCGAAGCGCGAAGTGGATTATGCTCTCCTAAAGTGCTATTCAAGATATTGTATCGAAACAAACTGCAAATGAAAATTACAACGTTTATCTCGATTTCTCTCGAGAAAAGTTCTTCCTCACGTGAGAAACCAAAAAGTTTTCGGCTACGTATAAATTTTATATATATATATATATTAAGAAGGTTATTCTGACCATGTTCCACAAGCGCCATCGACGTCAGATTTTTTTGACGTACTGGCCCCACAGTCTAGATGCCAGAATAATTCAGACATCGACGCTAGCTATCATGAGTTCAATGCCAGAAATTCCCAAAAACAGCAATTTTCCCATAAGAATGCATTGCGCGGATTTTTGAAAATTATTTTGAGGCACTTATCGTTAAGATAGAGTAACCAAAATTTCGGAGGTTGAAGTTGAGGTAGTCTTCTATGCTTCTCATGGAAAAAATGTAGGCAAATGACAGTGAGTTCGATGCCAGGTGGATGCAAAATTCTTCCATAAGAAATGCATTGCTGAAATCTTTGACGATTTTTTAAATGCCTTCCCGATAAGCTGGAAAGATAAAACCCGGAATGGTGACAGAGGCGTGGGACCTTCCCCATAAGATATTGAATCGAAACCTTGGAACAAGTAAGGATGGCACTTATCTAATATTATTTTGCTATCTTCTCTCACGGAAGGGTCCTGAGTTCGACGTTGGGCAGTCTTTTGCGCGTATTTTTGCAATCTGTTTTGAGGCCGTTCTCGATGAGATAGGGCAATCAAAATCACGTTGTTTGCGGATGAGATTGTCTTCCATAGTACTTTAGGAAGAAATGTTACCAATGGCCGTATGTTCGACGCCAGGTGGGTCCGAAATGATTCCTTAAGAAATGCATTGGTGAAATTTTGGACGATTTTTTTAAATGCCTTCCCAATAAGCTTTAAAGATAAAACCCGGAATGGTGACAGAGGCGTTTGAGAAGATTCTTTCATGAGGGTCAACTTTTCTCCTGTGGTCCTTGGTTCGGTGCAAGAGTGTCACTCCGATTCCACCATGCATTTCAAGAAGGAATAACGGAATCTTATTATAGGACCTTCCCGATAAGATACTGAATTGAAACTTTGAAACACGTCAGAGTGGCACTTATCTAACATTTGTATGTCATTGTCTCTCAAGAACGGGTCCTGTGTTCGATGCCAGGCGGTCATTTACCCTAATTTTAAAAAAATTGTTTTGAGGCCTTTCTCTATGCATGAGACTATTCAAAATCACAGCGTTTGCATTTTAAGTAGTTTTCTATAGAACCAGGGGAAGAAAGGTTGCATATGACCGTGAGTTCGATGCCACATGGATGAAAATTTCTCACGTAAGAAATGTATTACGGCAATTTTTAAGAATTTTGCTGGATAAGCTTCGAAGATGATACCCGTAAGGGTAACTCATTGTAATTTCTACCAATTAGCTTGCAGTATGCAAGCAACTTTTACTCGTATATATATATATATCCAAGCTATCCGTTGAATACAGTATCATACCAAGTACTGCCTCAGTTCAAATTTAAAACTTCGCGCCAAAGACCGCCTGGCGATAAGCTGGAAGGATAAAACCCATTCCGGGTTTTATCTTTCCAGCTTATCGGGAAGCCATTTTTAAAAAATCGTCAAAGATTTCCGCAATGCATTTCTTATGGAAGAATTTTGCATCCACCTGGCGTCAAACTCACTGTCATTTGGCTACATTTTTTCCATGAGAAGCATAGAAGACTACCTCAACTTCAACCTCCGAAATTTTGGTTACTCTATCTTAACGATAAGTGCCTCAAAATAATTTTCAAAAATCCGCGCAATGCATTCTTATGGGAAAATTGCGATTTTTGGGAATTTCTGGCATCGAACCCATGATAGCTAGCGTCGATGTCTGCATTATTCTGGCATCTAGAGTGTAGGGCCAGTACGTCGAAAAAATCTGACGTCGATGGCGCTTGTCGAACATGGTCAGAATTCGTATCCCCTATATCATCATCATCATCATCAGCCATTTTCAATCCGATGTCGGATGTAGGCCTCCCCAAGCGCTTTCCAATTCTCTCTGTTCTGAGCTTCTCTTTGCCATGTCACACCTAAGTACTTAATGATGTCTCTGTTCCATCGGTCCTTTGGTCTTCTTCTTGGTCTCTTCACATCTCTTGGTGTCCAGTTCAGAACCGCTCTTGTCCAACGGTTGTCGTTTCTTCTCGCCACATGGCCTGCCCACATCCATTTCAGTGATCTTACTTTATCTATGATGTCTGTCACTCCGGTCTTCATCCTCACCCAGCTGTTGCGTTTCCTGTCTCTTCTTGTGATCCCAAGCATACACCTTTCCATACTTCTTTGCGTTGTCTGAAGTCGCTGGGTTATTGCTGCGTTTAACACCCAGGTTTCACTTCCATATGTCAACACTGGTAGAATGCATTGGTTGAAGACCTTTCTCTTCAAGACCATTGGCATTTGTGACTTTAGAATGTGTGCATTTCTTCCGAAGGCACTCCAGCCGAGTTTAATTCTTCTATTTACTTCGTTAATCCTGTTGTTCTCTCCTGTGGTTACTAGTTGTCCTAGGTATGTGTATTCTGAGCAGACATCCAGAGGCGTCCCTTCAAATTTGATTGTTTCTTGTGCTGCAAAAGAGTTATACATTACCTTTGTTTTTGTTAAATTTATCCTGAGTCCTATCTTCTGTCCTGCTGTGTTCAGTTCATGAAGTCTTGAAGCTAGATCTTCTCCGTTGGTTGCGAAGAGTACTATATCATCTGCAAAGCGCAGATGACTGATGTGTTCCCCATTAATCCGCAGACCTTTCTGCTCCCAGTCCAAGGTTTTAAAAACTTCCTCCAGAACAGCTGTGAAAAGAATTGGGGAAAGGCAATCTCCTTGTCTAACTCCCTTCTCAATCTTGAATTCTTCAGTAACTTCATGTAGCATTACTGAGGCTGTGGCATTTGTATAAATGCTGCGTAGGAGTCGGATGTACTCTGCATCTGCTCCTTGTTTTTCCAGAGCTTCTAGTGTAGAGGAGGTACTTACTGAGTCGAAGGCCTGAGCATAGTCCACAAAGCATAGTACTAGTGGCATCTCATATTCATTCGTCCTGCTGATTATTTCTTGTAGTGTGTGGATATGGTCCATGGTACTGAAGCCCTTCCGGAATCCTGCTTGTTCTCTAGGCTGGGCAGATGATAGAATAATCTTTATCCGTTCAGCTATTATCCTCATGAATGTTTTGTAAACAACAGGAAGGAGACTGATGGGGCGGTAATTCTTCAGCTCTTCCTTGCTTCCTTTCTTGTGCAAAAGGACTATTCTTGCATGATTCCAGTCCTGGGGGATTCTTCCTTGTTTCAGGCAAGTTGTGAATAGCTGCGCTAAAACGTGTGCAACTTCTGTTCCACCAAGTTTTAGATATTCTGCTAACACTCCATCTATGCCTCCTGCTTTTCCGTTCTTCGTCTGCTTTATTGCTGCAGTTACTTCTTCTGGGAGAATAGAGAGGGGATCTCGTTGGTTTTGGCTTTCTTCTTGGTTTTCCTCTTCATCATTTTCTTCCTTCTTGTATAGGTTGCCAAAGTATTCTGCTACCGTCCTTAGTATTGCTTGTCTGTTGCAAGTTCTTGTACCATCTTCCTTCTGTATGGCTAAAATCTGTTTTCTTCCAATTGCTAGGCGTTGTCTGGTCTTCTTCATACTTTTGCTGTTTTCTATAGCCTCTTGCACAATTCTCTCATTGAATTTTCTCACGTCTTCCTTAATTGCCCTTCTGATAGCCTTACTAAGCTCGGCGTATTCGATGTTATCCTTTTGTGTATCTGAATTCTTCAGTTCCTTACGTCGTTTCATCATTTGTCGGGTGCTGTCACTTAGCTTTCTATTTTTAGCTCTTCTTGGTGTGCTTGCTACTTCTTCTGCTGCTTCCTTAACAGCTTGCATGACTTTGGTTTCTAGTTCTTCTTCTTGAAGTGCTGAGAATCTATTTTTTAGCTCAAGCTGATATTTATTCTTGTTTTCCTCTAGTTTTTTGATGCTTATTTCATGTTTCTTGCATGAAATCAACTTCTTGCGTTCCATTTGGAGATTAATCTTCAATCTGCATCTTACGATCCTGTGGTCACTTCCAGTGCTAAAGTTATTCAAGACTTCACAGTCTGTCACTGTGTAGAGTTTATTAACCAATATGTAATCTATTTCATTTTTTGCTCCGTTGGGTCCTCTCCAAGTCCACTTCCTTTTTGGGTTCTTCTTGTAATATGTATTTGTTATGTACATATTGGTGCATTCAGCAAACTCTATCAGGCGGTGACCACGTTCGTTTCTCTGGCCCAGTCCGTATTGTCCTGCGACGGTGTCATCGGCTTCCTGTTGACCTACACGAGCGTTAAAATCGCCCATAATTATTTTATAGTAGTGGGCTTCCTTATCGTGCTCAGTGCCCAGAGTTTGGTAAAATTTTTCAATTTCTTCTTCGCTGCTTGCTGCTGTTGGTGCGTAGACTTGTATGATCTGAATAGAGTAACGCTCATTTATCTTGAGTATGAGCTTGCAAATTCTCTCAGATATACTTTCTATCTTCTGTACATTGTTTTTCCATCTCTTGTTGATCAGGAACCCGACACCTCCTAGTCTTCCATCCTTAGTACCCCTGTAATAAAATAAATTACCTTCCTTGAGTGTAATCAAGTCTTCTGATTTTCTTCTAACTTCGCTGAGTCCGATGACGTCCCAATTTATCTTCTCTGCTTCATTCAGTAGTTCCAGTAGTCTGTCTTCACTCTTCAAGCTGCGGCAATTGTAAGTCGCAAAGTGGAGGGTGGTAGCTCTTTTCCTCATGATGGACCTCTGTAATGCCACCACCTCCCGGACATCCGAATGGGTGGTGCTTTTACGTCCGGATAAATTTCCATTACAGAAGCTCATCATGAAAATTGTAATTGCATTTGGGGGATGAAGGACATTAATTCACCAGGCTGTCCTACTGCCGGTTGGTGAATACCACTTTCACAATTTGGCCGGAGATATTGTTGAAGCCTTCTTAGCATGGTTGAACCTGGGCTATGCATCGCCTCCAACCTCCGTTAACACCCCTCCGCCCCGTTGAGGCAATGAACTGTGGCAGTGTGAGGAGGGGATCCCCTATATATATATATATCTATATATATAGGTATATCCGGAGAGTTAGCTATATATAATAGATATATATATATATATATATATATATATATATATATATATATATATAAATATATATATATATATACATATACATATACATATACATATACATATATACATATACATATATACATATATATGACCCTCTTGCATCGAACCAAGGACAGAATGGTCAGAATTCTGGCCAAGGCCAGAATGGTTATATTATATATATATATATATATATATATATATATATATATATATATATTTTACTCGTGTATATATATATATATATATATATATATATATATATATACGGGATACGAATTCTGACCATTCTGTCCTTGGTTCGATGCAAGAGGGTCATTCCGATTCCACCATGCATTTCAAACAGGGAAAACGGAATCTTATTTTAGGACCTTCCCGATAAGATACTGAATTGAAACTTTGAAACACGTCAGAGTGGCACTTATCTATCATTCCCATGCCATTACCTCTCACGAATGGGTCCTGAGTTCGACGCTAGGTGGTCTTTTGCGCGAATTTTCGTAAATTGATTTCAGTCCTTCCTCCGAGCCATAGAACAGTGAAATTCACAAAGGTTGGAGATGAGATGGTCTTCCATAGTACGAAAGGAAGAAATGCTACCAAATGACCGTGAGGTCGACGCCTAATGGGTGCAAAATTCTCCAGTATAAAATGCATGGCGGTCAATTTTTACAATTATTTTGAATGCATATCCGGAATTCCGGAATTATAAATATTAAGTAATTTTGATATTAGGCTCTTGTAGCTTGTAGCACGTCTCCCTTTGGTGAAGGCTATTCGAGGTTTAATGCGCACAAGAGCCGAGCTCACTAAGGTGAAAAATGAATGAACCTTTGCTTTCTTCTTCTCCGGGAAGAAAATGTTGGAATTATAAAGTTTTTAGAAGCACACAATTAAATAGGGAATCCCAGAGTTTCCCTGTGGTCAGTATTGGAATATGCGGCGACCTTTCTTTATTGCACCTCCCGTGGCTCCTTAAAATGTTCTTTTGAATCCCTGTACGCCGGATTGCTGGACGTATTACCGCCTGGTAGGGTTACAGAGATTTCTGTATTACTGAGATAATACTGAGAATGTCTTTAACGTAAAATGTCACTCTCTCTGTCTCATTCTCACATTTTCACATCACTCGTCTTCTGACTGTGGATTTTTTATTGTTGTGTGCCAGGCGTTACCGTTCTATTTTTGACGGTTTTCCTACTTTTTGGATTATTCAATCCTTTTACTTGGTGTTACAATAACTCAACTAACCCCAAGAGAAGCATAGGAGTGGGATTTATTGAAAGTGGAGTATCGTGCTGTGAAATTTTATATATAATGGGATATTTTAATTATGGTGATAGTTTTAATGTCATATTTATGTATATTTATCTAAATATTAGCATTTCCGTAAATTTCCTGTGAGTTTTCACCGGCATGTGCAACTGTATTTATGTAAACATTGATATAATTACTTTTCATTAATTATACCTCGGTGAATGAGCATTTCGTAAAATCTGCAGCTATTGTCATATTATGCCATGTTTATTAAGATTATGAAGCGAGAAAAAAACAGTTCGTACGTTTCGAAAACGTTTCTTAATATGTAGAGGCAAAGTCAAAAATAATATTCCTTTACCACATGGATGCAATCCAAGATTCTACGAGATGGAATCATTTTCTCGAAGTTTCGGAGACCTGGCTATAACGTTGGATTTTTCCATTCACCCTGTGAAAAACAATAAGTTCATGCTATACATTTATCTTGCCACAAGGTACAGCTATTTTTTCTATAATTAACCCGTCAGAACGCGCGATTCATCCCCCTCTGTGGCAACAATACGTGGGGAGGAGATATAATGAATAAGTAAAACAATCCAATGAAAAAGATATACAGATCACTATAAAATCTGGATTTGCTGTGTGTATAATTAAATTAACCATGGAAAATTAGATATTAGAATGAGATGAGAAGAAAATTTGAATTTTGAATGGCGGGAATTCTTTGAGAGTGAATACTACTGGGTTTAGAAAAAAAGGAAAACAAAGGATTAAAACCGTTCCGAATCGCGAAAGAAAACTTCTAAGCTTCTTATTCCTCAAGACACTTCGACTGTATGCAATTGATCGTGAAACAAAATTTTATTTAATCTATTTTTAGTTTCAGAATATTTAACCTTTGAATATCTTGCGGCATGCCGTGGTCATGCAAATTATTGGGTAAGCCTACTGTGTGACACATCCTTAGCCTGATTATGATGGAGTCATGTCACAGATGCTCTGCTCGTCTTACGGGAAAATAATTTTAAGGTAATAAAGAGGCATCCTTCTCTTTATCTTGAACTTTAGAGTTGGTCTTTCATTTTGGTGTGCAGCAATGAGAACAAATTTTCTAGAACAAAAATATTATCCCACGATAACTAAGAGATATGGAGTTTTCAGAGGTGTTCTTGAAGTGTTTTTTTCTGATATTAATTTCAGTTTATTAACTCATTCATATGCTATAGAAACTGACTAATATTTCTCCAGATACGCTGTGGAGATAAAAGAAAATAATGTCGAGCTTTATACCGTACAACATGCTCAAATCAAAGAAAAAATTTGCGGAACCAGTAAACTCGAAGTCAGGATACAGAATCCTCGACCGCGAATTCTTGCGGAGACCCTTTGGTGCGGCCCAAACCCAAGCAAGAGAAACCCTTTCCACCAAATCTTCGTCTTTCAAAACCAATGTTGCCATTCTTGGTGTGTTGCCGCACTGAAGCGCCATCGAGCTTTGCAAATGTTTTGTCCAGGACTGTACATTGTATCATACTATGAAAATAGCCTTTGTAAATTCCTCAGTGGAAATTATTCATTAAAGCTCTTACAACTAAATTAATGAAACTGAACAATAATGTTGCTACCATAATTTTTATTATATAATTATTGCAAAAACTAAGTTTTCAGAATGAAAGGAAGCTACACTTTTATATCAGAATTTGTGTAAGCTAGTAAGGCTTCTGACTTTTCTCCATAGGAATATGACTACGTATATGAATGATGAACATGATTTGTGCAGAGACAAATATTCAGTCTCCTCCAATTGAATTAGAGAGAACAATGCTTTGAATGATTCCCAGCATTGAACACCCTTCTATTCAAAAGTTTCTTCTCATTACCTCCATCTACCCCAGTAAATCCCTCTCTAGTGTCCTTTTTCCAAACAGCAAAACCATAAAAGGCACTTTGCGATGGGCCTTGGGTGACCCAGGCTGGAGCCTTCATTCATTCAGGCGCCTCTTTTGTGTCAATAGAAATATTTTAAATGACTTGCCAAATTATTGTCGCTGTACCATTAAAGTTATCATTTTATTGTAAGTAAATTCATTTTAAAAATTTAAACTTGTTACCTTTTGTGAAAGATTGATCCATTAAATTTTGCATATAGAATTATTTAAAGCTGTTGTATACTGCGAGAAAAATCCATAAACCCTGCCCCTAAAATTTAGCTCGACTGTACTTGAAGGAGAAGTCACTTAACAAAAAGTGGAGTGGTAAGGATAGTAAAGAGGGGGTTGGGGGTACTCAACCATGTGTTTAGAGTTCAGATGGGGGCATTGAGGGCGAGAGGAATGAAAGCGAGATTTGATGTATGCTACAGAAGGTAAGCATGAATATGTAGTTCCTTGAGATGCAACATGGGAGTTCGTATATGAGAATGTGTAATGTTATTTATTTACTAGTGAATTCCCCCGTCAAAAATTGCAGGACTAAATTAAACCCATAAAACATGCACAAATATCTGGTCCTTCTTAATTAAAAAATATCATCTCTCTGAAATTTTAAATAATGATAAAAACAAATACCATAAATATGAACTGAAAGTCAAAATATGACTTCATAAAATTTTATTAAATATTTATTATTTATTAATATTATTATTTATTTATTTATTAAAACTAATACTTGGGAATCAGCAAATTACCCAAATCACTTAATTATCAGGTAACCAAGAAATATTAATTGCTGTTTAGAGCATTTTACATCTACATGCGTACCTTGCAAGCCGCCTTTCAGCGTGTGGCAGGGGGTGCAAGCACCATGACTACTTTCCTAGTTGATTATTTTTGTGTATTGTTCTCAGAAAAAATGAATTCTTGAATCAACTGGTTCTATCATCTATTTTATCTACAGTATATGATAAATATGTAAAGGGGGTCATGTCTGTCTGTCTGAAACAACATCATGCAAAAACTACCCTGTGGGTTTTGATGAAATTTGACAGAAAGATGGTCTATGACCTTGAGTAACATAAAAATTACTCTTTATTCTGATATAAGGGCCCGTTTCAATCCCAGATGAGGAAAACACTTATCATAAGAAATACTTGTAAATTTGACTTTACTGGTTACAGGCTTTATTTCTTTTGCGTGGTTAAATCAGAAATAATGATCAAAGCACCAAAAGAAAGAAAATTGAATAGAAATTCTTATTTTAGCCACTAAATATTGTCATTGGTTGAAATTTAGAGAACTTTCATGAAATAAACAGAAGTTTTGAGAAATTTGAAACAACCGGTCCCCCTGATGACAAAGGCAATTGTTGAAGCTGAGCTCATGTATTTTCCTATAAGAATGGACGGGGAATTAAGGCTCATTTAAATGTATTGATATTAATGAATCACAGGATATATGAATAGATAGCAATATTCAGAAATTTTAGCGTTTGCAGTTATGAACAATTTGCAGGGAATAACGTATGACCATTTAGGGAGAGTTGCTTAATACAATTGCCAATGTTATCCTAGATGCCGCCTTTCGGCATGTAGCATCAGTGCACAAATCACAACTCTACATCCCTAATTGGCTAATTCCATATGCCTTAGCAGCATTTTGAGTGAATATTAATGCAATTCAACGTCTCATTTTTTCCACAGGCTTATGCTTTGTTTTCGAGAGAATCGAGTCTGTCTAAATAAGAAATGAGATGGCCAAGTCATCTATTCTATATTAAAAGATTGAGTGTGACTGTCTATGTTCACTTAAAACTCAAGAAGAATCAGTTAAAAAACTTCCAGGTTATTGGAATCTGATGACTTGCCCTATATATTTGATCACATATCTGACCACAGATGAGTCAAAAACTTCCCTAAAATTAAATATAAAGTGCATTTTTATCTTTTGCAAGTTCTATTCCTAAGGCAATTAAAAGAAAAACAATAATCGAACAAATTTGAGTGAAGTTCTAAGTAGAGGAAATTCTTTACTGATACATTTTTGGAAACATTGAAGTCTTGAAAGTCTTTATTACGGCAAGGTTAGACCCAAGTTGGCCTCCCTCCGAATTAGCCCTGAATTTGCATATATTTATGAAAATATTGAAAGAACAAAACTACAGATATTGGTATTGTGGGGAAAAATCTTCTCAACTGAAGCCATTGAGCAGGAAAACATCCAGAGAGAAGGAGAAAATGCAAAGCAGCAAATAAAAATTTTGTCAAAGTAATACAGTCCTAATTAAAATATAAATAACAGATTATTCATAATTGTAAACAAAAAACAACTCAAAGCTTGGAAGGTCTTTCTGTTACATCAGTGCTGTCTTGGAGGTGCTGAATTTTTGACGGACTAGGTTTGGGAGGTCTTCCGATGGTCAATTGCTGGGGAATTTCTTAGTTTATTCCTCCCTTGCAGAAAACACACTCAAAAGAGCCCATCATGTAGCCATGCCTTTAATCCTCCCAAAGAGCTACTGTCACACATGCAAAAGGTCTCTTTAAGGTGGGGAAGGAGGGAAAAGATGGAATGGGGGTTCATTCTCACAACTGTGGGCAGTGCCAATCTACTTTTGCCTTTGCCTTCAAAAAAAGCTCCAATCATACTCAGCTATTTCCCTGGTTTCTTAAATTTTATGAGCATGTTATATTTAAGTAATATTTGAAGTGAAAGATAATAGATAGAACTTTGTTCCAAACCAAAGTTGATTTGCTATCGCATCTTATAGCCAAGTAGCAGCCCGACGAAAAAGACCAATATTTCGGTATGTTCACTAATTTCTTTCTAAAATGTGGTTAGCAATATGTATTCAATGAGAGATTTAGAACATAGCCACATCTTTCAAGGATCGAATGGTAAAATCAGAATTCTTCTATCTATTAGTAGGCCGTCATGAGGAGGGAGAAGCCAATGACCATTGGCTGAGAGGTATCCATTACCAAGTTAGATGACATTCTGAGTGGAACATCTTAGCCTAGTATTGATCCATAATGGCAATAACCTCCACTAATAGTCGAGTGTGATATGGGCCATCCCAGGAATAGTTATCTACTGCTACCTCAAAAAACATTCAAATAATGGCAAAAATCATGTTCCCCCTCAAAGCTTGGTACCCCAGTACTGCCTGGCTTGCTCATGTCATGGGCTAGATTGACACGCAGGTACAGTAAAATAAGCTTATGGCCCCTCTCTGGTAAGAACATTGGTGAAGGATAGAAGGTCATTATGTCTTCTTTTCGAAAATAAAATGTGATGCATTGTCACCACTAGATGTATACAGCCACCCCTTGCTGCCATTATTTCTCGACAGAGTATTTGTCTGGACTGATAAATAGTTTCTGCACGTAAGCTTTCAATTTCACTGTAAAGTTGGGGCATACACAAGGTGCGTTCTGTTGAAAAAACTCGAAGACTTATCAAATATGCGAAGGAAGAAGTCATGAATAGTGAGGGTTACCTTCGTAGCTAAAGCTGTTATCCCCTACAATGAGTGAGACACCTGATCTCCACTGAAAATATCCAGGTTTAAAGTATGATGTCAACTAAAGACCAAAATCTCTCAAATGCAAATTATTATCATTCTCTATTTTCTGTTCCAACATCCAAAACAAAAATTAGATGCTCTTGGAAACTGTGACTCTGATTCCAAATTCCTATTTTGTCACTGCAATTTCTTAAAATGTTCTATGCAGAAAGAAAGAGTACAGCTATGTCTTATAAGCTTTAATTTGGTCTTAAAATCACTGGTATTGAAATCTTTCTTTCTTTAGAGTATTGTTACTGAAATAATATCTTGTATGAAACAGGAGCCCTAGAAAAATCCTGGTTAAAGTTTATAAAACATATCTTGATGGAAAATTTTCAGATTTCCCTGGGTTTGCCAAAGTGTTTTTGTAAGTGCTGTGGTAGTTTTTGTACATCACATCAGCTTGCTGCCATGCTGTTGAGGAAGTGTCCATTTCTTTCACTTCGTAATTGTTGCTAAAGCATGTTTCAGCCAAATATTCCTCCAACTTAGAAAACAAGTGGTGGTCGCTGAATGTCAAGTCCGGACTATGTGGTGGATGTTTGATGAGGTTCCATCCAAGTTCTTGCGGGAGAGCCATGGGCAATGTAGGGATCTACGTTATTAAGGAGAAGGCATGCACTTGCATTCCTTAGATTCCTCTTTTGTGATTCTCCTATCTGAGTTTTTTCTGGACATCATCCAGCAACTGCTATGGTCCCATGAAGTTGACCAACAATATTCTAATCCAATCTCTCAACACAGTTGCCAGGAGTTTGTGTCTGTTTGAATTTTCTTCTCTAAACTCCCTATACAACTTGAGGATATTTTTGATATCCATGTATGACTCTCCATACACTTCTGTCAATTGGCAGTGAATTTCTATTGGTTTAATGCTTTTTGTGTTTGCAAACCAAATAACTGCATGAACTTCACATTTGGAGGTAGCTGCAAGTGTGAGCTCCATTACAAGTGGCTGCATAACCTAAACTCAAAAGCAAATCAAGGTAAACAGTGGTTTGTTTGAAATGTGGCCAACAGCTGCGCAAAAAGTTTTCTGGAGCTCCAGTGCTTCTGGGACTTTATTTTCGTGATTAGCCTCTTTACTTTAGGCAGAAAGATTTTGATATGAAATAGTCCTGGATATAATAGAACTGGAACTCCAATCACTACATTTCATGATTCTCTTATCGGTCATCTCGTTGGGAAGTTGTGAAATTAATTTTTTAATTGCCTCCATGTATTTCTCTTAGGATTTATTGACATAGGATAAATAATTTTATAAATATGTACACAACAGTGATTATTATGTAAGAGCATGGACACCAATTTGAAGTAAGGATATAAAAGAATATCTTTTGTGGTAATTACAGATTCCAGCACCTTATGGACAAGTGTACAAGGATGATCCACCTTCATGGAGCCAGCAGAACCATTCTCAACTTCCCTTAGAACTACAGCACCACAACTTTCAACAACAAATGCCACCACCAATTCCACAACCCAACCAACAGGTACTCTATGAAATGTTATTTTACTAAAATGTCAAGTGTTCTGCTCCAGGTGGTCCTAATTCTCCCATAAAAATTGTACAGTGGGAAACTGAAATATATTTATGAAGCTTTTCCCAAGAACATAGAAATCTTTAGCCCAGCATGTGAGTAGTAGTCAAGAATACATTTTACAAAAGCAGTTTACTGGTTCCCTGATGGTCCTTGCTTTGACACCATTACCATTGCATTCTACAAGTCCGTGACCTTTTAAATAAAACACAGGTTATCCAACAAAAAGACCTTCTATTTTTTCTCCTTCTTGTCTCTTTTTAGCTCTATACATATTGCCTAACGTTTCTCCTATTACTTTATCCCTTCTAAATAATAGGACTTGTCGAGGTCCTCAAAACATGCATTATTTTAGCGAGGATTTCATAATTTAAGCCAAATCTCATCCTATTGAGCCATTTCTTTATATTTGGAATAGTAAATAGTCACTGGAAGCTTAATCTCGAGAATATGTTGGATATAATAGAAGTTGCTCAAATCATTAAATGTTTTCCCTTAGCGGCTGTGCACATGTGGACCTCTGCACAGTCCTTGTGAAAGAGCGCTTTCTTGTAGTAAATGTGGTCGTTTTTCATTTAATTCTGGATTAAACTAGTCCAATAAGTTTGAATAATATTCTAAATTTACTGTTCTTCCCTTTTGGAGGTTATCAATGTGCATTATACCACAAGGATTCCAGAATATTGTCGCCATGATTTTTTTGGCTGACAGATACACCTTGGGCATCTTCGGCGCCGATTCGCCCCGAGAATCCACTGTTTCGACTGCTGCTTGGTTTCTGGTGCGTTGTCTTGGTCTCCATGTTCCTTCTACAGTTATGATATGGCGTAAAATCTCATCTGGATTTCTTTTGAACAACACTAAGAACTCTTTTGAAGTAGTCACACCCACCTTTCATGGTCAACTGAGAGCAAGCGCGGCACCCATCATATGGATAGCTTTCTCATACCCAAATGATCAGTCAAAATCGAAACAACCAAGCTATATGATATGCCTATGGTCTCTACGATCTTGTGCACTTTCAATTTACGATGGGCCAACACAATATCATGGATTTTTTTCTTTCTTACTGTTATGGAGACCTCAATTGAGCGTCCAGAATGTCTGACGTCACTTGTGCCTGTGCCACCACAAAGAAATTTAGTAAATCACATTTTTACCTTTTAAATCAATGGTGCAGAGTCCGCATAGTATTTATCTAGCTGCTCTTTAAATTTAATGATGGTTTCCTTCCGCAAAAAATGATGCATAAGAGTACACGAAATTTGCTTTTTTTCCCATTTACGAAAATTCACGTAGTTATCTCATTTCAGTGGCTGTAAAACACAAACTAAATAACACAACTATCCAGAACTTTGACATTTACCCGTTCAAAGATAGCTCTTGACTAGAGTAGTATTAATTTTCAGATTAATAGTCCGGAAATTCACGAGGTCACGGACTTATTGACCCACCCTCATACCATACAATTGAATGGGAAATTCAGAATTACATTTTAGGACCTTCTTGATATGATATTGACTCAAAATCAGCCTACAGTAAGAAGGGTATTTACCAAAACTTAATTCATTGCAATGTTTACAGTAATAGGTTCCAGATTGGAAGTGATATCACGCATTCAGTGGACTGTGTAATTTAGTTTATTTTTATTGCTTATTCACACTTTTCTCTTAGTTTCTCAGCTATTTTTACTATTATTAGTTTGTATTTCTCTAAAGATATTGTCATGCCATTGGTAAAAGATGTAAATTGTTCCGTTTGCACAAAAATAGTTGGTGGCAATAAGGACAAGTGTGGACAGCAAGTGTGTTGTTCTACTGCAGGTAAACAGACAATTATTTTTGGAATTTCTGATAACATTAAATCTGGCAATTGTGACTCCATGACAGCTGCCTTAACTGAGCTTAAGGATATAATCTATACTCTTTGCAAAGAAGTTGAAGATTTAAGGTTCAGAAATGTTAAACGAAATGATGCTGAGATTGTTGACAAAGTTATTGAAGAGATGTATGAATGAAAGAGAAGGGAAAAGGACATCATCCTATATGGTATACCTGAAAATTCTGGTGCAGATGCCCTATCTCAAGCCATTAAATTAATCAAGGAGGTTTTTGCAATTGTTGTACCAAGTTTTAAGTATTCAAACTCAAAACCCTTTAGATCAGGCAGAAATATTGATCCAGATAAACTGTGCCCTGTTAAGGTTAGCCTGGACAGTGAAAGTGATTGTTTTGAATTTCTTTGTTGTTTATCCAATTACAGAGAAGATGGTAATTAGCTGTTTTCACCATCAAAAGATAAAACTCCAAAAGAAAGAGCATTTCTTAAGAAATTAACAGATTTACTAAATGAAAGAAAGGGAAGTGGTGAGCCTTATCTTATTGTAAAATATATAAATGGAATCCCAAAAATAGTAAATGATCGAAAAAAAGTTCTACCTGGCAGGCAAACCCCTTTGATAGTTTATTATATGAATGTAAGATGGCTTCGATCTAAATTAAGCAATTTTCATTTATTGCTACATCTAAGGAGTTTAATGTGTTAATATCAACAGAAAATATTTGTGTAGAGAAATAAAAGATTCAGAACTGTGCTTAGATTTTCTGCTGTGAAATGAAACAAAAATCGTGGTGGTGGAGTAGTGCTCATGAGATACATAATGATGAAGTTGAACTGTTATTTGTGACTGTATTCTTCTAAAATTTTTATTGGAGGTGTTTATACAAATAATGAAAATAACTTTTCAACACAACAGTGAAAATTTTACGCTTTTATAGCAAGAACAACAAAGAAGCGAAAACTGAATGAATTGCCGAGTTTTCACCCGTGAAAATTTTTGAAACTGCCATTACTCTCTTACAATCCAACATAAAATGCTGATTTTTTCTTCCATTGCTCATTGTATCATCTGAATGCATAAAAGTTACATGATATTAATTTTAGAGCAACCAAATCTTAGTAAAAAATTATTTAGTTGGAACATAACTCAAGAAAAAATTTGTTGTGTAGTCCAATTTATACGTCGCCTAAAACTTATTGTTTTCTCACGTGAGGAAGAACTTGTCTCAAGAGAATCAATTCAAGATATCACATCCTATGTGATATCTTGAATAGAACTCTAGTTTTTTACTTTTATATCTAAGAGCGTAATCCACTTTGAGCATCGAATCGCCTTGAAAGGCTTTGAAACCTCACAGCTTTACAGCAAACCAAAATCGAGGAAAGACGGCCAAAGTTGATAATAATTTAGTCTTTAATATTTTATTTTTAAGTAAAATATGTTTTAAGTAAATAACTCAGTAATTTATTTTTAAGTGAATATATTTTGAGTTGAGATAGAATAATTAATTTATTATTATTTTCAGATGATCTTAAATTACTTAGCACTATCTGTACCATCTCATGTTGCTATGTATTTTAATTATTTATTAATCGTGTTGGCAACTAGTGCAAAACATTTTTTCATTAAACTATAAATGAAACATATTATAAATAAAACAAAAATATGTGATCCCAACTTTTCATAAAATCCTATCTTATTTGATTATGACCTAAATTCTGTTGCCATTTTTAGAGAGAATAAAGTGAATTGACCTTGGAGTTATTATGGACACTGACCTTAGTTTTAACCCTAATATAGATAATATAGTAAATAATTCATATAAATTGTTAAGTTTTATACATAGATTTACAAAAGATTTTTCTGACCCCAATATTTTAAAGTTCATATTTATATCCCTTATCTACCTTGCATTAGAATATTGTTCCATTAGTTGGTCTCCTTGCTATTTTTACACATCAGTAGCAATGAAAAGGTTCTCTTTAATATTTATATCCCTTATCTACCTTGCATTAGAATATTGTTCCATTAGTTGGTCTCCTTGCTATTTTTACACATCAGTAGCAATGAAAAGGTTCTCTTTAATATTTATATCCCTTATCTACCTTGCATTAGAATATTGTTCCATTAGTTGGTCTCCTTGCTATTTTTACACATCAGTAGCAATGAAAAGGTTCTCTTTAAAATTTTTGGGTTATGAATATAAATTAGTTCATATTGAAGACATAGCTTTAAGAATTGGTATTGTAAGCTTATAGCAAAGAAGAAAATGGTGGGATGCTTTATTTATTTTCAAATTAATAAATTATTATCTGGACTGTCCCACATTACTAAGTTGCATAAATTTTCATGTGCCAAATTCTACTATACTATATTAACTGATATTTTGGATAAATAATTTGTTAGAACCTATTATTTGTACTATATATATAGTCCATTTTCTAGGAAGTTAAGGTTAGGTGTTAGTCTTCCTAAAGAAAGAGATTTATTTTCTAACAACCAAAATTATTTATAAAAATCTATTAAATCAGTACCATTTCAATTTGCCTATACTTTCTTTATCTCTCTCTGTGTATAATATAATATCCCTACAATTTGATTGTGATTTCCTTTCATTTTGCTTATGTCTTTATGTATTTATTATTACTGCATATTGTATTTAATGGGTTTGTCTGCTACAATTAAATAAATGGACCTTGGTTCGATAACAGACTGGTTATATTTCACTGTTTTTTTCATATTTTTAGGTGAACTTTGGATGGGATGTTTTTGCAAGTTTTCCCCTTTTACTTTTATCTTGCATCCTGCAAGCTGATCAGTGAAAATTTCCAAAAATAAATCCAATTGTTCTCTGATACGTATATATATGACCCCTGTTCACATTCTGGATTTTATCTTTGTATGTTATCGTGAAAGCATGACAAAAAATTCCTAAAAATTGCCTAAATAAATTTTAAAGGGGAAAATTTTGCACCAACCTAGCACTGAGCCAACCCTCGTTTGGTAACATTCCTTCCACTGGTGATATAAAAGACCACTTAATCTGCAAACTCCATGATTTTGAATGCTCCATCACACTGAGAAAGGCCTTAAAACAATTTTCAAAAATTTGCGCTAAAGACTGCCTGTTGTCAAACTCAGAACCCATTGGTGAGGGAAATTTTCATATTTATCTTAAACCCCCTGAGTTCAGTTCACTTATATCTTTGATCTCTTCTATACTTTTGCTCTTTTCATATTCAAGTGTCAGTGGATTCCATAATTATAAATAAGTGCTCCCTAGTGTGGTTACTAATTTCAGTGTCATTTCTTAGTGCTAAAGTGTTCTATAAAATATTTCGTAGAAGTAACGTTAGCTGTTATTAGTGTTTGTGCTTCTTTACCAAGTTGTGGTTATTCATTTGGCTTGTATTTCTGGTAACATTTCTATTCTTAGCCATATCATTATTCTTCATTATTTCCTCTCCTTTTTTTAAATCATTTATTTACTATTATATGTGCTGATTATTTCTTTTTTGTATTATTACTTTCATTACGTGTTTTTCATTCTAAATGCATATGCTCTTTTCTTCCCCAAATGCATCACAGACTTTGTGGCCAGATATGTTCTATGGAATCTTTAACTTTCTCTTCAGATATCTTGCCTCATGCCCACTATTCTAAAAACATATTCTCAGAATTCTTCTCATTCAGGTCAGCCAGCAAGCAATCACATTACACAACCTCAACCTCAGTTATGTTCAGCCTTCTCACTAAGGATTTCTTTCCAACTAGCAGGCTGCCACCCACGGAGTCTACTCTGAATCCTTTGGCTAAAGACTTTTTTCCTTGTCGTATGCATTGTCCTTCAGGCAATCCAGCATCCGGTGGGTTTTCAAGAAAAAACTGCAAACTGACCAATATTATTGCTGATAAGTTTTCACCATATCCTCACTCCTATATATGTGATATCTGCATGCATATAATTCTTCCTCCTAATAATGTGCATGTGATACCAAAACGTGGCTCAAACCAACTATGCCCTTGTCGAAAGGATACACTTTAGTTCGTAAGGACCATATAGGCAAATGTGGAGGAGTCAGATTTTATGTCAGAGATGATATTTCATGTAAGGTAATTGCAAAGAGTGTATCAACATACAGAAGAAAGCCTCTCTTCATTCAGCTGAAGTTAAATTCAATTTAACTTCTTGTCAGAGTAATATATAGCCCTCCAAAAGTTGGAATCTTAAATGATATAGATGATGTCTTATCATCTCTAGTTCAGAATTATCAGCATTTCATCTCAACTGGTGATTTGAATGCCAATTTTGATTCACCTACTTATAACGCTTCATATCTCAACAATATGTTCAATTCACGCTTTCTTCAACATCTGCCCTTAAATGCAACTTACCACACAGCCACTTCAACCACCTGGATTGATGCTGTTCTTACTACCAACAAAGATAGAGTCCTTATGGCCACTTATCTGCATCGGGAATCTTCAGTCATGATATATTATACCTTGCTTACACACTAAAAAGCGCTAAAAATCTGTCCCAAATTTAAAAAGCACTGCAATATAAAAAATATCAATGAAGAGCAACTTTTCATCGATGCTGCCTCCATTCCTTGGGAATCCATTGAAAATCTAAGTGATATTAATGAGAAAGTGGACACGCTAAACAAATTCATGCATTACCTACTTGACAAGCACTGTTCAATGAAAACAATTTGAGTTTCTAAGTCTAAATCTCCTTGAATTAACTCTGAAATTCAGCTTTCTATGACTAAATGTGATACTTGGTGAAACTTCTCCATAGTAAATTGGAAAGAAACAATCTGTCTGCATCCCCAAATTTTATTTAAATGAAGATAAGTTAAACTCGAAAATAGTCGTGTCTTTGTTAAATAAAATTTGTGGATGCAGGCAGATTGTTTCTTTCTAATTTACCATGGAATATTTTCAAGAATTTTGGCATTGGCAAAAGTAACGCAACATCTCTCCCTACTGATATCTTGCTTGATGATCTTAACAGCGAGTTCATCAAGCCAGTCTCAATAGTAAGTGATACCCTCAAGAACTTTTATATAAAAAATATCAATGACCTTGCCACATCTTCTATTAATCCTTCGCATCCCAATTTTGTAATCTCACTGATATCTCAAATGTAGGTCCTCTGCTCTCTTTGAAGAATAAAATCTTAATCACAAGTGGCCAATGACCTTCCCATTCCTTTTATTCTCAAATTAATTCCTTAATTAATTAATACTCATCATTACAATTATCTATTATTGGTCTATTCAACAAGCAATATTCCTATCAGAATGGAAATTAGCTCTTGTGTGCTCTCTTCCTGAAATGTCTCCAAATAATTGTTTTACTTAGCATAGGGGCATACCAATAAGCATACTATCTACACTAGCCAAGGCATTGGAAAAATTAATGCATGAACAAGTTACCTCTTATCTTACTACATATCAACTCTTGGATCTTTTTCAATCTGGATTCTGTAGATTACACAGTACAACCACTGCACTAATCAAGATCACTGATGATATTTGACTCTCTATGGATCACAGAGAAGAAACTGCTATGACACTTCTTGATTTTTCCAACACTTTCAACTCAGTTAATCACGAAATATTATTAAGTACGACGTAAACGTAGACTACTGAAATTTTCACCTCTATCTATTCAGTAGTTCTCATCCAATCTGCTGGATTGGCATCAAAAAGGAACTTACCTGCTCTGAATGGCTTCCAGTTTAATGTGGTGTCCCACAAGGATCCACATTGGGAACTTTATTATTTTCCATTTATGTTAACGGTGCATCTTCAGATTTTTCCTTTTGTGATTACCACCTCTATGCTGATGATCTTCTTCTTCCATTGCAATACCCAAGAAGCACATTAACATCGATTCAGATGTTCTTAAAAATTGAAGTCTTAATAATCAATTGTTAAATACTTTTTATCTAAAAGCCAATCCATCATAGTGGGATCCCCAAAGCTTCCTTCCACTGTCAACTACAACCATCTTCATCCTATCATAATTGGAAATGAACCTATCCTTTTTTGTAAATCTGTAAATTAGTGGCCTAGTGATCAATAAAACTCTAACATATCACTAATACATGCTCCAAGGACAACCGATCCCTCTTCTCTCTCATGCAACTCAAAAACATTCTTCGAATTCCCTTAAAAAATATTTAGTCATTAGAATGTCTGATAAACTTACCACTAAACAACAAAGAGCACAAAATTCATGTGTTTGTTTCGTCTGTGATCTGAGAAAATTTGACCATATTTTGCCCTATTGTAGACAGCTATCCTTCCTGAAGTTGAATAACTATGGAAAGCTCCATCTTCTTCAACTTTTCAGTCAAATTTCATAATGAACCTCAGTATCTTGCCACATCATTCAATAGTATGAACACAGTCCACTAACATGGAACAAGAGGATCTCATTTAATGCAAATATCAATTCACAGATCTGATACATACAAGAAATCTTTTCATGTCACGGCTTGTAGATATGGGAACGCACTATCTCCTAAAGTTAGAAATCCACCATCATTTAAGAAGCACCTTTCAGAACTATTACTCCTTGAACAGAATTGCACAGATAGAAACATTCCTAAACTTGTAGTTATGTTTATAGTATATGCACTTTTTCTTTGTATTTTTATGCATTTATATTTGTATTTTTATAGTTGCATAAGGTAGTAATTTGATATTGCATAAGACTGTATTAAATTAGTATATATTTTCAATTTTTCATATTTTATCAATTTATATAGATTTATGTATTTTATTTTTTGTAATTCTTTATAGATTTATACTTTTTTATTATTTCAGTTATGTTTTATTATTATGTATTTTTTGGTTAAATGGAAGATGGGACTCAATACAAGGGTGGTCTGAAAAGTTTCTGACCTCAACGTGAAGATGGCAGCACTCGTTAATAATAGCTAGTGAATTTCGTTGTTCATCTTTTGACAGTTACTCACCAAAATTTCAGCCATTTTAGACGTGCAGTTGTTATGTAACAGTTGTTTGAGCGAGTTGATTTGAATGTTTTTGTGAAAATGGACAAAATCGAGTATCGAGCTGTCATTAAATATTTGTTTTTGAAAGGTAATACGCCTACGCAAATCAAAGATGAGTTGGATTCTGTGTATGGGGACTCTGCACCATCATTTACCACAGTTAAATTTTGGGCAGCTGAATTTAAACGTGGCCGTAAGAGCTTGGGAGGTGATGAAAGTTCGGGACGTCCAAAAACTGCAACTACTGAGGAAAACATCTCCAAAGTTCTCCAAATGGTGCTAGATGACCTCCGAATTAAAGTCAGAGAGATAGCAGAGGTTATGAACATGTCAAAAGAACGTGTTTGTCACATATTAAATCAACATTTAGGCATGAGAAAGCTGTCCACACGTTGGGTCCCACGTTCGCTCACGTTAGGCCAAAAACGTGTTCGAATGAACATTTCCAACCCTCTGTTGGCGCAGTTTAGGCACAATAAATCCGAGTTTTGGCACCGATTAATTACTGTAGATGAAACTTGGATACACCATTATACGCCCGAAACAAATATGCAGTCCAAACTGCACAGGGGGAACCTTCTCCAAAAAAGCAAAAACTTTTTTCGGCTGGGAAAGTGATGGTAACTGTTTTTTGGGATAGTCATGGATTATTTTAATCGATTATCTTCAAAAAGGAAAAATCATTACAGGAGAATACTAAGCATCGTTACTTGACAAGCTGAAGGCAGAACTTGCGGAAAAACGGCCACATTTCCAGAAAATGAAATTCCTGTATCATTAAGACAATGCACTATCTCACACCTCAGCGGTTGCCATGGCGAAAATCCACGAATTATGGTTTGAACTGCTTGACCATCCGCCTTACTCACCAGATCTAGCCCCAAGCGACTTCATTTTGTTCCCTCATCTAAAAGTTGTGCTTGGAGGACAGAGATTTTCATCAAATGAAGAGGCAATCACCTTCATCAACAATTATTTTGCAGAGAAAAATGCTGAGTACTATTTGGACGGGTTACAGAGATGGGACCTTCGCTGAGAGAAGAGTGTAGAGACAAGGAGACTATGTTGAAAAATAAAAATTTCAGAAAAAATGTCTTGTATCTTTCTTAGGTCAGAATATTTTCAGACCACCCTGGTAGTCCCAATTTTGCCAAATATAGTTCCTGTGTACAAGGGGCATCCAAAAAGTATGTTTCCATATTTTTTTCTCGATGTAGGATTGGGTTAGGAGAGAACCATTTGTATGGAGTGTTGGTACAGATGTTGCAACTACTGAGTAACACTCAAGATCGCTGGACTCACTGGATGTTAGTACGACAATAGTTTTCATGGAGTCACCTTAGTTCTGGTTAGAAATCTGGATTGTTGTTCGTTTTTGGACAGATAAGAACGAACAGTAGTGTAAATTTATAGACAGACATCCTCAGTTGTCAACAATGAAGGTGCAATATGCATTGAAATGGTTTGTTGCAGTCATATATTGTTCATAAAAGACAAATGTGCTTGTGAAGAAGAGCATAGCAGCAGGCAAATGACAAATTGTCAGGTTGATTTAATGACACGTTTGTGAGACCATAGCACTTGAGAAATGCTTAACTTTTGGACAAAATTCTTGCTAATCTTCCTCTTGAGTTTGAAATAAACCTGTCATCACTGCAGAGCATTATCCTTTCAGGACATAAAAGTTTGTGCAAGGTGGGTGCTGCGCTAGCTATCACCCACGACAACGTGCGGCCACATTCTGCTCATGAAACTGTGCAATTGCTGGAAAACCATAGTTGGGATGTCTTTGGTCTTCCAGTGTAATCGCTTGACCTTCCCCCACTGATTGTCACTTATTCTCAATGCAGAAAAAATGTCTTGGAGGCTGGCGATTATGAACTCAAAAATGAAGTGGATTGTTTGGAAATAAATCTGGCGGGGGAATGGCATGACCTTAACTATTAAAAATGTTACCAATACATCAAAATTGCATGCAAAAAGAAGAGGATTACGTCGAGAAATAGAAGATGAAAATGAATCAATTAATTGTTTTTATGATTTAAGGATAGAGATTTTATTTTCTGTAGCTCAGGGAAACTTACTTTTTGGATGCTCCTCGTATATATGAATGTATGTATGTATATAATAGATATGTATCATACAGCTACTTATCTGGATATACCTAATTGTAAATCTTTGTTATGATAATCTTCAATCACTACTCATTTGTCCCTGCCATAATTAACCTTCTCTGGACTCATACGAGAAAACAGATCTTGAAACCCTATGACTCTAAGATATGAACCACTCAGAAGTATGAGTATCCTCACTACGGCATGCAATGTATTTTCTATGCTAGAATATTCATCGGCAATTTTCAGCGCTTGTCTAATCATGGCCCTAGTTTAAATGAAGCCCTTGTCAGGTAAACACATTGTCTTTTCTGACCGCTGTTACCATTCAAAGTGATACATTCACAGCTCTGAATTTTGGCCAGCAGTGTACATTTCCAATAACCAGACAATGTCATGGTTGCATGTGTTGGATTACCAAAATCACAAAAAAATGGAAACCAAGACAAGAGTAGGTACAAATATAGAAATCTGACTGCGACATGGGTATAGTAATCATATAAAAGAAAATTACTGCTATGGTATTAGATAAAGAAGCTCTTAAGGAGCATTTTACTTCGATAATTATTAAATAGTAGTTTTCAAGAGTGTGATGAATTTTTAAAGGCATATCATCTGCTGCCCAGGTACCTCCTAACTTGAAAAGATTGTATTGACTTTTTTAGGTTTTTCCACAAGTGCCAACTCCAGAGTGGCCCCATATACCGAAAGACATATCAGTGAGACCCATATGCCCAGCTATGCCACAACCACCCAGGATACCCCAAGTAAGTAAAGCTTTTATTTTCATCAAAATACCAGTGGATTTTCCCTTCAAAATTATGACACTTAATTTAACTTATAAAATGTACAGCTCTTTGGTCCTTCTGAATAGTCATAAATAAAAATAATCTCCAATTTTAGATATCCATCTATGGCAAGAACTGAAGCTATAAAGATAAACAGAATACCTAAAAAATATTAGTCGATAAAATTGAACAATTCAATGCATGGCAATCACCAGAGCTCACACCACAGTCTTCTTTGTAGAGTGGGGGCCAATAAATTTGTGCTTAAGATTAAGGATAATGAAAAGTAGAGTTGCTTAAATATGTGGCAACCATGTGACTATTGTTCTCCCACACTGAACATTCCCCTCTCCTTTTAGCCCTCTCTTCCTTTTGTTCCTGCTGTTCCAGTCATTCCAGTTCAGTTGTAAAAACAATGGGAAGGCTATTTAGATATTGGAATAATATCGAGTTTTAAGCAAATATAGACAGCCACACTCAGTATTACAATATGGATTAGCTGACTGTCTCTTCATTTCCTGTTGTTTAGCAGAATTAGATGGTTACAATTCTATTTGTGACTTACTCACTGTTCTCGCAAAAAAGGGGTTGCTAGTCTTAAAAATGAGATGTTGATTTACATTATTATTTACTTAAAATATTACTAAGATACCCGGTATAAGCCGATTAGGGAAGGAGAGTCTTGATTCATGCACAGCTGTCATCAAGAGTACAAGGTTATTTATAGCCTCAAATTTTCATGTGTATTGTCTTGTACGATCTTTCATGTCATTTCTTCGCTATTTTGATGGATAACAATTTTCCATTACCAAAATAAGACCTTATTTGCCAGATTTAGTTTTTTTTCTCAATTTCATAGTTTAATCTAATGATATTAATTTAATATTAAATCAGTGCTACTGACCCTTTTCAAAGTTTCAGTTTATAGTTTTAATATCATATTGCAAAGGTCCTAAAATAAGATTCTGTAATCCCCGGTTTAAATGTATGGTAGAATCGATATGATGCTCTGGGGTCAAACCAGGGATCATTAAAGAAATAATGAATTGCATGTATGAAATGTATTTCTGTGTACATGCTGGGTTTTAGATTTGTATGTTATCAGGAAGGGATTTAAAAATTCTAAAATCACTTTATTTTCAAGGGGCACCCACCTGGCATTGATCCACCCAGCATTTCAATTGATAGAATAGAAGACCACGTCATCTACAAGTCCTTGATTCAGAAGGTCATTTGAATTCCTCCATATATTTCAAATGGGGATAACAGAATCTTATTTTAGGACCTCCCCGATATGATATTGAACTGAAATGTTGGAACAGGTTAGAGTGGTACATCAATATGCAATTACCTTTCACACCCAGGTTCTGAGTTTTACACCACAGTCTTTTGAGGGATGTTTTTATAAACTTTTTTGAGTCCTTTCTCGGTAGGATAGAGAATTCAAATTTTTGGTGATCACAGATGACGCGTTCTTTTATAGTTCCAATTCAAGAAATGTCACCAAATGAGCATGGGTTCAAATTCTCCTGTTTTAAATACATTACAGGGATTTTTGAGAATATTTTTGGATCACTTCCAAATAACATGGAACCGGTATAGAATATGACCGGTATGTGAATAGATATACATTACATATATGCTTGATATGGACTTCAAACATTGGAAACAGTCAGAGTTGCCACCATCTTATATATCTAATCACCCTGAACTAGCAAGTTCTGGGTTTGACTCCAGGCAGTCTTAATTCTCCCATTTTTAATATTTGTATGAGGAGAAGATAGATATCCTTAATCTAACACGAGAGCAAGCAGTCATGTATATACTTTACAATCACAGTTTACCATTCCCCTGATTATATTCAGTTTAATGCAATGGGACTATTTGCATTCTAAAATACATTTAAATGGGAATTATAGAATTACATTTGGGGATGACCTTAGTATGATACTGAACTGAGACTTTGGTTTAAGATGCACTTACAAACTAGAAGTATTATATAAAACATTTTTTAGCCTTATTCCCATCACTTATGAGGTAGGCTGATGAATGATGAGGTTGGTTGATTTTTACGGCCAGGTGCCCTTCCTGTCGCCAACTGTGTATGGAAAATCAGACTAACACACAAGCATTCCCTGATCAGCTGGGATTTGAACCTGGGGCCTTGGGACTGGAGCGATAGCTCTTAGCATGCTAACTACTCAGCCACCATGGCTGGTTAATTAGAAGCATACTTTAGCATCTTACTAAAAGTTTCTGGATTCTACTCCAGGCGGTCTTAATACTCCCATATAAAATGTATGGTGGAGATTGCAAATATGAAGCAGTTCCAGAAAAGATAGGAATCTATATTTTTGCATATGAACTGTAATCTTGAATATATTTTGCAAACATAGTTCATAGTTTCTCAAATTGTCCTTTGTTTGACTCGAGAGCATCATTTGTTTTCTACCATACTAATCAATATGAAATATGGAATTATTTTGAGAATGTTCCTGGTATGATATTGAATTAAAATTTTGCATATGGTTTGAGGACTTTTCTTCCAAACCTTAATATGTAATGACGACTTTGAAATGGTACCAGGTTTGACATCAGAACTATTAGATGATCCCATTTGTTGTATAATACCTTGAACTGGGGAATGTTATTGTAAGCATATCCAAAAAGTAAACAGGTATTTTTTAGCTCTTGGAAACTAATCTGGCATGTTAATAAAAGTGTACTTACACCCAGTTTACTGTTTCCCCAATGATCCTAGATTCTATGCCAGAATTTCATTTAGATTCAACTATACAATTTTAATGGGGATTTTAGTCTTATTTTAGGACAATCTCGATATGATATTGATTGTTTAAGTGCCCTTATCGATTAGAAGCATCTTAAGAAATGATTTATAACATCTTTTGAACTGATTCCCGAAAGGTTTCATTATCTTGTTTGTTATTCAGTAGGGTGGACTTGTGGGTGTTATAATAAGCATTTCCATGAAGTAATGAGTACTTTCATAAAGTGTTCACCAATTTGCAGTATGTGAGATACTTGTATAGCCAATTCACATTGGTGATTATTATATGAATTCTGATTCATTATTGCAGGGTTATTTGTCACAGTCTGGGGTACATTTCCTGGCAGGTGCATTGATGACCAATGAAAAGGAAGTTTCCAAAGATGTAAGCATAATATTGAATCATGTTCTTTCTTTCCCATTCTATGCATTTTAGAATTGATCACTTAACCAATTTATTCCTAGTAAAAGGATGTTCTTTCTTCAGATCTTAGGATCGATCTGGTATTAATTACTTCTGCTAATTGGATTATGATTGAGGAAAATTAGATAGTGGAACCAGGGATACTTTTGATAGAAAAATATTACCTGTCATTGGGTCTTAAAAGAATCCCCTAATTTTATATTTTCTATTAAGAATTTCTAATGAAATGAATTCTTAAAACATAAAAGTTGGTATTCACTGTTTTGCATTCCATTTTTAGGCAAAATAATGAACTTTTAAGTATCAAAAGTTTAAAATGAAAAGAATATAGCTATGGCAGATTTTACCTCAACTAATTCATAGTTTTCTATCTTGCACAATGTGTTCACTGAAGCCCTTTTCTATTTCTCTGAATTAATATGTATACGTGAAAATGGTCAGCTACCACCATTTTATCTGTAATTTTTAGTGTGCATGTATTTATTCCTTTTAGATTCTTTTATTTCTGTAAAATCTTAGTTATTCTATCTGCAAGTTTTTCACACCTTCCTTCTTGTGGATGCTTTCCTGCTCAGGGCTATTTTTCCCTAAGCACCAACTTAGGGCTTTAAATCCACAATATGATATTCTTCCATGCACTTTTTTATGCCATCTCTTTCATACAAATTGCCAAAGGGTTGTTTGGGACTAAGGGATTTCTGCCACACAATTAGCTACAAATGTCTTCCATTTAGTTGGGAAATCCATGCTAAGGTTACGGTTCAATCTGTCTAGAAAAATATATCGTAGATATTTAGTTTTACAATTTGAGGTAGTTTTTAAGAAGTCTAGATAGTAGTATTGCCTTAATCATGGAAGAGAAGTTTTTTCTCTTGCTCTTGAGTATAACAAATTTACTGTAGGCTCATCATTTTCATCTGTTGACCTGCTACATAAACAAGCTCCATATGCCCTTTCAGATGCATCCATCTAGTTCAATGGCCTAGATTTTACCTATTGACATGATGAAGTGGTTGATCACTATGTTGATCATTGCTGGTAATTGCTTGTGTCAAAGTTCCCATTATTTTTGTAACTTAAATGGTAATCTTTCATTCCACTTGCAGCTCACTTTCTATAGTTTTTTAATGAAAATTTTTTTAAATATGATGATATGAATAATAAAAGATATGAATTGGATTTACTAGTCCAAGTGGATGAAATGTTGATGATATTAAGGATAAGACTCCTCATTTTGTGCAATTAGAGTTAAAAATTACAGCTAAATTACAGCTCTCTGATAGTGAATTGGTCTGTTTTGTGCTTCCATTTAAGACCAAGTGTCTTTACTATATCACTGTCACTTTCTGCTATTATGTGTCTTATTTCTCTAAGTGATGCTGGAATCCTGTCTTAGGACTGTTACTGCACCACTTTCTGAGTTTAAAACCCCCTATTTGTTGTAATTGTTGCAATTCTTCTTGAAGGTTAATTACTTCTTCTGTAGTGGATGCTCCTGTAATTCCATCATCAACATAGAAATCTCCTCCAAATACATCTGCTGCCTTAAGGTATTTATCTTGTTCTTCCTTAGCTAATGCTTGCAGGCATCATACTGCCAAAAACGGTGCTGATGATGTAACATAAGTTACAGTTATAAGCCGATATTCCTTGATGGGCTGATTTGGATCATTTCTCCAGAAAATCCACTGTAGCCTTTGATCATCTGGATGGACCTGGATTTGATTATACATTTTTTAAATATGTCCTCAAAGATATTGGGAGAGTTATAAATCTGGTAATAATTGTTTTGTTGTATTGTGAGGCTGACAAGTCGTTCAGTGATTTCCCACTCGTGGACTTGATCCATCAAATACAGCATGCTGTTCAACTGGATGGTTTGAACACAAGATGATGTGGCAGATAATTATTTATATCATTCTCCTCGTTACTAGTTGTGGTGATAACCTTTCTCCTGGGAATTGCCCCTGACAGTTTGTAGATTTCAGCGCTTGGAGAAATCCTGTTTCTCTTACTTATTATATGCCGAATTCCTTTTCTTTTCTTTTAGTTTACTAATCTTCTCTCTGTTAAATTAAATTTTAATAGTGCTGCTTCTCTTGTATTTCCTAGGGTTCCAAGGATTTGCTTGGTTGGTAGTCTTACAGTGAAACAACCTGTATTATCTTGGTATGTGTTTGTTATAAAATGCTGTTCACAAAGCTGCTCTTCCCTCTGATATGCTGGTTCATTTAGGTCTTCAATTCCTACCATTTTTTAAGTTGTTGGTCTAATGTGAGATCAGTTTAGACAAACAGATTACATTGTCTATGTACTGAGTCCTTTCTTCAGCCCTAGTTTTGCATTCTCTGCTCAAATCCAACCCAATCTTGTATTTTGAAGGACTGGATATAATCCCTCTCTTGTTTTCTGCTCTGGCAGGAAATGTTTCCAAAACAATTGAACTCCAATTAAAATGTTGATTCTTTGTGGTGTGTGAAAATCTGGATCTGCAATTTGAATGTATGTTGGTAAACCCCAATCCTTGCTGCAGATATATGTAGCTGGAATGTCTCATGATATTTTCAGCAGTATAACATAAATTAAGTTAGATATGAATTCACCAATCCTCCATTAAATGTTGACTCCCATACAATATGTGGTTTCAGATTTTAGGTTGTTAAATCCTTGCAATGGAATATGAGCTCTCTTTCACTTGATTCACAGAAGTTGTGAGCATTCCTCAGTTATGAAATGAGCCTGTGAGCCATTTTCTTGTTGCTTTTTTGGTCAATCCTGACCTGGAATGATGATTCAGAGTGAAGATTTTTCTCACGATGCAATGGTATGGTGTTGCTATTGGCACTTGAAGAGAAATCACTCACTATAATGCAACTCTCTTTATATGCCACACAGGTTATAAAGGACTTCTACTGTATTTTTATTTTCTGGTTGATTTAAAGGCTGTTAAAATTATGATATATAATATAATCTATAATCTTTTCAGATTCCAAGAAAGGCTGATTTGGTGACAAATGTAGAGAAAGCATCCACTTTAGGTAATCAAGAGGTTAATAATATGCAGGTGAGTTTAACTGCTGTGAAATAAATTGCATTGGCATACCGATTTATGTTATATACTAGTGAACTCCACTGTCAAGAATAATAGAACTTAATTTTACTTATAAGGATGTACAACAATTTTGTATGTATCTAATCCTTGTCAGTCATTATACGTAAAAAAATCTCCCTTCAGTTGTAGTATATTTTATGTATTGAATTGTATATTGCCTAAAAGACAAACTGAATTATTTTCTTTGAAAAAATTTTACTGATATAAGCATTGTTAAGTTGATGTATAGCTTCCACAAAGACATTGATGAGGATAGTAAGTATGTTTAGTTTGTTAAAATATCATTTTGACTGCAGAATTTTTCATATTTTAGAGAAGGAAAGCATGTATTATTTGAAATTTTATGAGCAAAGTATAACTATAAACCATATATATTATGTGATGTTAAAGTCGATTGCATACTGCAAACTAATTGGTGACAAATTTCCAGAAGTGCAATGTTACTTTTGAAAGAGCTTGAAATACATTCTGAAGTTCATCTCGGTGCATTTAAAAGGGGAAAATGTAATAGGCCTAGGATTGAACTGAAAACCATTTCAGGAGATGTTGCTGCACAATACATTTATAGCAGGTACCCCTCTATTTTTATGCAGATTTTTTAGTTGAAATTATATCAGGAAAACTCTTAAATGTACTTCTGCATTCCCCTTAGAAATATATGAGATAAATAAGTGGTGCCCTGGTGTTGAAACAATAATCATTAGAGAAATGGTGAATGATGTTTAATAAACATGAATTTTGATTACATTCTGGCTTATATATTTTCATCTTCTTAGGAAGTGCCTCAAAAGAATAGTTGAATGTCTGCTAAATGTTTCATAAGGGAGAATTAAAGTTGATTAAGCCAAGAATTCTTTTTACAGTTTAATTGGTAAATACAAAATGCTTCCAAGCGAATATGATATAATGAAGGTCATAAAATAATCCTTATCTAATATGTAGGGTGGATTACAAATTGCAGGTTGGCAGGGAGCCAAGGATTAAGGGATAAGGTGAACTGCATATGTAAAAAAATTTCATAACTTACGTTCACGTGGTGATTTATACATTTGCATCTAATTGGGAAGGCCATCAAAAAATTACAATTACATAAATGTATTTTCATTTGTTTCTTTGATTGTAACTACAGAAGACCACATATTCTTAGGCCACTGTGATATTGAATTCCCCATCTTATTGGGAAGTGCCTCAAAATTTTGTGAAAGTTCATGCAACATATTCTCATTGGAAAGTTAGGATGCTTAGGGCCTTCTGGTATTGAACTTCTGATCACTAATTCAATATTTTCCATTGTTTCTGAGATGAGATAGTTGGGAGTCCCCATGTGAAAATATTGGGAGATCTCTGGTTTAGACTGGCCATTCGTATCCCTTATATCTATCTAAACCTCATGTCTACACAAGCCATGAATATGTTTTTATGAGTAAAATTTGCCTGCAGTTTGCAAGATAGTTATAATTTCACACAATTAACCCATTAATTTAAGTGATTAAAAAATTCTAATGTTCACCTTGGGGCAATTGAACCTGAAAAATATAACCTACCTCCAGTAAAACCCACAACAATCTTGGAAATTGCTGCATATAATGGATTTCACAAAAATTCCCATATCTATTATATATAGCTAACTCTCCGGATATACCTATATATATATATATATTTATAGGGGATACGAATTCTGACCATGTTCCACGAGCGCCGTCGACGTCAGATTATTACGACGTACTGGCCCTACCCAGTAGATGCCAGAATAATTCAGACATCGACGCTAGCTATCATGGGTTCGATACCAGAATGTCACAAAAATCGCAATTTTCCCATAAGAATGCATTGCGCGGATTTTTGAAAATTATTTTGAGGCACTTATCGGTAAGATAGAGGAACCAAAATCTCGGAGGTTGAAGCTGAGGTAGTCTTCTATGGTTCTTATGGAAGAAATGTTGCCAAATGACCGTGAGAATCTTATTTTTGGACCTTCCCGATAAGATATTGAATCGAAACTTTGGAACAAGTAAGGATGGCACTTATCTAATATTATTTTGCTATCTTCTCTCACGGAAGGGTCCTGAGTTCGACGTTGGGCAGTCTTTTGCGCGTATTTTTGCAATCTGTTTTGAGGCTGTTCTCGATGTTTTAGAGCAATCAAAATCTCGGTGTTTACAGATGAGATGGTCTTCCATCGTACCAAACGAAGAAATGTTACCAAATGTCCTTGTGTTCGATGCCAGGTGGGTCCGAAATACCTCCGTAAGAAATGCATTGCTGATATCAGGGACGATTTTTTAAAATGCCTTCCCGATAAACTGGAAAGATAAAACCCGGAATGGTGACAGAGGCGTTTGAGAAGATTCCTTCATGACGTCCACTGCTTCTCTAGACGTCCTTGGTTCGATGCTAGAGCGTCATTCCGATTCTACCATGCATTTCAAACGGGAAAAACGGATCTTATTTTAGGACCTTCCCGATAAGATACTGAATTGAAACTTTGAAACACTTCAGAGTAGCACTTCTCTAACATTCATATGCCATTGTCTCTCACGAACGGGTCTTGTGTTCGACGCCAGGCGGTCATTTACGCAATTTTTTAAAAATTGTTTTGAGGCCTTTCTTTATGCAGGAGACTATTCAAAATCACAGCGTTTGCATTTGAAGTAGTTTCCTATAGAACCAGTGGAAGAAAGGTTGCATATGACCGTGAGTTCGATGCCAGATGGATGAAAATTTCTAACGTAAGAAATGTATTGCGGCAATTTTAAAAATTTTGCTGGATAAGCTTCGAAGATGACACCCGTAAGGGGAACTTATTGTAAATTTTTACCAATTAGCTTGCAGTATGCAAGCAACTTTTACTCGTATATATATATATATGTAGGTATATCCGGAGAGTTAGCTATATATAATAGATATATATATATATATATATTTATAGGGGATACGAATTCTGACCATGTTCCACAAGCGCCATCGATGACAGATTTTTTCGACGTACTGGCCCTACACTCTAGATGCCAGAATAATGCAGACATCGACGCTAGGTGTCATGGGTTTGATGCCAGAAATTCCCAAAAATCGCAATTTTCCCATAAGAATGCATTGCGCGGATTTTTGAAAATTATTTTGAGGCACTTATCGTTAAGATAGAGGAACCAAAATCTCGGAGGTTGAAGTTGAGGTAGTCTTCTATATTACGAATGGAAGAAATGTTATAAAATGACCGTGAGTTCGACGCCAGGTGGATGCAAAATTCTTCCATAAGAAATGCATTGCTGAAATTTTGAAGATTTTTTTAAATGCCTTCCCGATAAGCTGGAAAGATAAAACCCTGAATGGTGACAGAAGCGTTTGAAAACTTTCTTCCATGAATATCATCGTTCGTCTAGTGGTCCTTGGTTCGATGCAAGAGGGTCATTCCAATTCCTCCATGTATTTCAAATGGGGAAAGCGGAATCTCATTTTGGGACCTTCCCGATAAGATATTGAATCGAAACTTTGGAACAACTAAGGATGGCACTTATCTAATATTATTTTGCTATCTTCTCTCACAGAAGGGTCCTGAGTTCGACGCTAGGCGGTCTTTTATGCGAATTTTTGTTATCTGTTTTGAGGCCGTTCTCGATGCGATAGAGCAATAAAAATTACGGTGTTTGTAGATGAGATGGTCGTCAATAGTACCAAAGGAAGAAATTTTAGCAAATGACCGTGTGTTCGACGCCAGGTGGGTTCGAAATGCTTCCGTAAGAAATGCATTGGTGAAATCTTGGATGATATTTTTTAAATCCTTCCCGATAAGCTGGAAAGATAAAACCCGGAATGGTGACAGAGGCATTTGAGAATATTCTTTCATGAGGTTCGACTTTTCTCCTGTGGTCCTTGGTTCGATGCAAGAGTGTCATTCCGATTCTACTATGCATTTCAAACGGGAATAACGGAATCGTATTTTATGACATTCCCGATAGGATACTGAATTGAAACTTTGGAACAAGTAAGAAAGGCACTAATCTAATATTATTTTGCTATCTTCTCTCACAGAAGGGTCCTGAGTTCGACGCTAGGCGGTCTTTTGCGCGAATTGTTGCAATCTGTTTTGAGGCCGTTCTCGATGCGATAGAGCAATCAAAATTACGGTGTTTGCAGATGAGATGGTCTTCCATAGTACCAAATGAAGAAATGTTAGCAAATGACCGTGTGTTCGACGCCAGGTGGGTCCGAAATGCTTCCGTATGAAATGCATTGGTGAAATCTTGGACGATTTTTTTAAATGCCTTCCTGATAAGCTGGAAAGATAAAAACCGGAATGGTGACGGAGGCGTTTGAGAACATTCTTTCATGACGTCCACTGTTTCTCTAGTGGTCCTTGGTTCGATGCAAGAGTGTCATTCCGATACTACCATGCATTTCAAACGGGAATAATGGAATCTTATTTTAGGACCTTCCCGATAAGATATTGTATTGAAACATTGAAACACGTCAGAGTGGCACTTCTCTAACATTCATATGCCATTGTCTCTCACGAACGGGTCCTGTGTTCGACGCCAGGTGGTCATTTACGCTAATTTTTAGAAATTGTTTTGAGGCCTTTCTCTCTGCAGGAGACTATTCAAAATCACAGCATTTGCGTTTGAAGTAGTTTTCTATAGAACCAGTGGAAGAAAGGTTACTTTTGACCGTTAGTTCGATGCCAGATGGATGAAAAATTCTAACGTAAGAAATGTATTGCGGCAATTTTTAAGAATTTTGCTGGATAAGCTTCGAAGATGACACCCGTAAGGGGAACTTATTGTATATTTTTACCAATAAGCTTGCAGTATGCAAGCAACCTTTACTCGTATATATATATATATTCACACACACACACACACACACACGAGTAAAAGTAAATTATACCTACGAAATGAATTTCGGCAAAAAATGGCCTTGATAGTCGATACGCCAAAGGTATGAACAGGAACCACAAATGATGGTAATACTGCTCGGAGGTTCTTTGAGAGTCCAACTTTAGCAGCAAAAATAAATAACCGATAAAAAAACCGATATTAGCATCTAAATTACATAAAACTCGGATAAATGTTAGAGTAAATTTAATCGAACACCGTAAAATAAATCGCGGTAATGATTTCTGTTGGTTTAACCGGTTTCAGAGTTTGTTTGGATAATCAAAATAACTCAATACCATTTATTTCCTAGGAATTGACGACAAACTAATAAAAAAAATTCAGAAATATACTGAAGGCACATTCGAATTGTTTACCCCTTAATGCTCGGAAACAACTGCTGGGATGCTGCCTCTCTATATTTAAGTTTGTATCCATGGTACTACATGCCTCCGACAGTACATAAGGTAGTTGTTCATGGAACACAAATTGCAAACAATTCAGTTCTTCCGTTAAGAGAACTCTCGTATAAGGCTATGGAGGCAAGAAACAAAGATATTAGGAGGTTACGTGAAAGATTTACGAGAAAATACTCGAGAGTTGCCACAAACGAGGATCTCTTTAAAAGACTTCTGTTTACATCAGATCCAAAAAATTCCATGTCTGCAGTATTCAAATAAAAGAAACAACAGATAATTGCGAAAGAATTGAGAAATCTCCTCATCATCGACGACCGAGAGGGTGAAATTATTGATGATGAGGATTCAGACGATTCATCTTCTGACGAATAAGACTAAAGCTACAATAAAGTAATGATATATATTAATTAGCATAAATATTTATGTTGTAAATAGATATTTTGTCATAGACGTAATATACGTGGAATTTAAATTCGCATTAACATTTGGTTAATTTATTATACTTAAAATGAGACGCTTTGTATCTGAATGTTAAACTTTCCTTAATTCCACATCCGTTGTGTAAAGTAGAGGTATCTAATTCCTCTCTTAAACTGTCTTCACGTATGTTTTAAGGATAATTAGCCAGAATTTAACATGAAAGAGACCAATCGTTAGACTTCGTATCACCAAAAGGACAGCGAAACTGCATTCGCGGATTCCACGGTGGTGAGTCAGAACGCGCCGCGCTTACGAAAAATCGACTTAACTCCCAAAAGAGCACCTGAATTGAAACAGTTTCTTCGGATTCCACATCTAGACACTTCTGACTATGACGTGGTATAAGAGACTCGATGCATTAGGGCCGTTTTCCTATTTATATTCCTTACTTTATCTCGAAAATTGTCCGAAAAAGGTGTCCGCCTTTTTGTTGCTTTAAATGAGCAAAAACTCATTTTTGTAAGCGGTGATAGCAACCAGTCAAAAGATAAAGAATTGTTGTAGATCATTGCATCGTTGTTTCTTCCAAAAGTATATATTTAAACCCTCCATAAAAACGCAAACTTGAACGTTTATCCCAAAAATTCGCGACTGCCCATTTGTGTGAAAATGGTTCAAGTTTGACGCCATGTATCTTTTAAACGCGTAAAGATATCGAAAAACGACGAACAGGAACATAAAATTCAATCCTTTCTTAATATATATGCGAAGTTTCAAAACCCGCACTCAAAAAACCATTTTTGGCCTCTTGGCCAGCTTTTTTCGATTCTAGCCCACTGTGCGTCGGGTGCAATTTCTCAGAAAAGGATTAACGCCAGGTACCAGTTTTCAGAAACTGTCCATGCGCATTTCGCAGAGAATATTAAGGGGAGTTAAATGCATTATGAAAAAGAAGTGAGGAGTTAGGTATTTGTAGCCGTTTGTCGAAAAGAGTGTCGAGGAAGAAAAGGTGATACTGAGATTTAAAAAGCACCGTCACGGCTGGGCATCTGTCGCACATCTTAGATCCCCCATCCCCCGCTGTTCACTTTGTTTCTCTTTAGACCTCACCATTGTTTCTGAGATCCTTCAGTCCCATACGCTCCTTCCCCCGTTATTCATATCTCTCAGCATACGGGGAATTCAGTGAACGCCTTTGGTATACCTGCTACTCCCTAGCCAGTCCATTATCTGTAAATCCTTCTCTCCTTAGTCCCACATGCGATTTCGGGTTATCCTAATACCTTTCACAAGCAGACGTTAGCGAAGCCTGTAAACGGCCTTGGACCACCGGATCGCCATTATGTGGTCTCCGGTTCGATTCCCTATGATGGTACTTAGGCACGGATGGACCTTCACTTTCCAGGATAATACAATGATTTGACAATGAGCAATGAATGCTGCAGAAAAGAGAAAAGTGAAAAGAGAAAACATTTTTGAAACTGCCATTCTACGCTCCTTGCAGTCTAGAAAGGTCATTACCACCTGTGAAGGTGGAAGACACAGACCGACCGGGGGTTTACCAGCTCAGTTGTGATGATTGTGGGATGGGATATATTGGACAATGCGGCAGAGAGATAAAGGTGAGAGTGGCCGAACATTAAAGGTGCTACCGATTGGGAACTTCCCAATCTGCATTCGCGGAGAACCCATTGGAATGCGGACACAAAGGGAGGAAACTAGATAGCCTGGTGGTCATTGAGATCGTGTCAGCGACCTCTGAACTCACCAATGAAATTTTGGTTTTATTAATTTGGTTGTGTCTGATGTGAGCTAAGTGTTCTTCAAAGCTATTCTTCTGAATCTATTCTTTGAATCTATTATTCAAAATGCAAAATAGAGAATAGATTCAAAGAACACTTATCTCACTTCAGACACAAGCAAATTTATAAATCCAGCACTGGGCAACACATACAAGAACACAATCATAGGATTAATTTAGAAAATTTAAAATTAAAGAAATCGATACAGAATAACTCAAAACTAGATGCTTATGAGAGCATCTTCATACATCAAAACAAAGGAGAAAAAGCGCTGTCAGCAATAATATTAGATTGCGCCCGCAATAATTTTATTCTACACGAGCTGAGGCGCCCGTTGATTCTCAACGGGGATACATAAATAAGCAGTAGATAATATATCATAACTTGTGCAGAGGAGAATCTAACATCTTTCACTTAGCTTGGATCAATGAAAATGTTATACATTTCTAACTTCTTATCATTTGAATGCAAATCTAGAATCCACGAAAAGAAAGGTATCGTCTTAGATTTTCTTTCTTTAGGAGTTTCCTCAACTGTGTAAGATGATTTTTCCTTGGGATTTTTCCTTGGTGCACGTCGTCTCGTGTAATAATTACCAATTTCCTTATGTTTCTTTTAAATTTACTTATTAAGAGAGTATTGCTTAGCTTTACATTGAATTCTATAAGGGAGAAAATTTTGATGGAGACAATACTACTTGCGGTTTGCTCACGAATACAAAAGATCGCCCATTTAAAAAATGAGGCGTTTAATTAAGTTGTATTTTACTCGAAATGCTAATGTAATACGCGGTATTAGACGATTAGGGAAGCAGAGTCATGGTTCAAGCACCCACTGCCACACGCCAAGAGGCTGCACGCAGTATACATTAATCAATTTAAAGTTTTTCCTTTGTAAATCACGCGTAGTAGCATCATTATTTTCAAATTGAGTTGGCAAAGTCGAGGTGATAAAGAAACTTTTCCTAAATAATCATACGATGCCCCCTGGGAATCAACACAGCAAATTGTTCGTAAATAAAAATATCGAAAGTTCAGAATATTGCCTGTTATGAACATAAAATATCATTCATTTTTAATCATTACTTTCATATGGACGTAAAATACCCGTGCATTCTTATGAGAAAACGCAATACCTCGGTTTCAACAATCGCATTCATCGTCAAGGGGACTCGTTGTTTACAGCCTCAAAATTTCACGAAATTTCCGTTTATTTTAACCGAATTCTCGCCATTTCGACTCGATAACGATATTTCGCGACCAAAATAAGAATCTTTATTCATTTCTCATTCTTATGGTGCTTATCTCGATTTCGTAAGCCTATTATTTCTAATTTAATTTTGCAAAAGAAATGTGGCCTGCAACCGATAAAAGTGTGGTTTACGTGCATTTCTTATGAGAACGATTTTTCTTGTCCGGGTTCGAACTGGGGACATTTAAGTAAATGAAAATTAGCCATTATCAGCGCAGGGAGTACATTTAACAATCGTGAAAGTTTCAAATTTGTGCCATTTATGGTTCTCGAGTTTTAGGTGAACATACATACACACATACATACTTACATACATACACACACCTTATTTTATTATATTAAGATAATGTGTTCATATTTTTAATAAACAATATAACCTAATCGATTTTTTATTGTAGAACTTAAGAGGTTTAAAATCAAGGGCTTAATATCTGATTTATGCAAGTGAAAGGTGGTATTGGTAGACACAGAGGTGTTAGCAGAGAGGGTAACAAAGCAGACACGGTTCCAGAAATATTTCTGCTGCAACCACCTATTTATTTACATTTAATTACATACCTTTAATTTAGACTGAAACTTATTTTGCGCGGAAGATTAATATGCGGCCATGTGTCTGAGAATCTGTCATATTTTGCACATTTTCATTCCATCAAATCCACGTAAAAATTATTGCCTGCCTTAAAGTGTTTCCCCACACTCTTTTCTTTGCATATTGGAGCATAAAACAGACAATTAATAACCGCGGAACTCTTTCCAGTTACGACTTTCGACAAGAATACGATATTCTACCTCCAAAATAAGAATTTTCATTCAATTATACACACATTCGTGATTATTATTCAAAATAAACACACATTCATGATTATTATATTAGATACTTATGAATTAATTGGTTGAAAGCTTCAAAATTACAGCCCTCAAATACCATTCCAAATATTTTGAGCTTCTTAGAAATAACGTCGAATCTTTATTATTTATTGCGATTTGGAAGTAAGCCAGGAATTTACTGTTTTTTAACAGACATAAGGGTAAATGGAGTAAATAATACTTATTAAATTCAAGAACACAATACGCTAATGCTTTCGAATAACTTTCGTGGATAATGAAGCAATTCTACCGGGGAGATATTAAGAGCGAATAGGGGGAAATTTTTAGGAAATTCCGCCCCTCAATATCACCCAAGTTTGAACTCTAACTTTTCGGCAAAAACATTGTCAAAGATGAAGAATGACCGTTTTCGATTGAAATGGACTTCTAAACCAATAAGTTTTTGAGTCCGTATGAAAACATTTTGGAAATTGATTTCTGTCTGCAGAAACGGGCTCTTAAGACCATAAAATTTGACCGTGGGCTGCAAGGCTTGAATTGAAGGGATGGCCTCAGGAGAATATTCCGGTTTTGCCAATAGCTAATCAAAGGGCAGGTGGAAGGGGTAAAGAGTGACATTTGAGACCCCTCAATCTTATACACCACAGAATACACCGTTCTTTTTTTTTTTTGGAGGACTGTACATTAGGGTGGATCGAAAAAACTTTTTTTCGAAATCGATATGCGGCTAGTGCTTAAAGTTTGTGGTTGGTGGTCCTTATAAACCATAAGATATTTCAGCTCGATCGGAATATGTCCTGAGGCTGCGAAATTTAGTCGATATTTTCAATTTTAGTGAAAAAATGTCAAAAATTCGCAATTTTTTCTGATGATTTTTCGATGTTTCTGAAGTGATTTAATGGTAAAATATTACATGTATTGCTTTTATGTTGCTTAGTGATTAACAATTTACTGAGTTTGAATGAGGAAAATTGATTTCTTAGTTCGCCAAAATTTGTCAAAAAACGCCAAATATACAGAAATGTTACGGATGTTGGGTAGGCAATAACCTGCTGCAGTAACTCGACCCCACCGACTTAAATTTATGAAGAATGATAAGATAGTAGGAAATGAAGTAAATTGCAGCTCTTAGTTAATCGAATAATGAAGTACTAGCGAGGAGGTGGTTGCAATATTGACACTACCAGTATGGGTGTCAGTCTCTCCGGACAGAGCACTGAAACGTGACGGTTTGCGCGAGTTATATGTCTACGTAATACAAGTGTTATTGCAATAGGCGTGTCTAAAACTACTGTTGAATCTTGCAAATCTGTGGATTGATAGCTGTGAAAACAGGAAATATTTGTGTTTCATAGTGTGCTGGACAATATTCCGTAAAAATGCCACCCTAGCCTTGAGGGCAGATGAAGTCAGCGATATTCGATATTTTAGGGGAATCGGAGGATCTAATGAAAAGCAGTTACCAACTTTTTGAGTGTCATTTGGTGTTTTAATTACGTTCAAGCGAAAAAAAAGTTACTTTGGACAGGAAATCTTCTTGAAAGACATTGCTAACGTTGCTAAAGATTTATCTCTATGATTATCTTCGAAATCATGCTTTCTGGAGGCATCCAGAAAACATACGAGTTGGTATGTTTAGATAGTCGCTGAAATGTGCGTAAAAACGCTGCAAAGAAGATCCTGAAAGCTAGAAAAAGCCAAAGCCAACCAGTTAACTCCATTAGAAAGTTTGCACCCCCAGTGATCAACTTTTAAGTCAAAGATTATACAGATTTAGTGCACTGGAGAAAAGAAGAAATAACATCACCTCCAGTAGCACACTTACTAACAAATGAAGACTTAGAAGACATCGCTACTGGAAGAGATGAATCCCTAGTAAAACTGCAGACTGTTTCACCTGCCGTGCCGTATCTAGGGAGAGGAACGGTGCGTCAAGGATATAACTGCTACATCAACTGTTGTATGTAGTTATGAATCCCGAGATGGCTAAATCTGACTTCGATTGAAGAGCAGAAAAATATTATTGAGGTTTGGTACAAAAGCGGACTTCAAAGCCCAAATGGGACAGCCTACCTAAGTAGGTGAGAGGTCGGAACTCGATTGCAACCACCCCCTCGTGGTGAGTGCTGGGTAGTCTATTATTCAATGAAATAAATGCTGAAAATTACTTCTTTTCCCACTATCTTATCATTCTTCATAAATTTAAATCGGTGGGGTCGAGTTACTGCAGCAGGTTATTGCCTACCCAACATCCATAACATTTCTGTTTATTTGGCATTTTTTGACAAATTTTGGCGAACTAAGAAATCAATTTTCCTCATTCAAACTCAGTAAATTGTTAATCACTAAGCAACATAAAAGCAATACATGTAATATTTTACCATTAAATCACTTCAGAAACATCGAAAAATCATCAGAAAAAATTGCGAATTTTTGACAATTTTTCACAAAAATTGAAAATTTCGACTAAATTTCGCAGCCTCAGGACATATTCCGATCGAGCTGAAATATCTTATGGTTTATAAGGACCACCAACCACAAACTTTAAGCACTAGCCGCATATCGATTTTGAATAAAAATCAAAAAACCAAAAAAAAACTTACCACCTAAGCCGCAACCCGCATAACATGCAGTGAATTTCCTCCGAGCGAGCCTTAAGAAGTGAGAGAGAGAGAGAGAGAGGGAAAACATGGTGGAGATGGTCTGCTTGAGTCATAACTCCGCCTGCAGAGTTGAAATGGATTTATTTGCTTTATTAATATTGCAAAGATTTATTAGTATCCTGAGTTTGGTGGCATTGGTCTAGCAGAATAGTATTATAACAATACGGATGTCGTAATGCAAGAATTCAGTTATTATAAAATGGTTATAACGAATCAGCATATATTCTAGCATTGCTTCTCGCACACGAGGTCCCGTTATTCCGAGGCAAACTCCATTCCCCTCATGAAATTTGAGTCTGAGGGCGAAAGGCTCGAGCAGGTCGAAGGAAATTTTCGCAAAATCTGCCTCTGAGCCGCTCTGAGCTTATGTTTAGGACTAAGATTGGAGAAAGAAAATTTCCGCGCAGTTTGAATCGGTGTCAGACGAAAAATGTATATACCTCGAATTCGACGCCTTCGCTTGCAAAACTCTGCGGTTATAATTGGTGGTATTATATAATATAATAGTAGCTAATATTATGCATCGTTCAAGAGAACAGTTATTAGCCTTTAAAATTATATACCAAAGGAGTCTATATCAATCACCAGTTTTATCACAGCCTGTGTGAATGCAATCTACACAAGTAAAGTAAGGCACACTCATGGCCATATCTAGGCTATCACATTAATATACTACATTAAAAGACAATAAGTAAATATATAGTATGAAGTCTTGAGGCATTCTCTGCGTATTTTAGATAAATTTTGTTTCATTTGATAAGCATCGAAATTAAAATTTGATCGGTAAAAAATCAGTAAATTTTATCATCTATGCAGTTGGAATTTTTAATATACCGTCCAAATCAATGGAGAGAAAATGTGCTAGGATCGATTTTCCTCAATGAATAAAGATGACGGATACAAGACTACCATCTTTCACATTAATTTTGAATTAATTAATTAATTTTTTTCGGTGTCATTGAAGTGTGAATCGAATAAACTTGATTTCTTCTGTGGATTCCTCTTGAAATGGTTGCAGTCACAAACCATTGCGTTCTTAAACCTTCTCAATATATTTATCACCTTTAAAAGGTCTAAAATATTTATTTATTTATTGGACCCTTATTAGGCGAGGTTAGGCCCGAGTGGGCCTCTCTTCCATCGAACCTCGTATGTAACTCTCATATTTTTCGACAGAATTTTAATGATTGAGATGAATGGGTGGTGGTTTGGTATGACTAGTCTATCTACATATTTATCGATTGGTGATATTGAAAATATTCCTTCGTATTTAAAATGTATTGGCTATGAGAAACTTTTCATCTCTCCACATTCCATGACAAATTTAAAAAGCAAGATACAGGAGTGATTGGAAGAAGTGAATAAAGCAATGAATTCACCAGTATTTCAAGAGGGGGACTGTTTTGATAGAGAAGTGAGAAACGATGGCAACAGTAATACATACACTAACATGAATTTAACAACCAAAAGTGTAAGAGCTATGTTAATTCCAGATTTTTGGATACATCACAATAGGTAGGCTAAATGGCATTTCTTGCATTCCTTGTCGACCAATTGGTTACTTTGAGTAGGAGCAACGACCTCTTTTAAAAGTATAACCCACTTACACACCTTCTCAATTTTCTCATCCAACATATATTTTTTCCGTGAGAAACTACTCATTTATCCAATTAAAGTAACATTTTAGTCAAACATGGTTAACATTCAAATATACAGGATATAACGTCGATGTCTTATCATACTTTCAGAAATTTCCTTCTGATGCATCACTTTATTCCCAGGATCTCCGAAATTGTATACTATAGCGATGTTCAATGTTGTTCTCTTAATTCTATAAGAAAGTTCGAGTAGTTCACTAAGCCAGTACCTAAACCATCTTCTTATCAGCAATTTATTTTGTAAAAAGATTTCGAGGTCTTTTCAAACCGATAGAAATTGCTAACATTAGTATTACTATCTATGCAAGCCAATGGTTTCTTCTAAATAACTTTAGAAATATAATTTATCGGTAATCGGCGTATAAACTTCAAGTTTCTGCGACATTGAATATGCGGAGTGTCTATAATTACAATACAATAAGATCATCTTCAACGCTCTAACTACTTTGTATCATAGATGTTGTAAGAGAAGTTAAACGATTTGGTTCTCGTAAGCGTAAAAAATAAATATTAGATGGTATTTCTCTAACTAATTTTTCATTTCTCAAGTCATTTCAAACTACGAAATTTTTAGCTCAATATAGAGACAAAATAAAGCATAAAAAACAATATGTATAAAAGAACAATCATTGACAAGGAGCTTGATTTATATAAATTGACGATAGGAAGCATTACTAATTTTTCCTTTTTTTGTTGAATTAGTTATTTAGAATAAGCTAATACAGTTTATGCCATTCACTTTAAAAGCAGAATATAGAGATACTAATTCAGATATGATGCACCCAAACATTGTCAACTTTATGTTATCGTTCAGATTTTCCGAAGGTCCTATTTCAACTAGAATGATCTTCCTTGCATTACCATTAAAAAAATTCGAAACATCTTCGCAAAATTCGTAGAGAATTATGATGTGCCTAGGATGAAGAATGCTACGAAGGTCCTTGGAGTGAATGTTGGAATAATGGATTACATATAGAACCAAGAATATTTTAACAGCTAAGGTATGAATCATGAGAATTAGAGGAATATTCTCATGTAAGTCTGGTTACTATCCGTTGGTTTCTATTTTTAACGTATTCTTCCATGACTCCTTTTGCCATCATTCATAATTATTGATAGTGATTTTTCTTTTAATCATTATACATATTATGCACCATTCAAACAATTCGGATTATATAGCTTACTTGAGGCATTCAGAAACCGAAGCAGCGATCATTAATCATTAGTCTCACTTTCACCTAGCGCATAGTTCTGAAAATCATTTCAGTATAACAATGGAAATCGTGCTGTGGGTGTTTTCACACCCCCTGACATACGTCATACGGCGGCTCGCGGGGTATTAATGTAAATGTAAATAAACCAGATGTTAACGTGTAAACCTGCAATATGCAAGTATACAAAAACCTGGAATTTATCTGCAATATGCAAATCAGTCTTAAGGTTCTGATTTGCCATACTAACTGTTGTTTCTTAACCATCTTAAACTGTATTCCTTGCAAGAAGTCCTGAAAGGTCGTCTACCTCAAAAATAGAGTTGAATATTTTCATTCCCTAAGGGAATACCCGCGGCGAAGATTACAAATCGCGGATCCACCATTTCCCACCTTACTTGTGATCGGTCGCCGCCACCATACCCTAACCTTAGATACCTGCTCAGCAGGGGTGCGGTCGGTAATCCTCATTAGCGCTTTCAAATTCGCTACCCCGGATACATACGACCATCCACAATATGCCGAAAAGGGGGTTTTTCTTCTCAGAGCTGAGTTCACCTTCACCCATCGGCCGTTTTATGGTTCCTTTGAGAAAATAGACAATACCTTTCGATGGATGAAACAAAAGAGAAAGAAACAAAGAACACTTAGCTCATTTTAGACACAACCAAATTAATAAATCAAGCGTAATAATAATAATAATAATTTATTTACCAAAGACCATTATACAGGTGTAGGTATAGTCAATAGAAAAGTCATAAAAATCAAATTATATAAGTTTTACATCAATGTTTAAATATTCTTCCACAGAGTACAAAGGGTTGGCTAAGAGCCATTCCTTGAGGATTTTCTCAAATGTTGGAGTGGTTGTATTACGTACGTTTGCTGGTAATTTATTGAAGAATTTGACACCAGAGTAGTTTAGGCTACTTGATGTTTTTGCTAGCCGGTGACGGGGCATATCCATGCATTCGGCATGACGAGTATTATATGTGTGAATTGTGGAACGAGTTTGAAACTTACTTATGTTTTTTTTCATGTAGATGAGGGTGTCAAATACATAACAAGAAAAGACAGTCATAATTTTTAGTTGTCTGAATATTGGTTTACAGTGTTCTCTATTGGGAACACCAGTTCCTTTGAGAAAATAGACAATACCTTTCGATGGACAAAACAAAAGAAAAAGAAACAACTAAGGAATGAATAGGGGATACTCCTAGGGCCAAGGTGGAGGGCCTCCCTTCTCTCTGAAAGAACTAGTAAAACCTCAGACGCGAATTTGTCAGAAACAGCCAAATCTTATCTCAAAATCATAATGCTTCATCTTATACCGTCATCACGAATGCCTGATGGAAGTAAGAACAGAATGGCATGTGGATGCATATATTCTGAAATACCTAATGCTCTGTTAATTGGAGTATCAAGCAAATTTTATACCTCTCTGTATTGCAGAATAATTCAACTACGAAGAAATCGAGTCAAAATTTGCGTCACGGGGCAAGAAAGAGATTTAGCATCAGATAAAAGTTGGGACAGCATAATTTTGCAAGGAACATGAACTTAATTTAATTAAAGGGATGGTTTTTCTGGGACTGGCAATGAACAATATGTTCGTAAAAGTGTTACGAAATGCTGGTGTTAATTTCGTCGTAAATTAATTTTTTATTCGATACTTGAAAAAAAATTGTAGTCCTCAGTATTTAAATTAAGAGTGCTACTATTCTAATATCTATGTTATTTTCTAAAATACTAAATTAGCAATTTGAATTTTAAGCGATTACCTTAGAAAATGATGATAGCACAGCAATTAATATTTTACTTTCTATCATATGATTTGTTGGTATTTAAAATTTTTATAATATTTGATCTAATTATCTGATGTAGTTGATCGTAATTTACTTGGTTTACTTTATTATAATATGTTTTGGGTCTAATTTTCAGAGCTCTTTACCAGGTTGACTTAAAATGATTCTTTCCCAGTGTATTCGTCAAGATAAAGTTTCTTTTCATCTTTGCTTTCATTAGTAGGTTTCGCAGTTTTTTCATGCTTCCCTTCTCAATAGCATTTTTCTGCAACATAAATTAGTCGAAATACAGTTGATAGTGTTCATATTCCTAAGTATTCTTTATCTCCTTGCAGAGTTTTCGTTCATGTTACTATTTGAGCCATAGTCGTGAATTTCCTCTAAATAAATTTAAAAGTTCCTCCTGTAGCCGTCAAGAGCATAAAAAACGTAATAATATAATCTTTTTTAATCTTGCAATGACATAATTTTTTATTGGATAATTGAAGCAGCTAAAGTAAGTTTACCCGATGCCTCCAGAAAATAGGTGAATTACGCAGAAATTTCAGGCCGAAATAAGGAGATCCGATTTTCATTCAGTTTTTAATACTATGCTGCTGACATAGTAAAAAGTAACAAGAAATTTAAACTAGATTTTGTGCTAATTAAGATGGTACAAATACGTTCAACGCGTTTCAAAACGGTTTAAAAAGGCGCCTTCCTTCCAAGTGCCAATAGAATGCGTGGAAAACTCTAGACTCGCTCTCATCGAGCTTCACATCTGTTATGCGGGTTGCGGCTTAGGTGGTAAGTTTTTTTTGGAACTAGCTGTACATTCCATTTAATATCATTCCCGGTTATCAGATAAGCATTAAAAATAATTGTCAAAATTGACCGCTATGCATTTTATACCGGAGAATTTTGCACCCACTTGGCATTGAACTCATGGTCATTTGGTAACATTCCTTCAGTTAGTACAATAGATAACCACGGCATCTCCAACCTCCATGATTTTCACAGTTCTATCGCTCTGAGTAAGGACTCAAGACAATTTATGTTATGATGCAAAGTATTTTCAAAAGGAAATAATTCAGACTGTCTTGCATTTACAATCTATGAGGTAATCACAAAAGTAAGCTCTCCAGTATTTAAGAAACAGCTAAAAACTTCATTTTCAATAAAGGATACTTATTTAAAGCTTAAATACTCTTCTATTTTTCCACATGATTGCCATTTTGGTAGATGCATTTTTGTAGGCACTGTGACAGTTTTTGTTTGTCCCTGTCATATCAACTTGCTGCCATACTATTGAGATAGCTCCTGTCTTCTATCACTTTTTCATCATTACTAAAGTGTGTTTTGGCCAAATTTCCTCTCAACTTAGGAAAAAAGGTGCCAAATCTAGACTATACACTGGATAGCTGATGATATTCCATCAAAACTCTTGTAGGAGAGCAATAGTTATTGCAGTGATGAGCATTGTAATGGAGAAGGTATACAACATTTCTCCTCTGAATCACCTGTCTGAATATTTTTAGTGTCTAAACCATGAAATTAACCAACAATACCATGTTTCAATCCCAAAACGCAGTTGTCATAACTTTGCCAGCAAGCTGTGTCTTTTCTGTACAACTTAAGGTTGTCCATGCATCACTCCCAATAATACACTTCTGTTGATTGACAATGAGTTTCTATCATTTTAATGCTTTTTGCATTCACAAACCAAGTACTGCATGAACTTTGTACCAGGTGATAAGGGAAAATTGGAGCTCCATTACGAATGGCTTCCAAGAAACCACTCAAAAGTATTTCAGGTTTAACAACAAGGTTAAAGAGTGGAGGAAGCAGTGTACCAAACAAAAGGTTTTCCTGCAGGTCCAGCCCTTTGGAGACCTTATTTTTGGGATTACCCTGGTACAAAACAGAATTACCTTTCAAGATTTATTATTTTAAGAATCACATGTATGCAATATTATTTGCTCACTTCTTGTAAGTTAAATTTAATTATTCAGTCATTTTTGTGGGGGATTTCTCTATTTTATATATGCACCGTTAGTAACTAAAAAGATCAGAATGGACTGAAGAGTTATTTAGATTTAAAGTTGTTTTTATGGTATTATAATGTGTATGTTTGACAGGTTTTTGTGAAGCAAGAAGTGGATGAGCAGAACCTTGAGGAAGAAATTTGCCAACAGGAAATGGTGGATGTGAGTAGAAGAGAAGGATGTTCCTTTCAATTTATTACTTTGTTTTAGAATTTAATTGATTCCCGAAGGTTGTTTGTAAACAAACTCTCTTCACCATAGCACAGTGGGCTAGAATCGAAAAAAGTTGGCCAAAAATACGAAAACGCTTTTCTTGAGTGCGGACCTCGAAACTTCGCATGATTGATTATGAATAAATCCTGCATACAACTATGGAGTTCATTTACGTTCGATCCTTAGCATTAAATTTATACAGGAGGTCAAAGTTGACCAATTTTTGCGAAAATTTCCCGTTTCCGATTTTTCGCGAAATTCTTCAACTTCGAGTCGATTGTGAACCCAAACTAGGAAAATCATCGGGTAAAATATGATGCCATATTATAAATATGTTCTTTTTCCTTCGCAAGACTTAGTTTCAATGAGTTCTGTAGAATATTTATATACTTTACATTACAAAATGGCCGACCCTTATTTGGGAACAAATTTCTACATAAAGCGAGGAAAATAGTAGATTGAGACACCGTGTGACACGGAGTTATTTACACCACGATAAGCTATAAACCTTCTTTAATGGGAATCTGAAATAAAATCTTGCCCCAATTTGCCCCAATAATATATAAGTCGACTTTTCGACAACGCTGCAAGGGCCAAATCCGCGCGGTGGAGAACCGTCCTCCGTTTCGCTCTCGTGTTTTGAGAGGAACAACGAACAAATACGATTCTGATTCGTTCTTTTTGTATATTTTAAGCATTATTATACTTCATACATATCTAAGATATCAATGTTCATTAGAAAGTCACCGTTTCTTGTAGGGTGATAATTGAAAAAAATGAAATGGGCTATACTTAGCATAGGACCACGTCAGCGATATTAATATCATATATTAGTTTCCTTTCGTGCGATAATGCTAAATTTCTGGCATATATACATATAGTGGTGGCGTATAGTATCATGGATATAAGCGGACATCTCTGCTGTAGCATAGCATTAATCTTTGAACGCTATTTCATTTAGTGGAAAACCACTTGAAATTACCTTCATGATATTTGAGAATCTTGTTATGAGATCTTCGTCAATTGTTTCTAAGAAATGTTAAATTAAATTATAATTGGGAAACGGTAGTTTACGAAAAAAATAATAATATAAAACAAACCATATACAGAACTCATATCTTTGTGAGTGAAAATTTCTTCCTTATCTATTTCAGTGTCCTGTTTTTTACATTGAATAAAAGATTACGCATTAATAAAAATAAATTCAACCTCGCACCTGTTATTTCAGCTGCTAGATTTAACTAGCGGACTTTTAAAGAAACGGGTGATGTATTTCCATAATTTGTGGAGCTATATCCTGGTTTAGGTACATCTACAATCAGTCCCATCTTTTTTCCTACCAGGAGATTGTCGAAGACTTCTTGTTTCACAGAACTGTCGTAGCTACAAAACACTACCTCTTCTTATCCAATGTTCAATTAGAACCACACTATTCCAAAGCTTTTAAGGAAAAATCACGGAGATGCAATTCTTAGGGTACTTTTAATCCGGAAAAAGCGCAGCTGCCTGTTATAAAACGAGCCCTTTGCTGAACTTTTCCAGAGCACTGTGACGGTCACCAAAACAACTCCAGATGTGGGCAATTTTTGTATTTGAAGAAAATACTATGCTATGCCACCATTTACATAATATCACAACTTATATTTCATTACTGTTATGAAATTACACAATGTGATGGCTTTTTGTACCGATTTTGTAAGAAAATTTTCAGTATAGTTGAAAGTGAGAGTGAAGAAGCATTCAGTATCAAGATCACAAACATACGAGGGTCATCCGGAAAGTAGTACCCGTTCGTGAAATAAAGACACAAAAGTAAATATTAACAAACATAAAAAATTTTATTTGAAAGAGGATACTTTAAACTACTTCTCAACATAATCTCCAAGCAAATTAAGGCATTTGTCATAACGTGTGACAAGTTTCTGTATTCCTGCTGCATAGTCCTCCGCCGCCAGCTCATTGAGATACAGGGTCACTCCTTCTTTAAGTTCTTCATCGCTGTCAAATCTTTTCCCCGCCAAAAAGTCTTTAAGCTTTGTAAAGAGATGAAAATCTGAAGGGGCCAAGTCCGGCTATACGGTGGATGGTCGAAAGTTTCCCATTTGAATTGCTGCAAAAGTCTTTGTGTTATCCCAGCTGCATGAGGCCTGGCATTGTCATGAACGAGAATGACACCAGTAGACAATAGACCTCGCCGCTGATTTTGTATTGCCCGCCGTAATTTCTTTAATGTTTCACAGTACGCATTGGCATTAATAGTGTCTCCACGGGCCATAAAATCAATAAGCAATACACCTCGTCGATCCCAGAAAATGGTTGCCATGAGTTTCCTGGTGGACAGAACTGTCTTGAATTTTTTTGGTTTGTTTGGTGAATGAGCATGATGCCACTCCATTGACTGTCGTTTACTCTCAGGTGATGCATAACAAACCCATGTTTCGTCACCAGTAATTATGCGAGTCAAGAAAGAGTCTCCTTCATCAGAATAACGTCCCAAAAACGTCAGTGCTGCAGCCATACGCTTGGTTTTGTGCTCATCTGTAAGCATGCGAGGGACCCATCTTGCACAAATTTTTGCATAATGCAGATGGTCTTTAACAATTTCATGAACAATTGTTCGAGAAACATTGGGAAAATGCTCACAGATGTCATCAATTGTGACGCGCCGATCGTTCCTCACGAATTCGTCAACTGAGCTCACCAGTTGGTCTGTAATGACAGACGGTCTCCCCGAACGCTCATCGTCGTGTGTGTTCCCCCTCCCCATGTTGAACTTGCGACACCACCGCCGAACAGACGACTCGTCCATTACATTGTCTCCATACACCTCCTTTAATTGGCGATGAATATCACATGGGCGAACGTTTCTTGCATTGAGGAATTTAATCACTGCCCTCACTTCACAACTGGCGGCGTTCTCAATTTTTTTAAACATTGTAAACAATCACAGAAACAACACAGGCAATGCTAGCGTCACGCAACTTGGCTCAGAGAAGGCAGACAAGCCACTGAAGCTATCTGACCTTGTCCAGCGGCTACTCGCATCGTCAGCACTTCATGCGGCACTAACGAGTACTACTTTCCGGATGACCCTCGTAGTTATCTAACATATGTATGAAGTATAATAATGCTTAAAATATACAAAAAGAACGAATCAGAACCATATTTGTTCGTTGTTCCTCTCAAAACACGAGAGCGTAATGGAGGACGGTGCTCCGCCGCGCAGATTTGGCTCTTGCAGTGTTGTCGAAAAGTCGACTTATATATTATTGGGGCAAATTGGGGCAAGATTTTATTTCAGATTCCCATTAAAGAAGGTTTATAGCTTATCGTGGTGTAAATAACTCCGTGTCACACGGTGTCTCAATCTACTATTTTCCTCGCTTTATGTAGAAATTTGTTCCCAAATAAGGGTCGGCCATTTTGTAATGTAAAGTATATAAATATTCTACAGAACTCATTGAAACTAAGTCTTGCGAAGGAAAAAGAACATATTTATAATATGGCATCATATTTTACCCGATGATTTTCCTAGTTTGGGTTCACAATCGACTCGAAGTTGAAGAATTTCGCGAAAAATCGGAAACGGGAAATTTTCGCAAAAATTGGTCAACTTTGACCTCCTGTATAAATTTAATGCTAAGGATCGAACGTAAATGAACTCCATAGTTGTATGCAGGATTTATTCATAATCAATCATGCGAAGTTTCGAGGTCCGCACTCAAGAAAAGCGTTTTCGTATTTTTGGCCAGCTTTTTTCGATTCTAGCCCACTGTGCATAGGAATCACTGCAAAATAGATGGATCTGTTGTAGGTAATTGTTGATTTAAGCTCTTAAGGCAATTTCTTTTTACATTTCTGTTACGTACCATCTCTTGGTGGTACTCTTCCATGATCAACCTGTTAATATCTCAATTTGGAGCAATTTCAACAAAAAATTGCTGATGTTTTCTTCTCTGTAGAAGTGGATGGCAAACACAGATTCTGAACACCTGGTGTGGAAGGAATATTTGTGTTCAGTGACACATGTCTTTAATGACTATCCTGCCTCACATACTCCACAAGTTGCATCTCTCTGAGAGAATCTTGAGATCTTCTGGTGGCTGCTCTTTTGTTGTTGGAAAAAATATTTGCTAATCTGTAAGAAAAATCCTTTAGTCCTGAGAGGAGGACAAAACAGCAACTTTTTTGATGAAACTGGTCTGCTGGGAAATTAAAGGACAAAGACTTTGGGGTGAATATATGAATATTGGAATATCCAGAGAAGTAGCTATATATAATAGATATTCATATATATGTATGTACACACACACATACAGGGTGGGTCTGAAGCCAGAAGAATAATTCAGACTTTGGTGCTAACTATCAGAAGGCTATGCTAACCAGAAGGTCCAAAATATCTGAATTTTCCCGCAAGATTACATTGTGCGAATGAAGAAAATGTCATAAAATGAGCGTTTTTTCTATGCCAAATGGGTGCAAAATTCTCCACTTCAAAATGCATTGTGGTGATTTTTAAGAACTTTTTTTGAATGTTTTCCCTATAACCTGGAATAGTAATACCAGGAATGTGAACAGAGATCATTGATTACTTTCATATGCTTTCTGGTTCTCTAGCAATCCTAGTTTTGAAGCTAGAGTGTAATCTATATTCTACATTAACTTGATGGGCGGTGATGTCAAGGGTTATGAACCTTGGTTAGTTACGAGACTGGTTATAATTTCCTGTTTTGATATACATCTAGTGAACTTGGGAATGTTTTTACAAGTAGTGCTGAGCATAATCATATGTTTTGGCAAATATTTACCGATCAGCTTGCAGTAAGTAACTAACTTTTACTTGTGTATGTATTTGTATGTAAGTCATCCTGTGTTTGATCACCAGAAATGTAGTGCTTTACCCTTGCCTAAGCTGTAAAAAATTAGAGATGTTCTAATAAGGCATAATGTTCCTAATTTGGAATACTTGTCTGTTCTCAACATGTGATATTCCATATTTGGGCTGTAAAGGAATAGTTCTGTATTTTAACAGTTATTTTACATACTTCATGTTACTGGCATGTTTCACGTTAATTCATTTTAATTTTGTTAACTAAGTAAAGGACAAGTTTTAGGCTCGTCTTTCATTAGATCAATGAAAGAATGGCAATGAGAGGGCTTTGTTAAGAAATTATTGTTTAATATTTCTTAAGTTATATGAAATACTGCATATTTCACTGTCTATCCAGTCCAATCTATAACCCAAGACTCAGATGGCTTCAGAAAAAGACTATCCTTTAATATTTTTATATTTGTGAGTGTGATTTACAGTGTTAGTTGCAGCCTGTCAATGCCTTGATGACAGCTGATAGAGACATTGAGGCCTAGAAGAATATTTGTTGATTTTTTTGTTGGTTTGCAAAAATCATAAGCATATACATCTGTAAATGTATAAGAGATAGAGTTGGTTATTGCCAAGCTATAAAAATATTCTATGATATAAGAACAAATAAAGCGCATAGCTATTTTAGTCATCCACCAAATCATTTAATGTGGCTTAGTGCAACTTTACTTTGAGCACTGTATAATTCAAACTGCTTTACTTAATTACTGCAAAGTATCTAGTATTTGAATTTCAAATCTATTTTTCTTTATTGTTTACCTCATTTTGAAGTTCATACGTTAAGTTTTCATAATCTGGTTCAAAAATTTTAAAATTATTGGTGATTGAATTTGAGCCAAGGTTTAACACGAAAATTATTTCCATTTCGAATTAATAAATAATAAAAATATATAAAATATAGGGGACATGTATAAATCAGGGGACAACTTGAGCAATAATACTGTAAACACACAATGCTGTGCACAGGGAGCACTGAAAATTTATTGTTAACTTATCAGTCCCTTTCTTGAAAACGATTGCAGGAACTGTTCACATTCTTTATTAATCCACAATGGTGGATTACCAGACTATAATAGCACAGAATCCATTTGATAGATTCTCTCTCCTCCAACATCTATCCTACCTTTGTCTTCTAGCCAGTAGTTTTTCTGCATACAAGTTGAACAAATATGGTGAAAGACTTCCCTTTCTATGCTAGTTTCCTTTGTTTCCTCTTCCCCAATTCTTTCAACTATTTTCTGATGGATGTACATTTGCATTATAAATCTTCTGTCTTACCAGTCTATGCCTCTCTCTCCCAAGATACTAAGCAAGATATCCCACCTTACCCAGTCAATATAGCTTTTTCATAGTCAATGAAGCAGGCACACATCTTGCAGTTCAGCTCTTACACCCTTTCCTCATACATCCAATTGCATTTCTCCTTCCTCTACCCTTTCCGAATCCTCTCCGAAGTCCTCTAGACCTTATTATATCATCCTTCTCATTCTCTATAGTATAATATTAGGTATAACTTTACCCTCATGTGAAGTAAGACTTATAGGTCTGTATTCTTAATTTTCCTGTGCATTATCTTTTTTTGGTATTGGCACCATTATCATTTTCCGTTGGTCTTCCAGCCACTCCCTGGAGATTTATTAATCATTGATTTATTCATTAATATCATAGATTTTATTGATCAGATTTGTAAGCTGGTCCATACCATTCTTCCCCAAGGCCTTTAGAATTTCTACCGATGTTTGATCTCTGCCAAAGGCCTTCCTTTTCTTCTTTCTCTTTATTGCCATCTCCTCTTTCATTACTTTTGGGCCTCCTCCCTCTTTACTCTTTCTCATTCATCCTGCATTTTATTTCTCTTCCAATTTAGATTCTTAATATATTCCTCCCATCTTTCTTTATGTCTGTTCTAATCCTTCCCTGTTCATCTCATACTTTCTTTGCAATATCTTTTTTTATCTGTTTTTCTCACACTCAGCCTTTTCATGGCATTGTACATTTCCTCTAATTTTCATTACATTTACAGTTTTTCAATTACTTGGCACCAGTCCTTCATCCACTCTTCTTGAGCTCTGTCAGTCGTTCTCCTTAATTCATAATTTATCTTTCTGAACTACCTCCTTCCTTGTTCTGAGTTGACTGCATTTCTGCCTTTGTTCCAGCATCTCTTGGTTTATCCAATTTTTTCTCAATTTCTTCTTTCTTGTTTGTAGCTTCAACCTCCTGTTACATAAGTGTTATAATGTATTTCATTATATCTTTCCACTTTTCTTGTATATTTTCCTGCATTTTTTCCTTCTTCATCTTCTCTTCTAGAATTTTAGGAATTTATATTGCAAGAACAACAAAGTTAAAAGCAAAAATGGAATGAATCGCTTAGTTTTCACCCATGAACATTTTGGAAACTGCCATTACTCTCTTATAATCCAACTTAAAATGCTGATGGGAATAGTTTTCCTAAGCATTTCTAACTCATAGAATTTCAATGCAATTTCCTCGAATCTCTAAATCAAACAGTTTCTGAAATAAAAGGGGGTCAGATGGACGGGCAGTTCATCTACATGTACATATGTACCCTACAAGCCGCCTTTTAGCATGTGGCAGGGGGTTAAAGCACCATGACTCTGCTTTCCTTGTCGATTATTTTTACATATCGTTCTTGGAAAAATATGAATTCTTGAATCGACTGGATCTAGCATCTATTTCTCTGATATTTCTTGCGGTCTTCGTAGGCTGTCCGAGTTTTCAAGTAAATTAAAGCTCTGACTGAGCCTTCTTTCTTCTATAGATTTCCATCCTGCCTCTTGAAGCATCAAAGTAGTAACACTTACTGATTTCTTATAGCAATTTTTTACCAAACATATTGCTTTTCGTTGTATCTTTTCTATCTCCCAAATACAACACTTTGCAGCCCTTACAGTACATGCATATCTGAGATGAGGCTTTACTAGCGCAAAGTTACATTGCTTGCGGAAGTTTTCTTCAGTCCTTCGCTTTTGACGAAGCCAAGTTTCTTAAGAGCTCGCTCACGTATATTATGGATGTGGGTATCCCAAGTAAAGATTTTCATAAGGTTATTCCAAGATATTTCACCGAATCGATTCTTGGTGATCAATTGATTTTCCCTCAAAGGCTATAAGAATTACTATTGGCAAAAGATTTTCTTTTGAATAAATTAACTACCAAACATTTGTCTACATTGATCTCCAATTGCCAGTCGGCGCACCATTTAACAATTTTATTTAAATCATTTGACAGGCTTAATCTATCGTCATTACATTTTATTTCTCTATAAATAACCTTTTCGTCTGCAAATACTGTTACTGTTGATGTGTTCATTAAGGTCGTTAATGTATATTAAGAATAATAATAAACGATGGAAATGTAATTTTTTACTTTGCACATTAAGTTGTGCGACTAACCCAAGGCTATACAAGAAGTGAAAAATTGTGACTTGGCTGGGACTCGAACCCGGGTCTCCCACTTTCCCACTAGAATACCTGCCCGGAAAGTGGGAGACCCGGGTTCGAGTCCCAGCCAAGTCACAATTTTTCACTTCTTGTATACAAGAATAATAATGGTTCGATTACGCTTCCTTGTGGGACAATCGAGGTCACTTTGACTAGGTTGGAACTAATACCATCCAATACTACTCGTTGTTATGTATAGAAGAGGGCCTAATGAGATTATGTCTAATTTATGCATCACCTAAAACTTTCTAGTCTCTCATGTGAGAAAGAACATTTCTCCAGAGAAATCGAGATAAATGTTGTTATTTTCATTTACAGTTTTGTTTGGAGATGATTTCTTGAATAGAACTTTAGTTTTTTCGACTTTTATACTTTGACTTTAACTGTTTGATTTTAATATCTGAGGACGTAATCTGCTTTGCTCTTCTAATCGCCGAGGCTCTGAAAGATCACAGATTAACAGAGAACCAAAATTGAGGAAAGCCAGATTTTTGCAAAATTCTTTGCAAATTTTATATTTGTGTTTCGCTTTATTTCGCATTTAATTGGAAAGTAATTATTAGCAACGAGGTAGAAAGTTTTCACTCGGTGTGCATAGGACTGCGTATGAAATTATGATGGATATCAATCCTTGTTTATCTACCTTAAAAAATTAAATATTTGGGTTTGTACAGTATTTATCTTTGGATTCAGGTAGACTTTTCATCGTTCATACATACAATTAATTGTCGCTCGAGTCTGACACACCTGGCACTGCTGGAAATGTGTGTTTCCAAAGATGATGTCAAATCATCAACTCTGCTTTGTAACATATCTGCCTCCCACATTCGTTTCTCTCATAGTATGCTTAGCGTTATTTTGCCAATTATCAACGGTTACAATTATATATACATCTTAAATACTTGGTAAAATATCAGACTTTTTGAAGTTAATGTCATGCATCTTGATGTAATTGTTAACTTGCCCTCCTACCATTTCAACAGGGTTCAGTTCACAGTGGTAAGGCAGTAGTCATAACATCTCCTTCCCCATCTCCTTCCCCATCTCCTTTTCAATCTCATCCATTTTATATTTTTTTGCCTTTTGCTATGAAGTATAAGGACTGCCTTTTAAGAGCCTTCCTCTAGCCTGGATGCCTAGCATTTTCTTGAATGGTACGATGCATTGTCCATTACAGCTCAATAGGATGTACTAGGTAGGTGTATTTTGTAAACCATCTTCCATATTTATCCCCATCCATTTCCTCTTATATTATATGCTGTATATTTTTGGCACAGGTAAGTTTTTTCAGCTCCATACACAAAACCGCTGTCATTTCCTGTATGCACTATTGGAAATCGAGAAACATGACTTGCAAGTCTCTCAAGTGCTCATACCCTCAAAAAATGTTTACCGAGCTGTTTTTACTATTGTATCTTTCCTTTGTTCTGCTTACACTGACCAACATTAGCCCATGACTCATCCGTGTATATTATTGTTTTTTCTTGATATTATATATTTTTAATGGCCTAAAATACCAATGATACTACAGGATAATTTCATTTTGCTCTACTAGGAGGCTGTCTCTTCCTCTTCTTTCGTATATAAATCCTATGTCTTTTAGTAATCTATAAAGAGTCATTCTGCTAAAATGTGGCAATGAATCGTTTCTATTCAGAGCAACTAAAACACTGTTTTTGGTGGAATATTTCAGAAAAAATTATGGACCACACTACTTACAGATGTCTGAACAAAATAATCATACACCTTTTATTTGGGGCATTGAGCATGTACTAACTTCTGTGTCCTGATTTTTTTTTTAGGCCTATGGAATTTTTCATGACTTTCTTATCCTGTAGACTACTCTTTGTACTCCTGCACTGCCTCATTCATGTTCATTTTAGTTAAAAACATTGAATATTATGTCTTATTCTTTGCTCTTTATCCATCTTCTGACCTTTTTCTTTTCTACTTCAGCCATTTCAGCTAGTATTCAATCTATGTAATTAAATATTATGAAAGTCAATAAAATTATCACTAAGAATATAACTGCTGATAAGAAAAAAATAAAGTGTTTCATTATCTTCAGTGCTTCATGTAAATATGAAGAAAATGTTTGTCTGCGCTAGTAAAAATGGCCTAATACATTATTTGCACAACTTAGGAAATTCAATGTCCTCTTACCAAAAATAAAAATCACTATTCACAAAAATGTCTTCTACCGGCTGGTTTCTACAATGCTGGTTAAAATTTATCTTCAGGGTAATTATTTGCCTATCCGGTAAAATCAGGTTTCTAGAAAGTTTGTTTACAGTTGCCAGCAGATAGGCAGCAGGAAAATTCAACCCTGCCTGTGGCCACAGTTAAATTGCTAATCCTTAAGTTTAAATGCAAAAGGTGGCTTCGTGTGCAACAACTGAAAACATCGACTCATAGTTTTAAGTCATCTCTCTTGAAAGATTTGTAATTGTGATGCCATTTTTTCTACCAAATTATATACAAAATTATTTGTGATCCAATGTTTTGAAGAAATCAGTAGAGAGATTCCAATAATTCAGGATCATGTAATGAGCTGAACGAGCAGGAGTATTTCAAGAGAGGCAATAAAACTATTAATTTTCTTTAGAATCCACACATTTATATAACTATTATGTTTCTATAATAAATAATACAGTAGATACTACAATTATCTCACTTGATTCCAGCCAAAGTTTTTTTGAAATTTACTCTGAGAAGTGATGTTCATGGAGATGCCATAAGTACTGGTTAACAATATTCACTTTTGGTGAAAAGGAAATGGAATTATTTGTGCATTAAAGTTTGTAAGGAAAGAGCCACCAAGAAAATTAATGAAAATAACATCGTATTTTAGTTAAATAACTTTTGCAATACCTGGTGGAACTTTTTCTTGTTTAAACAATATAAAACACAAAAATTCGTAAACATTTTGAGGACAAAATTTTGTGAACACAACACAGGACAAATGAATTTATTATGAAATACATTCCTATTTTCACATTCCCCTCAGGTATAAAATACTTATTATATTTTGAATGTACAGACCTACCTAGGGAAATGGGGGAATATTCGGGAGGTGAATCAAAGGTAAGGTGTAGTTCTCAACTTGGTGGTACCTTATGTTGGAGATGAAAGAGAGGTCACTGTGGACAACTATATTGTATTCTGATTCTGAAGAATCGGACTTTACTTGGAACAATGAGGTTGAATAAGGTAGAAAAGAGTTTCTTTCAAATATAATTCAAGCTGAATTTTCCTCTATTTCTGATTCTACCAAGGGTATGACTTTGATCTCCTACATACCAAAAGTATGTAAAAGTTATTTTACTAAGCACTTAGCAACATGAAGCTTGGTTAGCGCATGGCAGGATGGACTGAAACCTGATGAAATAATGGAATATAACAGCACAAAGGGTGCAGTAGACAACAAGGATAAAATGAAAAGAGAGTACAGTTGCATAAGGGCAACTGAAAGATGGCCACTTAGGCTATATTTTGATACAGTTGACATGGCAGTGTTTGATGCTTATCGGGACTAATAAACCTCCAGAATAAAAAGTCAGCTGAAAAAGTAGATGGAAATTTTTCTAGCAAGAGCAGAGCATGGCTCCTGCAGAACTTTATGTTGAGGACAGGTCATTCAGAAAAAGTAGTCTGCATTTAGCAAATCTTGAGAAAATGAAACATTTTGGTATAAATTTTAAGGCCTCTAATGAAAATACTAAAGATGACATTAAGCTATTCTGTCCTTTTTTTGTTCTTATGTCTGAGAAAAAAGGTAGGAAGGCAGGATTTGTGTGTATGACATGCAAGGAGTTTACAAGGTTAATAGGGAAGATATAAAAATCGTTAAATATAATAATTGTTTGAAATATGAAATATTTATATCTTATAACAGAGAATTTCTATGCTAATTTTGCTCATTTCAAATTTTGAAGTTTTTCCTGCATTAAAACCATTAGAAGAAAGAAAAAAGGAGCTTGGCGTTCAAGGAACTAAGAGACAAAGGTTCTCCAAGTGCCGACAGCGGCAACCGTCTAAGGGCGATTCCCAGGAAACGGATAATCGCTCAGCAGTCACCAGTTATTCAGAATCCGGATGCGCATTTCGGAAACAATGCTTCCATCGTCATGGGGGGTCTGATTCTGACAGTGAAAAAAACGAGTTGGGGTAGTTGAAATACCCCCTTGGGCTAAGGAAGGTGGGAAATACCATGGGCAAGCAAGGGTTAACCAATTGTTTGTCTCTTTTGATATACTCTGTCCAACGTCATGAAGCCCATGCGTAGCCCCAACGTATTAGCCCATGTATTTCTTACAGGAGATCGGCGCACACTGTTGCTACATTTGCACAAAAAAAGAAAGTCGACAAGAACTTACTTGGAAGGCATTCAGAATATGCAAAAATTAATTCTTTCTGGCATAATGCAATTAAATCAAGGTTAAATATTATCATAAACAAAGGAAAAATAAGAAAGTGAAATTTTCAAGAAAATTGAGTGCAGATTATTATTTTTTTAAATCGATGAATTATTATCTTATAACATACTCATATAACAATAAGTAACATATCGTACATGAAAAGTAGATTTCCCAAGGAAGATTTTGATACCAGTAAAGACTTTGTTTCTTGAATGATAGACCCAAGTTCATTGGTTCAAAGAAATCATGATTTGCACCTAATTTTTTTGAAATTATCACTTTCTTATTTTTCCTTTGATCATCACACCATTTAACCTTGATTTAATTGTGCTATTCCATAAAGATTTTAGTCTATACTGAATGTCTTCCAAATAAGTTCTCATCAACTTTCTTTATCTCTGCAACAGCATGCACCATTCTCCCATAAGGAACATATGGGGCCATATGCTTTACATCGTCTCTTTATAATGTTGGATGATGTATAATTATATCCTTATTACTTATATACTTACTTTGAAGAAATCAGAAAAAGAACTTTAAATATCATAAGATTGATGTAGTAAAAGAGTTTACTTACCAATATTTTCAAATTCCCTGAGGATGATGGCCAAGTTGGCTATAGAAACATCGCCTCACCTGTTTCATTACCCAAGAGAATCTTCATCACATAACCCAGAAGGAAAGCATGAGACATATTTTCAAAGATTGACGAGAGATTGAACATTCAAGCAAAATCAAATGCTTCCTCACCAAAGGCAGGACATCAAATGATGATGATGCATAAAAATAAACAACATCTCTCTCCTCTTTCCTGCTGCTACAAGAAATGCAGTACCATTAAGAAGTCACCCGCATGTACATGACATGAAAAGGTCATCTGCACAGAATGGGATAAAAGTTGAAAACCTTCCCAATACAATACAGACCTTACATATAGCATACATTTAGAGGGGACACAATTTATTGTCTATGGTAATATACCTGGTATCATTACCAGGACAATAACATTATATCATTTGTTATACACTAAGGTGAACTTGAGAATATTTCTGTAAGCATTTTTGGTATTGGGTCCATAGTTTGTACTCAATAAATATTGAGAAGGCTTAAAATAAGATTCCTGTAATCCCATTTGAAATGCATGGTAGTATTAAATGATCCCGTGGCACTGATTCAAGGATTACTTGGGAAATTGTGAAATGTGTATATCAAAGATGCCAGGTTTTAGGTATTTCCATGTTATTGGGAAGTGCTTCTTAAAAGTATTTGCAATCTTTATGATAAGTTCCATGTGTGAAAATTAAGAACACCTGGTGTGGAACCTATACCTATTTTGGGACACTACCTTGATTATCTTATAGAAGCTGTCTCCCTGGATTTCCATTGTTTAGAATTCCCTATCATGCTAGAAGTGCCTGAAATATTTTTTTGAAAATTCATGCAATGAATCCTTACAGAGAAGATCTGAGTTTAACAAATATGGAATTATGTTTGAGGACCTTCTTAGGATGATATTACCTTAGAATTATGTCGGAATCTTTACTGTAACTTAATGGGAGGCTACATCTATGGTAATGCATCATGCTTCAATATCCACTTTGTGTATCCCCTTACCAAATAGAAACATACAATCTCATCTTACAAAATGGAAAATGGTTATTGCTTTGACACCTGGCAGTTCTCCCCTTTGAAATGTATAAATTATTAATATAATATTGAAATAAAATATTTTTACAAATCATTTCTCAAGAAAATAGAAATCTGTAATCTGACATGTGTACAATAGTCATGAATATGTTTTCCAAGCACAGTTTGCCTGATTGTTATTGCTTTGACACCAGGGCACCTTTTGGAAGGAAGGGAAATTCTGTTATACAATAAAATGAGGGTTACGGAATTATGTTTTTGGAACTTCCTGTATCATATCGACTTGAAATTCATCATACAGTAAGAGGGGTCTTTGCTTATGGGTGGCAATGTCCAATGATTATATTTTCCCATTATAATATACATCTAGGTGAACTTGGGAATGTTAGTGCATGCTCTTCCAAATGTAAATGGATGGTTTTAGTAAATATTCACCAATTAGCTTGCAGGATGCAACTTTTGCTTGAGTACAATAGATAAAGATGCTTTTCTGGAAGCACTGGAATGACCTTCAGTAGCAGATGTAGTCATAGAGTTGCAGATGTCAAATTTTGGTATTTTGTGAGAGAAGAAGATGAAGACTTGAGACTGAGGTACATTTATGACTGCTTTAATGCTTAAAGCTTATATTCATCTGAGAAATGAATTTTTAACCCAATTTTACATTCTAATGCATTTCTATATTATACAAAAGGAAAAAAGTGAATGTATAGAGAATAAACACTTACAATGCACATGTTTGGGAGCTGAGGAATAAAATGTACCCATCAGGCTCAATGTCCAATATGTTGCACACCGTATAGAAACAATCACTTATCATGAATTAAGTTAATACCAAATAATTACAAACTCATAATAAAGAAACAAATAGATTATAGTGAGAAAAATACATACAAAATTGTGAACAATAATAGTAAAAATAGTTATATAAGATTCAATTTATAGTTTCATCCAGCATACTCATTAAATTGCATGATTCATTTGGCCTAAAAATCTCCATGATGAACTTCCTTCCTACAATATTTGAATAGGGTTCACATAAAGGAAGGAAAAGAATTTCAAAGTGTGGACAACTGATTGATAATTATCAGAAATCATTCTTATTAAACAATGAATATTGTTTCCATTATAATGGACACTGGGTTAGAAAGGGTTAGACTGTCTCACATCACATGAAGAATTAAAGGAGCTTTCTTTTCATTTTTAGTACATAGCCAAGTCAGAAGTCATGTGTCCACCAAATGAAGAACGCCCTCTATGTGTGGAAGATCTGAGATGTGGAGCATCAAAGATGACGATGGATGAGGACCCATACAACTGGGCTAAGAGGAGTGTCCCCATTTTGGATGGGAAGGAAGCTTACATATGTGATGTGTGTAAAAAGAGCTATTCAGAGAAGGTCCATCTGGGAGAACACATGAAGTACCACTACCAAAACAGACACTACTTCTGCAGGGTGTGTGGAGACAGGTTCCAGCAGAGCAGAGCTCGAGGACGGCATGAATTGCTTCATCTAAAGGAAGAGGTTTGTCAAATAAAGAAGGAAAAGCCTCACACCTGTGGCACATGCAGGAAACAGTTCAGCTCAAAGAGCAGTTTCTATCGTCACTGCAATGAACACACGGACAAATATGCTTGTCCGACGTGTGGAAAGAGTTTCAGCTGCAGCAAGGATTTGAAAAGACACACTATTATCCATTCAAACGAGAAACCCTTCCAATGTGAGATCTGCCAGCGGTCATTTAACCAAAAGGGCAACCTGAACAAGCACATGGTGACACATTCAATGGAGAGGCCTTTTGACTGTACCATGTGTGACAGGAAATTCAAGACTAAAAGGGAGAGAAACAATCACGAGCTGACTCACCTTCGGAGGCAGGTTTTTCCCAAATCGTCTCCTATTCTGCATTGATGCATTCCAACCTTTTGCTATCCTGGATTTCCTATGAAATTTTAGAAATGTGAGAGAGGCATAAAGTTATATTTAGTTGAGAAAGACTTGTCAATTTCATTGAATAAACTGTTTAACAATTCATGGATTTTGGCTTATTTTTCAATTGCAACTTTCAGTGTTGGCTTGAGGATATCAGGATATGTCACTATGGTGTCCCATATCCAGAGAATAAGAAATTTCCTGACTTTTCTAGGTTTTCTGGGGATATTTTCTGTTTTCCAGGAGGATAATTTTAGTTTCCAGAGTGTTCCAAATCTGTATATACGTATATTTTGGCCAAATGTTAGGCTTTTGGTCAAATTCCATTTGCTATAATAATGATTACGCACTCAAGTTCCAAAAAATGGCTATTTATAAGGTAGATTCGTTATGATATTCTTTGGATTCAAGAGCCAGCTTAAGGCATTTGATGGCTTGTGGATGAATGACATTAGGTTCATTGAATTCAATTAATTCCTTCAAAGAGTTGATTTTTTCATATTTATGTAAGAATCTTTTTAACTTCTTTTGTTACCTGAGGGAGACAATCATTTGTTGAAACCATTTGTGTGCAAATAAATTTGTGAAAAGATTCTATTCTGTTTCATTTATCAGTTACCGATGAATTTCTCCATCAAAAATAATGGATATTATGTAAAGATGTACAAAAATTAAAATGTATACAATTATCACATATGCCTAATCCTTCTGAATAATAAAAAACAAAAATAATAGCTCTTCAACAACAGTGACTTTATATAAGCAATAAGGATTTGAATTGTCTTCGTCTTAAATGTTCTATCATTTTTTCCCTCATGAATTAATTAATATATAAATTAATTTAATGTATAGCCTCCACACAAAATATCTAACAATAAGTGAGGAGTATTTGTTTATTCTGGTGCTAAACCGGTATTGCCAGTTCATTTCATTTACATCGTTCGTTTGAAATCATTTGACGAAAATTCTTCAGAATTTGAAATAATAATGTAAAATATGAGTGATTTTTTTCCCTTTGAAAACGTTTCCTTAGAGTACTACTTTCTCAACAAAAGGGAAACTGAGGTAGATTTCTGAAACCTAGTTAAATAGCGTAGGAGAAGAACAAGTATCCACGAAAGGAATAATCTATAAGGGTGGGAGTTCTAGAAAGGAAACACTATATACGGGGTGGTAAAAAAATTGAAAATCAGGGATTACCATACTTAGGATGTTCTGGATTAATTGCATGGTTTCAGTCAATTTTCTTTTCCCCAATGTGATGGAAATATTATTATTATTGCATAAACATTGCAAGTGGATCCACCTCCAGTGGAAGTTGGAAATCTTTACATACATAGTCAAAGAGCCCTTATTACTAACAACCATACTATTAAGTTAGTGTTGAGATATCAAAATAGTATTAAAATAATTTGTTAAATTTACAGTCTAAAGATTATAAATTAATTGATTCATAGGTCGATGGAGGGGAATGACTGTTAGGCATTTGCCTGTGGAGGGAAGGAAACCCCTCGGAAAACATCCCTCTGACAGAATATACATTGCACACACAGCTAATGTGTATCCTAAGAAAACAATAAGCACCCCAACAACAAAATACAACTATGTACAATACAACAGTACATACAACAACCGTACAATACCCAACCCCATCCTAATTTCCACAGTTAACATATTTTCTTCAGCTTCGCCTTGACTTGGGGATGAAATGGCTCAAACATCTGTGGGGAGATCGTTCCATTGATCTATTAAGAAATTAGCCGTTTAGAAATGTTCATGTAATTTTCCATACATTTTTGTGGATATAAGAGTGTAATAGGAATTAAAATATATTTAACCACTCGTTCTATCAACGTGATTACTATCTCTGAAAGGAAAATGACTACAACGGAAGAGTTCGAAAGAGAGGAAATTTGGCTCTAACTTGCGCATGACCGATTTTTGAGGCTTTTTTCAGTGTTGCCAGTCAGTCGAAATAGTACAATTAACGTTCACACGAGTAGTAGGTTTGCAGTTCGCGTGAATGCCAACTCTGGCGCGCGAAAAACTTAGCATTTTTTTTCCGTCACTGTACAAGCTGAATCGGCCCCCGAGTTGGCTACTCGTCACTGCGGTTCCTGGTCCGATACCCGGTGGGTGCCAACATTTATCCGTCCCCACTCAGGACCCATATTTTGTAACTAGTCGGTAGCGTAACGATTGGTTTTTGTTTTCATAACACCGATACTGATCCATTCAGTACCGACTGGATCTAAATAACCGACTCAGTCGGTATCACAGATTCTGTAGGCTTGTCGTTGGCGATGTGATTGACCCAAGCCAATGGAGGGGAAGTTTTCCGAAGGAGGAGGTCACATGCTTCGTATCCGCAAGTAAGAGCAATGCAAACACGCTGCATATTCTCTACTGCTAGTATCCATGAAGAAGTAACGTGTTATTTAATGAGGAAGGAATAAAGCTAATTTAGGAAATGAAATTATATCATATTCATTCATTAATGAAATTATTCACTTCTTATTTACCTAAAGGTCCCCAGTTCGAACCCAGACAATAAAAACCGTTCTCGTAATAAATGCACGCAAACCTCACTTTTATCGGTTGCAGGCTACATTTCTTTTGCAAATTTAAATTAGAAACAATAGGCTTACGAAATCGAGAAAAGCACCTAAAGATAGAAAAATGAATAAGGATTCTTATTTTTGTCGTGAAATATCGTTATCGGGTCGAAATGGCGAGAATTCAGTTAAAATAAACGGAAATTTCGTGAAATTTTGAGGCTGTAAACGACCAATCCCCTTGACGTCGAATGCGATTGTTGAAACCGAGGTATTGCGTTTTTCCATAGGAATACACTATGATTGATATGCCCATATGATAGTAATGATTAAAAATGAATGATAGTGCATCTTCATAGTCCAGACTCAGGCCAGAAGTCTGGTCCAGACCAAACAACTGCACCCAGAGGGTGCATGCACGCGGCTAGTCTTATATATAATTAGCGGAGTGTCCGTCTGTCCGTCCCCCCTTTTATTTTGGAAACTATTTGTCCTAGAGCCATTGGACAAACTATATGGTATTTCTGATATGCTGAAGCCCCACGAAAACTATTCTCATCTTTATGAAGGATAGGGTTCGAACCCAGGACTCAATAATACGTTCCCATAAAGAATCCACCTAAAGTTCGTTTTTGCACCCTGCAGACTTTGTTACTTTTACAGAATTAAATTGGAAATAATGCTCCTACGACGTCAAGAAAAGTACCAAACGAAGGTAAATTAAATGAAAAATTTTATTATTATCGTAAAATATAATTTTCGAATATAAATTACGAGAAGACAATATGACAAAATAAACGAAAATTTTGTAAAATTTCGCCGTAGTAAACAACCAGTCCCCCTGACGACCGAGGTGATTGTTGAATCCGATACATTGATTTTCCCATAAGAATACAGATGGGTTTTAAGTCCATACCGATATAATGGTAGAAACTGATGTCAGAGTTTATGAAGAGGAGGCAATTTGATTTCAGCGAATTAAAACTATGATATTTAAATAGCGGGAACAGAATTACAGCCATTTTGGAGTTTTTCTTTCTCAAACCGATTTACAGAATGACATTTATTAGTTCGTTTGTGGTAAATAAAAAATAATTTTATTGACTTCGTTTTATAATTATTTTTTTATAATTAGTTGCTGTTATTTTAGTTAATTAGTTATTTTTATAGTTACATTTATTTTCACAACCCGTTACCTTCTAAAGAATTGGTTTGCATAAGCACCTGCGCGCTATGCGAAAACTTTTCATTAGGAAAAAGAGTACGCCTCTCTTCGTTGTTTTTCTATTCATAGACTGTGTTCATATAATAATCAAGATCTTCAATTTAGCAATCATGGATTACATGCAAAGTAATACAGCAAGTTGAAAGTCATTGTGAAGCATTTCAAATAATTGAGCACTTTCCAGTAATTGTGAGAATTAATACTCAGGGTCTCTTTTGAGGTGTTTTTTCTTGCCTTAAACTTCAAATCCACTCCCAAATATTATTAAGGGTTGAAAATAGAGCGGAATAAATTTCCTGTTGAAGGTTAATATTCGAATGGTTTAAAAATAATTTCGTGAAATCGAAAATTGTTAGTTATAATGCAGCTTTCGAATAGAAGTCCTGTGATTAAGTCTTACACCGGAAGCAGTCCGCTTCCTAATTGAATCTGGACCAGGGAACATTAATCACTCTTCTTCAAGAAATGAACGGGATACACTGAACTTTCTTCGATACTCTATTCTTTTTCTGCACTTGAAAGTTAGAAGAGACCGTAACATGTAATGATATCTATCGAAATTTGTATACCATATATTGCACCTCTCGTAAGATATATCTTTTCAAGACATGGAGTCGGACTCAATAATGTTTTCTTGCAACAATTTCCAAATAATTGATTCTTCAATCATATTATGATTATAGCATAAGAGATTTATATCTCAGGACTTTACATTTTCCACAATAATACGAAGTTCTCCTCCAAGAGATTTAAACCCCACTGGATTTAAATAATGTCTAATAAGTAATATACAGTATTTGTGGAAAGGGAGTGATAGGAAACAGTTGCATTGGAATCTATCAGTAAATGCTTGCTTGGGACCTGTTTGGGTGTTCAAAGCTCCTTAATCTTCTGCATTCGTGTAAAAGCAACGTAAATCATATTATCAATATCATTAAATACATACAAATAAGATTCTAGATCTATATAAATTTATAAGTATTTACTATCCAAACATTATGAATATCCTTCCTGGTATATTTTCATAAAATTAAAGCTGAAACGCATATCTATATACGAACAATTAAGTGATCAACCTAAAGGCTCGGAGGGTCTTGAACACCTACACCTATATTTGCTTCTAAAACCTTCAGAGAGGATAATTTCACTTCTTTACAAATAGCATTACTAAATTAATCCTACATCTATTTTCCCCGATGAGAATCAGCGGGCAATTCAGTTAGTTTAGATATAATTTTTTTATTTGTAATATTGGTCCCAGTTTCGATCCCAGGCGGGCCAAAGAGTAATTTAATGTAATAAAAGCAAATGGAGTACATTCTAATAGCTTTCAAGCTATATTTCTATAGAAAATTATTATTTAAAAGAACCATCGTTCAAGTTTGATAAAAGATTTATTAAGAAGTATACTTAATCAAGATTCATCGTTACTGTCGGTTTCATAATTATCTCGGTTGAGAGTTAAGAGAAATTCAATTAGAAATGTTTAAATTATTAATCTTTCTACTCTAATGTTTAAAATATTTATCTTGCGATTAATTTTTCAGACAAATATCGCATTAACATTGAGTTATAAAACATATTTGTAAAATTTAATGATACATTTGGAGTAACTTGAAGATATTTTTAGAGAAAATTAATTGAGTTTAGTTGGTTATAATTGCATTCTTGTGAAAATGTTTCAAAATTATTTTCAGAAAGCTATGCATTAATTTATCAAATTCATAAAATAACAAATAGAGGACGTTTCTGTTTCTAACTCCATTTAAAAAAATATCAAATTGAGTATCAATTGAAAAACTTTACCTGCTACATCATAGACCAAATACATATAGGTGAAATGAGATGAAATATACGAGGGTCATCCGGAAAGTAGTACTCGTTAGTGCCGCATGAAGTGCTGACGACGCGAGTAGCCGCTGGACAAGGTCAGATAGCTTCAGTGGCTTGTCTGCCTTCTCTGAGCCAAGTTGCGTGACGCTAGCATTGCCTGTGTTGTTTCTGTGATTGTTTACAATGTTTAAAAAAATTGAGAACGCCGCCAGTTGTGAAGTGAGGGCAGTGATTAAATTCCTCAATGCAAGAAACGTTCGCCCATGTGATATTCATCGCCAATTAAAGGAGGTGTATGGAGACAATGTAATGGACGAGTCGTCTGTTCGGCGGTGGTGTCGCAAGTTCAACATGGGGAGGGGGAACACACACGACGATGAGCGTTCGGGGAGACCGTCTGTCATTACAGACCAACTGGTGAGCTCAGTTGACGAATTCGTGAGGAACGATCGGCGCGTCACAATTGATGACATCTGTGAGCATTTTCCCAATGTTTCTCGAACAATTGTTCATGAAATTGTTAAAGACCATCTGCATTATGCAAAAATTTGTGCAAGATGGGTCCCTCGCATGCTTACAGATGAGCACAAAACCAAGCGTATGGCTGCAGCACTGACGTTTTTGGGACGTTATTCTGATGAAGGAGACTCTTTCTTGACTCGCATAATTACTGGTGACGAAACATGGGTTTGTTATGCATCACCTGAGAGTAAACGACAGTCAATGGAGTGGCATCATGCTCATTCACCAAACAAACCAAAAAAATTCAAGACAGTTCTGTCCACCAGGAAACTCATGGCAACCATTTTCTGGGATCGACGAGGTGTATTGCTTATTGATTTTATGGCCCGTGGAGACACTATTAATGCCAATGCGTATTGTGAAACATTAAAGAAATTACGGCGGGCAATACAAAATCGGCGGCGAGGTCTATTGTCTACTGGTGTCATTCTCGTTCATGACAATGCCAGGCCTCATGCAGCTGGGATAACACAAAGACTTTTGCAGCAATTCAAATGGGAAACTTTCGACCATCCACCGTATAGCCCGGACTTGGCCCCTTCAGATTTTCATCTCTTTACAAAGCTTAAAGACTTTTTGGCGGGGAAAAGATTTGACAGCGATGAAGAACTTAAAGAAGGAGTGACCCTGTATCTCAATGAGCTGGCGGCGGAGGACTATGCAGCAGGAATACAGAAACTTGTCACACGTTATGACAAATGCCTTAATTTGCTTGGAGATTATGTTGAGAAGTAGTTTAAAGTATCCTCTTTCAAATAAAATTTTTTATGTTTGTTAATATTTACTTTTGCGTCTTTATTTCACGAACGGGTACTACTTTCCGGATGACCCTCGTATTTAAGGGACGAAATTCGCTATTTTAGATAGAGGAATTCATCGAGAGAGTATATTAATCTTCAAAATTTAAATGTTAGTCATAGAGACATCCTACCACAATCAATAATGAATATATAAAAAAACTTTTAATTCCCCGTTGGGAATGAACGGGCTTTTCAGCCAGTGTACATTTAAAATTAAATGTTATGTACTATTTGTGAGGCAGACTGGGAAATGAGAAAATTGCGCGAGTCAGTTCAGTTAATCGGCGTAATTTATTGGTAAATGAAATTGTTAAGTTAAATTCATTAAGTACTTGTTTTCGTTTCGGTAATTATTTAAATTATCTCTTATGCCATCGGTATTTGAAATTGTCAATTTCATAGCCGTTGGAAAGAAAATTTTAAGAAATGTCATCTTACGGCTATCGGTTTCTTTCTGCACCCGCTGCTAACGCGTGAGAAATGTTGATCCTAAACAGAAGAGCTCCTAAATAATGAGTACGTCATTTTTGCCGGTGGGGCCTACCATGCGGACAGGGTGAGTTCTACGTCACCTAACGGAACTTTGGCCCCCCTTCCCAAGTGTCATAAAAACGCTTGCGGCAGCGTCGCCGCACCGGTGGGTTCAGGCCTTTAGCCTGTCGGTGAAATTTACCGACTGGGGCTCGCTGGAGCATCGACTGACTTCTTGCAGAATCTCATTGATAACTCACTTCAATTTTTTTGACGTCACTGCCAACTTGATGGCTACCTTACCGATTGGTTTGACGCTACATAATATGGGCCCAGAAGAGACAATTTAGCTACGTTATTCCTCTGTCCAATTTTATTATTATGATCATTTCTATATAAGCAAAATCAGCTAAAATAAAACTTCCAGAGGGAGAGGTTGAATAGGTGGAGAGTCATATTCATTGTAAGATAATCGCCATTCGTTTTGGGCTATTGAATGACAAATGGGAAAGGCAAGGAAGACGTGATTCGCTTGTCTTCAAAAGGAAAAACAAGCTCGAACAATACTCCAAATGCAATATAGGAAGTCTTATACGAACATATTTTATTAATCCTTGCGTACGCACCCAAATTGTTACGCGCTATAATTTTTCATTTACCCACATCCTATTTTTCATATTTGTAAATAATTATATCGCTAAATTCTCATGTCTTAAAAATTATATCAATAAATGTACATCAATAGAATCCGAATCAGGATCTTCTGTGCTCTCTAATAAATGAGGCTAAAGCTGGATTTTTTATTGAATATTTTTTATGCGATATCTAAGTTGTTTAGTAATGTATGTATGTATGTATTACCCTTAGAAAAATGGGTCGTTGACTCATTCGACGTTAAGTTCATGTTTTCGCAACTGACTTGGCGATAAACCCTCTGAAAGGACCTCTTCTTCTAATTGTAAGTGGCTTGTGATTGGCACGGCGAGAGAATATTTTTGCTCCACGGAAATCTAATGGCGTTATCCATGTTATAACTTTCATCTATTAACGTATTTAAATAACCAAGGAAAGATACTTATTAAAGAATTTTTAAATTCTAGAAATTTACCAAAGAGCTACTTTAGCGGAAGAATTGGCTCCTAAACAGTTCTGTCCGCGTACCATCTTTTTAGCAAGTTTATTGTGATAGTCAAAATTAGTTATACTATAGAAAGAAATTCACGATAAATATTTATTTTTCAGACATAAAATCACGTTTAGCCATCTTTAGTTTGCTACGGCTATGAACAATCCCATTCTTCAGATTTTAAGAAATAATAGCGAAATGTTGGTTAAAATTTCTTTGTTTATTGTATGCGTATCGAAAGAGGTGTTTCAGATGGCTCTTATCAAAATTGACGATTTAACAATTGAAATTAGTCCTTCCCACAATCCAGAACAGGACATCGCCCCAAACCATTTATCTGTGATTTTCCATCAAATGATACTTCTTTTCGAGCTGAGCTGAAAAATTATCGGAGAGTTCGCGTGCTATTTTCCCATATTATTTTCTGATCCACTGTGGGAGTGTGAGTGAGGGAATAGGCTTTCAGCGTCAGTTCCTTGGCTGACGTTTTTCGGTGCTTTTCGCAAAATCCACTGTAAATCTTGCTCGCTTTGCACGATTACAGGAATGGTATAAAACTTACGTACTAGAAAATTGTCTCAATTCAAGGATGAAGGGTAAAGCTACATTGTCCATCAAAAGAACTCTTCGTATCCCTCCTTGTAGTCGAGTGTCAATACATCGAAAATGGTGTATTTCTTCAACGTTTTCTAATTTTTGCCTCCTGTGCGGTTTTCATAATCTAAAAACGGGAACATGGAGCGCTTAGCTTCATCTTTCAAGCCTCGAATAGTGAAAACAAAAATTTTTATCGATTTACATGCCCCCATGGAAATGTAAATTCCAACTGATTCCAACAGTCTGCAAACGATTTTTCAGGCCCCTTAGCAGAGCGGCGCACAGTGGGCTAGAATCGAAAAAAGCTGGCCAAAAATACGAAAACGCTTTTTTTGAGTGAGGACTACGAAACTTCGCATGATTGATTTAGAATAAATTATGCATAGAACTATGGAGGTCATTTAAGTAGGATCCTCCCCATTAAAATTATACAGGGGGTCAAAGTTGACCAATTTTTGCGAAAATTTCCAGTTTTCGATTTTTCACGAAATTCTTTAACTTCAAGTCAATTGTGAACACAAACTAGGAAAATCATCGAGTAAAATATGATGCCATTTTATAAATATGTTCTTTGTCCTTCATAAGACTTGGTTTCAATGAGCTCTGGTGAATATTTACGTACTTTACATGACAAAATGGCGGACCCTGATTTTGGAACAAATTTTTACCTAAAGCGAGAAAAAAAGTTGATTGAGACACCGTGTGACACGGAGTTATTTACACCACGATAAACTACAAACCTTCGTTAATGGGAATCTGAAATAAAATCTTGCCCCAATTTGCCCCAATAATATATAAGTCGACTTTTCGACAACGCTGCAAGGGCCAAATCCGCGCGGCGAAGCACCGTCCTCCGCTACGCTCTCGTGTTTTCGGAGGAACAACGAGCAAATACGATTCTAATTCGTTCTTTTTCTTTATTTTGAGCATTATTATACTTTGTACATATCTTAGACATCAATATTTATTACAAAGTCACCATTTCTTGCAGGGTGATGATTGTAAAAAATGAAATGGGTTATCCTTTAAAGTATGGGACCACGTAAGCGATATTAATATCATATATTAGTTTACTTTTGTGCGATAATGCTAAATTTCTACTAAATCATGCAGTCAAAGTTTTAAGTGAGTTTATAATGAAGTATACGGTGTTTTTATAATTTACCTTTTCTATTAAACGCATTCCTCGTCTGAAGAATCTTCATCCCCATAAGCCAATTCCTCCTCATTGTTCATGACTAGGAGCCCCTTAATCTCTTTGCTCATATTCCTCGATCCTTTCGTTGTTCTAACTGGTGCCGATATTGAAATTAGCGGATCAGAAGTTCGAAGTAATCTTCGGAACAAATCTTCGTTCGTGGCCACTCTGGAGTGTTTCCTTGTGTATCTCTCCCGGTATTTCCTTGCGTCTTTATTCCGGGCCTCCATTGCCTCTTCTGTCAGTTGCCCTAACGGAAGGATTGCCTGTTTTGCTATTTCAGCCCCGTGTATAAGTACTTTATGTACTGTTGGTGGCATATAGTACCACGGATATAATCGGACATACATCTATGCTGTAGCACAGCAATAATCTTTGAACGCTTTTTCATTTAGTGGAAAACCACTTGAAATTACCTTCAAGATATTGGCGAATCTTTTTATGAGATCTTAGTCAATTGTTTTTAGGAAATGTATAATTAAATTTGGGAGACGGTAGTTTAGGAAAAAATTAATAATACAAAACAAACCATATACAGAACTCTTATCTTTGTGAGTGAAAATTTCTTCTTTATCTTTTTCAGTGTCCTGTTTTTTACATTTAATAAAAGATTACGCATTAATAAAAATAAATTCAACCTCGCACCTGTTATTTCAGCTGCTAGATTTAACTAGCGGACTTTTAAAGAAACGCTTTGATGTATTTCCATAATTTGTGGAGCCATATCCTGGTTTAGGTACATACATCTACAATCAGTCCCATCTTTTTTCTAAACTCTTTCTGAATATGATATTTTCTCTCCTGAATATGATATTTTCTCTCCTCAAACAGTAATTTGTGATTACCACGAGCCTACTTAGGAATATTAAGATAAGTTCCATGGGTACGTCTTATGACATAACATCATACTCATCAATATGGTACTCTCACCTACAGTTGCTTAAAGGTAAGTAGGAAAGATATGTAATAAACACTCAAAAAATTCTAATTCAACCATGCAGCGTAGAAATGCTATAGTACAAATTTTCTGCGTCCACTTTTCGATTACTAATCGCCGATAGATTGTTCACATTCGAAAATTTCTCACCGCAAATGTAGCATTTTATAATACATGCAGGACAAAGGGAGTAGAGAACACTCAAATAATGTGAGCACATTTTAAAACGATCAGAAAATACATCATATTTACCACCGTATTCTGATACATTAAATAAAAGGGAATATATAATGAAAAAACATACCTCACCACATATAATTCCTATGAAATATCTAAAACCTCACTCGAGGAATGCTGCCAGGAGATTGTCGAAGACTTCTTGTTTCACAGAACTGTCGTAGCTACAAAACACAACACCTTCTTATCCAATGTTCAAATAGAACTGAACTATTCCTAAGCTTGTAAGGAAAAATCACGGACATGCAATTCTTAGGGTACTTTTAATCCGGAAAAAGCGCAGCTGCCTGTCATAAAACGAGCCCTTTGCCGAACTTTTCCAGAGCACTGCGACGGTCACCAAAACAACTCCAGATGTGGCCAATTTTTGTATTTGAAGAAAATGCTACGCTATATGCCACCATTTTCATAATATCACAATTATATTTCATTACTCTTATGAAATTACACAAAGTGGTGGCTTTTTGTATCGATTTTGTAAGAAAATTTTCAGTATAGTTGAGAGTGAGAGTGAAGAAGCATTCAGTATCGAAATCACAAACATAGTTATCTAAGATATGTACGAAGTATAATAATGCTCAAAATAAAGAAAAAGAACGAATTAGAATCGTATTTGCTCGTTGTTCCTCCGAAAACACGAGAGCGTAGCGGAGGACGGTGCTTCGCCGCGCGGATTTGGCCCTTGCAGCGTTGTCGAAAAGTCGACTTATATATTATTGGGGCAAATTGGGGCAAGATTTTATTTCAGATTCCCATTAACGAAGGTTTGTAGTTTATCGTGGTGTAAATAACTCCGTGTCACACGGTGTCTCAATCAACTTTTTTTCTCGCTTTAGGTAAAAATTTGTTCCAAAATCAGGGTCCGCCATTTTGTCATGTAAAGTACGTAAATATTCACCAGAGCTCATTGAAACCAAGTCTTATGAAGGACAAAGAACATATTTATAAAATGGCATCATATTTTACTCGATGATTTTCCTAGTTTGTGTTCACAATTGACTTGAAGTTGAAGAATTTCGTGAAAAATCGAAAACTGGAAATTTTCGCAAAAATTGGTCAACTTTGACCCCCTGTATAATTTTAATGGGGAGGATCCTACTTAAATGACCTCCATAGTTCTATGCATAATTTATTCTAAATCAATCATGCGAAGTTTCGTAGTCCTCACTCAAAAAAAGCGTTTTCGTATTTTTGGCCAGCTTTTTTCGATTCTAGCCCACTGTGCGGCGTTTCTTACCTTACTCCTAATATCTGCCCATTCCATTATTCGCGTTTTATATACTTTTTAACCCGTATACTTCTCTTTTCTAAAGTTTCCCAGCCAAACTTTTCTAGCATTTCTATAACACTCGCAGTTCTTTTAAAATTATTTTGCACATATCGTGCCGCTGTTCTTTGCACCATCTCAACTTCTTTAACCAATCCTATTGGATGCGGACTGTTGCGCCATATTTCAATATTGGCCTAAGGATTTGTAAGTTATTTCTTTTGAGCTTGAGCTACCTTTTCCCGATAGTGAAATGCAGCGCTTTATAAGCTTCAGACGATATAATGCTGATATGAGGTCCCCATTGCAGATCTTTCGTTTACCTAACGCCGAGGCATTTTAAATCGTTTCTTTCCATCAGAAAACTACTTCTTAACGTGTATCCCCAATTTACGGCATTCCAGAATCGAATCAAATTGTTGAATTTAACGACATTTAAGTCAGCCAACTTCGTCTACATCCGCTTGCAGCAATCTCCTCAGTAAAATCGTCTGCAAGCAACCTAATCCTACAGTTTAATTTTATTGTCCAATCGTTAATACATATTAAAAACAGCAATGCTCCGAGAAAACTTTCTTGAGGGATGGCTGACTTAATTTCTAATATCATAGATAAAGCTTACCCTTTGTGTGCGGCCTCTATCTAACTGTTCTTTCGTCAATGCCCCTATTTTTCCATTAATACTACATGATCTACCGTATGGAATGCTTTTAAAAAACTCAACAACCACTGTATCTCGGCGATGTCCTGCGCTGCGCAAGAACAGAAGCCATTAGTCGCCATTTTTTCGAATCCCAAATTTGCGAAGCCACTAGTTTCCACATCTGTTTAGAGACCACGCTTCTTAAACTTATTCACGTTTGTGCCCCCTTTGTGAATTGGCACTACAATCCTCCAGTCCGCAGGTATGTATGTACAGCTAGTTCCAAAAAAACTTACCACCTAAGCCGCAACCCGCATAACAGGTAGTGAATTTCCTCCGAGCGAGCCTTAAGAAGTGAGAGAGAGAGAGGAAAAACATGGCGGAGATGGTCTGTTTGAGTCATAACTCCGCCTGCAGAGTTGAAATGGATTTATTTGCTTTATTAATATTGCAAAGATTTATTAGTATCCTGAGTTTGGTGGCATTGGCCTAGCAGAATAGTATTATAACAATACGGATGTCGTAATGCAAGAATTCAGTTATTATGAAATGGTTATAACGATTCAGTATATATTCTAGCATTGCTTCTCGCACAGAGGGAAACGTCGCACACGAGGTCCCGTTATTCCGAGGCAAACTCCATTCCCCTCATAAAATTTGAGTCTGAGGGCGAAAGACACGAGCAAGTCGAAGGAAATTTTCGCAAAATCTGCCTCTGAGCCGCTCTGAGCTTATGTTTAGGACTGAGATGGGAGGAAGAAAATTTCCGCGCAGTTTGAATCGGTGTCGGACCAGAAATGTATAGACCTCGAATTCGACGCTTTCGCTTGCAAAACTCTGCGGTTATAATTGGTGGTATTATATAATATAATACTAGCTAATATTATGCATCGTTCAAGAGAGCAGTTATTAGCCTTTAAAATTATATACCAAAGGAGTCTATATCGATCACCAGTTTTATCACAGCCTGTGTGAATGCAATCTACACAAGTAAAGTAAGGCACACTCATGGCCATATCTAGGCTATTACATTAATATGCTACATTAAAAAACAATAAGTAAATATATAGTATGAAGTCTTGAGGCATTCTCTGCGTATTTTAGATACATTTTGTTTCATTTGATAAGCATCGAAATTAAAATTCGATCGGTAAAAAATCAGTAAATTTTATCATCTATGCAGTTGGAATTTTTACTATACCGTCCAAATCAATTGAGAGAAAATCTGCTAGAATCGATTTTCCTCAATGAATAAAGATGACGGATACGAGACTACCATCTTTCACATTAATTTTGAATTAATTAATTAATTTTTTTCGGTGTAATTGAAGTGTGAATCGAATAAACTTGATTTCTTCTGTGGATTCCTCTTGAAATGGTTGCAGTCACAAACCATTACGTTGTTAAACATTCTTCTCGCTATATTTATCACCTTTAAAAGTTCTAAAATACACAAAAAGATAGTGCGAATGAGGTTTGGTCATAATGCTCATTGAATGCTACTGTTAGCTATGAATGTAAAATTTTCAATTAAATTTGAATGTATACAAAACTACCTACATTATTTATATTTCAATTGTTTATTATAACGTTTACAATTACTATAATGTAGAAAACGATAAAAAATATGCAAAATAATAGGGACTTGGTGAAATAGTTTTTCCCAGGGCCTTTTTACCTGTAATTCCAACCCTGTAATATCACATGGGGAAGCGCATAAGAGGCTCATGTTGAAATTTTGCTTCCCTCTGACCCTGCGTAACTCATATTTTTCGACAGAATTTTAATGATTGAGATTGTTGTAGCGATCCTTCGGGTGATCGCGTCCCAGCTACCAGAAAGCGTGGCGTCCCTTTTTGAAAAAGCCAGCTTTTCCAAGAAAACACTGCGTTTTCTTGGAAAACGCTCCAGTTTCAACCGTCGCTAAGCGTGGGGTGTCACGTGGGTCAGAGGACGCGGTCATCCAGAGTATAAATAAGGTGCGGTTTTTGGCATCGAGGGGTCAGTTCGGGATCCAGAGCTTGGGACGATATCTCTAATGGTGACTCCGCTCTGGGTTCCGAATAAGGAGGCTGAGTAAGGAGGAGGGAACTGGACCGCGTGGATGACATTCTTTGTAGTGACTTCCGTGGCTGCAGTTCTTTCTTCATTGGTCAGTCTCCGATTCATAGGGGAAGTTCGGGATTCAGAGCTTTGGAGGCAGAGGAATACGCGACGCAAGAGGAAGCGAACGCAAGGAATTATACCTGCCATCTCGACAGGGTGAGCGGTGTGCAATACCCATTTTCGCCCGCGTGCTATCCCTATTCTCCTCATCAGGGAATCGCGATAAAGCAGGTCCCACCTCGATTTAACAATAAGGGGGGCCAGGTTAATGCTGCATACGCTTTCCCTCTAGAATCTTCCGCAAGGAAAGCGCAAGTAAGGAATCCAGAAGCGCGTAACGCCGCCCCCACTTGCTACAATTGCGGGAAGATGGGTCATTTCTCGCGAAATTGCACCTCGAGGAAAGGGGTCCAAGGGAGTAAATGCTTTTACTGCGGGCAGGGCGATCATTTATCGAAAGATTGCCCACTGATAAATTGCGGATTATGCAAAAAGAACGGACATCGTCCGATTGAATGTCCTTCTCGCGAGTCTTTGCGCAATTCGGGAAACATCGTCACCCCGACCAACGAGTCGGGGAGGAATTAAAATTGACTGATTTGAGGCCAACTGGTGGGATTATTCCCGACAGTAAAGGTAAAGGAGATCTGGTGGATATTAGTAATAAGGAACCGAAGCCTAACGGTATAGACTGCCACCAAGCGTTAGTAAGCTTCGCGGAGAAAGAGTCTGAATTTGACACATTTAATAATCGGAAGAAGGATTTAATGTCGCGAACTGATAGTTTTTTTAGTCGCGAATATAAGATTGAGCATAGACAAGCTCTCAAATATGGCAATGGAGAGTTAAGAAATTTGGTCGAGTCGGAGATTGATGTGTTCATCAATGTAGTTGATGATTTAATAAATTTTGACGAAGAGGAAACGCGGACGAATGCCGTTTCACATCGCGAAACGAGTACTGAGAATACTGTAGGATATTGTCATGATGATCTAAAGGATTTGGTCATCGAGGCATCAGTGCCGGAAGCCCCGATTAAGGATGTTATGAAAGATAGCTTTAACTCGATCTCTGGCGATTTAATATCATTTGATGGCGTTTATAATAAAGTTTTTATTGAGAAAGAAGGGACCTCTAATTCAGTAGACATTTTTGGTAGTATAGTTGAGTCTGGTGAGGCCGATGCTTTACCGTCAGTGGTTGTATTTAGTGCATTGGGAAAAAGCAACACTGACGTTGGTTATGGAATCGGAACCGACTCTAATTGTAATGAGGGAAAGTCTAGCTGTTTAGATTCCGAGAGTGGTCCAGATGATATTATCGTCAGAGAGTCGATTAAGGTATCGCCGTTTTCGGGCGAGGAAGCTCAGGAAGAGCTTAAGGGGTATAAGGACGAAAATGTTTTAATGTTTAAGGATGACCGTGATGTAAATCCTCAGGTAGAGCATGAGGGGTATGAAGATAAAAATGTTGGGACGATTGAGAATGAAAAGGGTGTAACTGTTTTAGCAGTCGAGGAAAGAGTTCCTTGCAATGAAGCAATTCTAATGCCTCGTTTCAATGCGCGAATGATTGAGCGAACTTTTAGAGGAAAGCACCAAATGGGTGTAAAATTTTCAGAAAAGGTAAAATTCGGTAAGGTGCCATATGAATACGAATTCGAAATCGCGGACGAGAATTTTTGGCCTAAAATACCTGAGGATAAAGGTTTGCAAGTTGATTCTTTTTCCTCGCTAAGTTCCGTTTCGATCTCGAAACCTTTTGTTAAGGTGAATTTTATTGAGACTAAATTACATGAATCTAGAATGGACAATTTGAATAAGCACTGTCGCAGCTATAAGTCAAGATATTTCACTCGCACAAAAAGCTGCTTTAATTGCGGAAAAATAGGGCATTTGCAGAAAGACTGCACATTAATCGTGCGAGGAACTCGCAGAGAACGAAGTGATACGCTCTTCAGCTGCCAAAACAAAGAAGCGTATCACCATACGAAAAGTAAGGGAAGGGTTGACCCTGAAATTAGACCATGGAAAAGCCGCCCCGTGAGAAGCAGAGTTTTCTCATCCCAGAGAGAAAACTATGGAAAGGGGTATATACTCAGAGAATCCCGTAAAGCGCAGAATTCCGAAGGTACCTCGATTGGGTATCCGAGGAAATTGATCAGCGCGGGGAAGGTGGGCGTACGAGACCAGACGCTGAGACTTCCGAATCTCCAAAGCCGCGGTTACCCGAGCCGAATCTTTTGCGGGCCCGCGTGGAGGAGAATAAGAGAGAATAGGATGGGAATTGACGGAGATTCGGAAGAAAAGAAGAGGGCAAGGCCTCCAGTACGATCCGCAGATGACACGAAGGGATCGTGCGCCTGTCCTAATGCTTCCACCCCCGCGGATTCCGCTGTCACTGCACCAGCGTCTTCGCGCTCCCGGAGGAGGAGAGCAGACCGCGCGCTTAGGAAGGTGACTTCAGGATCCAACCTAGTTAACGCGGAGGGAGACGACGAAGCGGAGGCAAGCGGCACCCAGACGATGGAACATTCCTTCCGCGAGCAGAGAGAATTAGCGGCCAAAGGGACAGAATCGTCGCAAGCTGACCGCGAGATCAGGAAGGGGATACTAAGAACCAACCTGAGCGAGGCGGAGGACGATGAAGCAGATTCAGACGGCGCCTACACCAGCGGAATGGAGTCAGTCGGCGCTATTACGAGGACCCTGAGAGGGGACGATGAGAGAACGGAGAAGGAGAGACTGTTCGGGGCGTGCGAAGGTAGCGCTGATCCAGTTATGCAGGAAATCAGGAGCAAAAATTTATCGGAAACGAAAGTGGACTATTTGAAACAAAAACTGATAAAGACAAGTGCCAAACGAGTGTCGTGTGTGAATCGGATATTTGGGTGAAAAATTAGTGAAAAAAATTTTTGCAATTTAGGGTTGATTTAGATGCATTATTTTTATTTTATCTTGATATCTTATATGCGTTGAGTGAATTGAACCGTGCATGTCAATACGGAGGACAGAGACAATGGACAAAGGAAGTAGAAGCGAACTGATTAGTGAAAAATATTTTCCATAAAGTGATTAAGGTGCTTTTGATATTTTTTTAACTTGTTTATTTATATTGTGTTTTCAATTTGTGTGTGGGTATTTTCAGTGTAGGGTTCGCGTGCTTTTGCTTTTTTTTAACTTGGTTCATGTTGCGTTTTGTTCTTGGGATTTTTTTTATTTCATTTGTATGGTCGATATATCGACCATTCTTATGCCGCCGGGGTGATGTTGTAGCGATCCTTCGGGTGATCGCGTCCAAGCTCCCAGAAAGCGTGGCGTCCCTTTTTGAAAAAGCCAGCTTTTCCAAGAAAACACTGCGTTTTCTTGGAAGACGCTCCAGTTTCAACCGTCGCTAAGCGTGGGGTGTCACGTGGGTCAGAGGACGCGGTCACCCAGAGTATAAATAAGGTGCGGTTTTTGGCATCGAGGGGTCAGTTCGGGATCCAGAGCTTGGGACGATATCTCTAATGGTGACTCCGCTCTGGGTTCCGAATAAGGAGGCTGAGTAAGGAGGAGGGAACTGGACCGCGTGGATGACATTCTTTGTAGTGACTTCCGTGGCTGCAGTTCTTTCTCCCTTGGGCAGTCTCCGACCGGCGGGTATTTGATAGGTGGGGTTTTATTTTATTATTACGGGGTCTTACGGGGATATGTTTGGGCCTTAAGCCCTTGAATGTTAGAGCAGGCGATTAGTTTTATTTAGTTTAGTAAGTTCAAGTTTTTGTTCTTCCTGCGTGTAATTGTATGTTATTGTAAATAAAAAGAAGTCAGAACCGGAATCCCTCGATTATCATTCTAGTAATCCTAATCGAGATGCTCTCACAATGTCGTGGAACTCGGCCCCGCGACATTCTGGTGTCAGGTGTGTGGGGTTTAGTTAGGTTAGGTGGGATGAGCGTGGATGGGTTATGTCAGGAGGAATTATTTTAATTTCACTCTTTCACGAAGCCAGAGTGTTAGGAAACGATTCGCGCGTTAGTTTTTGTTACTTAGTTGTGAAGGAAAACGTTAATCACAAATGTAAGTTTAGCAGTTTTTTTTTCTCTTTTCCTTCATCCTCGTAATTTGTTTGTAATTTTTGGTTTCCACGGCAAATACGCATTTTCCCTTTAGCCTACAATTCAAGCCCACTGAGAGCATCAGATTAGGAAGTATTTCTTTTGCTTAAAATTTTTTTTTCGATACTGTTACCATGGATTCCGGTTCGAGTCATTCTCGCGGGGTAAACTTTTATCGCCTCCCTTGGGAAACTATTTATTCCGATAGGCCCAATAATTTGATAGAGTTTTCGCCGATGGTCAATATCATTCAGCCTCGGGAAGTCAACGAAAATTCACCCGATCCCCCGCAACGAACACCCCTTTCGAGCATCCCCGTCGCGTTAGGGAGCCATATACATTTCATCCCAACCTTCAGTGGGGATGACGAGATTACAGTGGAAAAATTCTTGGAGAGTGTTCGGATTACTAGCCATCTTAGCGGGTGGAATGAGGCGCAGACGCTAGGGATCGCCCGTTTAAGGTTAAGCGGTACCGCCGACGAATTCGTGACAGCGAATCCTCATATCACAGAATCATACGAACAATTGGCGAACTCACTTAAGAAGCGGTTTTCAGTTAAAATTTCGCCTGTGATGTTAGAGAGAATGTTTAGCAGCTGCGCCCAAAAGCCGTTAGAGGGTGTCGCTGAATATTCCACAAGACTGCGGAAGATAGCCCGAAAGTTACGCGAATCTTGGTCCGATTCTAAGTCCGACGCGAGCAAAAGAATCATGGACGACCGGCTCCTCGCTCAGTTTTTGGCGGGATTAAGGGGAGAAATTGGGAGATTCGTGTTGGTTCGAAATCCCAAAAATATTGTGGAGGCAGAGGAATACGCGACGCAAGAGGAAGCGAACGCAAGGAATTATACCTGCCATCTCGACAGGGTGAGCGGTGTGCAATACCCATTTTCGCCCGCGTGCTATCCCTATTCTCCTCATCAGGGAATCGCGATAAAGCAGGTCCCACCTCGATTTAACAATAAGGGGGGCCAGGTTAATGCTGCATACGCTTTCCCTCTAGAATCTTCCGCAAGGAAAGCGCAAGTAAGGAATCCAGAAGCGCGTAACGCCGCCCCCACTTGCTACAATTGCGGGAAGATGGGTCATTTCTCGCGAAATTGCACCTCGAGGAAAGGGGTCCAAGGGAGTAAATGCTTTTACTGCGGGCAGGGCGATCATTTATCGAAAGATTGCCCACTGATAAATTGCGGATTATGCAAAAAGAACGGACATCGTCCGATTGAATGTCCTTCTCGCGAGTCTTTGCGCAATTCGGGAAACATCGTCACCCCGACCAACGAGTCGGGGAGGAATTAAAATTGACTGATTTGAGGCCAACTGGTGGGATTATTCCCGACAGTAAAGGTAAAGGAGATCTGGTGGATATTAGTAATAAGGAACCGAAGCCTAACGGTATAGACTGCCACCAAGCGTTAGTAAGCTTCGCGGAGAAAGAGTCTGAATTTGACACATTTAATAATCGGAAGAAGGATTTAATGTCGCGAACTGATAGTTTTTTTAGTCGCGAATATAAGATTGAGCATAGACAAGCTCTCAAATATGGCAATGGAGAGTTAAGAAATTTGGTCGAGTCGGAGATTGATGTGTTCATCAATGTAGTTGATGATTTAATAAATTTTGACGAAGAGGAAACGCGGACGAATGCCGTTTCACATCGCGAAACGAGTACTGAGAATACTGTAGGATATTGTCATGATGATCTAAAGGATTTGGTCATCGAGGCATCAGTGCCGGAAGCCCCGATTAAGGATGTTATGAAAGATAGCTTTAACTCGATCTCTGGCGATTTAATATCATTTGATGGCGTTTATAATAAAGTTTTTATTGAGAAAGAAGGGACCTCTAATTCAGTAGACATTTTTGGTAGTATAGTTGAGTCTGGTGAGGCCGATGCTTTACCGTCAGTGGTTGTATTTAGTGCATTGGGAAAAAGCAACACTGACGTTGGTTATGGAATCGGAACCGACTCTAATTGTAATGAGGGAAAGTCTAGCTGTTTAGATTCCGAGAGTGGTCCAGATGATATTATCGTCAGAGAGTCGATTAAGGTATCGCCGTTTTCGGGCGAGGAAGCTCAGGAAGAGCTTAAGGGGTATAAGGACGAAAATGTTTTAATGTTTAAGGATGACCGTGATGTAAATCCTCAGGTAGAGCATGAGGGGTATGAAGATAAAAATGTTGGGACGATTGAGAATGAAAAGGGTGTAACTGTTTTAGCAGTCGAGGAAAGAGTTCCTTGCAATGAAGCAATTCTAATGCCTCGTTTCAATGCGCGAATGATTGAGCGAACTTTTAGAGGAAAGCACCAAATGGGTGTAAAATTTTCAGAAAAGGTAAAATTCGGTAAGGTGCCATATGAATACGAATTCGAAATCGCGGACGAGAATTTTTGGCCTAAAATACCTGAGGATAAAGGTTTGCAAGTTGATTCTTTTTCCTCGCTAAGTTCCGTTTCGATCTCGAAACCTTTTGTTAAGGTGAATTTTATTGAGACTAAATTACATGAATCTAGAATGGACAATTTGAATAAGCACTGTCGCAGCTATAAGTCAAGATATTTCACTCGCACAAAAAGCTGCTTTAATTGCGGAAAAATAGGGCATTTGCAGAAAGACTGCACATTAATCGTGCGAGGAACTCGCAGAGAACGAAGTGATACGCTCTTCAGCTGCCAAAACAAAGAAGCGTATCACCATACGAAAAGTAAGGGAAGGGTTGACCCTGAAATTAGACCATGGAAAAGCCGCCCCGTGAGAAGCAGAGTTTTCTCATCCCAGAGAGAAAACTATGGAAAGGGGTATATACTCAGAGAATCCCGTAAAGCGCAGAATTCCGAAGGTACCTCGATTGGGTATCCGAGGAAATTGATCAGCGCGGGGAAGGTGGGCGTACGAGACCAGACGCTGAGACTTCCGAATCTCCAAAGCCGCGGTTACCCGAGCCGAATCTTTTGCGGGCCCGCGTGGAGGAGAATAAGAGAGAATAGGATGGGAATTGACGGAGATTCGGAAGAAAAGAAGAGGGCAAGGCCTCCAGTACGATCCGCAGATGACACGAAGGGATCGTGCGCCTGTCCTAATGCTTCCACCCCCGCGGATTCCGCTGTCACTGCACCAGCGTCTTCGCGCTCCCGGAGGAGGAGAGCAGACCGCGCGCTTAGGAAGGTGACTTCAGGATCCAACCTAGTTAACGCGGAGGGAGACGACGAAGCGGAGGCAAGCGGCACCCAGACGATGGAACATTCCTTCCGCGAGCAGAGAGAATTAGCGGCCAAAGGGACAGAATCGTCGCAAGCTGACCGCGAGATCAGGAAGGGGATACTAAGAACCAACCTGAGCGAGGCGGAGGACGATGAAGCAGATTCAGACGGCGCCTACACCAGCGGAATGGAGTCAGTCGGCGCTATTACGAGGACCCTGAGAGGGGACGATGAGAGAACGGAGAAGGAGAGACTGTTCGGGGCGTGCGAAGGTAGCGCTGATCCAGTTATGCAGGAAATCAGGAGCAAAAATTTATCGGAAACGAAAGTGGACTATTTGAAACAAAAACTGATAAAGACAAGTGCCAAACGAGTGTCGTGTGTGAATCGGATATTTGGGTGAAAAATTAGTGAAAAAAATTTTTGCAATTTAGGGTTGATTTAGATGCATTATTTTTATTTTATCTTGATATCTTATATGCGTTGAGTGAATTGAACCGTGCATGTCAATACGGAGGACAGAGACAATGGACAAAGGAAGTAGAAGCGAACTGATTAGTGAAAAATATTTTCCATAAAGTGATTAAGGTGCTTTTGATATTTTTTTAACTTGTTTATTTATATTGTGTTTTCAATTTGTGTGTGGGTATTTTCAGTGTAGGGTTCGCGTGCTTTTGCTTTTTTTTAACTTGGTTCATGTTGCGTTTTGTTCTTGGGATTTTTTTTATTTCATTTGTATGGTCGATATATCGACCATTCTTATGCCGCCGGGGTGATGTTGTAGCGATCCTTCGGGTGATCGCGTCCAAGCTCCCAGAAAGCGTGGCGTCCCTTTTTGAAAAAGCCAGCTTTTCCAAGAAAACACTGCGTTTTCTTGGAAGACGCTCCAGTTTCAACCGTCGCTAAGCGTGGGGTGTCACGTGGGTCAGAGGACGCGGTCACCCAGAGTATAAATAAGGTGCGGTTTTTGGCATCGAGGGGTCAGTTCGGGATCCAGAGCTTGGGACGATATCTCTAATGGTGACTCCGCTCTGGGTTCCGAATAAGGAGGCTGAGTAAGGAGGAGGGAACTGGACCGCGTGGATGACATTCTTTGTAGTGACTTCCGTGGCTGCAGTTCTTTCTCCCTTGGGCAGTCTCCGACCGGCGGGTATTTGATAGGTGGGGTTTTATTTTATTATTACGGGGTCTTACGGGGATATGTTTGGGCCTTAAGCCCTTGAATGTTAGAGCAGGCGATTAGTTTTATTTAGTTTAGTAAGTTCAAGTTTTTGTTCTTCCTGCGTGTAATTGTATGTTATTGTAAATAAAAAGAAGTCAGAACCGGAATCCCTCGATTATCATTCTAGTAATCCTAATCGAGATGCTCTCACAATGTCGTGGAACTCGGCCCCGCGACAAGATGAATGGGTGGTGGTTTGGTATGGCTAGTCTATCTACATATTTATCGCTTGGTGATATTGAAAATATTCCATCGTATTTAAAATGTATTATGTATATATTGGCTATAATAAACTTTTTATCTCTCCACATTCCATGACAAATTTGAAAAACAAGATACAGGAGTGATTGGAAGAAGTGAATAAAGCAATGAATTCACCAGTATTTCAAGAGGGGGACTGTTTTAATAGAGATAGGAAAGTGAGAAGCAACGGCAACAGTAATACATACACTCACATGACTTTAACGACCGAAAGTGTAAGAGTATGTTAATTCCAGATTTTTGGATGAATCACAATAGGTAATGGCATTTCTTGCGTTCCTCGTCGACCAATTGATTACTTTGAGTAGGAGCAACGACCTCTTTCAAAAGTATAACGCACTCACTCACCTCAATTTTCTCATCCAACATATATTTTTTCCGTTTATGACTGCCTCCAGAGAAACTACTCATTTATCCAATTTAAGTAATATCTCAGTCAAACATGGTTAACATTCAAATATACAGAATATAACGTCGATGGCCTACCATACTTTCAGAAATTTCCTTCTAATGCATCAGTTTATTCCCAGGATTCCGAAATTGTATACAATAGCGATGTTCAATGTTTTGTAGCAACCTTCTTTTAATTCTATAAGAAAGTTCGAGCAGTTAACTAAGCCAGTACCTAAATCAACTTCTTATCAGCAATTTATTTTGGAAAGAGATTCCGAGGTCTTTTCAAACCGATAGAAATTGCTAACATTAGTATTACTATCTATGCAAGCCAATGGTTTATTCTAAATAACTTTAGAGATATAATTTATCGGTAATCGGCGTATAAACTTCAAGTTTCTGCGACGTTGAATATGCGGAGTGTCTACAATTCCGTATTTACATCTCAATTCATATTTTAGTGACATTATAATAGAAACTTTAGTCGATCTAGTAAGATCATCTTCCACGCTCTATCAACTTTGTATCATAGATGTTGTAAGAGAAGTGAAACGATTTGGTTCTCGTAAGCGTAAGGAATAGATATTAGATGGCATTTCTCTAGTCCATTGTTCATTTCTCAAGTTATTTCAAACTACGAAATTTTGAGCTCAATATAGAGACAAAATAAAGCATAAAAAATAATATTTATAAATAAACAATCATTGACGAGGGGCTATTTTTTCATTTTTGTTGTTGAATTAGTTATTTAGTATAAGCTAATACAGTTTATGCCATTCACTTTAAAAGCAGAATATAGAGATACTATAATTCTGATATGATACACCCAAAAATTGTTAACTTCATGTTATCGTTCAGATTTTCCGAAGGTCCTATTTCAACTAGAGTGATCTTCCCTGCATTACTATGTTAAAAAATTCGAAATATCTTGGCAAAGATCGTAGAGAATTATGATGGGCCTAGGATGAAGGATGTTACGAAGGTCCTTGGAGTGAATGTTGGAATAATGGATTACATATAGAACCAAGAATATTTTAACAGCTAAGGTATGAATCATGAGAATTAGAGGAATATTTTCATGTAAGTCTGTTTACAATCCATTGGTTTCTATTTTTAACGTATTCTTCCATGACTCCTTTTACCCATCATTCATAATTATTGACGGTGATTTTTCCTTTAATTATTATAGATATTATGCACCATTCAAACAACTCGGGTTATATAGTTCACTTGAGGCATTCAGAAACCGAAGCAGCGATCATTAATCATTAGTCTCACTTTCACCTAGCGCATAGTTCTGAAAATCATTTCAGTATAACAATAGAAATCGTGTTGTGGGTGTTTTCACACCCCCTGACATACGTCATACGGCGGCTCGCGGGGTATTAATGTAAATGTAAATAAACCAGATGTTAACGTGTAAACCTACAATATGCAAGTATACAGAAACCTGGTATTTATCTGCAATATGCAAATCAGTCTTAAGGTTCTGATTTTCCATACTAACTGTTGTTTCTTAACCATCTTAAACTGGATTCCTTGCAAGAAGTCCTGAAAGGTCGTCTACCTCAAAAATAGAGTTGAATATTTTCATTCCCTAAGGGAATACCCGCGGCGAAGATAACAAATCGCGGATCCACCATTTCCCACCTTACTTGTGATCGGTCGCCGCCACCATACCCTAACCTTAGATACCTGCTCAGCAGGGGTGCGGTCGGTAATCCTCATTAGCGCTTTCAAATTCGCTACCCCGGATACATACGACCATCCACAATATGCCGAAAAGGGGGTTTTCTTTCTCAGAGCGGAGTTCACCTTCACCCATCGGCCGTTTTATGGTTCCTTTGAGAAAATAGACAATACCTTTCGATGGACGAAACAAAAGAAAAAGAAACAACAAAGGAATTAATAGGGGATACTCCTAGGGCCAGAGTGAAGGTCCTCCGCTCTCTCTGAAAGACTCAGTAAAACTTCAGACGCGAATTTGTCAGAAACAGCCAAATCTCATCTCAAAATCATAATGCTTCATCTGATACCATCATCACGAATGCCTGGTGGAGAAACAGAATGACGTGTTGATACATATATTCTAAAATACCTAATGCTCCGTTATTTGTCGTATCAAGCAAATTTTATACTTCTCTGTATCGCAGAATAATTCAACAGCATTGAAATCTAGTCAAAATTTGCACCACGGGGCAAGAAAGAGATTTATCATCAGATAAAAGTTGGGAAAGCATAATTTTGCAAGGAACATGAACTTGATTTAATTAAAGGGATAGTTTTTCTGGGACTGGCAATGAACAATATTTTCGGATAAGTGTTACGAGATGCTGGCGTTAATCTCGTCGTAAACTAATTTTTAATTCGATACGTGAAAAAACTTTGTAGTCCTCAGTATTAATATTAGGAGTGCTACTATGTTAATATCTATGTTATTTTCTAAAATACTAAATTAGCAAGTTGAATTTTAAACAATTGCCTTAGAAAATGATAATAGCACACCAATTAATATTTTACTTTCTATCAATTGATTTGGTGGTATTTAAAATTTTTATACTATTTGATGTGATTACCTGATGTAGTTGATCGTAATTTACTTGGTTTACTTAATTGTAATAAGTTTTGGGTCTAATTTTCAGAGCTCTTTACCAGGTCGACTTAAAATGATTCTTTCTCATTGTAGTCGCCCAGATAAAGTTTCTTTTCACCTTTGCTTTCCTTAGTAGGTTTCGCAATGTTTTCATGCTCCCCTTCTCGATAGAATTTTTCTGCAACATAAATTAGTTCAAATACAGTTGTGTTCTTATTCATAATTATTCTTTATCTCCTTACAGAGTTATCGTTCATGTTTCTATTTGAGTCATAGTCGTGAATTTCCTCTAAATAAATTTAAAAGTTCCTCCTGTAGGCGACAAGAGCATAAAAAACGTAATAATATAATCCTTTTTAATCTTGCAATGACATAATTTTTTATTGGATAATTGAAGCAGCTAAAGTAAGTTTACCCGACGCCTCCAGAGAAAGGTGAATTACGCAGAAATCTCTGGCCGAAATAAGGAAATCCGATTTTCATTCATTTTTTAATACTATGTTGCAGACATAGTAAAAAGTAGTACTAAATATAGTTTAACTAGATGCTAATAAAGACGGTACAAATACGTTCAACGCGTTTCAAAACGGTTTAAAAAGGCGCCTTCCTTCCAAGTGCCAATAGAATGCGTGGAAAACTCTAGACTCGCTCTCATCGAGCTTCAGGTCTGTTATGCGGGTTGCGGCTTAGGTGGTAAGTTTTTTTTGGAATTAGCTGTACATTCATAATTATCAAATCTCTATGCGTTCATTAAAGGTACTCGTATGTGCAAGTGTTGATTTCGATTATATTTTCACAGAATCTTTCGAGATACTTCAAATAATAGAGCTGCATATACCAGGAACGAATATTCCAAAACTATATGAAGAGATAAGAAATAAAATACTCCGTAGTTTCCACAGTGTTACGAACTCATCTCAAGATTACGTAAATCGGAACCGGTCGGATTATTAAAAAAAACTGTTCTTTGGAAACTACAATATATTTTATTTCTTATCTATCACGTTCGTACAAGAAATTTTAAACCTACTCAATCATATGTGAGGAGAGATTTCGAAGATATTATTTCTTTACTGTTGTTAATGAAGTTTTACGGACAAGATATAATTTCGGGATGGATCGTATATTATTTGGGGGCGAATTAGAAGGGCGGAAATTCAAGCCAGGCAAACAAACATGCCGTGGCATCGTGGTGGGATTGCTTGATGAGCTTTCAAGGTCCAGTGCGAGTGCCCATCACAGAGAGGGAACTGTTTTAGTCTATTATTGGCACCGAGTTTACGGAATACTTCGAAGTGATGGAGCGAAGAGTCGTACAACGGGAGTCGAAGGCAAAAGAGTCTTTGGATTGAGGAGAGAGAGGGATTAATTTGGACCAGACTAAGAGGTGCCGGTCTTAATTTAAACCTTAAAAGAGGGAGACCAAGATGGATACAAAGCGGAGAAGAGAGAGACAGAGAGAAACAATGTGGTATTAATGTTGAACACATTTATGTGCTACCTCTTCCCTTGAGTTATACCCTTAGGATAAGGATATTCGTATATATTACGAATTATAAAGTACGGCTGATAAACTAATACGATTACAATATGAACAATATTAAAATAAAAATAGTGTTGGATATTATAGAAACGTACTAGTAAGAATGTACGTGCATCGATACGTTTTAATAAATTGCAGAACGTATGTCATCTAAAACTACTTAAAAACATTTAAAAAAAGTTTGTCAAACAATAAGACCGATAGCGATATTCAGTAACACTGAGTGTTATAGCATAATTCGTACAGTAAAAATAGTTATAAGAGTTATGTGATAACAATAATGATAAACGTTTTAAAACGCCTGAAAATACTTGCATCGATACGATTAGATAAACTTGGTACTTACACCCCCTGTCATACGCCCACATATGTAGATTTAGATGAACAGCAGAACGTAAGTATACTTGTTTTACAATTGCTGAACAATTTATCAACAGCAATTGTTATGCAATGAAAATAAGTTAGCGATATTCGTTAATACTGCAATTTATAACATACGTATGTCAGCATAATTTGCACGATTACGTAAGTTATAAACTGTATTTACGAGATAAAAATAATGAAATACACCAAAGCGAAAATTACAGTTAACTTCTTAATTCGCCCTTAAATGTTCAAAATATACCATGAGAACATTTCCCCTTGTGAGGTTTTAACCCTGTCCGCTTTTGCCGTTTGCGGTGATGTCATGTAACCGATTGTGACGAACCCAGGTCTCCCCCACACAGGATACCTGCCCGGGAAGTGGGAGACGTGAGCTCAAGTACCAGTCATATCGGACTGTTTCGTTCTTGATATTTCTTCGATCTCACAGAACGGTGTCATAGGTTCTCGAAATATGCGACGCAATTTAAACCGGCTTATTACCATGGTGAGATAAATCAGAGATTGGCTTTAAATTTAAAAATCAGAGTCCAAACGCTAAGTACTTAAAACAAATATTTATAAAAAATAGTATTTAAAACAAAAAAATACTTGCATCTTATACCTTCGGATAGGTTTATGTACCTTAAATTTCCCTACTCAACGCCCTTTTTTCACTTTTAGTCAACAAAATTCTCATAGTATACATTCTAGTCATTTTTTTAATTTATACTAACGTGTAGAATCCATAGTATTTATCACGTTTGAAAAATCCTACCCAAAAGCTTAAAAATATTCCGGTTCCGGCACGTTTCTAGATTTGCAGTTATTTTTAACAGTGAGGACGGATGGTCCCTTGAAGTGTATCATTGTAATACATGTCGGACAAAAAATATTACGGAATACCATTAAAGATACTAGTTGAATGGAGCATCTTCTAAGGCGGAAATATATGAAAATTTAAAATCGTTGTATTCCTCATAGGGAAGTTTATATCATACAGTTATAAAAAGTCTATAATATTTTTGAGATTAAATCCCTCAATTACTCAATCCCTCAACATTATTTATCTTAAGCATTATGATATATTCAAAAGAACATTCAGCACAAACGATTCGCTTACTTTAATTAAGAGAAATCATGTCTTACGTTGTGAATGCGAGTAACTGCAGTTAGGGAGAATGCAAATGTTATTAATTGGTATTATATGATTTGAAAGCCTAAACTGGCTCCAAATACACAATAGAAATAAGTTCCAAAGCATAAGGTATATCGAAAAAAAAATTTCGTATGGATTTATCTTGGAGTACTTAACTGATGATTGTATTGTAAAATCTGTATTCATAAGCGCGCAGTGTGTGCAAATAAGTGTATGATATTCTCTTAAGAAATATTAAAAATTTTCAAGAGGTCTATTGGTAAATCTGAGAGAGTTTTTACGATAAGGCGAATTACTATATCGCGAAAACTTCTCAAAATGTTCTCAAAATCCCCATTCAGTAAAGTGATTCGATTTCAAATTTTTATCGACAAACTATAAATATTGCAAGAATTCTCTCCTGTGACTTTATTTAAAAAGATTCGTAAATGCATATCTCAGGAGAAAATTAACACCACTGAAAAGGTAATTGTATTCCTGACTGCCAACCTTTCCTTAAGCTTTCTAACAGTTCCTGATTCTTCCTGGTTCGAGTCGTACGCTCTGTAATTTTACCACACCAAAACTTACTCCTGAGCGCTGCAGACCGGCGCTCTTGGCGGTTCTCTGATGAATCAGCCGATGGGGGAGGGAAGGGGGGGATTGGGGGGGACAACCTATAAACCCTAAGAAGTGGACCCTCCAGGCCGTTGTGACGTGCTATAGGGTTCACCTCTATGCCTAGAGGGCCCCCTGCCACAACTTCAAGGACAAGCTCCGACCTCATAGACAGAAAGAACGAGCAGGTGAGAAGTGAGTGCTTAGTTACCTCACCCCTGCAGAAGAAGGTGAAAGAAAGGCCCCTGAAATAGATGCCTGCCTCTGTAGGCCCACAAGTAGGCTAGGTTTGTAGGGAATGCCTTCCCCACGCCCCCTACAGGGCAGGTGGTTAATACATTCATGGTGAACTTTCTTGAGAAAACTTCTGCCAACTCTTGACAAAATTATTGCAGCATTTAATTCTGTTCTGGCTGCAGTAATCCACCGTTCGTGCTGAGTTAAAGAATTTATTGAACATAAAATATATTACTTAATTGGTGGAAAAATTTTTATCTTTTTATAAAGTGCAGAGGATAATAAAATCAGTGTGCAAATGCTGGTTCTTAGAGCAAGAGAGCAACTACTATTGTAGGCGCACTATACTCTTGAACATCCTCTTGAATAGAGATTTATTTCATAGCTATATGAACTTGAGAGCTTGAATCATATGGTCAGAAAAGAAACAGAGTACTCACGTTTGATTCAGGAGTTGATGATGCTGAATTTTCCTGTGAGAAAAGAGAACAAAATCATTAATAGTTATAATCATATTTTATATACTTATTTATACCGTTAATTTACCACGAATCCATTAAATTTTTATAGAAGATTATAAAAGTGTGATACGTTTTAAATTTTAACATACATTGGTAATTGCCTGAAAAGGAAATATTTCCTTCCTGTCTAAAAGGACCGATCGGAAAGTGGCGTAATAACTCAGTCAACACAAAATCAACATCTTCTAAACAACAAGCACATACGAATAATACTGCCGGATATTTTCGTTTGAGGTTACCCTAATTTGTTTTGTTGTTCAATGTTTTACAAATCGCCGTTCGAACTTCATCTAGAATAATCGTTAGTCGAATATGGGGAATAGTTTGTTTGGGAAATGTTTCACATTCCTCATGTGGATCATGTATATTTCGTTTAATAATTAGATCACAAATTTCGAAACTCTCTGCCCCCTCTCTGCCATTTATCTAGAACTGCATAGAATTTCCAACGAAAAGTATTCTCTAGGAAGATATATCTAGCGAATGAAGGTATCAGCTCATTAGATGTGAGTTGTTGGTAAAAAATATATTTACGAAGCATTATATTTAGCTCCGAAATTTTGCAGCGATACCATGCGTGAGAAAAGTAGGGTAGTAGCTTCAGAAATACTTTTGTCCATAAATTTTTTGGCTATATTAAAATTTCTCTTCAATGTAAGAATCTACTAACCAAAACCTGTTTACTCTTGTAAACGACTGCAAGTACAAAAGTATATCTAATCTAAAAATTTGCTCAGTATACATTTCAAAATGCACGCAGCAAATGACAGTGATAAGCAAGAGAATATCCAAACTCCTATTCGTGATTTTACGAGTACAAACAGACAAAGGAAATCGTGTTTGGAATACGCTAGTAGCGTACTACAGTCGAATTATATTCGAGGTGAAAAAGCTTGCTATAGCATTCCGGTGTGTTCACGAAATATTTACGTTTAATTTAGATGACCTTAACACCCTTAAATATTGACTTGCGGACTCTCTGCAGCATTTATAAGCGTGCAAATGATCAGTCTGCGTCACCAGATTAAACCCAATGAAAGACTCATGAAAATACTGGAGGATGGTAATAAAGGTAATTCTACTGTATTTGTTCACGAAAATGAGAAGGAATTTAAACGTCGCCATACACTTGAAGGTCAAAGAAAACAAGGCCAATTCTATTTATACTACCTTAAGAATGAAGGAACGGAAAACCATCTGTCCCTGGAATAATAGCGAAGTCGTTGCCATAACCTTTCTATGTACGTACACTTCATTATCCTCTCATTTTTATTGAATGTAAACAAAGGCAAAAAGGAAAGTTTCTCTTGTCTAGGACGAAATGAATGAGAGGAAAAGTAACTGGCAGGTGATACAAAAATCGAACTAAACAAAGGAAAGGAAATTCAAAATGACTCCGAAACATTTGTTGCATATAAGCAAAGTAATCGTGTGAATACCCGATAAAATAGAATTTATTTACCTTTTAGAATGTATTTATGCAGTTAATAATTGATATATAATATAATGTTTTTGTTATCGGAGAGATGATTGGAGTAAAGAAGGCGCATAGATGTTGCATTGTCCTTTGCATAGATGCAGAATTTATTTTTTCACATGATTTTTATCAAAAAATAAAAGGTCCGGTATTCACATTGTCGAGTTTTATTTTGGTTTAAAGATCGATACAAGTTACAGATTTTTCATGATTGCGACTATTCATTCAATTTTCCGATTTATTTTGAAGCATGGTTGCTACAATAGGTGCTTAATGTTTAACGTTTTCCGGGTTTATTTAAACATTTTGTAAAATGAGTGGCTAAAGTAAAGTTCTCCTGAATATTATCATATAAGTTTTGAAATTGGTTAACGCGCATCTACTGGACCGAGCTAAAAAGATCGCGGTAACCGAATTTCATGTTCAGTTAATCACTTGATGAAATGATTTCAGTTCCTTCAATAAGATTCTTTCTAGAATAGATCTTTTTCTATTTTTCAATAGATTTTTTCTTCTTTAAGAAGAGTATCATCAGTTGATATTCATTAATTCATTGGGAAGCTGAACTCATAAATGTTGATTATAAAATGATGGGGAAATGACGAAGAAGAAATAAATATTAAACCCTCGTGGAATAACTTATTAATTATGATCCCACAAATAATAAAATCTATGATCTATAAAAGGAACAAGTTGTGATTTATTTATTTTAGAAAGTAATTGGTAAAGGAATATTTTCTTCATTTTCAGATAACCATTTTAAGGTTGAGCGTTCTCTCGTCTTAATGATTGATACGAATTAATATACGTTGAAAGTTATAGGAGACATAAGAGACTAATGCAATGGCTCGTTTTATCCTTTTAAGGTTAAACTTAATCCAATCTACTCAGATTTTTGAATTTAATATAAGGCTCACTAAATGAAGATTATTTATTGTTCAATAAATTATTATTAATTGTTTCTGAACAACTTACAACTTGTTTTTCTCCCATTATCCTTGATCTCTTCAGTGCCCTTCTACGATTACTCCGGAGAAGCTCAAAGGTAAAGAAGTGCCGATAAGGGAAGGAAGTCACAATCTGGAAAAACAGAAACACAATTTTAATTCATTGCTGTATAGTAAGGATAAGTTGGGGTGATGTTCTATTGTATATATATAAGAGCAAGGAGTTGTCAATATCAATTCGGAATTTGACTACGATGATATAAAGAATATCCTAATCCGCATCGTTATTCTTTTCAATAAATTTATTTGTATTTTATTTAATTAATTGTAAAACACAAAATTCGTAAAGAAAAATAGTAATTCTTGTAATGAATACACTTACCGGAAATTTTGAACTAAAATGAGAATGGAAACTCGATCTAATAGTGTATGAAGAATAAATAGTGACCAGCTTGTAAATCAAGAAAGGAATTTGAAATATTCAGTTAAATTTAAAAATAAATACCCAACTCCTATAAGAGTGCCATTAATTACTGAATTAAACCGTTAATTTAACCCTTAAATCAATTAAATCAAATGAAATACCTGAATATTAGTTATCAGAAGCTTTTTACTGACTTGGTTACTGATAGCTTTTGAAAATGAACGCATTTTAGTGAGGACGAAAATTTGTGGGAACTCAAATTTGAAAAACCAGATGCACTTTATGCATGAATCAACTATTATAAGAAATTAAAATGCTAAAAGCTGATCCTAAATTCTATTTTCAAATTCCAATGTTCATTCAATCAATTCGAATTTGAAAATAGAAATCCATCAATGAATTAAATCTATCGGTTTAAAATCATCTTACTTAAAAATTTTTACTAAAATATTACTAGCACAATAAATTCTACAGAAAAGTAGTTTGTTTTATTCAATTCATTGCGAAATTAAATCTTTTTATGGTTATTTAAGGAAGTATATCTGATCGTTTAGTAATAGCGATATTTTTAAACTGCGAATAAAAGGTCGTATTAATTGAAAATGAGTTCCCAATCAAAATTAGATCAAAACTACATGTTCAGCTGATGGGAAATCACATTGAAGATAAGGAAATTATCCAATTAATGTAATTAATAGCAGATCGCAAAGTTAAACTTAAAATTTCAAACGTAAATTTCCGTTAAAATTCCAGATGGCATGAAAGGCTACAAGTAGAAAAATAACGGAATGTCTATTCTAAATCAGAAATTGGATAAAGTAAGGCGTAAATGGAGTTGATTGCTCAATTATACGACTTTAGATAATCATATAAAAATAAGTGATACAGAAGTATTAGTCGCAGCTATTCAGAAGAATATCATACTTCACAAATAAATATATTCCTTAAGTTTACGCCCTGAAAATAATTACATATATAAGAAACAACAGTTCACTATATTAACAATTTCGTTGAAATGCAAAATTATTTTAGAAAATTAAAAAAAATACGATTCATGTTACTTACCAAACCTTAGGAAATCCTTAAGAAGTCCTATGGTCATCAATTACTTAGGAAAATGTCTTCTTTTTCCTTAATTAATTATAAATCACGTAAAAACTGCAAATTTATTGCGATATACTTAAATTATACTTTACGATTACTGAATTTTGAATCTACCTAACACCAAGAAATTCAAATTTTAACGGATTTCTCGAAAAATTCTTCAACACTTCTACACCCGGCGAGGTTTCCAAATCAACTAAGAATTTTGCCGAAATTCAACGGTTTTAATAACCGTGAGAGGCTGTTCAATTTTCTGTCACCCCCCCTCTTATCCCCCTACTGGAGAAAGTTGTAACTGATTCATATGTATATACTAGCATTTAAATAAATTTTCATTAATTTAAACAAAATTTAAATTTAACCCCACATTTAACAGAAAAATAATAAAGTTTCGTGCTTTTTCGATGTTTCCTTTCGTACTTTTACTCGTTTCGTCGTAAAATAAATGATCATGTGACGTCATCATGGCGTTTGTTCTACGAATTGTATGCGAAAATGAAAGAATTTCAATTATATGATTATTGTAACAAGTCCATCGAATTTACAAATAATTAACATTATATCTACGTTTAATTAATATATAAATATTATAGGGCGTAATTGTATTGTAATACTTTCTTTGTTACATCATAAGCATAACAGATGAGATTTTATAAATGCTTATAAAATGCAAATCGTTATATTTTTACCAATATAGTAATAATTAAGATAAATAATATTTAAACATTCTCATAATCATTTCACGGAATATTGCAAAGAAACGGCATTTGATGTTAATTATAACTTTCCCACGCTGTTATCGATACCTTTCGACCCATTCTTTCACACATATTATGGTTAAGAATTTATCGCGTATTATGACTTTAGCGAGTAAAGTATTTCTTTCGGCCGAAAAACCTATATTGACAGCCTACACGGAAAATAAGTGCTGAAGATGTATGAGTAAATTAAGGGAATTGAGCGGCGGCAAAGGAAAACAGATTTAAGATGTATCATTTTGTGAGAATCTAGAGATATATCTTTGTTGATCATATGGTATTGGATAGCTTTGCCTATGAAACATTAAAAGTTCGAAAATGATGTCTAAGTTGGCAAATAAAGTGAATGATTTGCAACAATTCAATTCCCTCAATAGTATGTTCAACGATGTTCGCCGTGCTCTTATTAAGACGCCATACACAAGTCTTTCAACGAAATTTCCCAGGAATATTGAAATAGATTTCTAACCATTAGATGTTTTCTTGATAAATTCTCAATATATTCGAAATGTGACGACGGAATATACAAATACTTTCTAACTAACATATAATTGAATAGCTTACGTTATTGTCCAACTAACAAGTCCAACGGCGAACGGCGAAATCTTCTTTTCGAGCTTCTATGATGTCTTCCTTAGACATCTTTTCCTTCCTTGTCTCGTACAAACGTTTTGCAGGTGGCGAAGAACTACTTCGTGTCACCATTACAAGTGCTCCATACTTGGAAAAAGTAGGTGACTACAGACATCTTAATCCTTCGATTCCTACTCACGCTATTTTCAAGGAAATCACTGAATGTAACGCTGAATACACACTACACAAACTCCATTTCACTTCTCATTATATTTGGAATTCAGAGAAAAATGTGAAAGACACCATCTTGAACACAATCCACTCAGTGAGACAAAGAACAAAGAAGGTTATGTGGCGCGACGAATGTTTCGTTAGTCACGATTTTGTATACCATAATTCCTTTCAAAAGCGCGGAAACACGTCAAGACCTCATGCCATCCTCAAGAAGAGCTTTCCCATGCTTCTACGAACTTCAAATCTTAATTATTTGGTATATCTTACGGTAAGTTATATTTGAAGTCTTAGGACAGTGTTATCTGGTGGAATATCAATCGCAATATGTTTAGCAAGTGCTCCGAGTGTATGTGGAAACCATGATAAGGTGTGTTTGTGCATTAGAAACTCATTACTTACTCGTTGCTTAGTGTTACGATCGGTGATTTTTCAAAGGGTGTGTCAAAGCATAGCAGTGAGAACAGCCTTTGCTTGAATACTTATTTCATCCTTTGGAGTTCTTATGAAGGCAGGTGTTGACACAAGAGTGCAGTATTTCTGTAAAATTATAAGTCTGTAACTCAACTGTGTTGTTCAAGATGCCATCGCAACCAAACTGGATGGATTTCTTGGTAGAGATTAATGGATACGGATTCGTCGTGTCGTTCGTCGTCAAATATTGTAATTTACTTCAATTGCAATCTGAATTGGGTAAGTGGGCTAATAAGCAGAAATTATTGTGAATCATACGCCATGAATTTGAACCACATAATTTATTTCAAAATACCAAATTCAGCTTGTAGATTGCCATTCATATAATTTTAAGCTAATTTAAAAGACGTAGAAATATGAATATCAATTTGGGAATCTTTTGATTCCACATTTCTTTCACTCATTGGCATAAGAGTAGCATTGAGGTTTCTCTGTAACTTTATTTGTATAAGGGCTGGGTAGAAGTTCCTTTTCAAGCTATGGAAGTATTTGGAGAAGAGATGAGGCTTACCAGGCAAGATGAGGGATGAGGTAGCTTTCTGCTGCATTATTCACTGAGCCTGAATGCAACATGTGGTCAGTTCTCATGAAAGTGTACTGTAGCGTAGAAGTTTTCTTAATACCCATTGAAAAGTGTTGAGATTGTTACAATGATCAAGAATCACACATTTTTCAGTTCATATCATATAGGTACTGCCATGAATAAAACTAGGGGCATGTAATTGGAATATTTCTGTACTAATAGAGAACCGAAGAATCCTCAATTCCTCTATATATGCTGAATGCAATATCACAGAGTTACATTTAGCATCATATTTCCTTAATGAAGCATGCTATTTTCATGGTAAGTTTGCTTGAATTTTTCCCACATAATTCGCAGAGTAGCTTGACTCAAGGGGATTTATTTCACAAAAAATTAATGCCATTCATATGCCAAAACTTTTGCAAATCTCTTTTCGAATTTCATAGAGAATATGCATACCTCATTTACTATTGACTAATAGTAGTCTTGAGCAAGTATGATATAATTAAATTCTTCCAAAGAATGAGTGATTTTGAAACCATCATCTCTGAATAACATGAATAGTGTTTTTCATAGTTTCATAGTTTCATAGTTCTAATTTATGTTTACACTCTTAACATTCTGGTGCTGGGAGCATGTATTATTCCAGTGTATTTTTGTACATGTATTTCATAAGGTCGTTGCGTGGTCGTTCTTTGGCTCGTTGAGGAAAGAACGAAAAATACCTTCGTGTTCATTTTGCCTTGTAAGTCTCACTCTATTTTCAAATTGGCCTTTTCTGAATACTCGAATGTAGGGAAAAGCGTGATGAATAACCTAGGCAGAATAGTATTTTGTTTCTCCTCATAGTAGGCGTCTATCATATGTATCGGATTATTATCATATATATAGGATCTTTTTCGTCCCCATCCCCTTTTACAGTAAAATGTGCGCATTTACATTTTGTATCGTTGACTGGGTAAAGGTGTTATACACTTTTTGTTTTTAGTCTCGGAGGAAATAACTTGTTTGCTACATTCACGACGTCGGATGAATTCCTTTCGGGTTAGAGATATGTCTAAATATTTCTGAAATAAATATTAGAGTCGTTGATTGTCTTTAATGTAATTAATAGAAATATTCTGTGTGTTTGTTTAGATTCAACGATATTAAGATGTTTGATTTTATTCGTTACTATATGACGTATTAACTTAAATACCCAAATCATTATTCCTCTTCTTACGATATTCTAGTTACGTGAATGTATTCCGCAACTCAAGAAATATATTACGTACGTAAAGTTACGTATTTAATAAATTTTATCTTTCATTAGTTTTTCTTAAGTAATCAATAAAAAGGAATACAAGGTATTGCGTTATGCCTTTGTTTAATAGATGGAAATGAAACAAGAGGGATGGGAATCATAACCTATTTGGAGATTAGCGAAATCATTGTGCGATAAAAGCACTGAGCGTAAAAGTAATTCATTTTCTTAAAACTTTTCAAATTAAATTATTATTATTTTATACCTATAAACTTTCAATTTAACGTTAATAAGTAATTATAATTGTCACTTTCTCCGGTAGGGGGAATAGAGGGGTGGTGGACCGATAGAGTAACATCCACCAAAATCGTCCACCAATCAGATTTCACCATTTGTTGAACCGTTGATTTTTAAGGCTAAATCTTTATTTAAAATAGAAATTTCGCCGAGTGAAGACGCCATGATGAAATTTTCGAGTAAACCGTTAAAATTTAAATTTCTCGATTTGTAGTAGATTCAAAATTGACTAATTGACTGGAATGTACTTTTAGCGTAACGCAATCAATTTACAACGTTTAAAAATCATAACTTTATAAAAAGTATATAAACGGAAATACAGTATTTCTGGCTTCATGGCATCTCTGGTGCATCGTTGGAATTTCTTCAGATGTGGTAAGCGTAATAAGTCTATTGTATTTAAGTTACTTGAGTTACTTCTGAGTTTTAAGATAGTCGTTGATTTATTGGTTCTTAAAATGTTATTTATGTGACAGCCGTTCGTGAAGAAATTTTTTCGTTACGTAAGACACTTATGATTAACTACTATATTTAACCAATGTCTGCGTGGTTCATCTTTTAAAGGATTATCTCAGTAGCTTTAATTTTTTTTCGTGTTGAACTGCGTTGGTGGATTATAATCTCGTAAATTATTTTAAAGTAATACTATTTGTTGGTTTCATCGCTTACGATTGACTAATTTAGTAACGTAGTGGATATTTAAAATTTCGACCTTCAATACACTCGCTTTGTAAGACTATTTCAACAAAAGCTATGATAAAAAAATTAATCTCTCTTACGAATTCTTTCCTTTATATCGATGAATCTTTTTCTCGTAATTTTCCTGCTTTTCCATTATTTATTCTAAATTAATTCAAATTTGAGTGCCTTTTACTTGCCTTGCCTTCAAAAGCCAAGGTTCTACTTTCCTTTGAATAAAACGTTTTTATAGTCAGTTTTCTCATACTAATTAATGAGTAATAATTGTTTTATTGTTCACAATAATAATTTTAGTATTGAATTAAATTAGTATAATTCTGTAACATTAAGGTAATGTATACAAAGTGTTGTTTCACGGTTATTGCATTTGGATTTTTAAATATTATTTTAAATAAACATTACAGAATCAGGAGATGTATTGTAGAAGTACAATTTTTCAAGTTTCTTTCCAATATTTTAAATCTTATACTTCGAAATTATGCATGTATTTCCTTTTTATTATTTATTAGATTCTAATTTACATTCAATTTTTTAGCTGCTGAGGACACGCTTACTGATATTATACTGAACTCCAATTTAAATAATTTAATTTTCCCGATTGATATTGACTACATGAATACAATTAGTATTTATGTTGTTTGGACTTGTTTCTAGATTTTATGCAATTAGCATAAACGAAAATTTTTAACAGAAATTGAGCTTATAAATTTAAGAATTATCTTGCAGATTTTTGTCTTTCTGAATCACTTGAACCTTCAATTTGATTATCGATTCAAGTATGTCTTAGATGTGATTCGCGAATTTTGAATTCTTACTTATTTACAATAAATGAGTTTCATAGTCTCACATTCTGTGGTTAGTTTTCACGAAATAATTCTTTAAAGTTGCTTGTAACTGAGGCTCGAACTGAGTCGAATTGAAATTTGTAGGAATCTTAAAAATTATTTAATTGTAATCACTATTCAGTAGAAATAGTCAACAGTAATTTTATATGAATTGTAAATCAAATTTCACAATTGTTGCAAAAGATTTTCATTTTAAAAGCAGTCTCAGTTCTATATCTACTATTAGTTCCTATTAAGTCAGTTTGGATATATTTTTTCTTTGTGCTTGTTAGATAGTGTGTATTAGATGTACTACCATTTTTCTATATGCCTTTTTGTTGAATTAAATATAAAAATTATTCTACTGTATTATTTATAATGTGTAATAGGATATTTTAAAAATATATTCCTAACCAAAATCCTAATCTGAATCATCATCATTGGAAACTACTCGCTCTTATATATCCATAATACAATATTACCCTAAATTATACATGCTATTCATTTGTGAATTAATGTGGTGTTTCTTTTTTTCCAGCTTGTGACATCCTTCCCTCCTTGGCACTTGTATTATCTTGGAATTTCTACCGTGTTATCGTGGAAGGGCAATAAAGAGGCATAAGCAGGACCAAGGCTAGCCGGAGAAACGCTAAAGGTAAGCAGTTACCAATTTTTTCACTTTTGAATATCGTCTACGGATAGTACAGTATTAATGCTAAAACTTAATGCATAACTCGTTTATTAAAACGTATGACATGAAATCTCGGCTGGCCCGAAATGCATTATTTGTCTGTTACTTCTCGTATAGGCAATGTATTTTAATTCGTTTCAGAAAATAACCTTAGATGTGAAAGAACGGACAAGGGAAACATCTTTTCCGCAAGAAATACATTCCCACTAAATTCTCCTGATAATAAATAATGATATTTATAATGCGAATTCAACCCACCTTTAAAAATGATAATATCGTATTTCAAATGAGTTTAAAAAGTTTCAAATAATACTCTATTTCTTTTTAAGGTAGCTTAGTTGACCTACAGTCAATTAATTCTTGAAACGTTTTTTCATTACATAAATATGAATTTCTTTCCCTTATATAATAGACGATAAATATCCCTTTCTGTAACACAAAGCGACGGATATCTTTATCTATCATTATCATGGAATTCGGTTATAATGAAACACGTCGCACAGTGGGCTAGAATCGAAAAAAGCTGGCCAAGAGGCCAAAAATGGTTTTTTTGAGTGCGGGTTTTGAAACTTCGCATATGTATTAAGAAAAGATTGAATTTTACCTGAATGTTAAACTTTCCTTAATTCCATCTCCGTTGTGTAAAGTAGAGGTATCTAATTCCTCTCTAAAACTGTCTTCACATATGTTTTAAGGATAATTAACCAGAATTTAACATGAAAGAGACCAATCGTTAGACTTCGTATCACCAAAAGGACAGTGAAACTGCATTCTGGGATTCAACGGTGGTGAGTCGGAACGCGCCGCGCTTACGAAAAATCGACTTAACTCCCAAAACAGCACCTGAATTGAAACAGTTTCTTCGGATTCCACATATACATACTTCTGACTATGACGTGGTATAAGAGACTCGATGCATTAGGGCCGTTTTCCTATTTATATTCCTTACTTTATCTCGAAAATTGTCCGAAAAAGCTGTCCGCCATTTCGTTGCTTTAAATGAGCATAAACTCATTTTTGTACGCGGTGATAGCAGCCAGTCAAAAGATAAAGAATTGTTGTAGATCATTGCATCGTTGTTTCTTCCAAAAGTATCTATTTAAACCCTCCATAAAAACGCAAACTTGAATGTTTATCCGCAAAATTCGCGACTGTCCATTTCTGTGAAAATGGTTCAAGTTTGACGCCATGTATCTTTTTAACGCATAAAGATATCGAAAAACGACAAACGGGAACATAAAATTCAATCTTTTCTTAATACATATGCGAAGTTTCAAAACCCGCACTCTAAAAAACCATTTTTGGCCTCTTGGCCAGCTTTTTTCGATTCTAGCCCACTGTGCGTCGGTTTCATCGCATATTAATTCGTTTTAGGCAATACACTTAGCACGAACAACGGTGGAGATGCTAATGTTTTGTTCCAGCAGGAAATTTCTCTCGCAAAGCCATATCGGGTAGCAGAACACATAATTCCCATTCATTCTACATTTAAGTATTTTGAGTAGCGTTTGTATTCTTTTACTTTATAGGAAGAAAATTAAGACCATTTATCACTCCACTGGTGAAAACTTAAATCATTACTCAAAATATCTTCCTTTACCATATGAAAGAGGAAGAGATATCCTAATAAAGAGTATGCTACACAAAGTGAATTGTTGCGTTAAGCAATATTAAAAAAATAATTTTCATAGATTTATTATACAAAAGAAAAAATGCATTATTAATGGGATTTTAATCAAGAAATAATTTATCATTTCGTATTTGAATATCGTTTAATTTTGTTCATCATTGCTCAATTATATATTATAATCAGCATTTGTGAGTTCAGTTTCCAAATTCATTCAATCAATATCCACTTACGATCCTATGTATTTTGAATTTCGTTAAATATTTCTGTTTAATGTAATTAATAACACACTTTTAAATTTTTCGCTGAATACGAAATCATTTCATTAATCACAGTGATCCACTACATAGCGCCAATTTAAAATCTTTCGTTTGTTATTACGTGAGGAACATTTATTGTAACCACTGATTCTACAAATCGTATGAATAAACCCTTAAACATTTAAACCTTCGGAGCATGTTCAGTAGCCATCAAATTTCAAAACAATCTAAACATTCACTACATTTTTGTCTTCAATTCCGTGAAAATTCGATAACTTTAATCAATTTTTTTATAATTTTATCTAAAGTAACGCTGTACGATGTATATCAGGACCTGCATGAATTTCAGACTATAACTGATCCTCTTCTAATGTCGCAACTCTTATTTCTATAATTAAAATCACGTGAGAAATTAAAGTCTAAAGCAGTACAAAGAACGTGCTGTCTTAAGTTGGTCATCTCTTGGAAATAATAGACATGATCCCAAGGAAGAATAGGCTTGATTAACTTTCACTTTCACCCATTCCTTGTTTATATAGACATGAGATGAATAAATCTATCAATCTTCACATGTATATATATTCGAGAAGGTAATCATCAGAAAAATAAACTTCCTTATACACGGGTATTCGCGATAACTGTTTCGGCGTCATATCGACTTTCCTTTCGTTTCTTTTGTTAGCTTTTTGAGTAACCTGCCAGTCACTTTTCCTCTTATTTATTTTGTCCTAGATACGAGGAACTTTCCTTTTTGCCCTTGTTTACATTCAATGAAAATGAGAGGATAATGAAGTGTACGTATATACATAGATAGTTTAGGGCAACGACTTTGCTATTATCCCAAGGACAGGTTTTCCTGTTCCTTCACTCTTAAGGTATTATATACTGAAATGGCCTTGTTTTCCCTGACCTTCGAGGGTATGCCGACGTTTATGTTCCCTCTTATTTTCACGAACAAATACAGTAGAATTACCTTTATTACCATCCTTGATTCTCCAGTATTTTCATGAGCCATTCATTGCGTTTAATATGGTGACGCAGACTGATCATTTTCACGCTTATAATGCTGCAGAGAGTCCGCAAGTCAATATTTAAGGGTGTTAAGGTCTTCTAAATTAAACGTAAATATTTCATGTATACACCGGAATGCTATAGCAAGATTTTTCACCTCGAATAGAAATCGAATGTAGTATGATACTATCTCATTCCAAACATGACTAACCTCACACAGGAGATACATCGTTGCAAAATTTCCTCCTTCGAATTAATGTATTATCACTAACGACTCCTCCACCAGCGACACTAACTAAATATAATTTTTTATTACATCCATCCACTGGAATATTTTCACCTGGAAATTTTAAATTTTGTGTTGGAAGCAATGTTATTTTTTCTTCTACATATGCCTTAGAAAGGAATCTCAAGATTCGTGTTGAAATTATTAAACCAACATTCCTCTGATGTTCCGCTCTTAGAATATTTAATTTTTATTCATCATTTCTGTCACAGTTATATTCTTGCTTCCAGTTAAAACGGTAGTGTGTGTACTTATGTAAGCCAAACTAAAAATAGTAATCTCAAATTTGAATGTTCAAAAATTTTATTTGTTATCTATTTGAAGTTTAGCAGATGATGATTTGTCATTTACTGAGTTTTTAGTCAGCTTTGCGATCTGTGAAATTTAGACAGAAAGGAAGTGTGCAACTCAAAGAATCAGACACAGTAGAATTCCTCACAAAATGCATCATTGAAAAGATGCTCTAAATATCTTCGTATAGCTTAAGTATATTGCAAATTTATTTTTAATGTTTAAAATTATGATAGATTCGTGAGAATATAATTGATTATATAATATATAATAGTAATTAATAATATATTTATTCTTTTCCCAGAGGAAAATTCAGCATCATCAACTCCTTAATCAAACGTGAGTACTCTGTATTTTTTCTGATCATATGATTCAAGTCTTAAGTTCGTCTAGCTATCAAATCAATCTTTATTCAAAAGTATGTTCAAGAGTATAGTGCGCCTTCAATAATAGTTGCTTATTTATCTTTGTTTCTAAAAGCTAGCATTCATACTCTGATTTTATTATCCTCTGCACTTTAGAAAAAGACAAAAAGTTAACCACCAATTTAGTAATACATTTCATGTTCAATCATTTCTTTAACTAAGCAAGAACGGTGGATTACTGCAGCCAGATCAGAATTAAATGCTGCAATCAGTTTGTCAACAGTTGGCAGTAGTTTTCTTAAGAAGTGCACTATAAATGTATTAACCACCTGCCCTGTAGGGGGCGTGGGGAAGGCATTCCCTACAAACCTAGCCTACTTGTGGGCCTACAGAGGCAGGCATCTATTTCAGGGGCCTTTCTTTCACCTTCTTCTGCAGGGGTGAGGTAACTAAGCACTCACTTCTCACCTGCTCGTTCTTTCTGTCTATGAGGTCGGAGCTTGTCCTTGAAGTTGTGGCAGGGGGCCCTCTAGGCATAGAGGTGAACCCTATAGCACGTCACAACGGCCTGGAGGGTCCACTTCTTAGGGTTTATAGGTTGTCCCCCCCAATCCCCCCCCTTTCCTCCCTCATCGGCTGAGCCATCGGAGAACCGCCAGGAGCGCCGGTGTGCAGCGCTCAGGAGTAAGTTTTGGTATTGGTTAAAGTAGAGAGCGAGTGACAAGATCTGGGAGGAATCGATAAAGATTAGGAAGATTAAAGAATGATCAAAAGTCAGTTAGTTATCAATTCAGTATTAATTATTATCTTCTGATTTTTGAATTTACGAATCTTTTTAAATAGGATATTTTTAACATTAGAGAATTCTAAAAATATTAATAGATTGACGATATAATTTCGAAATCGAATGTGATTAAACCTTGTGATTGAAGTTAGAAACGGGAGTTTACTTCAAGAGAAATCCACAGTTTTCCACGTAATTCTTCACTTTCGATATCTCTTACGTTTTGGAGCTTATTCTTATTGTGTTTTTGGTGCCAGTGTAGGCTGTCGAAACATTTACGGCAATGCAATAACATTTGTGCATCCCCAGCTGCAGTTACCTGCATTCTTAATGTTATCTCTTAGTGAAAGTAAGCGAATGATTTGGGCTGAATGCTATTCTTTTAAGTAATTTAATTTAATTTAATAGACCCTTTATTAGGCGAGGTTAGGCCCGAGTGGGCCTCTCTTCCACCTAACCTCGTATGAAGTTACATCGCTATAAAGATTCAAAATTATAATAAGAGAATAAAAAAAAGAGAAAGGAGAAAAAAAACAAAAAGAAAGATTTGATTTGCGGGGAAAAATACCTCTATAACTGAAGGTTGATAGAGAAAAAACCCACAGTGCGGGAAAACACCCACACAAGAAGGGGGGCGAAAAAAAACCCGCGAAAACACAGTGAAAACACATAATAAATAAAATAAATTTCCATAATTCACAAATCAAAGTAAAGCGAAAAATACATAAGCAAAAATACAAAAAATAAAATAAAAAAAGTAGTAATAAAAATATAATGAAAATGGAGTAATGACATAATTATAACATAATAATGAGCAGCCGATGCCATATGCCTGTCCCCTTCTCAGCTGACATGCTCCGCATCAACAACAGTCGAGGTTGAGCACCGTCTGAAATAAAGTGAGAAGAGAAAGAGCAGAAGGCACAGACTACCTGAGCATCATTGCTTGAGAATGTTGGAGTGGGAAACTGATCTAAAAATGAACAAGCTTGAAGTGAGAGTAATCAAAATCGACTTGAAGATAGGTCAGAATGTATCAATATAGAAATGAAGTTCCATTACTTTCTCGACATTTGATGGTCATAAAGTTCTTCATAGACCATTCTTTTGAAGGAAGAAAATGGTAGGGAATTCATTTTGGTACTAGATAATTGATTCCAATATTTCGCACCTAGTACCATGAAAGATCTGGAGCATAATTCAGTTCTGTGTTTGGGGATTAATAGCTTTCCAGATGGGCGAGTTCCTTGTGTATGATTATGGTTTAGAAATTGGAAATATGAGAATAAATAATTCGGGCAACATTGATTAAGAGCTTTGTGTACAAGACTGAGGGTATGAAGTTTGCGCCTTGCATCAAGCCGAAGCCATTTTAGTTCCATTAGAAGTGGGGAAACATGATCAGACCTTTTGGCATTGAAGATAAATTTAACAGACTGATTGAAGGCACGGTCTAATTTAGAAGATACTGAGGTAGGCAATTCATTTAATATAATGTCACAGTAGTCGAAAATAGGGATAATAAGAGATTGTACTAGAGTCTTTTTTAATTGAAAGGGTAGTATGTGTTTTAATCTTTTCATGCTATGAAGCGCTGCATAGGTTTTCTTGCAGATTGAAGTGGTGTGTGTGTCGTAGGTGAGGGACTGGTCCAACCAGATGCCAAGATCCCTAACTGATGAGCTGTATTCTATTTCTTTATTATAAATTTTTATTTTTGGTACATTCAATCGATTAATATTCTGTAGAATTCTCGAGTGTCCGCAGATCATAGCTTGGGATTTGGCAGGGTTTACTTCCAGCGCTAGAGATTTTAGCCATGCACTTAGCCTACAGATATCTTGATTTATATTTTCGATGGCTTTATGATAGTTACATGGCTCAGTGGAAAGATATATTTGCAAATCATCTGCATATAAATGGTAAGATGAATGGTTTAGTTGCGAAGATAAGTTTTGAATATAAAGGGTAAATAATAAAGGCCCAAGAACAGATCCTTGGGGAACACCGTGATGATTCATTCGAACGGGGGATAGTGTCCTGTTTAAGAGACACGATTGTGATCTTCCAGCAAGGTAAGAGGAAAGTCACGAGAGAACGGTAGTGGAGAAATTATACGCTTTTATTTTTGCTATGAGTAAATCTATATCCACCGAATCAAAGGCTTTACTGAGGTCAAGCAGGACTAGAAATGTAATTTTCTTGCTGTCCATTGCAAATTTAATGTCATCCGTGACTTTGGTTACAGCAGTAGAGGTACTATGATGGCGCCTAAAACCTGATTGAAACGGATCAAATAGATTATTTGCCGATAAAAACTGTGTAATTTGTTGATTGACGAGACGTTCAAGACCTTTAGATAGCGAAGGAAGTATACTGATTGGCCGGAAATCCTTAACAGTGGATGCAGAAGAGGTTTTAGGAATAGGATGTATAATCGAAATTTTCCATTGCTTAGGGAAGACGCCATGAGCGAGAGAGAAGTTATATATGTGTACAATGTAAGGAAGTATCAAAGGAAGAATTTTGTGAATAATAGTGATAGGTATATTGTCCACACCTGTGGCTGTAGATTTAATAGATAACAGGGTCTTTTTCACTTCATTGTAGGAAACAGGAGTGAATCTGAACTCAGAGTACGTTAGAAGGGCTTGGTTCATCATAGTTTGTAGTGAATCCTTTTTGTCTTGCCCTTTTATTTGAGTGTGATTGTTTATGAAATAGTCATTTAAGCTCTCTGAATTTATGTTTGAAGGAATGGAGAAAGATTTATTTTTTCCTATTCCAAGTTTAGATAATCCATTCCATAAGGCTCTTCCATTGGAGCGCTTGAGAAGATCATTAGCAAACTTGACTTTGGCTTTTCGAATTTCTTTTTTGACTTTATTACGAAGAATTTTGAATCTGTCATAATCAGATATTAATTTAAATTTTTAAAATAGGTGTAGACTAAGTCTCTTTCCCACATTAGAGATAAGATGGAGTCAGTGATCCATGGAGTAGGCTTATCTTTTACGCGTCTCGTTAGAATTGGCGAGTGCACGTCTATTAAGCGAGTGAGCAGTTCATTAAGTAGCTCTACTTTACTGTCGATATCATTTGCACTTAATATATCCTGAAAAGGTAGATTGGAAGCCATTTCCTGCAATCTATTTGTATCTATGCTTTTAAAGTTACGATAAGTTATAATTTTAGGGGCATGCTTTTTCGTATGGATTGCGTAGTTAACATAGATCAGATCATGTGCTGAAATTCCTGGTACCGCTAATTGCCCATGATTAAGTACTTTAGCTTTATTATTTACGATGACCAGGTCTAATAGCGTTGCAGAGTGTTTTGTTATATAAGTAGGTTCTGCAGGGAGTATATTAAAATTTAAGGAGTTGAACAAGTGGATTAAATTATTAGATTCGACATTGTCGTTGAGAAGGTTAGTGTTGAAGTCACCCATAACTATGATATCTTCATAATGATTTAGAACGTCAGATATAGCATCTTCAATATCGGATAGATAGCTAACCTTAGGTGGCCGATAAACAACACAGTACAGTAGCTTACGGGAGTTGGATTTAATTTCAATCATAATATATTCAGGGCGAGAGCAGTAATTTTGTTCAGATTTAGAAATCACTTTGTGATCTAAGCCATCACGAATATATACACTAACCCCTCCACCGCGCTTTCCAATTCTGTCATTTCTTACCAAATTGAAATTTGGAATACTGACGAGTGACGAATAAAGACCAGGATGTAGCCACGACTCATTAACTCCTATAATATCAATGCCATCAATTTTGCCAATTGTTCTGACTTCATCAATATGTGCTAATAAACTTTGAGCATTTACATGAATAGCTAAAAGAGATTTTTTGTGCCGAGAGGCAACTTTTAAAAGACCCTCGGTGGTACTGTCGACTATATTGTGTTCCGAAAGAGAAAAAACAGAAGGAGAGTGAATGTGTGTTCTATCGTTTGGAAAGAATAGGCATGCCTCAGGATTGAGGACGTTGCTAGATGGGTAAGGAAAGAACTGTGTAGCAGAATGATTCAGATAAGATGCCGCAAGAGGCGAAATTCTTGATGCCTGACTAGTGTAATATGGTTTTGTATTAGGATTAGAGGAAACTAATGTCATCTCAATTACACGCAGTTATAAATGAACCGTATTTATTTAAAAAATATGTATATATATATAAAATAACAATATCAGTGCGAGGTGCACAACGATATTTCGTAAATATGTCACAAGTCGATTTTGCTAATCACTTCAAGGATGATAGCGCGAAAATAAATTAATAAGTAGGGAAAAAGATTGCACAAATAAAAATATAATAGATAATATTTTGTTGGGGAAAACAAACCTAACGTAAAAAAACGAAGCAAGCAAGAAAGAAAATTAAAATTATAATCAAGAAAGGAAAAAAAATAAAATAATAATAATAATATATTGAGAAAAAAAAAGAATTAAAAAAAAAATCGAGGGGGGAAAAAAAAAAAGAAAATCAGAGCTCTACTTAGCTTATGGCCGGAGTGCATCGATGAGTATCGGAAATGATAATTTATTTGTCCGTCGGAGTATGCCGATGTTGGGTGGCGAACGTCTTCTTTACTTTGTCCATGTCCTCCATCGTTGTGGCCTTCATCTTGGTACCGTTGGGAAGCAATACAATCACTCGCCCATCAGAGGTCCAAACGTTCTCTCGGCCAAAGTCTCCTTTGGCCTCATCGAGAAGCCTTTTCCTGAACACTGTGAGCGATTCCGTGATCAACATCCCGGTGTTCCGAAGCCGCTTCTTATTCCTCCAAACGACTTCTCGATCCACATATGATGTAAACTTTATTATCATCGGTCTATGTCGTTGTTGATTTAGGTTGCGATGACCGAGGCGATGAACCCTGTCGATGGACGTTTTAGAGATTTTAACGCCTAGTTTCTCTTCGAAAAATTTGCATGTCGTCTGCACTGGATCCTCCCTGTCATGCTCCGGGAGGCCATGCAAGAGGAGGCAGTTCCGGCGGCTATATTGCTCGAGAGCATCAAGCCTCCTTTCCTGCTCCTCTACTTGCTCCCGGAGCCTTTTCAATTTCGAATCCACGATTTCGTGGATTTCCTTTTTAAATGCAAAGAGTATCTTCTCGTGTATGTCGTTTACATCAGGCTCTGATTTTTGGGAGGCCGTCCGTCGGACTTCCTCCTTAATCGCCTGGAGGATCTTCGGGGCCAGGGTGTCCTCGACGCTCGCAGCAATTGAAGCCACCTCTTCCGTTACGACGTTACGACGGGCCTTCGGCATTCTCGGGTGAATTTTAGTACAAAACGGAGGGCTCTTAAAAAGAAAGTTAGCACATCCGCTAGGGATCGAGAGTTGGGGTTAAAGGAAGAGAGCTCTTAAAACGAAAGTCAGCACATCCGCACCCTTCGACGGTCAGAGAGAGACTGGGAGTACAGCTAGTTCCAAAAAAAACTTACCACCTAAGCCGCAACCCGCATAACAGGCAGTGAATTTCCTCCGAGCGAGCCTTAAGAAGTGAAAGAGAGAGAGGAAAAACATGGCGGAGATGGTCTGCTTGAGTCATAACTCCGCCTGCAGAGTTGAAATGGATTTATTTGCTTTGTTAATATTGCAAAGATTTATTAGTATCCTGAGTTTGGTGGCATTGGCCTAGCAGAATATTTTAGATACATTTTGTTTCATTTGATAAGCATCGAAATTAAAATTCGATCGGTAAAAAATCAGTAAATTTTATCATCTATGCAGTTGGAATTTTTACTATACCGTCCAAATCAATTGAGAGAAAATCTGCTAGAATCGATTTTCCTCAATGAATAAAGATGACGGATACGAGACTACCATCTTTCACATTAATTTTGAATTAATTAATTAATTTTTTTCGGTGTAATTGAAGTGTGAATCGAATAAACTTGATTTCTTCTGTGGATTCCTCTTGAAATGGTTGCAGTCACAAACCATTACGTTGTTAAACATTCTTCTCGCTATATTTATCACCTTTAAAAGTTCTAAAATACACAAAAAGATAGTGCGAATGAGGTTTGGTCATAATGCTCATTGAATGCTACTGTTAGCTATGAATGTAAAATTTTCAATTAAATTTGAATGTATACAAAACTACCTACATTATTTATATTTCAATTGTTTATTATAACGTTTACAATTATTATAATGTAGAAAACGTTAAAAATACGCAAAATAATAGGGACTTGGTGAAATAGTTTTTCCCAGGGCCGTTTTATCTGTAATTCCAACCCTGTAATATCACATGTGGAAGCGCATATGAGGCTCATGTTGAAATTTTGCTCCCCTCGGTTGATGGCTGGCCCTGCGTAACTTTCATATTTTTCGACAGAATTTAAATGATTGAGATGAATGGGTGGTGGTTTGGTATGGCTAGTCTATCTACATATTTATCGATTGGTGATATTGAAAATATTCCTTCGTATTTAAAATGTATTGTCTATGAGAAACTTTTCATCTCTCCACATTCCGTGACAAATTTGAAAAGCAAGATACAGGAGTGATTGGAAGAAGTGAATAAAGCAATGAATTCACCAGGACTTCAAGAGGGGGACTGTTTTGATAGAGATAGGGAAGTGAGAAGTGACGGCAACAGTAATACATACACTCACATGAATTTAACAACCAAAAGTGTAAGAGATATGTTAATTCCAGATTTTTGGATGAATCACAATAGGTACGCGCAGTTTTTGCTTTCCTAGTCGAATTGTTTCCTAGTCAATTGTTTACTTTGAGTAGGAGGAACGACCTCTTTTAAAAGTATAACCCACTCGCTCACCTTCTCAACTGCCTCCAGAGAAACTACTCATTTATCCAATTTAAGTAATATCTTGGTCAAAAATGATTAACATTCAAATATACAAGATATAACGTCGATGGCTCATCATACTTTCAGAAATTTCCTTCTCATGCATCAGTTTATTCCCAGGATCTCCGAAATTGTATACTATATCGATGTTCAATGTTTTATAGCAACCTTCTCTTAATTCTATAAGAAAGTTCGAGTAGTTCACTAAGCCAGTAACTAAACCATCTTCTTATCAGCAATTTATTTTGGAAAGAGATTTCGAGTTTTTTTAAACCGATAGAAATCGCTAACATTAGTATTACTACCTATGCAAGCCAATGTTTTCTTCTAAATAACTTTAGAGATATAATTTATCGGTATTCGGCGTATAAACTTCAAGTTTCTGCGACATTGAATATGCGGAGTGTCTACAATTCCGTATTTACGTTTCAATTCATATTTTAGTGACATTATAATAGAAAATTTAGTCGATCTAGTAAGATCATCTTCAATGCTCTATCTACTTTGTATCATAGATGTTGTAAGAGAAGTTAAACGATTTGGTTCTCGTAAGCGTAAAGAATACATATTAGGTGGTATTTCTCTAATTAATTTTTCATTTCTCAAGTAATTTCAAACTACGAAATTTTGAGCACAATATAGAGACAAAATAAAGCATAAAAAACAATATTTATAAATAAACAATCACTAGTTGCCCCGTGCGAAAACTTCGCAGACGATCAGTAATACTCAATTTCCCCTACCAAATACATTACAGCAACTACTCTAATCACAACAGACGAATACACAAACAATAAGACATGCCAAAAACATCGTACCAAGAAATTCCATGTCAGAGTTAGTTTCGACATACCTCGTTAGTAGCGATAGGTATCGGTATCTACACATCCAGTAACGAAAATCTATGGGCAAATTTAAACTCTTGCGTTTTCTAATCCCTTACCACTTGAACCTTAACGAAGTCCCTAATATCTTAGAGAGTGTGAGAATGTAAATGTTATAGAATGTTTTAAAAATTTTCTTTTAGCACTATAATCACGAATAGGGATAGGGACGAGGTGAATGAAACTTTGATTCCGGTTAGTAGTGAGCGCGATCTCCGAGAGGCATCAACCAAGCGTTATAAGGAGGAAATAGCAAGGACAGATAGTTATTTCTGGTCGTTCTTCCCGCGAGCTATTAGAGAAGCTAATAGGGTCGTTTAGAATACTAAGATGGTGTCATTACAACCCCTGCCATACGCCACTGGCGGCTTGCGGGGTACTCATCTAAAAATAAAAAATAAAAAAAAAGAATAGTACGCGTCAGTATAACAATGTATATTACCTGGAATTGAAGGAGAAGGAATTAAATAGGGAATGTGGGGGCACATGAACGTACCGAAAGGCAGAAAACTTTATATACGAGGGTCATCCGTAAAGTAGTACCCGTTCGTGAAATAAAGACACAAAAGTAAATATTAACAAACATAAAAAATTTTATTTGAAAGAGGATACTTTAAACTACTTCTCAACATAATCTCCAAGCAAATTAAGGCATTTGTCATAACGTGTGACAAGTTTCTGTATTCCTGCTGCATAGTCCTCCGCCGCCAGCTCATTGAGATACAGGGTCACTCCTTCTTTAAGTTCTTCATCGCTGTCAAATCTTTTCCCCGCCAAAAAGTCTTTAAGCTTTGTAAAGAGATGAAAATCTGAAGGGGCCAAGTCCGGGCTATACGGTGGATGGTCGAAAGTTTCCCATTTGAATTGCTGCAAAAGTCTTTGTGTTATCCCAGCTGCATGAGGCCTGGCATTGTCATGAACGAGAATGACACCAGTAGACAATAGACCTCGCCGCCGATTTTGTATTGCCCGCCGTAATTTCTTTAATGTTTCACAATACGCATTGGCTTTAATAGTGTCTCCACGGGCCATAAAATCAATAAGCAATACACCTCGTCGATCCCAGAAAATGGTTGCCATGAGTTTCCTGGTGGACAGAACTGTCTTGAATTTTTTTGGTTTGTTTGGTGAATGAGCATGATGCCACTCCATTGACTGTCGTTTACTCTCAGGTGATGCATAACAAACCCATGTTTCGTCACCAGTAATTATGCGAGTCAAGAAAGAGTCTCCTTCATCAGAATAACGTCCCAAAAACGTCAGTGCTGCAGCCATACGCTTGGTTTTGTGCTCATCTGTAAGCATGCGAGGGACCCATCTTGCACAAATTTTTGCATAATGCAGATGGTCTTTAACAATTTCATGAACAATTGTTTGAGAAACATTGGGAAAATGCTCACAGATGTCATCAATTGTGACGCGCCGATCGTTCCTCACGAATTCGTCAACTGAGCTCACCAGTTGGTCTGTAATGACAGACGGTCTCCCCGAACGCTCATCGTCGTGTGTGTTCCCCCTCCCCATGTTGAACTTGCGACACCACCGCCGAACAGACGACTCGTCCATTACATTGTCTCCATACACCTCCTTTAATTGGCGATGAATATCACATGGGCGAACGTTTCTTGCATTGAGGAATTTAATCACTGCCCTCACTTCACAACTGGCGGCGTTCTCAATTTTTTTAAACATTGTAAACAATCACAGAAACAACACAGGCAATGCTAGCGTCACGCAACTTGGCTCAGAGAAGGCAGACAAGCCACTGAAGCTATCTGACCTTGTCCAGCGGCTACTCGCGTCGTCAGCACTTCATGCGGCACTAACGAGTACTACTTTCCGGATGACCCTCGTATATTTCATCTCATTTCACCTATATGTATTTGGTCTATGATGTAGCAGGTAAAGTTTTTCAATTGATACTCAATTTGATATTTTTTTAAATGGAGTTAGAAACAGAAACGTCCTCTATTTGTTATTTTATGAATTTGATAAATTAATGCATAGCTTTCTGAAAATAATTTTGAAACATTTTCACAAGAATGCAATTATAACCAACTAAACTCAATTAATTTTCTCTAAAAATATCTTCAAGTTACTCCAAATGTATCATTAAATTTTACAAATATGTTTTATAACTCAATGTTAATGCGATATTTGTCTGAAAAATTAATCGCAAGATAAATATTTTAAACATTAGAGTAGAAAGATTAATAATTTAAACATTTCTAATTGAATTTCTCTTAACTCTCAACCGAGATAATTATGAAACCGACAGTAACGATGAATCTTGATTAAGTATACTTCTTAATAAATCTTTTATCAAACTTGAACGATGGTTCTTTTAAATAATAATTTTCTATAGAAATATAGCTTGAAAGCTATTAGAATGTACTCCATTTGCTTTTATTACATTAAATTACTCTTTGGCCCGCCTGGGATCGAAACTGGGACCAATATTACAAATAAAAAAATTATATCTAAACTAACTGAATTGCCCGCTGATTCTCATCGGGGAAAATAGATGTAGGATTAATTTAGTAATGCTATTTGTAAAGAAGTGAAATTATCCTCTCTGAAGGTTTTAGAAGCAAATATAGGTGTAGGTGTTCAAGACCCTCCGAGCCTTTAGGTTGATCACTTAATTGTTCGTATATAGATATGCGTTTCAGCTTTAATTTTATGAAAATATACCAGGAAGGATATTCATAATGTTTGGATAGTAAATACTTATAATTCATCCTAAACCGAATACCTCAATTCACTTAATGTATTTTTACATCACGAATTTAGACAAAAATACAAACTTCACTACCACATTGCCACCATCACATTTTGGTAAACTGTTCTTTTCTAAATACCACTTCCTTTTATGATGTGTCACGAGGGCTTCGTGTTTAACATACATAACCAAGATAAAGCAACAAATATACCTCCTTATTTATTTTCTATTTTTTCTCTTCGTACACTAAATATAAAAATAACTACTACTCGTCTGCAGTGAAATTGCATCTCATAAATTCACTGAATCAGATTTATTCAGTTACTGAAAGATATATAGTCAGCAATAATTAGTTGAAAGCTTGTTGTCCTGCCGGCGTAGAATGAGAGAAAATGTTACTAACAGTTACTAATTTGGGAGAGGGAAGCAAGAGGGGGATGCATCTGCGGCGTGAGTCTCACTTTCATAAGACCATACATTGTGATACATTGTAAAAGTGCTAACAAGGAGTCTACACACCGTCGGACGCGATTTAAGTGGTAAGACTCGGTAATTTGATAGATATCGAGTCAAGATTGACGAATCACCCCCAATGTTGGGTTTTATCTGAGATAGTTTTCACGGAAAATGAACTTAAAGTTTAAGCAAAATCGTCAGCAATTTTATAATGCTAAGGGTAGCGGATTTCGCCAGAGGAGCGCCTGGCGTAGTGGCATGGTGGCTGCTTCCGAAGTCATTATTGTCGGGTTCGAGCCCATCTGCCGAAAAATTTTTTTCTCTTTTTTTCTTTAACGTAGTCTTTCGTAATCTTAATCTATATCTGTTTTCTTCTTTTGGTGAATTTTAAAGTTATTTTCCGGAAACGCAGAGAAGATTTTCCCGGACGTGATTCCATGCCAGTGAACTGAAATTTTGCACATTTCAATTATTATCGATCATTTAAATACATAACTAACTTCCCAAAGAAAGGATATGATTTAATAATAAACTTACCGGTTATGCGATAGATCAAAACAGTTTTTCTTCAGGTCCAAGACGAAAGGAAAGCAGACGATACTAGAGCTCCGATACTTCCGAAAGACGGCATAAAACTAAATATGTAGAGACATCGCTCTCTACAGTGCGTTCAGAGGGAGTTGGTAAGTGTCAGGTAGTGCAATAAAAGTTGCCGTTAGAACGAGCAGCTGGATGTAGGAGAGGTTTGAAAATAGTCCTCTGCGTTTCCTTTCTAGTATTGTAATTTTCAAATTTCAGGAATTAGGATTCACAAGCACGCTTATATATGCGGACAGAAGTATTTGCGCTTAATTTGAAGAAATGGGTGACTCACCGCGGAAAAAATTCTATAACTTCCGGAAAATAAGTTTAAAATTCACCAAAAGAAGAAAACAGATATAGATTAAGATTACGAAAGACTACGTTAAAGAAAAAAAGAGAAAAAAATTTTTTCGGCAGATGGGCTCGAACCCGACAAAAATGTCATTTTCATTTCAAAAGTTAATTTTCCGTGAAAACTATCACAGATAAAACCCAACTTTTGGGGTGATTCGTCAATATTGACTCGATATCTATCACATTACCGAGTCTTACCACTTAAATCGCGTCCGACGGTGTGTAGACTCCTTGTAAGTAAAGTACAGCAAATGTAGCAAACCCATTGCCCGCATTTTTTGAATGTCTCTCACACAAATATTGTAGTCAATCATGGTATTTTAACCAATTCACAAAACTTAGATTTCAAAATACTACTCTTAGTAGAGAACCCCGTCTACTACTACTCATACTATTAAATTGGTTAAGCATCTTTTTGTACTATACTCCGGCATAGCGAATGGAAATGCAAGCTTGGGCTTTCGTTACGCTTGCATTCCATAGAGGTGAGTTTTCTTGAATCGCAGGTATGATATCCTATTATTTACTCTTAGATATGAATAAATGTTGTATATTATTTATTCTGTGAGTAAAATAGAAACACTAAAAATCATTTGATAGGGTATATAGAAAATTTTCAGCAGATGAAAGTTTCCCCAAAATAAATTTGAATACTCGGAAAACGACTTAATTATTTTCTTCGCATGACTCGTAATTAAAATCTCTAATTTTTCTATAAATACTCCAAAATCTAATTGTGATATGGTCGATCTTAAATTAAAACTACCGGGAAGTAATATGATGTAAAATTTTTCAAACATACCACATGGTAAAACCGTGACGCAAACTTTCATATTCGTCAATGTTCATGTTTCTTTGGCTGTCGTTCTGCTCCAGCAAGATGCAATATGGCTTACTTATAAAACTGTGGTTGCGTACGACGTTGAAGTTTTCGTTCATGGAGACTATAATAATAATTGCGAGACTGCTTCAGTCACTTTATGACCGAGAATGAGTGCTTTATCCGCTTTTAAAACTTGTTTACACTCGTCACTAAGTAAACAAATTGAATCTGTATATAGCAACCCGGGCCTTTTTTCGTCCAGTACACAACGGGATGATTAAAATATTATTTCAATTTGTTTAACAAATGGTGCATTTTTGATTTGTCTGACTATTTTTCGCAGGAACCTGACAACTTTTGCCATCAAACGGTCATTCATATATTTATATTGATGGAGTAATAAGGGAGAAAAGTCCCGATCACCAAAAAAGCATGTTTTAAAATAATATATAGATAGAAGATTGACGAGGAGCTTGATTTATATAAATTGACGATAGGCACATTACTTATTTTTTCGTTTTTGTTGTTGAATTAGTTATTTAGAATAAGCTAATACAGTTTATGCCATTCACTTTAAAAGCAGAATATAGGGATACTAATTCAGATATGATGCACCCAAACATTTTCAACTTTATATTATCATTCAGATTTTCCGAAGGTCCTATTTCAACTAGAATGATCTTCCTTGCATTACCATTAAAAAATTAACATCTTCGCAAAATTCGTAGGGAATTATGATGTGCCTAGGATGAAGGATGATGCTACGAAGGTCCTTGGAGTAAATGTTGGAATAATGGATTACATATAGAACCAAGAATATTTTAACAGCTAAGGTATGAATTATGAGAATTAGAGGAATATTCTTATGTAAGTCTGATTACCATCCGTTGGTTTCTATTTTAGCGTATTCTTCCATGACTCATATTACCCATCATTCATAATTATTGACAGTGATTTTTCTTTTAATCATTATACACCATTCAAACAATTCGGGTTATATCGTTTACTTGAGGCATTCAGAAACCGAAGCAGCGATCATTAATCATTAGTCTCACTTTCACCTAGCGCATAGTTCTGAAAATCATTTCAGTATAACAATAGAAATCGTGTTGTGGGTGTTTTCACACCCCCTGACATACGTCATACGGCGGCTCGCGGGGTATTAATGTAAATGTAAATAAACCAGATGTTAACGTGTAAACCTACAATATGCAAGTATACAGAAACCTGGTATTTATCTGCAATATGCAAATCAGTCTTAAGGTTCTGATTTTCCATACTAACTGTTGTTTCTTAACCATCTTAAACTGGATTCCTTGCAAGAAGTCCTGAAAGGTCGTCTACCTCAAAAATAGAGTTGAATATTTTCATTCCCTAAGGGAATACCCGCGGCGAAGATAACAAATCGCGGATCCAGTATTTCCCACCTTACTTGTGATCGGTCGCCGCCACCATACCCTAACCTTAGATACCTGCTCAGCAGGGGTGCGGTCGGTAATCCTCATTAGCGCTTTCAAATTCGCTACCCCGGATACATACGACCATCCACAATATGCCGAAAAGGGGGTTTTCTTTCTCAGAGCGGAGTTCACCTTCACCCATCGGCCGTTTTATGGTTCCTTTGAGAAAATAGACAATACCTTTCGATGGACGAAACAAAAGAAAAAGAAACAACAAAGGAATTAATAGGGGATACTCCTAGGGCCAGGGTGAAGGTCCTCCGCTCTCTCTGAAAGACTCAGTAAAACTTCAGACGCGAATTTGTCAGAAACAGCCAAATCTCATCTCAAAATCATAATGCTTCATCTGATACTGTCATCACGAATTGCTGATGGAAGTAAGAACAGAATGTCATGTTGATGCATATATTCTGAATTACCTAATGCTCTGTTAATTGTAGTATCAAGCAAATTTTATACCTCTCTGTATTGCAGAATAATTCAACTGCGAAGAAATCGAGTCAAAATTTGCGTCACGGGGCAAGAAAGAGATTTAGCATCAGATAAAAGTTGGGACAGCATAATTTTGCAAGGAACATGAACTTAATTTAATTAAAGGGATGGTTTTTCTGGGACTGGCAATGAACAATATGTTCGTAAAAGTGTTACGAAATGCTGGCGTTAATTTCGTCGTAAATTAATTTTTTATTCGATACTTGAAAAAAAATTGTAGTCCTCAGTATTTAAATTAAGAGTGCTACTATTCTAATATCTATGTTATTTTCTAAAATACTAAATTAGCAATTTGAATTTTAAGCGATTACCTTAGAAAATGATGATAGCACAGCAATTAATATTTTACTTTCTATCATATGATTTGTTGGTATTTAAAATTTTTATAATATTTGATGTAATTATCTGATGTAGTTGATCGTAATTTACTTGTTTGCTTTATTGTAATATATTTTGGGTCTAATTTTCAGAGCTCTTTACCAGGTTGACTTAAAATGATTCTTTCTCAGTGTATTCGTCCAGATTAAGTTTCTTTTCATCTTTGCTTTCATTAGTAGGTTTCGCAGTTTTTTCATGCTCCCCTTCTCGATAGCATTTCTTTTGCAACATAAATTAGTTGAAATACAGTTGATTGTGTTCATATACCTAAGTATTCTTTATCTCCTTGCAGAGTTTTCGTTCATGTTTCTATTTGCGTCATAGTCGTGAATTTCCTCTAAATAAATTTAAAAGTTCCTCCTGTAGGCGTCAAGAGCATAAAAAACGTAATAATATAATCCTTTTCAATCTTGCAATGACATAATTTTTTATTGGAGAATTGAAGCAGCTAAAGTAAGTTTACCCGATGTCTCCAGAAAAAGGTGAATTACGCAGAAGTTTCAGGCCGAAATAAGGAGATCCGATGTTTATTCATTTTTTAATACTATGCTGCTGACATAGTAAAAAGTAACACTAAATTTAAACAAGATTTCGTGCTAGTAAAGACGATACAAATACGTTCAACGCGTTTCCCAAGGTTTTAAAAAGGCGCCATCACAGTGCTCCTCCTTCCAAGAGCCAATAGAATGCATGGAAAACTCTAGACTCGCTCTCATCGAGCTTCAGGTCTGTTATGCGGGTTGCGGCTTAGGTGGTAAGTTTTTTTTGGAACTAGCTGTACATCGCTCCGTATCGCTATTAATGTGGGCAGATTTATATGGACGTTTATTGGGAAAGAGAAATTTATGGAATGTTGTCGATACTTATTATAGAGTTTGGAAATGTAGTGCGAAGAATAACTTTCACACCCCATCTACGTCACACATTCCCCATTCGGTCATCTATTCTCCGTTTCAAAATTCTAGTCAGTATGGAGGGCTTACGGGGGAAAATCTCAATGTAATTTGCCGTAAGCGAAGAAGTTAGCCTCGCGCCGGGTCGCCTTTACGCGGGGGTCTAGGACAACTCGCCGCCGCCAGCACGCCGCGGGCATATTTTAAATACGTTTAGAACTACCTGAAATTACTCGTTCTTCGCAAGGGTTTTAATTATCTAATATCATAGAAAGAAGAAACTAAGAGATCTGCTAAATTTTTCGGTAAGACCATAGCACCACTTCATAGAAGCAATTAATCCTTGTTAACCCTTGATTAGTTTCGTGGGGTCGATATAACCCCAGACGATATACTTCCTTCGATAAAAAATAAGCTATTTAAGTTATTTATATGCCAATTTTTTACTTATATAAATAATTTTGCACTACATTTATAATCTGATAATTTCGTTAATTTTGAGAAACGAAAGGTATGCAATTGTTGCAATGCGGTGTTAACAAATTATAAAAATAAATTTTAATAATTATTTAATAAAAATCCGCGGCGAGTCGGCGGTGGCGAGCTGGCGGCGGCGAGTTGACCCATTCCCTTACGCGGAGCTACGGATTCGGACGGGTATAATTAAGAATCGTACTTTGCATTGACCGATTCAAACTTAAGTTCTGATGAAATTTGAATGAAAATAACTCTATCAACTCAGCCATTGTCTGCAGTGAAGCATTTCTGATAGCGCTGGTTTAGCAAATTAGCTTTTTCTGTTGGTTCATTCACGGTGACTCCCTCTTCGCTTATTAGGTTAGGCACAGAAGACTGACCTCCACGAGTCTCACGGACATACGACCAAAATTCTCTCTGATCTCCCCCTAGTGATTCTAACAAGGTTCTAGATCTGTATTCCTGATATCCTTTTTGTGCTTCTTCCTTAACTAGTTCACGCATTTCTCTGTAATAAGTTCAAAAGGTAGGTTCGTTAAAAGATATAAGCGGCAATGTAAATAACGATTCTAAGGAAAAGGCGAATATCTTAAATGAATATTTCCATAGCGTCCTATATTAAATTAGGTACCCTAACAGTAGTCAATAATGAAGAAACGATATCGAAAATCACATTCAGGGAAGAAGTAATTATTAAACTTTTACGGCAAATTAAACCAAATAAAGCTCCTGGTCCTTAGGACATACTAGCCCGGTTATACCATATAAAGAATTAGCAGTAAGCGTAGGCACTTTTCTTAAAGTAAATTTTCGTAAAGTAATTTCCGTCCGTCCGTCCCCTTTTATTTCAGTTTGATTTAGAGATTCGAGAAAATTGCATTGAAATTCTACGAGTTAGGCTCATTCTACACGAGCAGGTGAAACGCCGCTCAACCGCGCCAAAATATTTTCTATTCTGCACGAGCGGTGGCGGTCATTCTTCGAACCACCAGTGACTATGAAGGACGTTGTGGAAATAAGTTGAATTGCTTACGACGAAATGATTACACAATTGGAAATAGTGTAATCATTAACTCTTTCATTCATTTCAACTACTTCAATAGAATCCTAGTCATTAAACATGATGCTTCCTATCTCTATCCTTCTATCTTTTTCTGCCGAATCATAGGCTGATTTCCTTAACGTCATTCAGTGATAAATAATAAAACTTATAATTGCTGGTTCCATGACAAGCGCACTCGACAAAAGCTCACGTACACAAATGCCCACTCAAAAAACCGTACAATGACAGAAGCTCATATTGAAAACACCACACATTGAAAAAAGCCCACTGAGCACATATGATCAATTTTTAACATCTTATATAATAATCACCCATGCGTTTATACATGTATTTATTAATCCGATGTCAGTATTTACCTTAAAAAATACATGGGAGAAATATTCGAAAATTAATTTCACGCTTTTCCCGACGTGATAAGATTATAAATTTTTAGGAGTCGTTAAAGGCCCAATGGAGTGTTAAATATTGATATTTTTCTGTCCAAAGTATTCTTGGTTCGACTCTGGATGACGCGAAAACACTCCATAAGAAATACAGGTATAGTTCATTTCCTTCGATTACAGACAGTTTTTTCTTTTGCAGAGTAAAATCAGAAATAATGGTCCTAAGAATTCGAGATAAGCACCTAAGGAAAGAAAATTGAATAAAAATTCTCATTTTGGTCGTGTAGTATCGTATTCGAGTCGAACTCGACCGAGAGAATTCGGTCAAAAATGACGAATAATTTGTGTATTTTTTCGGGTATAAACAACCCGTCCCCCTAGCGACAAAGGGTGATTGTTGAACTCAATTGAGGTAAGAATAGAGAAAGATAATCTCAAATGAGGAAGGAGAACCGACATTTCGTGGTAAGGAAAGTATAAGTAAACTTATTGAAAAACTGAATTCAACAACATAAGTTTACGAATAAAATAACCTTTTATACTGTAGATGGTTTGAAATTGCACTTGGTGAATAAAAGTCCAAGAAGAAAGCTCAGAATTACTTTTATGAAAAAGTCCTCTCCGATAAAAATAACAGCCATTTTTACAGCTATATGCGAAAGCGGAACAACAACAACATGACATTCAAATACTTATTGGCAGTAACGGAGAAGGATATTTTAAGGACGTTGAAAAAGCTCAGGAATTCGCGAAACATCTTGCCAATAATTTTGTACCGAAGGAAACGGCGAATACATCAGATTTTAGACAACTTAATAATGAAGTTAAGGAATACTTGAGATTCAATATAGGCTTTAACGACATTCTTAAAAGAATTGACTTACTCAAGAATAAAAAATCAGTCGGGCCAGATAACATTCAGGTAGAAGCTCTAAAAATCGGCGGGCGTGCTGTACCACACTATTTACACAGGATATTTACTATTGCTTGCATAACGGTGAAATCCCGCAAGACTGGAAATCCTCTACAGTCACTCCAATTTATAAAGGTGGCAACAAAACGCTTGCAAATAACTACAGAGGTGTACAGTATTTTGTGGCAGTGAATATCCTTGAAATCCCTACATGTTCTGCCAATGAACCCTAGCATTTTATATGCTTTTGAGGTGATAGTACTGATGTACATATCGAAAATTAGCTTTTCATCAAAAACCACTCCTAAATCAGAGATGTAGTTCACTCTACTTAAACACTTCCCTGAAAGGAAATAACTAGCATGGGTGGGTGTTTTAGATTTGTGGTAACTAATGACATTGCATTTTTGAACATTTAGTTCCATTAGGTTATCGGAACACCATTCCTTGATCCCTATAAGACAGTTTTGTAGTAGGTTGACATCACAAATGGAATTTACATAGTGGTAGAATTTAAGATCATCAGCATATAAGAGAAACTTGACAGATTTAAGAGAATTGCTGATGTCATTGATGAATAATAGAAACAATAGAGGACCTAAGTGAGATCCTTGTGGGACACCTGATTTAGCTATAAATGGGGATGAGATTGCACCATTAATTTTAACAAATAATTTTCTATTTGTGAGATACGTTTCAATCCATTTCAACATATTTCCATGGATTCCATAAGCCTTAAGTTTGGCAAGCAGGATGGTATGGTTTACTCTGTCAAATGCTTTGGATATATCACAGTAGATCACATCCACCTGCTTATGATGATGAAGTAGGTTAGAAACATCCTGCTGAAAAAGAAGTAGATTAGTCACAGTGGATCTTCCACGCCTAAATCCATGTTGTACAGATATAAGGATAGGCTCAATAATATTGCTCAGGGTATCCACAATGAGGCTTTCAAATATTTTAGCAAGAGCAGATTGAATTACAATTGGTCTATAATTAGTCACATCCTGCTTGTTGCCACTCTTGTAAACTGGAATGGCAAATGAAGATTTTAGAGCTTCAGGGAATATACCATTGGATAGTGATTTGTTAAAGATTATAAACAAAGGATACACTAGTGAACTGGCACATTTCTTTAAAATATGAGGTGAGAGGTTATCTGGACCAGGAGATTTGGTGACATCAACACACTTAAGTTTACAAAGAATATTTTCTACAGAGAGTGGAAATGAGGACAAATTGACATTGAAATTTACATTAATCTCAGGTACAACAGTAGGTTTGGTAGGATTGTAAACCTTAGAAAAATAGTTTGCAAAAAGATTACACATATCAGTAAAATTGTCACATTTCTCACTATTAAAATACATTGAAGAAGGGATTTTTGTTGAGCTACGTAGGTTATTAACATGTGCCCAAAAGTACTTTGTATTTTTCAAGATATTGCCTTGCACATCTTTGATGTACATTTGATAACAACTTTTTGCAAGGGTTTTACATTTTTTACGTAATTCAGAAAATTCTTGATAAGCATTATCATCACCTGTCATTTTGAATTTTATATGATGTTGCTTCTTAAGTGAGATGAGATTTTTTAATTCATGTGAAAACCATTTGGGAAAGTTGCTATTTCTGATAGTAATTACAGGAGTAAAGGTAGTGATGAGATCATTGAGAACAGAATAAAGACAATGAGTAGCCTCATCAATATTTAAATTACTAAGCAATCCAGCCCAGTTAACATTATTAAGAGCCTCAGATATTGAGTCATAATCACAATTTTTATAATCAAACAAAGTAATAATATATGGCACAGTGTTCAAATTTTTAGCAAGCTGAATATGGAAACTTACTGCTGGGTGGTGCACATCACAATCCAGGATGGACTTTGTGATAGTGTTACACTTTACATTACAATTGCTGAAAGCAAGGTCCAATATAACACCATTTTCATTTTTAACTGAGTTCACTTGTTTTAACCCTAAGAAAGAGAAGGTGTTCAATAACACTACACCTTGAGGAGTCATGTTAGAATTACAAAAGTTAACTTCATTCCATGGTTCATCAGACCAGGCAAAGTTGGGTAGATTGTAATCTCCAAGAATAAAAGCCCCAGCAAATGAGTTTGTTAACATGAGGCTCTCAACAGTTTGACAATGTGCTTCATATACCTCAGTGGATGACTTAGGAGGTATGTAAACACAGCCAATTAGAGATTTAGTAGAACCACGGCCAATAGTTAAAAAGAGATGCTCAATATAATTGTTATTGCAGTTGAGAAGCTGAGATTTTAAATTACTTTTGACAGCAATCAGTCCACCACCACCACGACTTTTTGAGGAGGTTAGGTTAGACCGATCTTTCCTAAATATACTGTAATTAGGACAGTCTAATTCAGAAGTTAGAATATCCTCAGTTAGCCATGTTTCAGTGAGAACAATCACATCATAACTAGCAATGGACATAGCCAGCCTTAGTTTGTTAAGTTTAGTCCTAAGACCGCGTACATTCTGGTAATACATTGACATGAAATAAGGGACTCTACTGGATACCTTAATAGGCGACCCTAGTCATAAGGACTTCGCTTTGTGAATTCCACTGCTGGATCTGGTGGAGATTTTTTTGGCGACTAAATTAGGTTGAGTCGAGCACAAAACATCAGCCGAAGCACTAGGTAGTTCACTAAGTTGCTGATCCACAGGAGCGTCTCTCGTAGCAGGAATATCGATGCCACTTGTAGTTTAGTCAGTGAGGGATTCATTAACTTTAGGTGCAATGGGTGATGTGTAAGGAGAACTTAGGATGGAAATTTTAGGTGGGAAGAATTTTCCTACAATAATATTGGTAGGCCACTGAGCACTATCCAAAATCTCATCTTGTAATGAGAGTGGGATGTTCACTTTAAACGAGCGGTAGAACTTATTTGTTCTGAAGTTTTCACACGAAAATTCTTGGCCCGAGAATTTACTGGACAGGAAATTCTTAATATCTTCAGCCGATGTTCCTAAGGAAGTGCGACCGACATAGATAGTGGCGCGTCGAGGAACACCCATGACGCCATTTGCAGGTTGCGAGGATTCACCGACGATAGTTTTTGATTTATGCCTCCGTTTCCTAGATACTACCTTGCGAAATCCATCGTCGTAGTTTGCTTCTATATTATGAGCAACGTCCTTCTCAGTAGGAGTTGATGTCATACAATTCGTTGCCGGAGACACTGACGGCGATGGAGAAGAATGAGTCGGTAATTGTTCCGTGCATTTCGATGAGGGAGAAAGGATAGCTGATACAGTATCAGCGAAGGATACAGATTTCCTCCTTTGTATCATACCGTTCTCTATGGAGTCCTTCAGGCGGCAAAGCTCGATCTTTAAGGTTCTAATGTCATCCGCCATGTTTGAAAGCGAGATCGCTGCCGGACGGCAGGTGAAACATTTCCAAAAAATTATATTAGTGCGGGATAAGGCATTAATAAGGTCGTTACTTAATTCACAACAATTGCTGTGAAAACCACGAGCACAGAAGCCACAAGAAATAATACTATTACTTGATTCAAGTGAATTTTCGCAGGAGCCACATTGCTGGTGAACTTGAGAAGACGCCATCTTGGCTTAATAATCCAAGACGTCAAGTTGTCGTCAGTTCTTGAAGTTGAGGGGCGCCCGGAACGAGATTGGTCTTCAATCGTCATTTCGCCCCTTTTAAACCGCGAAAACCAGTCGTAGACCCGAGCTTGACTCAAAGCATCAACCTTGTAAGCTGTTTGAAGCATTACAAGAGTTTCCGCAGCCGTTTTCCCCAACAGAAAACAAAATTTTACCGCCGCGCGTTGCTCTCGAGCGTCAGCCATCTCACGTTTTCGCCACATGGGAAAAAGTTACTATGATAAAAGAAATGCTGCGCACAAACAGTTGCTCTCACGGCGACGAAACGTTGCATAGTGACTCATGAGAGTTCCCGCCAAAATACCCTACCAACCAGAACTCGGTCCCCTGATGTTCCTCCCCTCCACAGCCCGGTTCTCGTTACTTTTGGGTCCCCCCACGTAATATTATAGTTTTATATTTAAAAATAATTTGTTTTAATTACATGATTTTTAAAATTTTATAAGTAGAATTACCTAACCTAAAAATAAGCTAAGTGTTCCGTTAAACTTCCCAGGTTTGCAAAGTGTTCCATTGCAGAAAAAGTTTCAGAAACCCTGATATAGAGAATCGTATTCTCCAAATAAATTTATTTAATATAATTCTTGGAAAATTGAGATGACTTGTGGAACTATATCAAATAGAATGAGAAGAAATTGTTCTACCTTCTCCACAATTTTTACAGCAAAAGTACCATGTCTTCTCTTCTTTCTACTCTATGTAATCATCATATGTATGAAACATATGGATAATAATACTAACGTTCTCCATTAATGAAAATTCAGTACTTTATATAAGAATTCTACTGCAGTTCTCCAGAATTTACAAAATAATTTATGAAAATTAGATTATTTGAGAATATAATATTGAAAATTAATGAATGGTATTATCTAAATTAGAAAAAGGGAAATCAATCAATTGATTACAAATCATACCATTCAAACGATTTACATTGAATGCTAACTAATCATTGTGTATATTAATAGCAATAGTTTATCTATGTAGCTAATAAAATAGGTATGAGTAACTGGAGTGAACAAAAAGAATCTCATTTATACATTCACCAGCATAACATACGAGTAACGCGATGAAACTGGCTGTAAGCTGGATATTTTGAGTTTATTTAAAGATAGTACCAGCCAAATATATTTGTAAATTTTCAGTATAAACTATTAATAATAATTTTATAAAAACATATAGTAATTTGCAAAAAATCGAGCAAATAGTTGCAAGGGCGTCGTGTATTAATAGACACTTTTGCCTATAATAAATGGATGTTACGGGTTAATTATGTAATCAGCTTATAATGGTCCAGATGCTGGGTTCACTTTCATGCGATAGTTTTTTACGCTGAGCTCTTTTTGTAAATCAGTGCACGTTATTAACGGTGCTAAAAATGAAGTAATTGTGATCACAGTAATCCAACAACCTTCATTAAATTATAGCAGAGGCTCACGAAATCACGTTCACAAGTTAATTACCCAATTATTTAGAAATAGCTTCAAAATTTGCTGCTTATTTGGATTGGGAATGAATATCATCAAACTGCTCCATCACCACACCTGTAATTTAATAGCAATATCAACCAGCTTAAGATATCACTCCATACTGCCACGGACATTACATGCATTTCTTGTTGCCAAGGCCAGAGTCATTGAGAAGTTAGTTTTCTTTATTTGCAAAAGAGTATCATCTGCATATGTATTGCGGTAATGACAAGGGTTCATAGATTTGGAGTAGTTATTCGTCATTTTGCCCATTTCTGTAGGTAGACCTCAAATTACGGTTCATTTCATTTATGAAATGAACCGTTTTAAAACAATAAACTTCCGACACATTCTTTTACACCTTCTCCTCCCATGCATTTTTGAGTTCTATTCCATCTCCAAGTGGTGGCTAAGTCATTGTGTATTTTTTTGGGTAAATCATCTATTTGTTTAATGTTTGTTATTTTGCATGTATTCCATGTGATCTTCTTGGTTGGAAAGGATGGATGTTAGGCATGCAAAAAGTTGACCCTTGTCTGTAAAAAGTTTTAAACTTTAGTAGTTTAGTGTAAATATTTGTCTAACAATAGAGTTGGATTGCTCCATAACAAGAGAGTGTGTTCTTTATTGTTAGTGTGTTCTTCTTAGTTTGCATTGTTGCAACATACCAGGTAGATATGAAGTCAAACCCAACTGACATCCACCGGCACGTGGCATTTGATTATTTTCGAGATTCAGCTGTTAGAAAGACAACAGGTCCATTGACACAAGCTTCCAAATAAGAAATAAAGAAAGATAAGAAACAATATCCCTGCAAGACATATATCAAGAATATTAGCCTCAAATACAATACTGCACAATAATAAGAATAAGCAAATCTGACCCGTGTATGATATCACAATTTACGTATATTAGGTGAGCAAAGTGAAATGTGACAAAACAAAAGATGCATGCAATATAACTTCGAGCTAGTGAAGATTACACAATATGCCATTCCAAAGAAGTACTAATTTATAACCTCTGTGACGTTGTCAATCGAAAATTTCCCGGATTATGTAAATACTCGAAATTTCTCTGTCTGAGAAAATACGTTGACGGAGGTGAGTGACATATGGTATCCTCCCTCATTAATGCTAATGATTCCCATCTATTCTACTCAGGCGTTGAATAAATGAGTGAGTAGTATTATAAATGTTGGAGAGCAATTTTTGTTGGCAATGTCCGGGAGTTGATAGTTGCTAACTATGCATTGATAGCTATCATAAAAATGTTCAATTACTTTACCCTTACGAAAACAGTAGATAACAAAGTAATACCAAAAGAGACATGGCATTACATGTTATAAGTCGAACTGATTAAGAGAAACTCCTGAATGGTTACAATCCCCTTCAAATTGACACTGCAAATTGATTGTAATTGCAAATACTAAAATTTCCTAATATTGCCTCCTAACAATACATTTATTTTTACCATTACTTTCATATGATCCTGAATTCCTCATGTATTCTTACCAGAAAATAGCTGGCTTCAACTACTGCATTGGTGTTCAAAGGTTGTTTATAGCATAAAACTTTTAGTTCAGTCAACAGAATTTAATATCGCTAAAGAAACAAAGCCTGCATCTGATAAAAGTAATTTACATGTTTTTCTTATGAGGATGCTTTTTCTTGGCTTGGGGTCAAACTGGGGATACTTAGATATATAAAAAGTAGCCTATTAAATGTGCTGGGAGTACATTTAACTATGTTTAAAGTTTGAAAGTTGTGCAACCTAGGTCTTTAGTGAGCATGCATACATACTAACTTTCTACTATATATATATATATATATATATATATATATATATATATATATATATATATATATATATATATAATATGGGAGAGCTCATGAGACAATTTGAAAGAGAATATTAACCTTCTCAGTAATGCTTATGCATATGCTCTTCAAAAACAATCCTAACAATCCTCAAAGCAGCAATGATGAAGGAAATGATTTCGTATCACTTCCACTTGACATTCAGTGCTTCTGGAGGAAATCTATGATTTGGTTGTTTCTTTTGAAAAAATCAAGTTATATCATAGGATCATGGATGGATAGTTTGCAGGTACTTCAAAATACAAATCATATTGTGAGACATCAGTCAGCTTAAACAAAATATCCCTGATTCCTGTCCTTATGAGGTAGCCAAGACAAAGATCGTCACTGAATATAAACTGACTGTCTACTTCAAAAATTTCTTATGAGGAAGATCATGAAATCTTTATCAAAAGATTGGAAATACTTCAAATGCCTGTGCTCCGAGTTCCCAAAATTGCCTGAGGCAAAGCTGATAGATTTGGTAGGACCAAAAATATGTGCAGTTTTGTTTTGTTTGATGCATTGTTTTTTTGATTTCAAGAATGAAAACTGAAAGAGAAGCAGAAATTGCCTTTAAAATTGTAGAGAATAATTCTTTGGGAAATCACAAAATACCTGGCATTGTATGCTGATTGCATTTTATACTGTAACATGAACCTGAAGGTCCATTTTTCTTACATTCACAAGAAGACTAATTTCTTGACAACTTAAGAGCCCAAAGAAGGAGCAGGGGATAAGGTTTCATAAAGATTTTATGGATGTTGAATAGGATGATGGGATATGAGTATAATGGCTGACCACTATTGGATGTTTCACAGGGAAATACTCGAAACCAAAAGAAAGCAAGGAGAAGAATGAAAGAGAAGACCAAAAGGTTTCAAAGATCAACAGGACTTCTGAGCACTTCTCAATCATAATTTTGCCAAGAATGGCAAATGAAAACCTATTTTTTGTGTTCAAGAGATGATTTTTTTTTAAATTGGTGGCTTTAACTTCCTTATTTCCAAGAAAATGGCACATGATGGAGAAAAGTTAGTCATATTCAGGCTCAGCATAACCAAAAACATAATTATCAGTCAAAATAACCCATGCAGCAGACAAAAAGTTTTTTTGCAGACCTGTGTAATTGTCTTTCCATTTGAGTTATGTGATCTAAAATCCTCTTTATAATTGTGTAAGGACTTAGATAAGGATATGCCATAAGCATTAGGTAACTTAATTGAAAATTATTTCACAGACTTTTTATTAATTACATTAAAGCTTAACAAGTAGGTACAATAAATTTAAAATGAGAACTTATCATTTTCAAAATATATTTAATGCATACTCTTTAAGACAATGATTGTTTTCTAAATGATTAATTGTTAATATTTGTAAAATATTATAATGATCAGAAGTGACAAAAGAAATGCTTTGAATATGAAATTATTATTATTAATATGTAAGAATGATATGAATGTGAAAATGACAAAAATAATCATATGTCATTTTTAAAAAATTTAAAGGCAAAAAGATAGTTTTAATGAATGTCAAATTTAGATCATTCTTTGAAGAGCACATTGACTTCTGAGAGGAGTTAACATCATCTTCACAGTTGAACTTTTCTAGTTATACATTTCACTTTCCCCTGTAAATTCTTCATTTCTCTTCCCAGAGGTCAGAAGTTTATTACTTTTTCTTCGATTAGATATTTGTTATATATTCTAAAGGAAAGAGCAACTGTAAATATGTATTTTTACATTTTATAGTTTAGTTTCAGTCTCCCTTTCCTTGGACATGAATATCTATTCTACATATTTGTAGAATCAAAGGAAATACTAAAAGACAATTTTAATTATATTTTATAAATAATTTAAAATGTGATTTTGTTGATACTTGGCTGGTGATGAGGTTGATTAGAAAACTGAAAAGAATCAGATTTCAAGATTAAGTTGTATTCACTTCATAAATTATCCCCATATTATCACTCAATAAAATTTCGTACACTGTAATAATCTTACCACTAGAAAATTGAATTATTTATATCCTGAATATGGAATATTCCATCCTTTGTACACAGGAGCCTTTTTCATTGAATAGTAGTGTATGTTATCAAATTTAAAAGGCACATCTATTACATAGTGGTCACTGCAATGAAAGAGTACAATATGAGTCATTTTATATAATGATAATATCAGAGAAATGTACAAACTGGCTATGCATAATCAATTTCCAAGGGATAACTTAATCATTATTCAGTTATTGGTTTTGTAATACGTATACAGTTTTCAAATGAGTTGCAGTGCTCCTGAGGAAGGGAGCAATGTGTGTTATTAGCAGAACATCTTAAGGAGTATTTTTCTTTTGTTAATTTGAAAGGGCCAAAAGGAAACCACATATTAAGCCATAGAGTGATTTCAGACTTTCCTGGTGGATTGCTTGTAAGTATCCTTCTCAGGTTTCCAATCAGGTTAATTCTGGTGACATTGCTGTCGCCAATGTTTCGATGACACACTCTGTCATCTTCCTCAGGGCTGCACTGAGGAAGATGACAGTTTGTGTCATTGAAACATTAGGGACAGCAATGTCACCAGAATTAACCTGGTTGGAAACCCCAGAACGATATTCACATATTAAGCCATTTTGCTGTAATTATAAGAGTTATAATCCACCCGCTGCCATTTAACTAGATAGTTTTACAAATGTTTGCCAATTCCAATAATATGGCAAAAAGATGACTGATGCATTATTGACCGCATAAATTATATGTAATCTAACATATACTTCGTCATCACAATGTTTGTACCGTACTTCTGTACTAGTGCTTAAAAATAGAATCATTATAACTGTTCCAAATGAGACTTCTGCCCATGAAAGCTGTATGTTTTTAGGTTTCTAGGTAATTTTCATATGAAAGAATAGTGAAGCAAACTGGGTATATGTTATGTTGTATAGCAGGGGTGCCCAACTTTTCTGCATATAAGATCTACTTTTTATCTTAAAAGTGTGTCGCGATCGACTTATTGTCATAGGCGTAGTCTAAGGGGGAAGAAGGGGTGTGAAATGCGTACTATGTTTATTCACTGTGTTTCAGCATAAGGTGCATTCCAGCGAGGTATGGGTAGTTAAGTAAAATATATGTTCAAAACTATTTTTTATTTTTAAATCACTTATTAAGTTTTCGAGATATAGGCACCTGAAGATAATAACTTTCCAGACCCAACTTTTGATAGCAGCATTCCGTACATGCGGTACCTAAAAAATTCGTTTTTTCGACACTTTTTCGAGATAGATTTTTACTAACTTAAAATGCAATTTAATTTTTTATCAATTGCAATGTTTAAGTTGTTGTACTATTTCTTCGTAAATATAAAAAAGTTGTTATAAAAATCCACAGTATGGCTGATAATTTGATTACAATATTTCACTTTCTCGTTTTTTTGGGCTGAGAAAATTTAACATGAGAGAATAATATGACTTACTTTTTGCTAATTTATCAATAGCTCGCTAAGTACATCTCGTACTGAAATATAGATATACGGCTTATCTACCTACGCAAAAAACATCAACAATCATTATTTAAAGGGCCAAAAAACTCAGGTCAAGGGGAATTAAAAGAACATGGGTAATTATTAACAATATTTATTAATCTAAAAAAGCCACAGATGAATACAGATTTAGAATTTACTTTGTTCCCTTAACATTAATGGGAAGACTGAGTTTGCATGTTTCTAACCAAGGAATCATAATCAGGTGTATATCCTGACAAAGATAATAATAATGAGTCTTCTGTATGGGAATCAATTAGGACAGAACGTTGTTTAGTCTTTGTTAGCTTCAAGTATGAAAATGCTGATTCGCAAAGGTATGTAGATCCGAAACAAGAATAGATATATTCGCTACATTTGGTGACACTGGGATATATATTTTTCTCGGTTGACATATTCCAAAAACCTTCTTCAGATTTTCTGGCTTGTAATTTTAAGTCAGTTTGTAAAATTATAATTTCATTTTCTAATGCCGATCGACCAAAATTGGCCTCGCGATCGACCGGTCGATCGCGATCGACTTGTTGGCCACCCCTGTTGTATAGTATATGTTTGAACCATTCAACAGCAGTAAAATTACTAAGTTCCAAATACTTAAATTTAAATCCAAAATAGCTTTGTTTCATATATGGGTAATTCAGAATAAACTTCCTATGCCTCTTTATAGAAGTTAAAGAATTCTCAAGATATGGAGAGGGTGATAAATACAAACTATGTGTTTCTGAAAAATGAGCATATGCTGGAAAATGTGAAAATATTTTAATAAAATATTCATTAGAATTAGTATATTTATTATATGTATTATCGATTTGAAGAGAGTATGGAATGGAATCTTGATTGTCTAACGTAAGATATACAATATTATAGGAATGAGTTGTTCAGAAACATTTACCTTATTCATGGTCATTAATATTTTTGTTAAAATTAGTGAATTACAAAACAAGTTAAACAAAAAGATATCATTGGGTAAAATGTACAAAAATATATTACTGACAGAAATGGTTATATTTTGGTAATCACTAATAATACTATCACAATAATAATAGTAATAATCACCAATATTTTGGTGATTATATATGGAAAGGCAATAATATGCAGTAAAGCCAACAGTTTCATTCATCAGAGGTGAGAAGTAAATAATTTTGGAGTGAGTAAATAATGAAAATTCACAATTTTCATTACAACAACTCAAGTTATAGTGTTAAAGAAACTTTTAGATGTGAAATTTGTCAGTGAATTCAAAACAAAGGAGAGGAATTTGTTCTTCCTTAAAACCTATCTATCATAAGCTATCATGAACAAATTTAAAATGAATAATAGTTACGACCCAAAAAATATTAGATAATAGGTAAAAGCTGAAACAGTCAAAGGAACTGATGAAGTAATGGCTCCAACCTATAATATTTTGGTTAATTCTTCGTTTTTGTGTTCAATAGAATAATGAAAATTAATGAGATAAATACAACAGTCTTTTTTTGTTTTTTTTTTGGCTTTATTACTGCACCATAACATTCTCAAAGCTATGAAGGTGTTTCAACAGAATTTACATTGAAGTAATTATTAATTTTATGCTTTTGAATCGATTGATTTTACTTACTACTCTTTGTCAGGGGCTGGAGTAGTTGTGGATGCACTTGTGAGAAAGATGAATGCAACAACAAAAATCTGAAAATAATGTAATGAATGAGAAATTTGTTTTCCTTTTAAGTGTAGCAGAAGTCTTTACCACCTGTCTACCTTTGATTTCTACTTAAATTTTTATCATTCACATTTATTCTGTAAGAGGATCAGTGGGAATAGGGCATTTGGATGAAATTCAAACATTTCTACATAAACATTAACTATGATGATGGCATCTTGAAGTAAAAGTATGTTTTCATAGAAGTGAATAAACTATTATTTCTATTCTCTAATTAAACATTTAAGTAAATTGAATTAAATTGGGTGGACAAAATGTGAAAGATGCCAGATTAGTTAAATATCTTAAAGAAAGCTTTTTAAATTGATTCTCTGGACCGTAAATTTATTTTCTATGAGCATTGGATTTTATCCATTTTATTTTTTAAGATATATGCTATGTATAAGAATATAATAGTAATAGAGTATAATAACATTTTAAAATGTGCCAGAAAGAAGAGAAAAGGAACTCGGCGTCCGATGATTTAGAGACAAAAGTATTCTCTATAGTGCATCCCACGTTTAGTTGACAGTATTGTCCTTACGGCGAACGCTGTTGCCAAACGTACTCTCAGTCTACTCGCCTCGCGATTCCCGCACCAAAATTGAATAGGCTACTTGATGTGTTAAGAGAAAGCACATTAAAAATTTCCTAAGGTAATGTTTAAGAAAATGACTGTATTTATACGGTTTCGGTTTGCAAAAATTCAAAGTTATTCATACCCTGTGAATTTCTCGAAACTGGGTATGTCAAAGTATAATAATAGATTACTGGTAGACGTTTGGCAGTTATATATGATAAGATCACTTTCTAAAAGGAAAATGAAAATAAAAATGATGGGAATATTAACAGGTCAAGTTTGACAAATGAGAAATTATCGGAATTGCGAACTGCTTTACAGAAAGTATGGGATATCTTGAATGTTGTCATTTACAATGGGGACAAGAATAATTTTATTAGTATTTCCTTACAATGCATTCATACTGATCATATTTACACAAAGTTGTGAATTTTCGGCTGGAAATAAATATCTCATTAAACTAAAAATCCTTTTTTGCAGGGCAAAAGGCCAAGCTCATCAAAAGTAAATCAAGTATATCGCATAATTATGTGGTTGTGTAACCTTTCTAGTTTCTTGTCAAGCAATTAAATTAAGAATGTGCCTCAGAGTGCAACTTTCCTTCTCTATTGATTATTTTGAATTCCAATTGTGGCCTTTTCGCAGAATTCGATAGCACCAAGAGACTTGCTGATAGAGGTAAAAACGTTAACTGTTTACTTCACATCTTGCCTCATTTAGCCTTCTTTTCTCATTGGAGACGATGATCGCACAAACTTAAAAATAAACCACTTGGGAAAAATCTCCACAACACCGTTCGATAAGTTACGACGCAACTCCACTTCTATACTCCGAGAATCCGAAGACAAACTAAACAAGAACTCTAATCCTGAATTCCCAAAATAGAAGAGCCACTACGTTTGCTCAGATGTCTCATTTCTTAAGGGCCGTCTTATACCAGAGTTTTTTTTTGTAGACCCTCTCTCACTTACTTTCCTATGAAGCTATGAACCATATGAGATGAAGTGTCACATCTTCCAAGCACGCGAAATTTTCTGCTGTATTATACGATTAATTGAAATTTTTAGGAATTTTAAAGAATATTCTGAGCTTCAATGAATACATATGATATAATAAATTCGATCCATATCAATAACTCAAAGAACCAGATTTCTTACTCTGATCATAAGTTATGACCCTTCAAAATAATCTGTGTTCGCCGTATTTTGCGAAAATTACGAGAGTTGGAGAATTAATAACTAAACAAAAGTTGTTTCTGGGCTGCAACATTGTCCGAAGGGGGGCTTGATTGAAGTGTTCACATTTTAAAATTAAAAAGATAGGTTTTTTTCGATTCTCCATGTTATGGCCTATTCCTCCTTCACACCTATTACTGTAAGCAGGCATCTACGGGCAGCACTGTGAAATTTTGGCGCGCGGAAAAATCAACAAACTGAAAAATTCATAAATCACTTTGTTATCAAAATAAAGTCCTCAATCCTTCACAAAAAATATATTTTAAATGTAAGTGAGTAGCATAATTCGAATACTTCGATTCAAAGAATCTTATACATTTTATAAGAGGTGTTCAAACGAAGTAGTATAAAATTATAAGTTTACCGATACAGAAAGTAAGGTATGAAGATATTTCTATGTTAATTTTGTGTCGAATGAAAGAACGCTTTGCTCGCAACAGCGTGATAAAGATAAAATAAGAAATTCGTCTTTCTACGCGAAAATGTAGAGAAATAATTTGTATCAATTTAATTTTTGTAAATATTGAGAAATAAATTCCACCACACTATGCGTTCTTTATTTCTGCACCAGTTAAGAATTTTTAAATCAAAAAAGCTATTTTTCGCAACGTTTGACAACATCGCGCCTTGCTCCTTACGAGGAAATACACGGGAAACGATAAGAACGCTGTACTGTCAACTTAACGTGGAACGGATAATATTATATAGGTATAACTGGGTGATAATCATTTCCGAGGAATTGCCCCCGACGGTTGCCGCTTTCGGCGCTTGTAGAATACTTTTGTCTCTTAATCATCAAACGCCGAGTTCCTTTTCTTTTCTTTCTGGCACAGTTTTAAATATTATCTCCAACGCCGCTTTCGGCGCTTGGAGAATACCTTTGTCTGTTAATGTGCCAGAAAGCTAAGAAAAAAGCTTTCCTTCTATTGCAAAGCATTTTTCCACTTACGAACACAACCGCGCTCCTCACTGAAGTATAGTCTTTGATTTTTGACCTAAGTTAGATGATGGTTAAAGAGGTATCGATGAATAATTTCTAAATTGTCTTCGTTTCATCTCCCACTGTTTACATCAATCCATCAACATCACTTATTTCCAATCTCCTACTACGACTGGTTCTATTTCTTGGACAGTATCTGCGTAAATTGCCACGTTAGAACGAATAGAACTCCATTCCTTCATAAACCTAGATTTTATCACGGAGTAACGGGTACTCGACGAAAACATGACTGCTTGGATCGAAAAAACGGCAAAAGCGATAGAATTCGAGTTATCATTGAAATATTTTTGGTCGACTCTTTTCTCTATCGAAAGCCGACCCATTGGAACGAGTGGGTCAGAGAACTCGTTTCACAGATTTTAGGAGTCGAGTTAACTGTTGTCACTTGGAATAGACGCTATTTTTGAGATAATGTTACATAATATAATTATATTCTCATTAAGGAAGAGTTGTTCTCTTCTAATATGCGTGTTTTATACATTAAAATCTGTTTTTTCCCCTCAGTTGCTCTTTGTATCATACGCACGAATACAAACCATATGCTATATACTTTAAATAAACCAAAACTTTGCAAAACATTTTTAAGTTGAACGTAACCTCTGAAAAATGCCATCGTGCAGCCCAATTTATATGACGGCTAAAAAAATTATTTCTAACGTGCCGAATAACTTGTTGCGAGTGAAATTGAAACATATATTCAAATTTTCAATTATAGTTGTTTTTGGGGTAATATCTTGAATAGTATTTTAGTTTTCGATTTTTATATCTGACGTGATTCGCCGCGAGTAAGCGGCGGCTGAAATTCCGATTGACAACGCTTCGACATCGAGAAACGTCTTTCTTTGCGGCATCTTGAATCTAGACGTCTAAAGCATATTTGATTAACTTATGACTGTGATATCGTATTTTTAATAATCTTCGACAGATTAGGCAATTTCGCACGTTGGCTCCCACCGGTTATCGAGGGATAACACTATATATGATGCTATTCGCGAGCCCTTGTTCATCGTGTCTATTATACGGAAAAATGTTTGTATCCTCTTGCAAGTCAATTACTAGAAGTCCATCAGAACTGTTTAAGATTGGCTATTCGCACTCTCAAGTAAATAATCAGACCATTTACCAGCCGTAAAGGGTAAAAGCATACCCCGAGAGCCCGTTTCTGCGGCCAAAAGTCAATTTTCAAAATGTTTTCGAAAGGACTCAAAAACTTACTGGTGTATAAGATAAAAGTCCATTTCGATAGAAAATGGTCATTTTTCCTCTTTAATTTTTTTGCCGAAAATTTAGCGTTCAAACTTGGGTGATATTGATGGGCGGAATTTTGTAAAATTTTCCCCATATTCATTCTTAAGATTTCCTTAGTAGAATTGCTTCATTTGCCACGAAATTTATTCGAAAGCATTAAAGTATTGTGTTCTTTAGTTTTATAATAATTGATTAATCTATTTACTCTTAGTTCTAATAAAAACAGTACATCACTGGATTACTTTCAATTCACAATAAATGAAAAATCTTTTAATTTATAAAAAAAACACCTTCTACCACTATGTTCTCTTTTAGTAAACTCGATTTGAATATCTTTTAACTATAAGGTATCAAAAAATCAGCTGCGGTTCTGTTAGTTATTCGACAATTTGTGACATCACTACGCCAACGGCTGTGCGCGCCATATCGGTGGTTGCAATTATAAACAATTAAATCTCGGACTATTTTCAAATCCATCGTCCTGTTTTCTTAAATAGCATACAAACTTCTTTATTACGTATCTAGTTAACGAAAAGGTTTGTTTTATTGCTAATATATTGTTTAAATGCTCTAATTCTTTATGGGATTTCAGGACAATAGTTTTATGCTTTCGACGATCTAATTCATGAGTATTTATGCATAAACTGGCTGAAGTCTCACATAAATAGTCCCACAAAATACCCCGCCTCGGGGTCGAAGGGCATCGCAGACACGTGTGTCCGTGCGAAGAAAGTTAATGCTGCAATTCACTAAAAAAAAATACGAAGACAAAGATTTCTTCGGTCATCTATAAGGTATGTTGTCCCTGGTTTTTATGCAAAACTTCCCACGAACTCTAAGCAGTGTTTTTGGAAACGTGAAAGTGAAATTTCTGTGAAGAATAATTTCGCGCAAATCTACTCGAGGCGCGAAGCGGATTACGCTCTCGTACATAAAAGCCAAGAACTAGAGTTCTCTTCAAGACATCAACACGAAACAAACTGTAAATGAAAATTACAACATTTATCTCGATTTCTCTTGCGTCAAGTTCTTCCTGACCTAAAAAACCAAAAAGCCGACGCGTAAATCATACTGCACGACGAAATTTTTTCAAGTTACGTTCTAACTAAATAATTTCTTACTACGATGTGGTTACCCGAAAATAAATCTTATGTGACTTTTATGCATCCAAATGATACAATGAGCAACTGATTAAAAAATCAGCCTTTTATGTTGTATTTTAAGAGAGTAATAGCAGTTTCAACAATGTTCGACGGTGAAACACTCGGCAATAGCAAGAACGACAAAACGAAAATTGAATGAATTCAATTCAAATGAACGAGAGCTGGCAGACGAATTCTGGAGACGGCAACGTGACTGCTTCGTCCGAAGTCTACTCGGGAATACATCACAACGAGTAGTCTCGGCCATGACTCGTCACGCCCAGCTCGACTCGATTTCGATTATTGGAGCCTGTTTACGATTCCGAGTATCGAGCTAAAATTCGGTGATAACCCTCCAGGAGCGTTGCATCTACGATTTTGAAGTCATCAGAGAGGTAAAAATAACAGGTTGTACTGAAATCATGAAGCCTAAAAGTCGGCTTCAAAATTTCTATACGATCTGGGCCCATATTCTGTAACGCCAAACCAAACATTACTGTAGCTATCTAGTTGGTCAATAAAACTGAGGGGAGGAAACAATGCGATTCTGTAAGCAGCCAATCTGTGCACCGGCGAGCCCCAGTCGGAAAATTCTACCGACAGGCTTAAGTAATGCAGAGGGCCAGTCGATAAGCAGACGAAATACTTTGGCAACCGCATGCTTATTTCGGTTCACTGTAGAAAATTTACCAATTTAAAGCTCGTAAATGCAAAATAATCAATCTGCCATGAAAAGAACGCAGTACAGGCAGTGATAATACCTCTTATAAAGATTAATAACTTTACCACGAGGATAAGAAATTACGAAGTGACTACATGCTCTTGCGTTCTACGACTCATCCGAGCTCTGCGTACTTTCAGTTCGTTATTTATACTTCAGTACCTTTGGCGTATCGTAACTTTAAATATATAATTGCCAGTTGGGAGAGAATTCTTTATTACCTGTAGTTAAGTTTATTTAGTGTCGTTTAGAAATATAATTTCGTTCGAAGAGGTCAAAATTGAGTCACGAGAATTTATGCAATCTTACTTTCTCATATGTAAAGCTATAAGGATTTTTTAAATTGATGTAATATTTTCAATTTACTAACATGTCATTTTCCGTGATTCTATCTGCTAATGCAGGTTACTTTATTCAGTTGTACATGCAGACGTGGGAGGATTTCACTTCTACAGCAGATACAAATATGCACAAATAAATTTATTTACCAGAAAGTAGCTACACTTACTTTATACTACACTTATTGATATGAAGACACCAGTATTAACAATAATGAGAAAATAATAGTGTGAGCGCATGCACTAATCATGAATGGTATAATTTTGAAAAGTAGTTATATTCTTATTCAGTGCTTGATATAATTGTAACACAGTATGTTATTAAACGTCACTGTAGCACTTAACAGAAATCATACTAAATGTCCTGTTGAAAACGCAGGAAGTTTGTATCGTACAATGAATTTCGTATGAGTTTCACATTGAAGTTATTAGCTTTCGTCTGCTGCTATCCCTTAATGATGTGACCCACCCAATGGTTTCCTCTCATTAATATATTTTCATTCTTTCATAACACAAAACCATCTTATAGAAGAAAAATTTCCTTCAGTATGCAGATTTCACAATTGATAATCCCTTTACCATCATAAGGCGCTTTTAAGATCACGTATTCACCATTCAAAATATGAAGAAAAAACTTCAAAAAAGGATTTCTAAACTACTGTCACTATGCTTGTCCAATCAATCATCTCCTATAATACTTTTCCACTCCAAACCTTTCACATTAGACCTTGTTTTATCAACACATTTACATCTTTAGCTCAATTGTTCCGCAAAACATATAACAGAATGCTGAATTGAGCTATGCAGAATGTAATAAATGTGGAAAAAAGACTACTATTGATTAAGTTATTATACCCTTCCTGAAAATATGATATAATTTCATTTCCTAAATTAGCTTTATTCCTTCCTCATTAAATAACACGTTACTTCTTCATGGATACTAGCAGTAGAGAATATGCAGCGTGTTTGCATTGCTCTTACTTGCGGATACGAAGCATGTGACCTCCTCCTTCGGAAAACTTCCCCTCCATTGGCTTGGGTCAATCACATCGCCAACGACAAGCCTACAGAATCTGTGATACCGACTGAGTCGGTTATTTAGATCCAGTCGGTACTGAATGGATCAGTATCGGTGTTATGAAAACAAAAACCAATCGTTACGCTACCGACTAGTTACAAAATATGGGTCCTGAGTGGGGACGGATAAATGTTGGCACCCACCGGGTATCGGACCAGGAACCGCAGTGACGAGTAGCCAACTCGGGGGCCGATTCAGCTTGTACAGTGACGGAAAAAAATGCTAAGTTTTTCGCGCGCCAGAGTTGGCATTCACGCGAACTGCAAACCTACTACTCGTGTGAACGTTAATTGTACTATTTCGACTGACTGGCAACACTGAAAAAAGCCTCAAAAATCGGTCATGCGCAAGTTAGAGCCAAATTTCCTCTCTTTCGAACTCTTCCGTTGTAGTCATTTTCCTTTCAGAGATAGTAATCACGTAGATAGAACGAGTGGTTAAATATATTTTAATTCCTATTACACTCTTATATCCACAAAAATGGATGGAAAATTACATGAACATTTCTAAACGGCTTAAATATTGACAATTCGGTTTGAACGTAAGTATTGTATCAACTGGTATGAAGTGAGACGTCCCTTTTGCGAGCGAGATTTCGGAGCGGAAAAAAAGATTATAGCGAGAACGGATGGCCTGTAAAATATTTTTTGTCTCATTTTTGGGACAGTATAAGCACCTTATGACAGTTATTCCGTGGTTAGGCTGCCCCTTTCCGCCACTATTTTCATTCGCTGCTGTACTTGAAGGAAGTTCATGGATATCGTCATCTCCATTTTACGCTCTGATGCGGGTAGTGCATAATTGTTTTAGACATAACAATGATTAAAATACAATTGTTTCATTCTAGCCAATAGTAATAAATTACAGCGTGAGTGATAGTCATGACGTTGTCAAAACTGTTTTAAACGTTGCCAAAATAGTGAATAATTGTATTATTGCGTAAAGATGATTGACATGATTGGTAACTATCAAAATTATTGCATTTCATGCAGAGGTAACTACAGCAATCTGAGCCATTGTCAAAATGGTAATGTTTCCCCGTTAAAATTCTACTGTGGCATTTTTATCGCCCACAGGATTCCAGTGTGACCGTGGCATTATAACTTGTGACAATTTTACTGCGCACCGATTTGTGCCCCCCCTGCCAAAGGCTAAAGAAGGGATAGAAAAGGATGATAAAATTAACATAGTCGAGCGGATTAAGCAACATTCCCTAAATTGTCATACTCATACGTTGTTCACTGCGAATTGTTCATAACTGCAAACGCTAAAATTTCAGACCATTGCCTCATATATCCTATCATTCGTTTCAACCATTACTTTCATAAATTTCTGAATATTGCCTTCTATTCTATCATTCATACATTTAAATGAGTTTAAATTCCCTTCTTATGGGAAAATGCATGAACTCGGATTCAACAATCGCATCTGTCGTCAGGGGGACCGGTTGTTTGTAGCCTCAAAGTCTCTGAAAACTTCCGTTTATTTCATCAAAGTTCTCACACTTCCGAACCGATAACGATATTATATATCTTTTGGCGCTTGTCTCGATTTCCTACAATCATTCTTTCTAATTTAATCATGCAAAAGAAATAAAGCCTGCAACCGGTAAAGTGAAATTTAAACGTATTTCTTACGAGAAGAGTTTTCCTCGTCTAGGATCGAACTGCGGTCGGGATAAAAAGTAACTTTTATTTCACTCGAAGTCATATAGTAGACTATATCAAATTTCATCAATATCCATCTGGTAGTTTTTGCGTGATGCCGTAACAAACAGACGCTAAAATTTTACAAATGAGTGTTTCGTGCTCGGGGTGACTTAAAATGACCATCTATACCACTTTTTAATATTCTTTCAATGCGCAGACACGAACCCCTTTACGGATTTATTATATATTATTGATAATAAGAAAAAGCCAGAAACTCAAACGCATCACAAGGAAAAGTGAGGTTTAAAAAGCAGTGAAAGGATTGTTCCCAGTTAAATGAAAACTTAAACGATGCTGCAATAAAAAATTTATTAGTTTACTCTTCTAATTCATCATAGCAGAAAATTGGTCTATTTCTAACGCATAGAGTTGGCTAATTGTTTTGACAAGGAATAAAAGCGAATTCAATTCCTAATTCAAAGTTTCCCACGTGTTTTGAAGAATTAAATGATTTTCCATAAAATTACGCGATATTCTAAGAAGTTGACTAACTTTGGTGTAGATTTTATACACAGTGTACAGGACTACAACAAGCATTTAATAAAACAGATAAGTGCCACTTCCCAATCAATTGACGGCGAATGCATGGCTCTCTCCTCCTCAATCGATAATCTCTACTTACGAATATTTTAGCGATGGCCATTTGTAAGCAGTTCGGTCTCAGCTTCTTACTATTGCTCACATTTGATGCTCTGCATTTATACGTTTGCGACTCCGATCTCTCTTTTCTAGAACAACTGCATTAGGAAAGTAGAGAGCTTCACATGATCTACTTTCATTTCGAGACATTTATGAGACTGAATTTCAATCTTAGGGGTGATCTATGCTTCCAAATCGGGGCAAATAAGCCGACGCAGATAAGTAAGTAAAGAATGGACATTTGCAATGGTAAGAGGACCAGCCATATGGAAGAATTTGGTATATTTGTCTTTTTCTCCAATATTGGCGTGCTGGGAGTCGGGTTTCCTTATCTTATTCCCAGTTAGATTACGAAGCGAAGAAAGAAATAGAATTTTGAGTAAATTAAAATAGATCGTTTTGAGTCAGCGTTCATAGGTAGATTTGTTCTCCATAAAAGGCACTTTTTCCTTGATCAAATAATATTTCCAGAAATAAATGATACATCGAGTGGTGAAAATTATTTTTCGATATCTTATTAGATGAAATTTATAAAAATTATTTCCTTACATCTTCGCGAGGAAAGACAATTTTCCCGATGTTATCTTTTCGACGTTGTCGCGGGCAAGATCTTCTTTCATTCGACAGAAAATTTAAACAAATATTTTTATACTTTTTGTACCAGTAAAATTCTCGTTTTATTTTCCTTCGTTTACATGCTTCCTATAACATGTATAAGTTCCTTTGAATTTTCGAAATACCTGAGCTGAAAATCGATCGCCACATAAGAGATACCTTCTTAAACTCTGTAAATGAAATTTACAGAAAGGAAAAAATATATTTTTTGTTAAGGAATGAGGATTTTATCTTGATAAAAAAGGAATTTAGGAATATTTCTACTTGTTGACTTTTCCGAGCGCCGAAATCTCGAAATTAGGAGAATAAATAAAAGGAGAATGGATTATTCCATGGTGTCTGATGAACGCCTTTTTCCCCTTTTTATATTTGAAAATGATTATTTGCTATACTTTTGCTATACTAGAGACTTTTTCGAAAGGATAAACGAGCAAGCCGCCTTTCGGCTTCTGGTGCACATTGACTATACGTTCCTATCCATTATTTTCGCTCTCGAAAAAAACGGATCTACTGGTTCTATTTCTCTGATCTTTCTCATCAGAACGGCCTATATACCAAAGAGGGCGCATAATATCGGCTACATCATCTATTAGCATAACATGGGATGGAAGAAGTACCACAGACATCAAGCGAAGAATAGCCCAAGCCAAGGAGGCATTCATGAGGAAGACACCACTGATATACTCAAAGAATGTAAAGTTCCCAGACAAGGAAACAATTCTTGAAAACATTCGTATGGAGTGTGGCACTCTATGGATCAGAGACATGGACCATTAGGAAAGCGGACCAGAGAAGAATAGAAGCCTTCGAAACCTGGTGCTGAAGGAGAATGCTGATGATCAAATGGACAGATAAGGTGAAAAACAAAGAAGTTTGCAGAAGAACAGAAGAGGTTAAAACAATATGGAGCATCATCTGGAAAAGAAGAACCAGATGGATTGGACATATCATCAGACACAATGAATTTGTTAGGAACGTACTTGAGGGAAAAATAGAAGGAAAAGCAGGAAGAGGAAGACCAAGGGATGAATATATTAGCCAAATAAAGAGAGATATAGGAAAGAAGAGTTATCAGGATGTATTGGAGTTAGCACTAAAGAGAGAGGAATGGAGGACTACAGTCAACCAATCTACGGATTGAATGACCTATGATGATGCAAAAAATCACTGCCAGTTTTACGTAAACTCTGTCTGTATACCGGCAATTATCTGTCACTTCATGTTGAACATATATAACCAAGATAAAACAGCAAAAAAAATCTTCTGCATCCACGTCACATATTTATTTTCCTTTCTTTTCTCTTCATACACAAAATATAAAAATAACTAATACCAGTCTGCAGTGAAATTGCATCTTATCCGTTATCAGAGTTACTCAATTACTGAAAGATATCCAGTCAGTAATGATCAGTTTCACCAACATAAATTTTAATGCGCGGAAACCAACGACCTAATTATATCGATCAGTATTGGGTAGTAGTATGATTATCCCAATGACTCGTTATTAAAAACTCAAATTATTTCAATGAATACCCCAAAATCCAATCGTGATTCCCCAAAATCGAATCTTTCAATATAGTCGTTCTTATATAAAAACGACCGGGAATTAATACGATGGAACAAACTAACTACTCGACGACGGGTCATTCTTAGTCAAGGAATCTGCTATTAAAAAAAGAGATGTTTTAAAATAAACGCCATCTCGCTAAAAGTCACTTTAGCTTATTAAGGAGGTGATTAAATTGAATATATTTCATCTTTTAATGCTGTTGAATGCTTTCTTTATTTCCTCTTATTAGAAATAAGTTGCTGTAATTTATTATAATTTTAATAGTGGGGTCTGTAATTTATTATAATTTTAATAAAATGACCCCACTATTATTAGAATGTTTTGCGTTTTTATGAATACAAATTTGAAAGGTTACGTCAGTAACGAACATTCTTACAGAAGAAATTCTTTTTCTGAACTAACTCTTGCCCCAGGAAGTGCTTTATGGTTATAAAAATAAGATATAACTATTTTTATACTCCTATTCTCTCAAAATGTTTCCTAAGATAAGAGACAAAGATATACCCTTTCTCACAACAGAGATGGTTATGAAAGTAATCAGACCCGACATGAAACTATACACGTTTGGCTAGTGATCTCTTTCTCTAAGAGTAGAGAATATTTCAATATCAGGTAATTTGAAGATCATGCGGGAGGACTTCAGAAGAACATTTTAAGGAGCCACGGGAGGTGCAATTAAGAAAGGTCGCCGCATATTCCAATACTGACCACAGGGAAACTCTGGTATTCCCTATTTAATTGTGTGCTTCTAAGAACTTTATAATTCCAACATTTTCTTCCCGGAGAAGAAGAAAGCAAAGGTTCATTCATTTTTCACCTAAACTTGACACTTGTGCGCATTAAACCCCGAATCGCCTTCACCAAAGGGAGACGTGCTACCAGCTACAAGAGCCCAATATCAAAATTACTTAATATTTATAATTAATTACTTATAGTTTCAAACTAGAGAGAAAGGCTGCATATGGGATTTAATTATGAGCGATTTAAAATTGAAAGTATTTTATTATTGTATCAGAATCACGCTTCTTGGTTTCTTTACGTTCAGTTATGCTAGACTGTAAGCATATTACTGGATAATTTTTGACGTCGAGTCGGAGGATAATTCTATCAAGACTTCACCAAGGGCTTTTCCTTCACCATTACTCCTCTCTTTATATTTCCTCTAAAAAGGCAGGTTGCTCAGGAAATGAAATTATGGTAAGGAGTAGAAATTAGTGTTCAGATTTCTCTGAGGGAGCTTTACCACGAAGTCAAAGCTTTTTATTTCAATAATTTCCAGCTAAATATACATAAATATATAGTAAACATTACGTTCTAATCAAACTCACTTGGCTAGCATTAATCACAATACGAAAAACTTAAAATCTTATATCTATTATATAAGCTATATCTTCTATCTATTATATATAGCTAACTCTCCGGATATACCTATATATATATATATATATATATATATATATATATATATATATAGAGATATATATATATAGGGGATACGAATTCTGACCATGTTCCACAAGCGCCATCGACGTCAGATTTTTTCGACGTACTGGCCCTACACTCTAGATGCCAGAGTAATGCAGACCTCGACGCTAGCTATCATGGGTTCGATGCCAGAAATTCCCAAAAATCGCAATTTTCCCATAAGAATGCATTGCGCGGATTTTTGAAAATTATTTTGAGGCACTTATCGTTAAGATAGAGTAACCAAAATTTCGGAGGTTGAAGTTGAGGTAGTCTTCTATGCTTCTCATGGAAAAAATGTAGCCAAAAGACAGTGAGTTCGACGCCAGGTGGATGCAAAATTCTTCCATAAGAAATGCATTGGACGATTTTTTAAATGGCTTCCCGATAAGCTGGAAAGATAAGATCCGGAATGGTGACAGAGGCGTGGGACCTTCCCGATAAGATATTGAATCGAAACTTTGGAACAAGTAAGGATGGCACTTATCTAATATTATTTTGCTGTCTTCTCTCACGATCTGGTTCTTAGTTCGTCGCCAGGCGGTCTTTGGCGCGAAGTTTTAAATTTGAACTGAGGCAGTACTTGGTATGATACTGTATTCAACGGATAGCTTGCAGTATGCAAGCAACTTTTACTCGTATTATATATAGCTAACTCTCCGGATATATACCTATATATATAGATATATATAGGGGATACGAATTCTGACTATGTTCCACAAGCGCCGTCGACGTCAGATATTTACGATGTACTGGCCCCACCCTGTAGATGCCAGAATAATTCAGACATCGGTGCTAGGTGTCATGAGTTCGATGCCAGAATGTCCCAAAAATCGCAATTTTCCCATAAGAATGCATTACGCGGATTTTTGAAAATTATTTTGAGGCACTTATCGCTAAGATAGAGGAACCAAAACTTCGGAGGTTGAAGTTGAGGTAGTCTTCTATGCTTCTCATGGAAAAAATGTAGCCAAATGACAGTGGGTTCGACGCCAGGTGGATGCAAATTTCTTCCGTAAGAAATGCATATGGGAAAATTACGATTTTTGGGAATTTCTGGCATCGAACTCATGATAGCTAGCGTCGATGTCTGCATTATTCTGGCATCTAGAGTGTAGGGCCAGTACGTCGAAAAAATCTGACGTCGATGGCGCTTGTGGAACATGGTCAGAATTCGTATCCCCTATAAATATATATATAGGTATATATATAGATACAATAAAGTAACGATATATATTAATTAGCATGAATAATTATGTTGTAAATAGATATTTTTGTCATAGAGGTAATATACGTGGAATTTAAATTCGTATTAACATTTGGTTTAATTATTTTACATAAAATAAGACGCTGTTTACCTGAATGTGAAACTTTCCTTAATTCCACGTCCGTTATGTAAAGTAGAGGTATATAATTCCTCTCTTAAACTGTCTTCACGTATGTCTTAAGGATAATTAGCCAGAATTTAACATGAAAGAGACCAATCATTAGACTTCGTATCACCAAAAGGACAGCGAAACTGCATTCGCGGATTCCACGGTGGTGAGTCGGAACGCGCCGCGCTTACGAAAAATCGACTTAAATCCCAAAACAGCACCTGAATTCAAACAGTTTCTTTGGATTCCACATCTGGACACTTCTGACTATGACGTGATATAAGAGACTCGATGCATTAGGGCCGTTTTCCTATTTATATTCTTTACTTTATCTCGAAAATTGTCCGAAAAAGGTGTCCGCCATTTTGTTGCTTTAAATGAGCAAAAACTCATTTTTGTAAGCGGTGATGGAAACCAGTCAAAAGATAAAGAATTGTTGTAGATCATTGCATCGTTATTTTTTCCAAAAGTATCTATTTAAACCCTCCATTAAAACACAAACTTGAACGTTTATCCGAAAAATTCGCGACTGCCCATTTCTGTGAAAATGGTTCAAGTTTGACGCCATGTATCTTTTTAACGCGTAATGATATTGAAAAACGACGAACGGGAACATAAAATTCAATCTTTTTTTTCTTAATATATATGCGAAGTTTCAAAACCCGCACTCAAAAAAACCATTTTTGGCCAGCTTTTTTCGATTCTAGCCCACTGTGCGACGTTGCAATTCTTTTTCTCTGATCGTAGTTCTACCAGCGGCCGCACTAGGCGCTGTCAAAGTGTTGCAAATGTTTTGTACATTCATGGGCAAATTAATTGTGCTATGTGCGGGTTTGCATAAGATTAAGGATAACCAAAAATAATGGTCGCCTACAAATGTGGCAATCTTGTAAAACTCTTGCTCCCCCACCTCTCCTTTGTTTCCTGCCGTTCACTCTGAGGCCCTTTTCACACACAACGGTTTTTGCCGTACGGTCGATAATCCCCACAGCTTATCAACCGTATCACGGCGCAATTCCTTAAGAAGTATATGGAGCCTTTCACACTAGCGACCGTACGGTTTTTTGCCGTCCATCGCCGTGTAGCAGCCGTGTCATCCACTGCCATTATTTTCTTACAATCCAACTAATAATGCTGATTTTTCAGCCAGATTACTACTTCACTAGCTTCGTAAATGTTCGACGGATCATTTGAATTGAGTTCATTCAATTATCGTTTTAAAGTTTGTTGTTCCTGCTATTGCTAAGTGTTTCATCGTCCAACATTTTTGAAACCGCCATTACATTCTTTTGTAGTTTCCTGGTTTCTTTTGACTTTTTCAACACATCTTTTGCCTATATTAACTATGTTTTTATCATTCGCTGTCGAACGTAACCAGTCATCTCTCTCATCATTCCATTCAATCATTCCATTCCTAAAACTTTTTGATTTTTCACGTGAGGAAGAACTTGTCGCGAGACAAATCGAGATAAATGTTTGTTTCGTGATGATATCTTGAAGAGAACTTTACTTCTTGCCTTTTAAAGAGACTGTACACGGTCGCCGTGTAGCAGCCGTATCATCGACTGCAAAGAACGGTGCCGTGACAGATAACGATCGAAGAGATAAGAAATATCACTTTTCAATGAGAAAGAGATTCATCGATCATCCCATGCAGGAAAGTGACTTACAAATCACGTGGTTATTATCAATATTAACCATAAGAAAGGCAGTTGAGTGCATCTTCTGTACTATACCGCTAAAACAGTGGAAAGTATGAATCGTGCTGCAGTTAATAAAAAAGGTGGAAGAAGTATTGTAGGACGTGCCTGCAGATCGAAAAAGAGAAAAATATCCTTGAAAAGGCAGGATATGGGAAAAGAAGAGGAAATAACCAGCACCTCAGCGTAGAATTTAAAAGAAAAATCATCCATCGATATAATTGTTGACCCGTGACAAGGATATAGAATATTGAATTTTATTGCAGTCTTCTCTGCTATCAGTGAATTTGTTGTTTTCTCGAAATAAAAAGAGGAATGAGAGTCAGGAGGATTCAGTGATGATTTCAAACTTACCATTATTTAATATTTGATGAATCATTGTTTTTAGTAAAAAGGCGTCTGACATTTAGTCAATATACCATCGAAATGAAAAATTGGGAATAAAAATATTTGTTTTCATTACCAGAAATGTAGGGAACTTGTCAAACAAAGAAAATTGTGGCGATAAAATGGAATGATGAGAGAGATGACTGGTTACTTTCAAATGCAAATGATAAGAACATAATTAATATAGGCAAAAGATGTGCTAAAAAAGTCAAAAGAAACCAGGAAACTACATGAGAGGGAACAATACAGAAAAGTAAAGTTCACTTCAAGATATCATCATGAAGCAAACTGTAAATGAAAATTACAACATTTATCTCGATTTGTCTCGCGACAAGTTCTTCCTCACGTGAAAAATCAAAAAGTTTTAGGCGACGTGTAAATTATACTGCACGACGAAATTTTTAAAATTACGTTCTAATTAAATAATTTTTTACTAAGATGTGGTTACTCGAAAATTAATCTCATGTGACTTTAATGCATTCAGATGATACCATGAGCAATTGAAGAAAAATTAGCCTTTTGTGTTGGATTTTAAGAATGTAATGGCAGTTTCAAAAATGTTGGACGGTGAAACACTTAGCAATAGCAGGAACATCAAAGTTTAAAGCGAAAATTGAATGAACTCAATTCAAATGATCAGTCGAACATTTACGAAGCTAGTGAAGTAGTAATCTGGCTGAAAAATCAGCATTATTAGTTGGATTATAAGAAAATAATGGCAGTGGATGACACGGCTGCTACACGGCGATGGACGGCAAAAAACCGTACGGTCGCTAGTGTGAAAGGCTCCATATACTTCTTCAGTAATTGCGCCGTGATACGGTTGATAAGCTGTAGGGATTATCGACCGTACGGCAAAAACCGTTGTGTGTGAAAAGGGCCTTAGGCCCTTTAATGATAATTATTAGACTAAACTACAAGACTGTGATAGTGGAAACAGATGAGATTATTATGAGTATGAGAATCTTTTCGATCCATACGTTTCTCTTCGAATTATTAAGTCTCACTCAAGGGGATTATTAAAGCGTCTGCTATAATATTCAGAGAGGTAGATGTGGAACTCTTACTTACTGGATATTTTAATTCGCTACTCGGAGCCTCAAGACATCTAATGAGATTTTTTATACTGGAATGGTATAAAGCACAATATTCTAGAATTAAATGTGAGTACATTTAACCTTTAACCACGTCCGCCATGTGGATTTCAGTATTATTTTTTCACTTTACCTGCCATAAAAAATTTCAACATATTCACTCCTTATATTAAGGGTCAGATGTAAAAAGAGACTTCTTAGTCTCAACCGCACCTTAATAAAGACGTTTTATTATTATTATATTGAGGAGAAAATACTTCTTTTCTCAAAAACTATGATGCTCAACGAAAGTTATGATTTTCTTTGCGCTGAGGAGTGATGGAATACATTGAAATGACGTTCAGAGAAAATTGTTATTAATCATGAAAGAAAAATTTAGAGCTCAATCCTGCGAAGTGAGTTCTTTCAAGGAGAAAGCGAGCATTGTCCATCCCACATTAGATGGACACCGCTGATCCGGCAGTTGAGACCAAGTTGGGTGTTTCCCTGGATTCTTCTATTACTTTCGCCTTTCATTTTCCCATTTTGTTTCCAAGCGGAAGTACCAAGCCCTTTATTTTATCAAATATGGAGACTTCGACATAGGGTTAGCCGTTCCTTCCTTGTCTTGTTTCCTTGCTTCCCCGGCTCTTTTTCTTAACTAAGATTCCTTCTCAGAAATCGAATAGTATGGGAAAAACTAGAATTTCTACTGATACCTTTTATTCCGGTTTCTACGGTGGATTACAGCAAGAAAAGCTTTCTGGCACCCTGGCGCTCTTGGATAAGCTTTGGCATTTCGAAGCTTGCCTCTCTAAATGCGGTTTACGAATTATTTTTGAAATATTAGTTCTTTTCTATCTGCGAAGGAGGAAGGTCGGAGACTCGGGAATATTCAGTTTAACGGCTTCCAGATCCCCAACTTTTTACAAGGTTCTCATTCAGGTATGAGTAATTCGTCTGATTTAGAAAACTGTTGCTAAGCATCGTCAATTGTTGGAACATATTTTAAAAATTGGCTCGCCGGTTGAATATACATCCGATATTTTCTTTTACTTATTATCTTTCTTATTCTTTAATAGTATATATCTTTATATTTATCTATCGTTAGACATGCCTCTGCGACGACGAAACCAGGTAGTGGGAATTGAGTGGGGTGAAAGGGTACTCAGCTTAAAAGAAAAAGGATTTTTTTATGAAAATGAGGATTGACGAAAACGGAGAACGCATTATAGCCAAGGAATAATAAAATTATCAGCTTGCTATGAAGTGTCGTATCCCCCCCTTTGGCGACACGGCATAAATAAGGGAGGGAAGAGAAAATGAATGAATGACGAACGCCATTACAGGTTAAGCCTGATTTATTACACTAACGAAAATGGGCGGCGGTTGGGCTCACGGTTTGCTCGGACTAGTCGCGGGGGTCCTAATCGGCTGCGCACTTCCCGACGTCCGGGATGGAATTGAGGGAGCCCGGGTATTCCGTACGTCCACGGGGAGCTAACGGAATACCGGGGGGAAAGGGTGCGGCCATCGAGGCGTCCACGGGGAGCAGCCTGCGATGCCGGGGGAAAGGATGCAGTCTCCGACCGTCCACGAGGAGCTGGCTGTTGACTGCAGGGAAAGGGAAGGGAAGGTGCAGAGTTGGAAAATGCACAGCCTTATATACCCAATATTTAGAAAGTGGCAGGGTGGTGGAAGGGGTGGGTGCCGCTGACCATGTGTGACCCTGACCATGTCACCATGTGACCCACACGTGTCCTCCGCGTGGGTGGGTCAGTTGCACCCTTGCAGCCCTCCACGCTTTAAATACGCGTTATGCGGTTGACCCGCGCTTCCGAGCTTTTCCGAGAATTCTTCCAACCGCCTTCCAATATACACAATTTAAAAAGTGGAAATTAGGCCCTGGCCTCAACTGCCCTCCAACATCACCCTGGCAGCAATTGAGACCAGGGGTTGGAAAAAAGTTAGACACACAAGTAACATAGAAAAATAAAATGAAAAATGTTCACACTTCAAGAAATAAAAAAATAGTTCACCCTTAATAAAAATAATTCACTCTTAATGGTCCATTGTCCAAGTCCTCTGTCTCGATAATCACAGGTCACTGCATACACTACATTCAAAAATTATCAAAAGAAAATTCACATAACAATATTTTTTTCACTAAGGTTCACCCGAATACCCTACACACACACACATCACTCGCTGCGCACCTGCCTTTGGTATTAGTTCGTGCTCCCAAGAGTCCACTTTCATCTCCGAGAAGATCTCCGTTCTCTCCTCGCTGATGGACCCTCCTTTTTCCGCCGTCTGATTCCGCTCTCTCCGCGTTGCCTACGTCACCTTCCTAGGCGCGCGGTCTGCTTCCCTCCTCCGAGTGGGCGAAGACGCTGCAACCCCTCGATGCGTCGGTTGGGGCGCTCCGTGTCCTCCGCGGAGTGTTGTGCCGGTCTCGCCTCCTTCCTTTTTTCCCTCTCTTCCCCAATCTCCATCAAATTTTCTCTTCTTCTCTGTCGCTCGTCTCTTTTCCGGGTCCACGGATTTCGCTTTTACAAGGTTGCCACATTTGTAGGAGACCCTTATTTTTGGTTATCCTTAATCTTATGCAAACCCGCACATTTTACGATTATTTTGTTTATGACAGCACTTTCCAGTTTCCAAAATAATACGAAGTTCTCCTCCAGGAGATTTAAACCCCACTGGATTTAAATAATGTCTAATAAGTAATGTACAGTCCTAAAATAAAAATCGAACGGTGTAGTCCGTGGTGCATAAGATTGAGGGGTTTCAAATCTCAGGATTTACCCCTTCCTTCTATTACCTCTTGGGCCGGGGCGTACTCATGTGCCTACGAGGGAGAAAGCGAAGGAAGGCCTGGATTTTGAAACCCCTCACCACGGAATGCACCGTTCGATTTTTATTTGGAGAACTGTACAGTATTTGTGGAATGGAAGTATAAAGAAACAGTTGCATTAGAATCTATCAGTAAAGGTTTTTTGGGGCCTATTTGGGTCCTTAAAGATCTTTTATCTTCTGCATTAAAAGCAACGTAAATCATATTATCAATAACATTAAATCCATACATTTAAAATCCTTGAGCTATATTTATTAGTAGTTACTATCCAAACGTTATAAATATCGTTCCTGGTTCATTTTCATGGAATATATACCTATGTACAAACCATTAAGTGATCAGCTTCAAGGTTCGGAGGGTCTCGAATCCGTATATTTGCTTCTAAATTCTTTGGAGAGGATAATTTCACTTCTATACAAATAGCATTACTAATTTAATGCTACATCTATTTTCCCCGTAGAGAATCAAGGGACAATTCTGCTAGTAATATCTTAATATATCCTAATATTTCCTGCTCCCTTTTATTTTAGCTATAGCATCTCTATTCTTAAATATCAGCAACTCGATCTACTTTATAACATACATCAAGCACAGTTGCATAGGGACGCAATTGACCCAATCGGGGTTCGATTCCCGAAGTCCTGGGATTTTTCCTGGGTGCACCTATTTCTTAAACCCTCGGAAGGTCATTTTGGAAAGATCTCTCCTGAATAAATAAAATAAAATCAATCTTTATATAACTGAAACAATGATTTATTTACAACGATAACAGTGTGCAGAATTGATGCAATCAGTGATCCTCTCCATAAGCGCTCACATAATGAGTAGGGCCGGAGTAACTGCCGAAAGCACTGTTGCCATACTCCTTCAAGTAGCCATCATATCCTCCGTCGTGGCCCTCATAAGTGATGTGGTGATGGTGCTCCTCGGGCGGCTTATGGTGCACGTATACCACTTTCTTCTCGTGGTGCAGCTCGTTGATTATGTGAGGTACGTGCACCCTTATATGGACGCTGCAAACATACATGTTATATATATAGATACACATGAGTTTAGGAGTCAGGCAGGGATGCTGTCTTTCGCCATGTTTGTTCAACAGACAAATTACTGTCAGAAGCTCTGGAAGACACAGTTGGGGTAAAAGTTGGAGGAGAGAGAATAAAATCCATCAAATACGCGGATGATCAGGCAATCATAGCAAACAATCAAGAAGAACTTCAAAATATGATGGAAAGGATATGGAATAAGAGTGAAGAATATGGAATGAGGATAAATATAAGGAAAACAAAAGTAATGAGGATATCCAAGTCAGAAGGACCCTTAAATATATGGTTAGCAGAAGAAGAGCTAACACAAGTAAGTTCATTCCAGTATTTAGGAAGTTTAATTGGACAAAATGGTAGTTGCACAGCAGAAATAAAAAGCAGAATTGGGCAAGGAAAAGTAGCATTCAATAAAATTAAAAAAACTGCTAACAGCAAAGAAAATCAATGTGGCTACTAGAAAAAGATTTGCGAAATGCTTCATATGGAGCATTGTACTGTATGGAGCCGAAACGTGGACCTTGAAAAAGAGAGAAGAAAAGTACATAGAAAGCTTTGAAACATGGCTTTGGCGAAGACTGGAAAAGATTAGTTGGAAAGATAAAATTAGTAATGAAGAGGTACTGAGGAGGATTGGGGAAGAAAGAAATATTCTAAAAAAATTAGAAAAAGGAAGGCAAATTGGATAGGACACATTTTAAGGAGGAACGGAATACAGAAAGTGATAATAGAAGGGAAGAGAGGATGAGGAAGGATGGAATGCTAACAGACATCAAAGAAGACAGGAAATATGTCAAGATGAAGAGAGATACCCAAGACAGAATTATGTGGAGGCAAAAGTTTCGTTGAAACCCGTCAAAGGACTCAACGAACAAAGAAGAAGAAGAGTAAAAGTTTCTTGCATATTGCAAGCTAATCGGTGAATATTTTTATGAAATTAAATTATTATTTATATTAAATATTTAGAATGAAAATAATGCCCAGGAGTCTAACCAAGGACTATTCAGGAAACGATAAACTGCGTTTTCAAATCATATTCATAATAGCTGTTCGCATGCCGAAATATAAATTTCTATCTTATCGGGAAGTGCTTCATAAAAATATTTGCAGCATTCATCATACATTTTAAACGGGAGCATAGACTGGAGTCGAACCCTAAACCGTTTACAAAGATGCGATTCTAATTGGTAAGGGAATCTTAAACCGTATCCAGTTCGATATAATATGGTCCCCAAACGAAATTCCGTATTTCCCATTTAATTGTACGGTAGAATGCAAATGGTCCTCTAACCAAGGACCATCAAGGAAGCCACTTTTGTAAAACAAATTCATGTCGCTTTACGGACTTTTATCTTCTGTGGAAATATCTCATAGAAATAATTGAAATTGCCGCCGTACATATCGAATTGTAAAATCATGATCGCTTGAAGTCGTACCCTTTTTTGAAGTCATACAAGAACACTGAACTAAACTTTCAAGAACAAATCATATCGGGAAGTTATTTGGATTCTCCATTTAAATGTACGGTATAATCGAATTAAAGCCCTGGCGTCGACCATCAGGGAAACAATTTCACGGCTGCCGTTCGCATATCATAAAAAATATTGAAATTCCCCGCCGTACATTTCTTACGGGAGACCGCCTGGATTCGAACCCAGAACTCATTAGTGAAAGAAAAATGCATAGCTACTTCCCCGGATATACATATCATATATCTCCTTCTCTATTAGAAATGATAATTTGGGATGGGACAATCGATTGACTATACAATAGTTATTCGATTGTTTTGGCATCTATTCGACTTTTTCATTCGAATGTAAATATCACTGATTATTCTTTTATAGTAATTCTTTACCAACCTTCATCCTAACTATTTTTCATTATAACAAAAAGGTTGTAATTTCCACTGTTTTTATTCGGCTTCGATCATCATCAGGCTAGGGTGAGTAGGGAATAGAAGTGGGAGTGAGAATACTTCAAATATTTACGATGGTGTTCCACTAAGTTCGGCCAGAACATCTTGATTTTATAATCTGGGAACATATAATTTATATTAAAAATTTTATTTCCATTTAGACGATATTAGTATAAACTATTATTACGGCAATATTTTCATGTCTTTAATTTTGTAATCTTCAGTAGTTATTCTTCGGTAGAATAGTTCGAATAAAGCTTTTCGATTTTTCACTCCATCCTAACCGAATAGATCTACTCGATTGTTCAGAGTGGATATTCCTCAATCGTATAAAACCGAATGGATATTCCTCAATCGTATAAAGGCGTTGAAGAGGATGAAATTGGTATCGTACTATTTAGGCCGGAGTAAGCAGAGCGAAGACACACAAACAGAGAGAACCACAGAATGAAATCAGAGGGCATCATCTTACACGCACATCCTTCAAAAACAAATAAATCAGACCTACAGCGATGAGAATTCTTAATGAAAAGTGCTTCGGCACACACGCTGGGGTTAATCACGCGTTTCCAACAATCGAATTCATTCATTCAAGACCACCTGGAGTCGAACCTTTTTATAAGATGCTTTTGTATGTTTCGGTGAGGGCATCGGAATGAAATTAGACGGAAACTTTGGAAACGGTCTCATTTCATCTTATATTCATATGCAGTTGTCTAACGGGCTCTGAGTTCGACACCATACGGTCTGAATTGTTCCTAAATTTCTCATATGAAATATTAGGCGGGAAATTCATATATTTTTATGAGGTTTTCCCGAAATGATAGAAATCCGCAAACCGGCATGTAAACAGCAGCCGTGAATTTGTTTTACAAAAGTAGTATATCTGTCCCGTGTTGGTCCTTGGTTCGACGCAAGGGGACCATTTGCATTCTACAATACATTTAAAAGGGTAATACGCAATTTCGTTTGGAGTATATGTTATCACATTGATATTTTGGATACGGGTAAAGATGCCAATTTGAAATATGCAGTGTTTTCTACATCTACCTGCAAGCCGGCGTGTGGCAGGGGGTGCAAGCACCATGACTACTTTTTTGTCGATTATTTTTGCGTATTGTTCTCGGAAAAAATGAATTCTTGAATCGACTTGTTCTAGCATCTATTTCTCTAATCTTTCTCGCAGTCTCAGAATGGCCTATGTAACAAGGAGGGCGCATAATATCGGCTACATCTTCTATGAATTCTATTAATGAAGTGAACAGGAAGATTAAAGTGGGCTTCGGAAGAAATGCGAATATTATGAACTCAAAAATACCAATGGTCTTAAAAAGTTAAGTTCTTATCCAATGTGTTTCTCCAGTGTTCTACACGTACATACGTACCCTGCAAGCCGCCTTTCGGCGTATGGCTGGGGGAGCTCCATGACTCTACTTTCTTAGTCGATTATTATCGCGTATCGTTCACGGAAAAAATGAATTCTTGAATCAACTGGTTCTAGCATCTATTTCTCTGATCTTTCTCGCAGTATCAGAATGGCCTATGTAACAAGGAGGGCGCATAATATCGGCTTCATCTTCTATGAATGTGCTCTGTCTGAATTTATCTTGTAATTTAAATCTCTGATTGAGCCTTCTATCTTCCAAAGATTCCCATCCTGCCTCATGAGTAACACTTACCGATTTATCATAGAAATTTTTTACAAAGCGTATTGCCTTTCGTTGTATCTTTTCTATCTTTCGAATATAACAATTTCCAGCCCATACATCGCATGCGTACTCGAGGTGAGGCCTAACTGACACAAAGTAACATTGCTCGTGGAATTTTTCTTCGCTTTTACCGACTATTCTTTTGACGAAGCCTAATTCCTTAGCCCCTTTGAGTTCGCCCACATATATTACGGATGTGGGTACCCCAAGTTAAGTTATTCGTTATTTCAAGATATTTCACTCTTGGCAATGTTTTCTCTCGAAGGCTATACGAATTATTACTGGCAAAGGATTTCCTTGCGAACTACCGAACATATGTCTAGGTTGAGCTCCGATTGCCAGTCGTCGCACTAATTAAAAAATTATTTTGAGGCACTTCTCGGTAGGATAGAGAATTTTGCAATGCATTTCATGGGGGAGAAAAAGGATATAATTCGATGGATCATCTTTTACGCTCTTGTTTAAAATTGGAATAACATTCGCAATTTTCCAATCTTACGGGAGATTACCTTCGCTCATAGATTTTTCAAATATTACTTTATGAAAAGGGCCTACGCTCTCTGCTAATTCTTATAATACCCGAGGTGATTTGTCATCAGGAAAAGGAGCTTTATTTGGCTTAATCTGCCATAAAAGTTTAATAATTCCGTCTTCCCTGAATGTGATATTTGACATTGTTTTTTTTTTGATTGATTTTGACACTGCTTTTTCAACTTCTGGTAGGGTGCCTAATATAATATCGGAAGTAAATACGCTGGGGAAATATTCATTTAAGATATTCGCTTTTTTCTTAGAATCGTTAATTACATTGCCACTGTTATCTTTTAACGAACTTACGGTTTGAACTTTACCTTGGACCTCACGCACGTACGACGAAAAAGCTTTTGGGTCCTCTTCTAAGTATTCGTATATATTCGTATATAACTTTCTTTTTAAATTTACGTAGAGCATCACGCATGTTTCGTTTTGTTTTTGCATGTTTATATTCGCCCTCTATATGATCCGTGATTATATAGTTTGGAAGCCTCTTGGCGGTTTTCAAATGCAATCGTCTTTCTTTCTTTAATGCTTTCTCTCTGCTAGGTCTCAGTGTTATCTTACGAAGCAGTTCTGGGTTCGATTCCTGGCGGTCTTAATCGTCCCTTAAGAAATGCATGATGGAGATTGCAAATATTTTTATAAGGAACTTCCTGAGAAGATAAAAATCAATATTTCGGTATGTGAGTAGTAGTCATGAATATGTTTGGAAAACACAGTTTACCGATTCCCTGGTGGTCCTTGGTTCGACGCAAGTCGACCATTTTCTACATTTAAATGGAAATCGCGTTTCCAGATCGATATCTGCAGACCCCCCAGTGCTTCTATTTCTAAACACCTTTTTCCTTACATTTAGAAATTTAGCCTTTTTAGCGTCTAAAGATGGATATGTTTTCCAACTTTCCTCAAGCTTTCAACTATTTTATATGAAATCTCTTGGATTTATAAATTATTTTCGTAAGGCTTACCCTGCTTTCAGCCTCGATTCTCGGGATGGATCCTTCCTATCCGTCTCCATAAGACCCTTTTTGAGCTTTTTTGAACATAATACTAAAATGTATTTAGTAAGGGAATGATAAGGGATGATGAACATGCATGGCAAGAATTTTTCCCTTTTCTGAGATATTGGTTTGGGTCTAGGGGCATGTGAGATCGAGGGTAAGTTTTAGGAAAATATAAGTCAACGAAATTTCACATAAAATAGTTGAAAGTTTGAGGAAAGTTGGAAAAAATATCCATCTCCATACACTGAAAACATTTCTAAATGTAAGGGAAAGGGTATTTTCCTCAAAATAGCGTGTGTTGTGTGCCATACACTCATGTTAAATAAATTGACGCGAGCACTGTAGACTACCATGGGTTCGTTAAATCGTCTGCATTTAACAGTGTTATTCTTAATTCCTGTTGAATGCAATTGAAAACTGAAAAAAAGGCAAAATGTTCAGAGACGCCAATCAGCAAAGCGGAAGCGAAAGTTGGTTGAGCGATTTCTGTTTGATAAATTGAATCAAACTAATTAAAATTGAATCAAACTAATTTAAATTGAATCAAACTAATTTAAAAAATCGACTATTATAAAGAAAAGTGTCCGTTGCTCTGGTTACTGATGCAAGACTTAAAATTCATATCAAAAGAATCTTTTGAGTAATCAAGCAATGCCACATATATAGGACAGAATGTAGGTAATTATTGAACAGTTTTATTTGACACCTAAATGCGATTAAGCTAGTTAAATTATAGAAAATGAGAATATTACAGGGTGTCTTTAAAATAAACTTTATAAATGCTAATATTTACATCTTCAAATGAAAGGCGCAAAGTGTCTCCAAATAAAATTCCATTAACAAGTGACAATCGGAGCAGCCATTATCAGGTGACATAAAATTCCGGAAGAAAAACCACTGAATTGGAGGGTAATTAAATTGAAGTGAGAGGAGTGGGAAATTAACTCAAGGCAAAATGTGGTTAATTATTAATGGCTAAATATTATATGTTTTTGCATCTTAAATTACTGAATATATTCCACATACTGCTCTTTTCCGCCGAAAGATGGACTCGCGATCGTCCAAGAAGTCGCAATCGCCAAGAAGATAAATATCTGAAAAACAAAAAAAGAACAGTTAGGTTATGCGATAAATCAATCTGATCATTACCTTGTTTACTTTTACATTCGTAAATAATATATGAACATCGATAAATATATTTTCTAATTCATCACTGTATTCCTGACATTTTGAAACCTTCGTTAACTGCGATTTTCTCAATAATTCTCTTGAGTACTCGAATTAATTCTTTTAATTGGAATTCTATGAATAATGATAACAGAATTTGATGTTATATAGAACGAAAGCCTAAGCGAGAGCCCAGCGCAGTCTTTCAGTTTTCGAGAAATTCGTATTCGGAAAATATAAATAAATAATTAAAATGACTGATGAATGGTGGCGTATATTGTTCATAAATGTGCGTATTCACGGTGCGAGTTATCTATAAGCTATTTAAGTTATCTTCTATGAGCTCACATTTTCACCTATAAAAGAAAGTATTTTTCTGCATCTCGTCCACTTCCTAACATATTCATTATACTAGAATATCTAAATATTTTAGTAATCATCGCTGCTTTTTTATGAACGCTGCTGACAAATCATGGTGATCTTAATCAAAAGTACTGTTAACATTGTATTTGGAATTTCATTGAATTCAGTGTTAACTTAAGTCAAGTCACTTATCTTTCATGTTTGGGACTGCTTTTTTTACAGCGTAACAATCCGGCGATAGGTTTGTAAACATTTCCACCAATAATTGTAACCGTATTGCTTTCGTTCCTCCGCTGTCTTCGTCGATTTACTAACACAATTGGGAGAAAACAGCTTCGAGAAAGGGTTGTCGAGAAGAATGGTGGACCCGCAGATCTTTTCGGCAGAAGAGTCCTATTATAGCGGACACTGCCATAAAAGTGAGAACAAAGCGACGTTGAGCAGAAAAATCGAAAGAGATGCTGCTGTAGAACAAAATATTCTTATAATGTCGCATATGTTTGCTTAAGCCAAAGCTGTTCTAATGGAGTTTCCTTATTTGGAATATTATTGTTTAATATTTGTCCTCATCGATATCGCATATTAATTATGATGAGAACTCCCTTTTGAGCTCGCTTTGATACAAGTCGTCTTCCCTTTGAAGTCGTAAATTGGATGAAAACATTTGCGATGCAAAAGGGTCGGTACAATATTGAGTAAAAGTAAAACTTCTCCGTGGCATCTTCAGTAGAATACGAGGATCGATATGCTGAAATGATAAAATCGAATAAATACATATATATTTGAACATTGATTGCATCATTTGTGAATGACAGAAAATGAACCAATAAAAAGAATCTGATAAAAAAATGACTTGTGCTAGATGAAGAATGCTGGTGAAATTAATTTCTCCCGGAAATCACAATAAACATGAAGCAAATACGTAATGATATCTTGAACGATTCCTCGCACATTCCATTAAGAAAACAAACGTCATCTTCTTATCGTCATTCATTGTTTAACAATGATTTGTTTCATATTGTCAGTTTTCCTGTAGGAGTTAGGCCTCTTGGTTGACATTTTTTGAAATGGTATTTGAGCGATTTTATTCGTAAGGAACTTTCCTTTTCTATTGGAAAATCGCAAAAACAGCAAATGAGGATACAAACTCCGCACTTACTGATAGTTCAAGAGAGTCTTCAAAATTTAAATATGCTTCAAGTAGAATTTCATCTGTAGAATATGATACTATAGAGAGAGAAACCGTTAATGGATATCTCAATCTTTCCCCCGAAATAGATTTATAATTTCATTAATTGGTAAAATTTCATCTGTGAGAAGTTTGAAAATATAGTAGAACTTGTAAACATGTGAAAAATGCAAGAAATCAGCTTTCTCTTCTAAGCCAACTCATTGAAAGTCGTGAGACACTTTCAAAACTCACTCGTTTTAAACATTCGTTCGTGAATTAATTTCATATCATTGTATCAGTATTATTGAAAACAATTTTGAGTATTTTTTGCTACTTCTGATGTCAAAAGGTACAGTGATCTCATCTCCTTTGTTGTGAAATCTATAATAATAACAATAATACAACGGACTTATTAGCGCGAGAGCCTCTCCTTTCTCATATGAAGAAAAATAGGGAAAAGAGCTAATTTATGGGTTTATAAAGCTAGGTTTGCATTTAGGAAAAAAATACAGCACAGCAGTAAAACACCCGCAAGAACGGGTGTGTGAAATACCTGCGAAATCTACAGATAGTTAACTATATTTTAACGAAAAGGCAGGTTAAAGCATCTTAAGCCGAAATAAAACAGCATATGTGCACTTTACATAGATAATTCAACTCGAAAAACGTTTTCTTACAATATAAACTGAAAAAAAGTTAGAGGGACAAAAACGTAGGTTACAATATATTTTAGTATGAAAAACAGCTCAAATGAATTAAGAACTAAAGAATTCAATTTTAGTAGGCAGTTTTGTGAGTGTTCGTTGATAAATTAATAAATTTTTCAGGAAACTAAGCAATAAAAACATAGAAATATACGTAATTGTCATTATTAATAAGGTTCTCCGAGGAATAGTATGATTTATGAGAATCGATTTTTCTATTTATTTCTATCGATTCTGCAACGGAAGATATAGATAATTAAGACTGTTTTCATATGATACTCACCGCTCATCTCATTAAATGTCTATACATTTTTAATAAGAATAGCTGTGGATTCTCGTCTATTACTTCTTTAGAATTACATAGTCACAATGAATCTTCCGGCAATGTTAGTTTGATAAGTAAATAAATGGAATCTCACACAAACAATATCAGTAACACATAAAAAGTTAATAAAAATTTAGTCGATCATTTTTCGAATTTCCACAAAATGAGTGATGGAAAGAATGTGAAAGTGTAGAAAATAAAAACATCATCCTATTTCGAAAACACCGTCGTAATCCTCAGAAATTGTTGAATGAAACGTAGAGATCGTGAAAGGGCTATTCATTTGTGGATTCGATTCTAACAAAGCAAAGCGTTCGTTTATGAAACTTTATAATTTTGATATCGCATTCAATGTGGGAATGAAAATGATGAAGAGGAAATTTCCGAGGTAAAAATAAATTCAGACACGATTCGTTGAACTAGGAAGTATTTAGAGTTGGTAATAACGATCGATTTTGACAAAAAAAGTAAATTTGGTGGATGAAAACATTAGAAATTCTTAAATGTCGTAGTGAATGAGGGTGAAAAATGTAATGCGTCTTTCTTCTCCGATCGGATTATTTTCCATCACTTTGTTAAGAAGCCAACGGCAATCCATCATTTGCAGTACTTTAATGTGTCACATTCATTAAATATTTCATTATTTTTAAACTACTAAAAAATTAAAATTAGATACGGAAGAAAGGTAGCTTCTTGAGTAAATAAAAATGAAATGAGTTGTTAAACATTTTAAATCGGCAATTTTAAGGAGAATCCGGACAACGCACGATGCTCACAATCGCAATTAAAGTCTTTCGTTAACTAAGGAGACTTAAATCCGCATGTAATGAAAATAAACTCCGATTTACTTCTCCGCTATGAATTAAATGTAGTTCAATATAAAATAGCGCTATACTCCTCCATGGAGGTAACAAACCTCTGTTCCTCTTAGGAAAAATAAATTAGCTATGGAAAATTGGCAAGTTTATTAAACACGATTCTTAATTCATTTCATTCCTAATCCACATATGAGCACGACTTACACTAAACTGATCGCGTTTTGAGTAGTGTTTTAAATATACATATTATTCATTGTATTACGGAGTTCTACACATTAAGAAAAATTCGCCCATCACCTGCCTCAAACTTTAAATTTCAATTGTCAGCAAAGAAGGCATTCTAAAACACCATCACTTGAAGACACAGAATTCCTTTCCTCATTACATTTCTATGAAAAGCAGCAAAAATAATACTTAGATAAAAAATTTCGCATAATGGCCTCACTCATACCTCTGCACAATCTCTAACGATTGCAAATGAATGCCCCAAAAATGCATTTATCGTGAAATCGATATAAATGCATTTATCCTTAACATACGGAGAAAAACCGTTGGAAATGATTTCATTCATCTGCGGTAAATAGGAATGGAACTGACCTTTGAATCCATGTTGTGGCGCCGGTGAGTGTGCTCAAGGTGAGTTGTGCAGTGCGTTTTATAGGCAGAGAGAGTGCTCCTCTCTCTTCTGCACTCTTTTCATTTGTGCTGATTTCTCCGTTATCTTCCCAAATTAATCATTCTGCGTGCTTCTCCGCGTGCTTCCAAGTAACACATTTTAAACGTTAATCTGAATCTGCGGAAAATTGCCATCCATAAACACGACGTATTACAGCAGCTGAAGCACAGCGGAGCGCATTTCCAATACAGGATCGATTCCATTAACTCTTCGGGTGAACGTCCATTATGCCAGACTCATTTTTCTTCCGTTTCTACTTTTGCTTACCCTCTTTTTCTCCTCCTTTTACTCCTGTATTTACTTCCACTACGAATTCCGAAAGAATTTGATCGGGAAAATCGTTATAATATTAAGATGTATACGTGATATTCGCATCTTAGGCATTTTATACTTTTTCCCCGAATAATATGTTTTTCTTGTCGAAAATGAACACTAAATCAGACATTCTTCAAACATACGTGAGAAAACAAAGGCTCCTCGTATCTGGTTACATTCAGTTTCAATGAAATACAACTCTTCATAACTTCAACAGAATGTATTTTTCGAAATCGGCAACTAGTTTCGTCGATGCATCGACATCCTCCGATTTATCGACTAGTTGCCAATTTCGAAAAATACATTCTGTTGAAGTTATGAAGAGTTGTATTTCATTTAGTATGGCTTCCACAAATTTGAGCTTAATCGTATCAGATTCATCTGATTTTCAACTTCAATTGGAACAGCTCTTATTGATATTCAACTGTTCTACTACCGTGATCTGTATCTATTTGTAGCATGTTTTAAATGTTATTAGCACATTATGATGTGACGATTTTCGGGAAGTGATTGTCACTAGTGCTAGTTTCCCTAGCGATTCTTCAGCTAATCCAAAGTAAATGAATAATTAAATTTATACGCGGTATTCCAACCTCTTTGGCTTTCTTTATTTAACATAAACCGTTTGTTTCCATTATTGGAGATTATCATAGAATATTAATTAAAAGGATTATTTCGGGAATTCTGTTTCTCTATTCCAAACAAATTTTCTCCATCTCCTCTGCTTTCGAATGCTGTTTAATTTTTAAATCGAAATGCGCGGATCCCAAGTATTCAATCAATTGCGTGCAATTTTATGTCCGTAAATTTAATTGTTCAATTTACATCCGTGAATTATTATTGTAGGCAAAATTGAAGATTTTGGCATTAATTCAAACGCAGTCTAACTTGATTTTCTTACTCGAAGCGATCGGAAGCTCTCCTTTCCATTTGGAATTCGATTTCTTGGCAATTTCAAACTATACACTTTCCTCGCTTCTGATACTCTTCTCCCAAGATGCATCACAACCTGTTCGTTCGCCTTATCCAATGGACGTCCTCTTCCTAATTTGTTATCTCTTTGCTAAATTTTGTGAGAATAAAACGAAGAGTTCATGAAGAAGATCCCTCATCAGACCAACTCCGAGATCTTATCTCTTTTTTCTCAAGGCAGATTGAAAATTTGCTTTCTTTGTTTCCTTTCGCCTCAAACAACTACAAAAAGTCTGCTGTGTGTAGTCTTAGCCCTCTCACCACTGCTGTTCGTTATCATTCCCAAATTGTCTATCCGGTAATAATCGTCTTCATGTTGAGTGAAAATGACCAAAATTAGGTTACGCTCTCTGCGTGAGAAGCTGACCAAAAATATAAGTAAAAAAAACACACAACTCAGTCATCCCGCTTAGAACGATGTTTTCGCTTAACCGGGCTCTAAAAAGGGCTGTTGTTTGCGTGTGAGTGAAATAGGATTGTCCGTTCGAAATATTCTCATCTAAATAAATATCCACCAATTGTCTGCCCCTTTCAATCGATTCACAGCGCCGATTTGTTTTTTAGGAAAAAAATATCTTCTGAAAAGTCAACTTTGTTAAGTTAGAATTCGATTTCACGAATAATAAGTTAGTGTTACTAGTGAAAGAGTATGTTAGTACGAATTGAGAATAGTTTCATGAACGATTTTCTTCTATTTTAAGAATTCTTTCGTCGAATCAAAAGCATAATGGCATAGAAAGAGAATGTTGCAATAGACGTAAGACTCGATCATCGAAGTTTTAATTTTTAGTGATCCCTTCTCGGTCCGCCTATAAATTATTCTTAGTATCTCGAAACGTAGAAATTTGTCGACAGGGGAATGGGTGTTCTCAAAATGACATGAAAATTTTCGTCTTTTTCATCCGAAATCTCGAAATTTTGGTCCAGTACAATATTTCGCAACCAGAATAAATAATAATAAGAGTCTTTATTCCCTCTTTGGATACTCTTCTCCATCTCCATTTAATTATCGAAAAGAAGTCTCCAATGGATTAAAATCAGCGTCCATTTCTTGCGCTCGTCTGATTGATTGCTTATGTTAACCGAATATGTAATCAGCTGAGAGAGAGAGAATAAGCATACCTTGCTGCAAATGTATAATGATAACCAACGTTTTCAGTGTCTACTACAACTTAAGATAATAAAAGTCACGATGTTTCATATCTCAAAGTCTCTCATTGAGATCTTGATGATATTAGCAATTATATCTAGACTTACAACCCTCTTTATATTATTTTAAAGGTACATTTTTGGTGACCGGAACTTCCCTTTTTACTCCACCAATACATGTAAATGAATGACAATTGAAAGAAAGGTTTTCAGGTTCCTATATATATCCCATAGAGATATCAATTCATGTTCTTAATATGATTGAATAATATGATATGATTCGCAGTTAACATCACAGTCTCCATGAACGAAGACCTCGACGTCGTACGTAACTATAAATAATAATTTAATAAACCGATATAAAAGTGCAACTTTTGAAAGCAGAAAGACAGTCACAGAAACATGAGCACTGCTAAATGCAAAATGTGTATCTCACTTTTGCCCGGTATTATAAATTTATGCTTAATATTCACTTAATCTAAAATGGAATTTAAACTAAAGTGATGTTTGACGGAATGTTGTGTATTTTCAAATTGTTTATATCCCTGTCTAGGTAGGTACCATTTTGAATAGGAGATTCCTTGAATAAGTATAATTATATACCCGTCGTTCATTGCCCATCTTTCATTAATTGAATAACTCTGATTCAGTGAATGGATAAGATGCCATTTCGCTGCAGACGAGTAGTAGTTATTTTTATATTTTTGTGGGAAAAGAAAAATCTAGGAAATAAATAAGTAACATGGATGAAGAAGGTATATTTTGTTGTTTTATCTTGGCTATACACGCTTAGCCTGAAGCTTTAAGTGAAAAATCATTACCGGTATACAGACAGTTTACGTAAAGCTATTAGTAATGTTATGATTTTGGTCTAAATTCATGATCTAGTTAATGCATTGAGTGAATTGAGGTATTCGTTATAAAATCAATTGCATATATCGTTATAGTGATGACGCGTACTATTCATTATTATATTGCTAAAAGAAAGTTTTCAAAGCATTTATGGCATTTAATATAATATAAAAATCTCTCTTAGGGATTCGTTTAGGTTCAAATGGTAAGGCATTAAAAAACGTAAGACATTGAATTTGTCCATAAAGTTTCGTTACTGGATGTGTAGATAACGATATATATCGCTACAATAGAGGTATATTGAAATGGACACAGTATATGAAGGCGTGTATTTTTAGGTATGTTTTTGTGTATTCGTTTGTAGTGATTAGAGTGTTTGTTGAAATGTATTTGCATGGGGAAATTGAGTAACAGTGTTCGTCTGCAAAATTTTCGCACGGGGAAACTTTATTGCCATCCTCTTCACAAGTGCTCCTTCAATTACGTTTCTTCTTTTTCATTAATCAGCTGGTACCATTTTCTCAGCCAATTGAGAAAAATCTAAACCGAATGCGCAAATTTTTTGAATTTCTTTTGCTCTCTATTCCGCTGATCTGATATGATTTTGGTTGAACTATGCTTGAAATTGCAATCTTTTCTAATATGAATTTCATTTTATGATTGCTTGGACAGCACTTTGGCTTCGAATCGAAGCCTGAACCCACCGGTGCGGCGACGCAGCCGGATACGCTTTTATGACGGTACCTGGTCCTTCCTCTGCGTTCGTCACGTACTCAAATGCAATGGTTTCATATGTGGCCGACCCAACCAACGCGGAAAGTGCCGTCCGGCGGATTAGTTCAAGGGATTAGTTAAGCGTTTTCGCTGCGGCAAATATGCCGCACGGCTACGAACTGTGCATGCACAATTTTTCGATTTGCCGCAGCCCGTTTGCAATCAAATATTGTCGTTATTTTGATAAATTCCCTCAGAAGGATGCTTGTACACGATACCTTAACAATATCTGTACACCGTGCAAAGTTTTCAGAACAGTCAAAGCGATAGTACTCCGTAGAATATCGTCCCCGTAAAGTACTGCAAAAATGATACGCACGATGTGTTTTCAGCATACAAGAGACTGTTTTCAGCCAAGAGTTGTATAGTTTCGATAAGTTTTGTCGGAAGACGTTCAAAATTTGCAATAAAAATTCTTGAGACAGAATGTTTAATTTATTTATGTCAAGCATATTTACTTCACTTAATTGTCTGTTTCCTCAATCTAATATATGCGGCAATTAAAGTAACAGGTGTGTTATATATACTCCCTGCGCAGATAATAGGCTACTTCTTATTTACCTAAAGGTCCCCAGTTCGAACCCAGACAATAAAAACCGTTCTCGTAATAAATGCACGCAAACCTCACTTTTATCGGTTGCAGATTACATTTCCTTTGCAAAATTAAATTAGAAATAATAGTCGTTCGAAATCGAAACTAGCACCAAAAGAAATAAAATATGTTAATAGGAGCCATGAATATTCTGAAATTTTAACATTTGCAGTTACGAACAATTTGCAGGATCGGTTTACAGGTGATTGCAGGTAACAACCATTTATTAGTTTCTTTCGATCCCAGGCGGGCCAAAGAGTAATCTAACGTAATAAAAGCAAATGGACTACATTCTAATAGTTTTCAGGCTATATTTCTATAGAAAATTATTATTTAAAAGAACCATCGCACAAGTTTGATAAAAGTTTATTAAGAAGTATATTTAATCAAGACTCGTCGTTATTCTCGGTTTCATAATTATCTCTGTTGAGAGTTAAGAGAAATTCAATTAGAAATGTTTAAATTATTAATCTTTCTACTCTAATGTTTAAAATATTTATCTTGCGACTAATTTTTCAGCCAAATATCGCATTGACATTGAGTTATAAAACATATTTGTAAAATTTAATGATACATTTGGAGTAACTTGAAGATATTTTTAGGGAAAATTAACTGAGTTTAGTTGGTTATAAATTGCATTATTGTGAAGATGTTATAAAATTATATTCAGAAAGCTATGTATTAATTTATCAAATTCATAAAATAACAAATAGAGGACGTTTCTGTTTCTAACTCCGCTTAAAAATATCAATCCTAAACAGAAGAGCTCCTAAATAGTGAGTACGTCATTTTTGCCGGTGTGGCCTAACAGGGTGTCACATAACAGACTACACTTCCAAGTGTCATAAAGACGCTTGCGGCAGCGTCGCCGCACCGCTGGCCTTTATGGAATGCCGTCTGGGAGCAATAATGTGACGCAGTGATTTTCTTTATTATAATAAGATTAGTTTACTGTAACACTCCCAGAAATTCTGTCAGTCGCTTCCTTATCAATTTATTTGTTTGTTTATTTATATATATTTATAGTTAGTTTGTTCATCCAACAATAGCCATGGATAGCAACTTACATTGGATAAAATAACAAACAGGAGAAAAAATAAACTACACTAAAAAAATTTTTAAAAGTAGCAAGACAAGAGAAGGTAATTGAAACCAAACTATGGATGTATTTACGATAGAAGTGAATATATAATCAGGAGAATAGGGTCAATGGAAGGTGTTAAATGTGTGATGTTTGTGAGATTGATTGAAGAAGTTATCTGTGTCCAGAAATCTCTTTGCTGGGAAAATTATAGAAAAAGAATTGAGGCAGAAAGAGAAACGATTCTTCATCTTTACCTATAACAAATCATCTCGGATTTTTAAGAAAATTTATTTTTAATCTTAGATTACCATTAGCAAGAGACAAATAAAAATTATATTCAAAGTGTACTTTTCACACAGTATTGTTAATTTTCGGTGCATTGTTTTTGATTGTTTTTAACTGCTTCTATCATCTTTCACATAAATCATATGAATCATGAAATTTCGAGCAAGCCAGTCAAATATATTTTATAATCAAGATAATGTAAACTAAAAGTTTTTTAGAGGCATACCAATCGACGGATGATATCTTAATTTACAACATATTTAGCCTAAATTATCCTCTATCATCAGAAGCGCAATTTACTTTGCAATTGTTCGGACACATGCTTGTCTTGTGGCGCCATCAAGCGACCGTTCAGAAAAGAATTGCGGATTTGACGAGGAAGAGAGAAATTTTAACTATTTGATTTGATAAGATGAAGAAGGAGAGCGCAAATAGTTTCTGAGGAGGACTTTCCATTTATGTTCACCAGAAAATCCGATCTTCATTTCAAGGATATTTTCAATTTAGTAGTAAGTGAACTAGATGGATTGGACATACCTCGAAACACAATGGATTGGTTAGGAACGTAATTGAAAGCAAAAGAGAAGGAAAAGCAGCAAGAGAAAGATGAATATATCAGCCAAATAAAGAGAGATGTTGATGTAGTAGAGTTAGTGCTAGAGAGAGAGAGAGTGGACTGCAATCATGGAATCTATGGATAGAATGATGACTATTTGCTCCAATCCCATCCATGATTTTCATTTTTCCGTAATTCAGTTGAGGTTTCAGCTGACAGAGGGAAGAATAAAGGACGGTGAGAAGAATAGACAGATGTAAATTAACTTTCTTCTTCGATTTGCTGCGTTTCAGTTGGTAAATAAATTAATTAATTAAATGCCCTAATTCCATCTTTTCTCTCCTTTAAATATCTCCTTCCGTCTCAACCAATCATCTAATTCTTTTGGCTTACATATTTAAGGTATAATCATTGACCTTTTTCATCTAAGTCATCTAGACCATAAAGAACATCAGTAGCTCACTATTTTAATTCGCCTCCTTTCTCTTATTATTTTAAAAGTTTTTTTTCTTTAATTTCGTGTTAATTTGTTCTTCTATTTTTTGGTATCCAAGGTAACATTACAGATGTTGGATTTGAAGATAAATAAATATAATACGTATAATCGCATAGGAAAACTCGTTCGTCAACACTTCGAAGAAACATTACTTCAAGAACAATGTTTAAATCGAATCTACACACTTTTAATGATAGAGGAATCAAGAAAAGATTAGTAAAATCCTTGGTGTGCAGCGTATTTCTGTATGAATGTGAAACGTTGGCCTTATGAAAAGAGTATATTAAAAGATTAGAGATATGGATATCGGGCAGTATGGAAAAAGTATATTGGGAAGTAAAACAATGGAGCAGGTGGTGGAGAGAATCGAATTGACCGAGGAATTAGGTGGGTTGCTAAAAGAAGGGAGAAAGATGATATTAGAAATTAAAATTATAAAAAATTAATTATAAATAAACAATATATAAAGGGACTGAATAACTGAAAATAAATTATAAAGGGACAAAAGAAATGGCATTGAATGATTCGTGTTCTACTGATCAAACGCTATGCTGTTTGAAGTGAGCGTACGTTGGGAGTGAAATTAGCAGTAGGAAGAGAAGTGCGCAATTATCCCACCGTTTTGTATGCGAAATAATCGCTTGCTTTCAAATAGTTAAATGAACGATTATTTAACCATCCTATGCTTGAAAATTGTCTAAACAAAATAGTAATGATGAATGAATAAAATTGAGAAATCGCTTCTTACATCCCAAATCCACAATCATCGCGTTATTCAATAGATTTTGATTAAATATAGGTCTGGAAGTATTTATTTGTTTACTCCTTAACGGTTACCAAGATGAACCGAGTCTAATTGTAAGAGTAATTAGATGTTACGTTAACCTCTTCTGTGAAAGTAAATGTTAATTCAACTCAGGATTCGAAGGCATCTTTTCATTAACTTCGAAGAAGCACATCTTCTTCTCCGGAAAATACGGTAAAATTATTACAAATCCACACAATGCATTCTCATCGAAAAAATCGGATTTTTAGGGCTTCCTTTGAGTATCTTTTCCCTTTCTTTGAAATATGTAAAATCAATTCTTGGTGATTGTTTTGTTCACGTCTATGGCGCTTTTGGTTTAGAAAAAGGTAAAGAATGTAGGTGAGGAGTCGAAATGTAATGAAAATACAAGTTATGAAAAAATATGAGAAAAAATATTTGCTAAAATGGGATAGTAATTCAAGTGTATGACGTGGTTGCCTCACTTTCGTACGCAAACTTTACATAAACAAATGCCAATTGAGTCGAACATGCGTATTTTAGAAAATGGAAAACCCTGACAGTCGAATCCAATACGTTTGAAACAAAATATATCGAATTTTCGTCCGAATACATGACGTGTAGAAGAGAAACATGTCATAGCAATCTCTGAAAATGTTCGCATTTACATTCCGAATTTATAAAGTAAAACATTTCGCTTTTAAGTTTCCCCACAATACACATTAAAAATATCGTATCGATAGGTATATCCTCCAATCGTAATTATTCGATTAAAATAAATGGTGAAGTAGACTTGGGAGAGTTCCTCTATAATATCGCTTTGTTAGGTGGCTGCCTCAACGAGGACCTCTGCTGGTGGTTGGTGCCACTAAGTGGAGCACCAATTATTGCCTATATAAGCTCCCGATTACAGATGGCTAGGTAGTTCAATGGATAGAATATCTGCCCGGATAGCGGGAGACCTGGGTTCGTGTCCCAGCCAATTAACAATTTTTCACTTCTTGTTTAACCTTGAAATTTTATGATATTTAAATAGCTTTTACATTCTTTGATTATTCTCTATGCCAAATGTGCAATGCAATCTCTTAATTTTCTACTGCAGCTCTCTGCCGAAGGAATTCCATTGAGATATAACAGTGTAGCACCATGTTTCCAATAGGAATTTATTTCTTAGTCTGTTAAAATATCGCCTGATTTTTAATAGCGAAATACTTAAAAGCTGGCCGGGAAGAATAACATTGTCGCAATTTTAGATAAATAATGATATGAATGCAATATATAATATTTAAAAGATTTTTTCCTTAACGACACATCTGCCAACTAACTTATTCCCTTTATTATACAAGTATTTATCAAATATACAATGTTATATACTAGTATATTTCAAATAATATGCATTATTGATGTACATATGTTTTTCCAGTGTCCATGGATTAGTATTCCATCTAATCCTGATTTGTTTAGGCTTATTACTATATATATATATATATATATATATATATATATATATATATATATATATATATATATATATATATATATATATATATATAACCAACAGCGTTTATGTGGCAACCACGAGTTTCGCCATAAATAGTTATCATTGATTTCACACTCTGTTGCCATAAAAAGATTTCTCTCTGTGAACAGAAAGAAGAGGAGCCGCTTTTCCCGTGAAAACGAGAGCTTGGCATTGACCTCAGAGGGAAAGTCGTTCTTTTGGAAAGGCAGTGAAAGTGCCTTTCGTTCGAGCTCATTTTAATCATCATTTACTTGAAAATGTTCAATCCACATTTTCTTCGCTTATTCCTACTTATACAACCAAATTGGTTTCATCTTTACCATATGAAGAAGCGAATTGAAAGTTTTTCCGTTGAATATAATCTGAATATTTACTTTGGATGGTGAAGTGAGCGTTCTATTCGACTTCATTTTTTAAATATAATGACAAGGAAAATATAGACTCGGATTGGTTGCATAAAAATTAACTGCATCACCTCTGCTTTTTTAAAAGAAACCATTGCCGATTATGCAATAATCTGCCGGTTTTTCACTATCGATGAGAAAATTAGATTTGACCCCTACTACGAATTCTCTGAATAAATATTCAAATTTTTCAATAAAAACTCATGCCAACTGCCTCACTACGGTAAGATCAAACAAAACAATGAATTTATTCAATATTTTGCAACGAACTATGAATAGAGTTTACATTATTTTGTGGCATGAATTACATATCAGATACTACAAACTTATTATGTACATCTATTCAATATAGATATATACGAGTATATGCACGCACACTCACACAAGTAAAAGTTGCTAAAAGCTAATCGGCGAGTATTTACCAAAACATCCAATTATGCTCGGAACTGCTTGCAAAAAAATTCCCAAGTTCACCTAACCGTATATCGAAATGGAAGATATGAGCCTTGTGGTATCGAACCAAGGTCCATTATCGTGGACGTCGCCGCTCATTCAGATTTAGTAAAAACCCTGTTTCAAGTCTATATGATATCGGGAAGGTCCTCAAATGTAATTCCGAATATCCCATTTGTATGTTAGAATGTAACCTATTTTTATGAAGGACTTCCCGAGAAGATAGAATATATATTTTGGCATATAATTAATAGTAAACCTGAATATATTTTGCAAGCGTGGTTTATAGTTTCCCAAACAGTCCTTGGTTCGACTCCAGGGTATCATTTGCTATCTATCATTGAATTTATTTTGGAATTGCGTTAGAAGACCTTTCCTTTTGGAATTGAAGTTTAGCTCACTTCCGGAACTTGATGCACCCTGCAATCCACCTTTCGGCCTGTGGCAGGGGGTGTAAACACCAATGATATGCAACCCCCCCTTTCATTGAACGGTGATCTGGGGAATGTAAGCATGTTAAAAAATTAAATGCGAATTTTTGTAACTACAGCATTTAGCTTGCCGTATGCAAGCAATTTACTCGGATGTATTATTCTTTCCTGAAGCGAAAAGCAACCTTTAACCCCTAAGAATTCTAAACTATTTTATTAGATCGTATACAAGCACAATATCATTTAAACAATTTTGTTACGTCATACAGAAGCACAATATCATTTAAAGAAATTTATTATGTTATAAAAAAGGACAATATCATTGAGAAAGGCGCAGCCCATCCGTTCCCGGAGATACATAAACATGGATTGAATGTATTTAGAGGAAATATCAATTGAATATCAAGTAAATGATTATTTTCAACGAAGTTTTTCTGGAGCCATATCTTTAAATTAAACTTGATTTGTATTGTTTGTAAAAGATTATAGCATTATCTAGAGTTCTGCTAGACTGAATCTGATTTCCCTCTAAAGTAATTGATCCGGTAAAGACACGTATTAATATTGGTGAAAAACATTTTAATCATAGCAATTCTTAGGAAAGAACTGTACTAAAAATTGAGACGCGTGATTGATAGATACGAGTTCTTGAATTTTATTTTTACTTTCCACCGTAAGATTATCTCATGCAATGATATATTGTTCATGTCATAAAACAAATGTCTTACCGTTCTCTAATTAAGATGCCTTTAATTCATGTGAAATACACCTCCCTCGAGTTTCCCTTTTATTTATTGATGTATATCAATATGAAGACGAAAAATAACAAATTAAATTGTAATAAATTAATTTTTACGATTTATTAATTTTGATGATTCACTTACAGGTTTGATATCATTTTACAGCGGAACAAATAATATGGAATACAAATATGATGATGAATACACTAATCCTTAATGATTTGCTGACAGAGGGGAAGACGCGAAAAAGGGATGAGAAAAATTAGATAATCCGAGAATCGAACACTCTGACCACATCACACACGATTAAAATGAATGATTTAAAGAAAAACATGATGACGCGATGATTATCCAGTCAGCTGCAATTATTGCCATTTTTAATGCTATGATTTAAGTAATTCCTTGTTATTGAAATTAGGCGATGTAATGAAGATAAAATAAACAGCATAGTATCTACTCCAGACCTAATGTTAAAAGCAACGAGAAATGTAGCAATAATTCTTGGTGAACAACAGCTATAACATTCTCTAAGTCAATTTTCTGTTTCGACGGGTAAAAGTTTTTCCTTTCTAAGCTCGACATTGAACTTGCAATCCAGCACCTTTCCTTTCTTAGATGCAGAGAAAGTGGATCACTTGAATCGCAGAGAAAGCGCTAATTGGGTGAACTCTCTCACAAATATTTCATCCACTCTTAATGTCTACAGATTCTCTGATCACACTTAAATTAAGATGCAGCGATTCATGTGAAAGCAATTATTCATAAATCCACTTGAGGATTCTTTTATTGACCAAGTATCGAAGACCGATGAAATCTCTACAGCTTAAAATGACGGTATGCGCTTAAGATCTACTTTTAATGGAATTTTTAAATGATCGTGTTTACTATAAATTATATCTATTATATGCTGCTACTTCTCCGGATATACCTATACATATACGGGTAAAAGTGGCTTGCATACTGCAAGCTAATCGGTGAGTATTTACCAAAATATCAAATTATTCTCGGAACTCCTTACATAAACGTTCTCAAGTTCACCTAACCGTATATCGAAACGGACCCTTGTGGTCCACTACCGCCGCCAATTAAGTTTTGGTAAACCGAATTTAGAAGTGATTTCGCATCGGGGAGGTCATCAAATCCGAATTACCCATTTAATTGTGTGGTAGAATGCGAATGGTATTCTGGTGTCGAACCAAGGGAAACGAAAAACTCCAAACCAAATTCACGGCTGCTGTTCACATCTATCTTCTTGGGAAATGCCTCATTTCAGTTTCCCACCGTATATTTCTCATGGGGGAATTTGCACCTTAAGAGCCGAGCCTTCTCATAAAATAACATTTTATTTAAGCATTTGATAGGGCCTGCACTGTCAGTTCCTAGAATTTCAAGTCCGTATGATATCGGATATGTCCTGAACTAAGTTTCCCTTATATCCTTTAGAAATACATTATAAAGAATAAAAAGTACTCTGGAATCGAACCATTGACCCATGTTCACATTCCGGATTTTATCTTTCCAGGTTATCGCGAAAGCATCTGAAAACAATCCTTAAAAATCGCTGCAGTAAAGGGGAGAATTTCGCACCGCCGATCCAACACTCATTTGGTAGCATTCCTTCCACTGGTAATATCCACTTCATCTGCCCGTGATTTTGATTGCTCTATCGCACCGAGAAAGACCTCAAAACAATTTTGAAAACTTCGCGCAAAAGACCGCCTGGCGTCGAACTAAGGACCCGTTCGTTAGACAAAATTGCATATCTATGTTAGATAAGTGCCATTCTGACCTGTTCCAAAGTTTCAATTCAATATCTTATCGGGGAGGTCCAAAAATAAGATTCCGTTATCCCCTTTGAAATTCATGCTAGAATCAAAATGACGCTCTGGCATCGAACCAAGGACCACTAGAGAAACGGTAAACCTGATGATAGAATGTTTTCAAACGCCTCTGTCTCCATTCCGGGTTTTATCTTTCCAGCTTGTCGGGAAAGCATTCAAAATAAATCTTAAATATTACCGGTATGTCACCATATGAGCCTATGTTCGACGCTAGATGGGTGCGAAGTTCACCCACATAAAATGTACTGCGGCGATTTTTTATAATAATTTGAGACGTTTTCGCGATAACCTGGAAGGATAACTCTCATATTCCTTTCTTAATTTTCTGAACATATAATCAGCGTATTCCTCATAATTTGCGACAAATACGAGATCGTCCGCAAATTGAAGAGTAGTCAAACAGTGGTCGCCAATTCCAATCCCCATCCTCGAGCAGATTTTCCTCCAATTTTTTAGTGCTTCTTTTATTTGTAATTTTTATATGTAATGACTATTTCGAAGGTACTATGCCTTGTTTCCAAACTTTGCTTCACCCTGGCTTTCCTTAGAGATGTTTAAATTCGCTCGGACATTCGTCTTTTTAAGACCAGCCTTCATCAAGAAAATTTTATCAAGGATACAGTAGCCTTTTCTAGATCGATAAAAACTAGACAGGTTTCTGTTTTTCTGTAATTTGTTGAATGATTGATATATTAAGCAAAAACGACCATCCACTTTGCTCCTCTACGCGTATTTATTCATATTTTTCCTCAATTTTATTCTTTAAACTTCTTCCATATAATCTTCCAAGTGAATTAGTTACACTTATACTTGTATAGTTTTCACATAATTTACGTTTTCGTTTTTTATAAATTGAATATTTTATATTGAATATAAATTGAATATAAACTGTCCTGGAATTTTACCATTTTTTATATTTTTTATTACTTCTTTAATTTCTATCACGTTTATTTTTCTTACCCGTTCTGTTTCTCCTTTATTTACCTCTTCTACGTTATCTTTATCTCTGGATTCCGATAATAGCATTTTCTAAAATTATTTCCATACTCTTTCATTTATTAAATTGTTTTTCTTTACTTCTTTTCGCTTTCCAGGCCTGAGATGTCCGAGGAAGTATTTCTCTATCTCTTCACATTCCCACATTTCATTCTTCTTACCAGCCTTTTTACTTCCCTACTATATCGTCTATATATTGTACGGTCGGGTTGTAGTCTGTAGCCATTCTTTTTATCATCAACTACTTCCTTTATTTCTTTCGACCACCACTCCTGTGTGTTATGTTTCTTGATATCCTTCCGTTTTTTGGCTGCTTCATGTATACAGTCTTTGATAGATTGATATTTATTTCTTGAAGCGGGATAAAATTTCTCTTTCATTTTTTGGTAAATCTCCGTTCATATAAAAACTGGCTAGATTCATGTTTTATACTCTCTAAGCTATATCTTTTTGTTTCCAGTCTTTTTCCATTACTATTATATTCTTCCCACGTTCTATTGTTATTTTTTCTGTAATTAACTATTATCTTAGTTACTGCCAAATAGCGGTCGCACCTGCATTCTGTACCACCGTCATTGTCGTTTAATTTTGTCACATTATCATATAATCAATCTAAATCCTCTTCTAGGTTGTTCTCATGTGAATTTGTGGATTTCTTTACGTGGAAAATACCCGTTCATAATTTTTAAGGATAATTTATGGGTCGATTAGTCAATTACTGTTCATTGTTCCTTCTGCCAACATCATCATCATTCGTCTAGCATTTAAATCTATGAATATCTTTATGATTCTTCATTTTTCTTAGAATTCTTTCCAATTTGTCATAAAATATTTCTTTAACTTTTATTTTATTATCTTGACTTGGAGAATACCCCCTGTTATAGTTATTGATTCACCATTTTTATCATGATGATCAATCACAGCTCTTGATGTTCTTCTGGTACTTTCTGTGTATGGTCATTGAATTCCTCTCTTTGCTCTTACACTTTTATGCACACTACTGTGGTAGTGAATATAATCTCCCATAACTTCGTTTCGTATACATTTTTTTCTGTGAGAAAACAAACATTAATTTTCTCTCTCTTAATCCTGCAAAAATCTCATTGCTTTGTTCCAAGCCCTTTCCAGGTACGTTCAGGTAACCAAAATTCCAAAATTAACATTGCAGGTAGTCATAGTCCGTTTCCTTAGCATTCGTCGTAATCTAGATTCGTCTGAAGAAATTTTTAGCGTAAAGATGGGTTGCTGGTCCATAGTTTCAACCCTCCGGTACCAGCTGCAACACACTAAGATACACAACTGTGAAATATATACTATAATATTTTATTTTGAAAATCACTACTGCGGTTGGTGAGATCCTAAGATTGTTATCATCGAGGCAAATGTCTAAAAATGGCGGCATCTCTCTTCTTTTCAATAATTTTTCGAAAATGAAATTTTCAATCTTGCAAAAGTCCTAATAATATGGATCTATAATCGACGATAGGTTTATGAATCTTCATAGAAGTTTTTTCTGAAACCCACCTCAAGTTCGAGCAATGGTTAATTCAATTTTGCAGAAGAAACGAAGCCTGCGAACGACAAAACGTGTGGGATTAATGCTCCTTTAATGAAAGAGGCGAATCTGACCCACTTCATCAAGTGCACACGTTTCACCGGATTTCTCTGCACCGATCCCTTTCACTACCATTTTCTTTCGATTTCATTTTCTCTTTTCGCCGCCATTTGATTCATTTGGGAATTAAAAGTCATTTTAAAGGACCCAAAAAATATATATGTTAAATAATGTTGCTTTCCGAAGCGATCTTTTCTACTTGTATAGACACAAAGATCTAAATCGTGGGATCTCAACTTCGTTTACTTCCGCTTGCCTTCATCTTTGCCCTTAATTAAAATGATATAATTTGGATCGAAATTGATTACAGTTTCGGTAAAAGAATTTTAAGTTTCAAGTTTGGGTTTCGTTTACGCTGCAGCTTTCTTTTGTTTCCTAAAACGGTTTCATTTTGATGATTGCGAGCTTGAGAGACATTTTTGAATCTTCTGCTCTAATCTTTTGACATACTGTTGATGAGTTCCTGGTGGCGGATCTCAAAGTTTTAATGTTTTATCAAATATTTCTACCCTTTTCCTCCTTATACGTAGAGCTCATATTTCATTATTATATATACATACACTATAGTTCAACCCATTTCTAATGAAGAATGTTGCAATAGGTTGAAAATGTACTGAAACTTATGACTAACTACTGGAATTTATGACACTTGACGGTGCCGATGACACCCACGGGATATCTTACTACGAAATTTATATCATCTTTTCTTTGACTTACTTTTATTATTATTATTATTTTCTATTAATTTTGTAAATTTAGGCCCAAGATTGTTTAACCTCCTAATGAGCCTACATCTGGCTCAGGAGGACCATAAAATTAAACAGCAATGGAAACATTGTTTTCTTGAATTATCGACTAATTAAAATTGTTAATGATAATTATGTGCTATTAATATAACTTTATAAAAATTACCGATAAGTATTATACTATGTATGGTATTCACTGAACTGAATAAACTAATTATTTAAAAAATATATCCTTATCATTACCATTATTATTATTACACGAAACTCTCTCTCTTTCTAATGCCTTACTTCATGAATCCAAACAAAATCTCTAATATATTATAGAGCGTGAGAATATAAATTTTATTGAATGTTTTTAAAAAAATTCTTTTAGCAGTATAATTACGAATAGTTTGCGTCATCACTATTACGATACTTGTTCCTTTTCCTATGCCGAATACCTCAATTCGCTCGATGACATAATGAATAAATACAAAGATACAAAAAATCACTGCCAGCTTAACCTAAACTGTCTGTATACCGGCAATTATGTGTCACTTGAAGCCTCATCTTAAACATATATAACCAAGATAAAACAACAAAATATACCCTCTGCATCCACGTGAATAATTTATTTGCCATGTTTTTCTTTTCAAACACGAAATATAAAAACTACTACTCGCAGTGAAATTGTATCTTATCCATCAGAGTTATTAAATTACTGACAGATGATGATCAGTTGAAAGCTTGTCATCCAGTCAGCGTAAATAAGTGAGAATGTTACTACTCTGGAAGAGGAAAGAAAAAGGGGGAAGCTATAGCTGGGTGTCTCACTTTCATACCACCTTACATGGTGATACATTGTCAAAGCGCATAGCAAAATAAAGCTAATGTAGCAAACCCATTTCTCTCCGTTTCTTGACTGTCTTTTATGTAAATTCTGTGGTCAATCATACTCCATGTCGGATAAAATAACTCATTCACAAAACTCAGTTTTTAAAATACTACTCTTACGTTGTTAATCGAGCAAAATACTATCTTTATGTACTTCGGGCATAGCGAATGGGAATGGAAGCTTGGGCTTTCGTTACGCTTGTATTCCATGGAGGTGAGTTTTATGGTATCGAAGATATGATATCCTTTTCTTAATCAGAATATGAATAAATTTTAGTATTTTCTATTCTGTGAGTAAAATATAAACACTAAAAATAATTTGATATCAGGTTTAGGTGTATAGATAATCTGCACCAGACGAAATTTTCACCAAAATTAATTTGAATTGAACTACCTAATTATTTTGATCGGTATTAGGTAGTTGAATAACTCATAATTCCTCAATATTTTTCTATGAATACTCAAAAATCTAATCTTGAAACCCCAAATCGAATTTTTTAATATGGTCGTTCTTAAATTAAAACGACCGGGAAACAAAACGATGGAACCTATTTCAAACGGGTCTAGGACAACTCGCCGCAACCAGCTCGCCGCGGGCCCAACTCGCCGCGAGACCAACTCGCCGCGGGCCCAACTCGCTGCGGGGCCAACTCGCCGCGGGCCCAACTCGCCGCGCGCCCAACTCGATGCGGGGCCAACTCGCCGCGAGACCAACTCGCCGCGGGGACAACTCGCCGCGGGCATATTTAAATATGTTTAGAACTATGAAATTACTCGTTCTTCGCAAGGGTTTTAATTATCTAATATCGTAGAAAGATGAAACTAAAAGATCTGCTAAATTTTACGGTAAGAACATAGCACCACTTCATAGAAGCAATGAATCCTTTTTAACCCTTGATTGGTTTCGTGGGGTCGATATAACCCCAGGCGATATACTTCCTTTGATAAAACATAAGCTATTTAAGATATTTATATGCCAATGTTTTACTTATATAAATAATTTTGCACTACATTTATGATTTGATAATTTCTTTAATTTTGAGAAACGAAAGGTATGCAATTAATGCGGTGTTAACAAATTACAAAAATCAATTTAAATAATTATTTAATAATCATTTTATTTATTTTAAGCGATGATCAATGAACTAATTCATTGTCAGTAATGAGTAATTCATAGTAAGTACCAGGCGCAGAATGAAAGATACTATCTGAGAGTTAATAGGCTACTAGAATTTTGCTATATAATGATATGAAAAACCAGTTTTGTCAATTCCACTGATAAAAAGCACTTAATTTTAGCAGTTAACAAATTTACAAATTTAGTAAATTAAATCATTATTTATTAAACATATTACTGCTTTTTGCAAGTGCCCATATGTAAAATAATTCATTAGTAAGTAAAATTTTAAGAATTAATTTAATAATAATAATAATCGTCTTTTTTGGGCGAGATTGAGGCTATAAGTTTCTTCCTCCGTCTAACCGATGAACCCTAAAAATCAAATCATGCTGAAAAAACTGTGAAAAAAAATTTCCGAAAGAAATATTTTGGTCTATATTTCTATATCTCCCTAATATTTTTATCTATTATATATAGCTAACTCTCCGGATATACCTATATATATATACGAGTAAAAGTTGCTTGCATACTGCAAGCTAATTGGTGAAAATTTACAATAAGTTTCCCTTACGGGTGTCATCTTCGAAGCTTATCCAGCAAAATTCTTAAAACTTGCCGCAATGCATTTCGCACGTGAGAATTATTCATCCATCTGGCATCGAACTCACAGTCATATGTAACCTTTCTTCCACTGGTTATATAGAAAAGTACTTCAATCGCAAAGGCTGTGATTTTGAATAGTCTCCTGCATTGAGAAAGGCCTCAAAACAATTTTTAAAAATTTTCGTAAATGACCGCCTGGCGTCGAACACAGGACCCGATTGTGAGAGACAATGGCATACAAATCTTAGATAAGTGCTACTCTAACGTGTTTCAAAGTTTCAATTCAGTATCTTATCAGGAAGGTCCTAAAATAAGATTCCGTTATTCCCGATTGAAATGCATGGTGGAATCAGAATGACCCTCTTGCATCGAACCAAGGACCACTGTAGAAACGGCGAATAACATGAAAGAATGTTCTCAAACGTCTCTGTCACCATTCCGGGTTTTATCTTTCCAGCTTATCGGGAAGGATTATAAAAAAATCATCCAAGATTTCACCAATGCATTTCTTACGGAAGCATTTCGAACCCACCTGGCGTCGAACACACGGTCATTTGCTAACATTTCTTCCTTTGGTACTATGGAAGACCATCTTATCTGCAAACACCGTAATTTTGATTGGTCTATCGCATCGAGAACGGCCTCAATACAGATTGCAAAAATTCGCGTAAAAGACCGCCTAGCGTCGAACTCAGGACCCTTCTGTGAGAGGGAATAGCAAATTAATATTAGATGAGTGCCATTCTCACTAATTCCAAAGTTTCCATTCAATATCTTATCGGAATCGTCCTAAAATAAGATTCCGTTTTCCCCGTTTGAAATGCATGGTGGAATCGGAATGACTCTTTTGCATCGAACCAAGGACCACTGGACGAACGGTGAAATTCATGAATGAATTTTTTCAAACGCTTCTGTCGCCACACCGGGTTTTATCTTTCCAGCTTATCGGGAAGGCATTGAAAAAAAATCGTCAAAGATTTCCGCAATGCATTTCTTATGGAAGAATTTTGCATCCACCTGGCGTCGAACTCACAGTCATTTGGCTACATTTTTTTCCATAAGAAGCATAGAAGACTACCTCAACTTCAACCTCCGAAATTTTGGTTACTCTATCTTAACGATAAGTGCCTCAAAATAATTTTCAAAAATCCGCGCAATGCATTCTTATGGGAAAATTGCGATTTTTGGGAATTTCTGGTATCGAACCCATGATAGCTAGCGTCAATGTCTGCATTATTCTGGCGTCTAGAGTGTAGGGCCAGTACGTCGAAAAAATCTGACGTCGATGGCGCTTGTGGAACATGGTCAGAATTCGTATCCCCTATATGTATATATATATCTATATATCTATATAGGTATATCCGGAGAGTTAGCTATATATAATAGATATATAGATATAGGGGATACGAATTCTGACCATGTTCCACAAGCGCCATCGACGTCAGATTTTTACGACGTACTGGCCCCACACTCTAGATGCCAGAATAATGCAGACATAGATGCTAGGTGTCATGGGTTCGATACTAGAATGTCCCAAAAATCGCAATTTTCCCATAAGAATGCATTGCGTGGATTTTTGAAAATTATTTTGAGGCACTTATCGGTAAGATAGAGGAACCAAAATCACGGAGGTTGAAGCTGAGGTAGTCTTCTATGTTTCTTATGGTAGAAATGTTGCCAAATGATCGTGACTTCGACTCCAGGTGGGTCCGAAATTCTTGCATAAGAAATGCATTGGTGCAATTTTTGTCATTTTTTTTCAATGCCTTTCCGATAACCTGGAAAGATCAAACTCCGTGTGGCGACGGAGGCGTTTGAAAACATTCTTTCATGAATTTCACAGTTCGTCTAGTGGTCCTTGGTTCGATACAAGGGGGTCATTCCGATTCCACCATGCATTTCAAACGGGGAAAACGGAATCCTATTTTAGGACCTTCCCGATAAGATATTCAATCGAAACTTTGGAATAAGTCATAATGGCACTTACCTAATATTAATTCGCTATTTTCTCTCACAGAAGGGTCCTGAGTTCGACGCTAGGCGGTCATTAGCGCGAATTTTCGCAATCTGTTTTGAGACCGTTCTCGATGCGATAGAGCAATCAAAATTACGGTGTTTGCAAATGAGATGGTCTTCCATAGTATCAAAGGAAGAAATGTTAGCAAATGACCGTGTGTTCGATGCCAGGTGGGTTCGAAATGCTTCCGTAAGAAAAGCATTGGTGAAATCTTGGATTATTTTTTTTTAAATCCTTCCCGATAAGCTGGAAAGATAAAACCCGGAATGGTGACAGAGGCGTTTGAGAAGATTCTTTCATGACGTCCACTGCTTCTCTAGTGGTCCTTGCTTCGATGCTAGAGCGTCATTCCGATTCTACCATGCATTTCAAGCGGGAAGAACGGAATCTCATTTTAGGACCTTCCCGATAAGATACTGAATTGAAACTTTGAAACACGTGAGAGTGGCACTTATCTAACGTTTCCATGCCATTGTCTCTCACGAACGGGTCCTGTGTTCGACGCCAGGCGGTCATTTACGCAAATTTTTAAAAATTGTTTTGAGGCCTTTCTCTATGCAGGAGACTATTCAAAATCACAGCGTTTGCGTTTGAAGTACTTTTCTATAGAACCAGTGGAAGAAAGCTTGCATATGACCGTGAGTTCGATGCCAGATGGATGAAAAATTCTCACGTCCGAAATGCATTGCGGCAATTTTTAAGATTTTTGCTGGATAAGCTTCGAAAATTATACCCGTAAGGGAAACTTATTGTAAATTTTCACCAATTAGCTTGCAGTATGCAAGCAACTTTTACTCGTATTATATAAATATAACTACTCTGCTCACTTTAAACATTCAGAATTACAGTTTTCAAATTAATAAAAATAATTTTTAAATACTTTCTCAATGTTGAAATCAGGACAAACTATTACGAGAAAAACATTTTTCTAATACGAGAAATCGATTCTCATCATATATTTCACATTATAATAAATAAAAATTTATATTTCATTATTGACGAGTAATATTATGGTAAATTTTACTTCTTTATTACATTCGGGATTTGATTATTTTCCGCTTTAATTGTCTCATACAAATGTATCCTTATCTCATTTCTGCTTTCCAACCAAAGGTGCAGTGAGCTGAATAAAAATATTGAAAACGGTAGTAAATAATAATAGTTATATATTTATTAAAAATTGTTGTCAACAATTAATATTTTTTAAAATTCAATTACAAAATGGGGTATCAGTTCCCAAAGGCAAGATAATGCCGATAGACCTACCACTGTAGTGCATCGTAGAGCAAGTATTAATAAATTAATATATTTTATGGGTTGGTGACAATGGTAAGGAGTGATTTTACGATGTTTAAATATTACTAATCGATTTCCGTGGTTGAAAACCATCAAATAGAATGTTCGATATATTTCTGTATGAAACTTACAGTTAGGGGGTTTCGACCATGGCAGATCGATCATAGCACGTTTCATAATTCCAGTCAGTATGGAGAACTTAAAAGGGAATAACTCAATGTAATTTGCCGTAAGTGAAGAAGTTAGCCTCGCGCAGGTTCGCCTTTACGTGGAGCTACGGATTCGTACGGGTATAATTAAGATTCGTAGTTTACATTTATCGATTCAAACTTAAATTCCGATGAAATTTGAATAAAATAACTTTTTCAACACAACAGTGAAAATTTTATGCTTTTATAGAAAAAACAACAAAGTTAAAAGAAAAAATTGAATGAATTGCCGATCATCCGTGAACATTTTTGAAACTGCCATTTCTCTCTCACAATTCAACATAAAATGCTGATTTTTTCTTCAATTGCTCACTGTATTATCTGAATGCATAAATATTACATAAGATTAATTTCAAAGTAACCACATCTTAGTAAAAAATTATTTAGTTGGAACGGAACTCAAGAAAAATTCGTCGTGCAGTCCAATTTATACGTCGCCTAAAAGTTTCTGGTTTCTCACGTGAGGAAGAACTTGTCTCGAGAGAAATCGAGATAAATGTTGTAATTTTCATTTGCAGTTTGTTTCGATGCGATATCTTGAACAGAACTTTAGTTTTTGACTTTTATATCAAAGAGCGTATTCCGCTTCGTGCCTCGAATCGCCGAGGCTTCGGAACCTATAGTGCAAAATACTCGTATATGCAAGATATGGTGTTCATTATTTTTGTGGTACTTACCAATGAGTTATGTTATGTATAGGCGCTTAAAAAGTATTGAAGTATTGTTTGAAAATTATTCAAATTTATTTTTGGAAATCTGGTGAAACTGCCAAAATTGCATACTTTTGATTGCTTAAAATTAACTAAATTCTCAGATTATCGTAAGAAGGTAAAAATCTTTTCAAAACCAAATTTCGGTTAAAATATCTTGATTATTTTTTGTTTTACCGAGGAAAGTTACACCACCTGGGATCACATTCACCCCACGAGACTAATTAAGGGTTAATTACGTTTACTGTATTACGTGAAGATCAGTTAGGAAGGAATATCTCACTGTGAAATCTTATTATGAAAAGTTGATTTGTATGTAATTATCAGTTGGCATGCATGATCTGATTTTGTTCTTTACATGGTACATACTTACAAATGAATTACTTAATATAAGGGCACTTAAAAACCATGATCTGTTAGTTATATAATTATTTACATTTATTTCGTAGATATGGTAACACTACTAAAATGTAATGCATTTTATCGGTTAAATCAACAAAATTGATTTGTCATAGCATTGAAATTGAAAAGAGATGAAAATTAATAGTATTTATGATTTATGGATAGAGATTTTATTTTTTGTATCTCAGGGAAACTTACTTTTTGGATGTCCCTCGTATTTCATCTCAACCTTTTTTAACCGTTTCTTCCAATCTAAAAAGAGATGAAAGACAGCCTTTTCTTATTCCCCTCCCTAACTCTGCCAATTACGATTCCCCATTATCAACTCTTACTCGTGCAGTCTGATTTAAGTACAAATTTTGCACCAAACGGCTATCTTTCCAGTCCAACCAAATTTTCCTAAGTATTTCCATCATTTTTGTTCATTTGACCCTATCGAAAGTCTTTTCGAAATCAAGTAAACATACACAAACGTCCCTTTTAAATTCTAAGCTTCGTTCTAACCCTCATAACCCCAACTGCATCCCTTGTCCCTTTCCCTCTCTGAAAACCGAATTGGTCATTTCCTATGTGTTGATTAGTTTTTCCTTCGATTCTTCTATTTAAGACCCTTAAAATTACTTTTGCCACGTGTGATATTAAATTAATTATCCGATAGTCCCGGCATTGTAAGGCATTACTCTTTTTTGTAACGGAATCAGGATAGACTTGGTAAAATCCTCTGGCCACTTCCCTCAGTCGTAAATTTTCCTACATAAATCGTAGAAATATTTCTTATCCTTTTCCGCATGTTTATAAGAAATTAAACTGGAATCACGTCCTCACCCATTGCTTAGTTCCCTTTCATATCACGCAGTGCCCTATCAATTTCACTATCCAATATTCCCGGTCCAACATCATCATTTTCTACTTCTTTAGCACTTTCTATCGCTATGTGGGTAGGCTTCATGTCTTATAATTATTTATAATTAGCATATATTATTTAACATATTCATTCCACGTCTTATAATTAGCATATAATTATTTAACATATTCTTTCCACTTTCCCTTTATGCTAGCTGACTCCTTTAAGATGTTTCCCCTGTTATCCCTTATAGTGGCCATTTTATTACAAATTTTGTTCCCCGTTAATTGCTTCACTTTTATACATAATAGGTCGACCCTCCCCCTTTCAGCCATCTTCTCTATTTCCTTACACTGTCCCTTCCACCACAATTCTCTAGCTCTGTTTGTTTCCCTCCTCAGTTCTATGTTCAGTGCACTGTACATTCTACGTCCGTGTTCCGTGTTGAAACTTTTCCATTTCCATCTTTCCTCCATTTTATTTATCATACCTACCGTCACCCAAATTCCTAATTTTGTTTTCCTTGACCCTCCCAAAGGTTGTTTGTGCTCTATCCTTGATGCTGGTTTTGATCTTTTTCCATCCCTTGTCTCTTGTGAGTTCCCTTTCTTTATCTTCCAGAGCCCTGTTAACTGACTCGTCTACATCTACATCTGCATATGTACCCTGCAAGCCGCCTTTCGGCGTGTGGCAGGGGGAGCTCCATGACTCTACTTTCAGACCTTTCTATCTATCTATTCTATCAGACCTACAGCGATGAGAATTCTTAATGAAAAGTGCTTCGGCACACACGCTGGGGTTAATCACGCGTTTCCAACAATCGAATTCATTCATTCAAGACCACCTGGAGTCGAACCTTTTTATAAGATGCTTTTGTATGTTTCGGTGAGGGCATCGGAATGACATTAGACGGAAACTTTGGAAACGGTCTCATTTCATCTTATATTCATATGCAGTTGTCTAACGGGCTCTGAGTTCGACACCATACGGTCTGAATTGTTCCTAAATTTCTCATATGAAATATTAGGCGGGAAATTCATATATTTTTATGAGGTTTTCCCGAAATGATAGAAATCCGCAAACCGGCATGTAAACAGCAGCCGTGAATTTGTTTTACAAAAGTAGTATATCTGTCCCGTGTTGGTCCTTGGTTCGACGCAAGGGGACCATTTGCATTCTACAATACATTTAAAAGGGTAATACGCAATTTCGTTTGGAGTATATGTTATCACATTGATATTTTGGATACGGGTAAAGATGCCAATTTGAAATATGCAGTGTTTTCTACATCTACCTGCAAGCCGGCGTGTGGCAGGGGGTGCAAGCACCATGACTACTTTTTTGTCGATTATTTTTGCGTATTGTTCTCGGAAAAAATGAATTCTTGAATCGACTTGTTCTAGCATCTATTTCTCTAATCTTTCTCGCAGTCTCAGAATGGCCTATGTAACAAGGAGGGCGCATAATATCGGCTACATCTTCTATGAATTCTATTAATGAAGTGAACAGGAAGATTAAAGTGGGCTTCGGAAGAAATGCGAATATTATGAACTCAAAAATACCAATGGTCTTAAAAAGTTAAGTTCTTATCCAATGTGTTTCTCCAGTGTTCTACACGTACATACGTACCCTGCAAGCCGCCTTTCGGCGTATGGCTGGGGGAGCTCCATGACTCTACTTTCTTAGTCGATTATTATCGCGTATCGTTCACGGAAAAAATGAATTCTTGAATCAACTGGTTCTAGCATCTATTTCTCTGATCTTTCTCGCAGTATCAGAATGGCCTATGTAACAAGGAGGGCGCATAATATCGGCTTCATCTTCTATGAATGTGCTCTGTCTGAATTTATCTTGTAATTTAAATCTCTGATTGAGCCTTCTATCTTCCAAAGATTCCCATCCTGCCTCATGAGTAACACTTACCGATTTATCATAGAAATTTTTTACAAAGCGTATTGCCTTTCGTTGTATCTTTTCTATCTTTCGAATATAACAATTTCCAGCCCATACATCGCATGCGTACTCGAGGTGAGGCCTAACTGACACAAAGTAACATTGCTCGTGGAATTTTTCTTCGCTTTTACCGACTATTCTTTTGACGAAGCCTAATTCCTTAGCCCCTTTGAGTTCGCCCACATATATTACGGATGTGGGTACCCCAAGTTAAGTTATTCGTTATTTCAAGATATTTCACTCTTGGCAATGTTTTCTCTCGAAGGCTATACGAATTATTACTGGCAAAGGATTTCCTTGCGAACTACCGAACATATGTCTAGGTTGAGCTCCGATTGCCAGTCGTCGCACTAATTAAAAAATTATTTTGAGGCACTTCTCGGTAGGATAGAGAATTTTGCAATGCATTTCATGGGGGAGAAAAAGGATATAATTCGATGGATCATCTTTTACGCTCTTGTTTAAAATTGGAATAACATTCGCAATTTTCCAATGTCTGTTAAATTTAAGGTTGAAAAATTCGTTTCATCAGATTTTTAAAAATGGGGAATAAGCGTATTCGTGTATTATTTGACGAGCCTCACTGTGATAGGTGATGACATATTTATTTTTTCATGCATGTCTCATCTCATTTATTCTCACTTTGTAATATTTTTCATGGTGTCTGGTATGTTATAATGTACGTATGGTTTTTCATTTTTTTTCTCTTCGAAAGAACATTGACGAAGTTGTTAAATGATAGTGAATTTTTAAAATTTTTTTATCTCTTATCTCATGTTTTTCTTTTTATTAACTGTTATACTTTAATGGTTTATTTCTATTTGCAGTTTGAAGTGTAAATATGTTCCTTGCTTTCTGATTGCAGCCTCTTCTATAAATTTCAGTTTCTTATCTATCTGTAGGTTTCGCAGGTTCCTCACACCCTCTTCTGGGGTGTTTTCCTGCTGTGGGCTATTTTTCTTATCCTAGGTTTTTAAGCCCACAATATAAATTTCTTCCGTGCACTTTTTTTGCTATCTCTTTCTTTCAAATTGACGAAGGTTTAGATGTAAGAAGAGACTATTCAGTCTCAATCTCGCCCGAATAAAGACGTTTTATTATTATTATTATTATTATCATTACGTGATATCTATTCCGGAGCTGATTTTAAAATAAACCCGATTTTCCATTTTGAGTCATTTCTTAGGCGAGAGTTCGTTCCCTCTAAATATTCTAAACAAAATAATCAATTTATTTATAATTTATGATTGGCAAAGGATCTTCTTTCGAAAAAATTAACTACTGAACATTTATCTACTTTGAGCCAGTCGTCGCACCATTTTACTATTTTATCTAAATCATTCGACAGGCTTAATCTATCGTCATTACTTTTTATTTCTCTGTAAATAACAGTGTCGTCCGCAAATATTCTAACGTTACTATCGATGTGTTCATTAAGGTCGTTAATGTATATTAAGAATAATAATGGTCCGATTAAGCTTCCTTGTGGGTCGCCTGAGTTCACCTTGACTAGGTTGGAACTAATACCATCTAATACTACTCGTTGTTCTCTATCGGACAGGAAGTCTTTTATCCAACTTATTACTTCTTCGTTGATGCCCGCAAGTTTTAATTTGTATAGCAATTTATGGTGTGGGACTTTATCGAACGCATTCCGAAAATCCAAAAATATTGCATCGACTTGTCTTTTACTTTCGGCCGATTTCAAGATATCGTGAATGAATAACGCTAACTGTGACTCTCAGGATCGTGTCTTACGAAAACCATGTTGATTCTTAACTATGAATTTAGAGGTTTCGAGAAAACCCATTAAGGAACTTGTAATTATATGTTCCATTATTTTACCACTCAATGAAGTTAACGAAATGGGCCTATAATTCGATGGATCATATTTTATATATATATAAAGTGATCTACCTTTCGGTAGGTTCATGTGCCCCCACATTCCCTATTTAATTCCCTCTCCTTCAATTCCTGGTAACTTATCCCACCCCTTAATTCGTCTAATAACTTTTGTCTTTGTCTTCCCCTCTGTCTTTTCCCTAGCATTCTTCCCTCGATCGCTTTCTTCAGCAATCCCTCCCCTCCCAATATTTGACCCACCCATTTCTTTTGTCTATTTTTAATTACTTCAATCATTACCCTTTTCTCCCCAACCATCTCTAGAACCTCCTCGTTCGTTTTTCTGTCGACCCAACTAACTTTCTCCTTTTACGCCATACCCACATCTCAAAAGCCTCTAATCTTTTGACATCCTCTTTTCTCAACGTCCACGTTTCACACCCGTACAACATTACACTCCACACCAAGGATTTTACCAATCTCTTCCTGATTCCTTTATCAAGTCCCTTTGTCATCAGTTCCCTTCGTTTCATGAAAGCTTCTTTTGCTAATGCTATCCTTTTTCTAATTTCTGTCGAACATCTTCCATCCTTAGAGAGAAGGCTGCCCAAGTATGGAAATTGATCTACTTGCTCTAGTTTTTCCCCATCCACCCTTATTGTTAATTTAGCTTTCTTTCCCTTTGAAAACCTCATAATCTTAGTCTTTCTTACATTGATTTTCATCCCAAACTCCTTTGCTTTATCGTTTAGTGCATTAACTAGGATTTGCAAACCCTTTTCCGAATCGCATACTATAGCTTTATCGTCTGCATATCTTACTGACTTCACTTCTTCCACACCAACCTTTATTCCCTTATCTATTTCATCCCAAGCTTCTTTGATCATTTCTTCAGCATATAAGTTAAAAAGAGATTGTGATAAAGGACAACCTTGTCTTACTCCCCTCCCTAACTCTGCCGATTCCGATTCCCCATTAGCAACTCTTACTCGTGCGGTCTGATTTAAATACAAATTTGGCGCTAAATGCTTATCTTTCCAGTCCAACCCAATTTTCTTTAGTATCACCATCAGTTTTGGCCATTGAACTCTATCAAAGGCCTTTTCAAAATCAACAAAACATACACAAACGTCCCTTTTAAATTCTAAGCTTCGTTCTACGAGAACCCTCATAACCCCAATTGCATCCCTCGTCCCTATCCCTCTCTGAAAACCGAACTGATCATTCCCTATGAATTCCTTAGTTTTTCCCTCGATTCTTCTATTCAAGACCCTAAGAATAACTTTTGCCGCATGAGATATTAAGCTAATTGTTCGGTAGTCCCGGCATTCTAAGGCATTATTCTTTTTCTGTAACGGAATCAGGATAGACTTTGTAAAATCCTCTGGCCACTTTCCTTCGTCGTAAAATTTCCTACATAAATTATAGAATTGTTTTTTACCCTTTCCTCCAAGATTCTTCAGAAATTCTACAGGAATCTCGTCCACACCCGTTGCTTTCTTCCCTTTCATGTCCCGCAATGCCCTATCAAGTTCACTATCTAGTATATTCGGCCCAAGATCATCTTCCTCTACTTCTTGTATGCCCTCAATCTTTATGTGGGTAGGCTTCATGTCTTTCGAATACAATTCTTCTACATACTCTTTCCATCGTCTCCTTATGCTAGCTGGTTCCCTTAAGATGTTTCCTTCCTTATCCCTAATGGTGGCCATTTTATTACTAATTTTATTCCCCGTTAATTGTTTTACTTTTCTGTATAATAGGTCGACCCTCCCACTTTCAGCCATCTTCTCTATTTCGTTACACTGTCCTTTCCACCACGATTCTCTTGCTTTATTTGTTACCCTCCTCAGTTCGTTGTTTAGGGCCCTGTACATTCTACGCCCGTGTTCTGTGTTGACCCTTTTCCATTTCCTTCTTTCCTCCATTTTAGTTATCATTTCTACCGTCACCCATGGTTTCCTAATTTTGCTTTGTGTGACCCTCCCGATGGTTCTTTGGGCACTATCTTTAATGCTAGTTTTGATCTATTCCCATCCCTCGTTTACGGTCAGTTCCCTTTCTATACCTTCTAGAACCCTGTTTACTGACTCTTGAAACTCTCTAGCTTTCCTACCCCTGAGGGCTTCTACGTTCCATTTGGGTGCGGTTTTTGCCCTATAAATCTTTTTGAATCTAAGCTCGGTCTTCATCATTACTAAGTTATGATCCGAGTCTACATCAGCACCAGGATAACTTCGCGAGTTTTTGACGCTATTTCAAAACCTCTTCCTTACCAGAATATAGTCGATTTGGTACCTATCCGTGTCCCCCGGCTTTTTCCATGTGTACCTCCTTCTGTTATGGTGTTGAAAAAGAGTGTTGGTGATACAGAGGTTATTCCTTATGCAAAAATCTACCAGTTTTTGTCCTCTGTCATTCCTTTTTCCAAGTCCGAACTCTCCCACTTCGTCCCCATCTTTGCCCTGCCCAACCACAGCATTCCAGTCCCCCATTACAATAAGGTTTTTATTGCCTCTCACCCTTCCAATAACCTCTTCTATTTGTTCATAAACTAAATCTACTTCATTCTCACTGTAATCGCTAGTAGGGAGGTACACTTGCACTATCACAGTGTTTACTGGCTCTGCCTTGATTTCTACTGACATTACTCGGTCGCTTATCAGTTCGGTGGCTATCACAGCATTTCCCGCTCCCTTGTCCAGCACTATAGCAACCCCTCTCTGGCTATCATTTCCTCCACTGAATATAACCCTCACATCATCGCTCCAAAAATCTCCCCCATCCTTCCACCGTACTTCGCATAGCCCCAGAATTTTAATGTTGGACCTCTTCATTTCTAACTTTACGTTTTCTAACTTCCCTTTCCTAAGCATCGTTCTAACGTTCCAGGTCCCTACTCTGGTTTCCTTGGTCATCTTCTTCTTTTCTTGTGTCGTTGTTGGGTAAGGATTTCGTGGAATGACGACCGGGATGGCCTTACCACCACCCCTGCCGGGCACGACACTCTCCCTAGTGGACTGAGTCCCGTTTTTGCCAGGGACAATATAATATTGTGGCACATCATAATCATGGGATAGATAGTCGAGGTGGTCTCCCCTTGCCTTCCTCAACAGTGTTTTTAACGTGACACCATCACTCATATAGGCCGCCCCACTGGGGTACAGACGCCTTTGCAGCCGCCTCACTGAGGTACAGACGCTGCGTGGACTACCTTTCGTCTGGCCCCTACCTATTGACCTTTCTGGCATGAGTGACCCTACCAGGAACAAAGTTCCAGCCAGTATAGCTCTCTAGGTCATAGGAACACGCAAGCCCCTTCACCACGTCAAGGTGTAGTCCGTAGAAGGGGGGATCATTTTTTACGCCACCTTTAAAAAAAATTGGGGTGACATTTGCAATTTTCCAATTGTCCTCAGGAAAAGGAGCTTTATTTGGCTTAATCTGCCGTAAAAGTTTAATAATTCCATCTTCCCTGAATGTGATATTCGACATTGTTTCTGCTATATTAACTACTGGTAGGGCGCCTAATGTAATATCGGATGTAAATACGCTGTGACGGTTTGAACTTTACCTTGGACCTCACGCACGTACGGCCAAAATGCTTTTGGGTCCTCGTCTAAGTATTCGTATAAAACTTTCTTTTTAAATTGACGGAGGGCATCACGCATTATTCGCTTCGTTTCTGATTTTACTCGTTTATATTCGGCCTTCACCTGATCCGTTATTATGTTGTTAGGAAGCCTCATAACGGTTTTTAATTTCAAATTATTCGTCTTTGTTTCTTTAATGCTTTCCTAGTCTCTCTATTATACCATCTAGGCTCATTATTTTGCAAAGAGTATTTAGAAGGAACATATTTATCCATATTATTACGCATTATCTGTACAAAAGGGTTCCAAGTTTCTTCGGTATTTAAACGCATCGCGCGCGTTTCGTAAAACGTAAAATCGGAATTGAGTTTATTACGAAATCCTCCAAAATCGGCTTTTGAGTAGAGATAAATTTTGCGCTTGGGTTTTTGGTGCCTTGTCAAGTTAATATCGATGTCTATAATCACAGCTCTATGGTCGGATAACCCATCGCATACTGATGCGCTACTTACACGCTCGGGGATGTTAGTTAGAAAAAGATCTAATATACTTAATTCCCTAGTTGGCTCCTTAACGATTTGATGTAACGAATTTTTTTGCATTACACTTAACAAAGTTCTACAAGAATCCCGAGCTCGTTTCTTAATTACGTGATTCGGCCAATTGATATCCGGGAGATTAAAGTCCCCTCCAACAAAAGTAATGCTGTTATTATTTTTACGAGAATAAAAGTTAATTTCTTCATTAAGGCAATGTAAGACGTGACGTGGAGAATTGGGTGGTCGATAAAAAGCACACACATATTTAGACTCGGCATATTGATCTGAATAATTTTGCACCAAACGCTTTCAATGCCCCTATTTGAAAAAGTGTGTAAACAACTCTGAAGGAAACTTTTAACCGCTATAAATACGCCACCGCCCGTTCTGTCCTGACGATCCTTACGACTCTTGAAACTCTCTATCTTTCTTACCCTCTAAGGCTTCATTTGGGTGCTGTTTTATCCGGGTAGATTTTTTCAATTTAAGCTCGGTTTTCGTCATTACTTAGTAATGATCCCAGTCTATATCAGCACCTTAATAACTTCGTCAGTTTTAAACACTATTTATAAACCTCTTCCTCACCAATACGTAATAAATTCGGTACCTATTCCTCTATGGAAGACCATCTCCTCTGCCAAGACTGTGATTTTGATTGCTCTATCGCACCGAGAACGGCCCCAAAACAAATTGCAAAAATTCCTGCAAAAGCCCGCCAAGCCTCGAACTCAGGACCCTTCCGTGAGAGAAGATAGCGAATTAATATTAGAAAAGTGCCATTCTGACGTGTTTCAAAGTTTCGATTCAATATCTTATCGGGAAGGTCCTAAAATAAGATTCCGTTATTCCCGTTTGAAATGCATGGTGGAATCGGAATGACCGTCCTGCATCGAACCATGGACCACAGAAGAAACGGTGAACCCCTTGAAAGAAGGATTTCAAACGCCTCTGTCACCATTCCGGGTTTTATCATTCCAGCTTATCGGGAAGGCATTTAAAAAAATCGTCAAAGATTTCCGCAATGCATTTCTTATCGAAGAATTTTGCATCCACCTGGCATCGAACTCACTGTCATTTAGCTACATTTTTTCCATGAGAAGCATAGAAGACTACCTCAACTTCAACCTCCGAAATTTTGGTTACTCTATCTTAACGATAAGTGCCTCAAAATAATTTTCAAAAATCCGCGCAATGCATTCTTATGAGAAGATTGCGATTTTTGGGAATTTCTGGCATCGAACCCATGATAGCTAGCGTCGAAGTCTGCATTATTCTGGCATCTAGAGTGTAGGGCCAGTACGTCGAAAAAATCTGACGTCGATGGCGCTTGTGGAACATGGTCAGAATTCGTATCCCCTATAAATAGGTATATCCGGAGAGTTAGCTATATATCTATCTATTATATATAGCTAACTCTCCGGATATACCTATATATATATATACCTATATATTTATAGGGGATACGAATTCTGACCATGTTCCACAAGCGCCATCGACGTCAGATTTTTTCGACGTACTGGCCCTACACTCTAGATGCCAGAATAATGCAGACTTCGACGCTAGCTATCATGGGTTCGATGCCAGAAATTCCCAAAAATCGCAATTTTCCCATAAGAATGCATTGCGCGGATTTTTGAAAATTATTTTGAGGCACTTATCGTTAAGATAGAGTAACCAAAATTTCGGAGGTTGAAGTTGAGGTAGTCTTATATGCTTCTCATGGAAAAAATGTAGCCAAATGACAGTGAGTTCGACGCCAGGTGGATGCAAAATTCTTCCATAAGAAATGCATTGCGGAAATCTTTGACGATTTTTTAAAATTGGCTTCCCGATAAGCTGGAAAGATAAAACCCGGAATGGTGACAGAGGCGTGGGACCTTCCCGATAAGATATTGAATCGAAACTTTGGAACAAGTAAGGATGGCACTTATCTAATATTATTTTGCTGTCTTCTCTCACGATCGGGTTCTTAGTTCGTCGCCAGGCGGTCTTTGGCGCGAAGTTTTAAATTTGAACTGAGGCAGTACTTGGTATGATACTGTATTCAACGGATAGCTTGCAGTATGCAAGCAACTTTTACTCGTAATAGATATATATATATATATATATATATCATCATCATCAGCCATTTTCAATCCGATGTCGGATGTAGGCCTCCCCAAGCGCTTTCCAATTCTCTCTAATCTGAGATTCTCTTTGCCATGTCACACCTAAGTACTTAATGATGTCTGTGTTCCATCGGTCCTTTGGTCTTCTACTTGGTCTCTTCACATCTCTTGGTGTCCAGTTCAGAACCGCTCTAGTCCAACGGTTGTCGTTTCTTCTCGCCACATGGCCTGCCCACATCCATTTCAGTGACCTTACTTTATCTATGATGTCTGTTACTCCGGTCTTTATCCTCACCCAGGTGTTGCGTTTCCCGTCTCTTCTTGTGATCCCAAGTATACACCTTTCCATACTTCTTTGCGTTGTCTGAAGTCGCTGGGTTATTGCTGCGTTTAACACCCAGGTTTCACTTCCATATGTCAACACTGGTAGAATGCATTGGTTGAAGACCTTTCTGTTCTGCAACGTATTTACATTCAACAATACACCAGTTGTAGATGAAGCAGAGCCTATGTTGAGAATAGCCTTCAGAGAAAACGGAATCATTAGGACCAAATAAAGCCCCCCGTCATACCAGCTCGGGTATTTAAAGTAGGAGAGAGTCTTTTTTTAAATTAAAATTTGAAAAATCTGTGAGCGAAAGAAAAGGTCCCGAATGATTGGAAAATTGCGAATGTCATTTCATATTTAAGATGTGAGTAAAAGTAGGATTCATCGTATTATAGGCTTATTAACGTCATATAAAACAATGTCATTGCTAATACTTTCATCGGTTTCCACTACACGTCTCGGAAAAACATAGCTAAGAATCGACTTGAAAGTCACGATCCTGTATGTAGTGTTAGGGCCGACAAATTTTACATTAATTAATTACAATACACTTTGTAAGTAATTGCTACGATGAATTTGTTAGCGCAACTCGAACGCTTTGGGAGACCTTTAAAGGAAGAGGATTCAATGAAAGTCTTAATTTATGTTATTAAATCAGCCGATATTGGTGTTACATAGGATTAGAGATATAGATGCTAGAACCAGTCGATTCAAGAATACGTTCTCTCCGAAAGTAATCGATGAGGAAAGTTGAGTCACCCTACAGAATGCCTGTAGAGTCTACATTGTATGCGGCCATTTTATTCACCGAAATTTTGCTGAAGAAGACTTCATTGAAGGAAATATTTAACGTTTCTAGGAAATAATTGAAAAATTTTATCTTGTGCTATTCACCTAAACGAAATAAACTCTTTTTTTCAAAAGAAACTTAAAAATGTATTTTTTGCCCATCGATCATTATGTCCTCTAATAGCGCTTCTGGATATGCGCATTTCTTACAAAGAATACAAATATTTTTAGCGGAGGTATTGATTATGAACACAAAATCAAGAGGTTGTCAAGTTGGTCAGCCTGTAAACATGCAGATAAATGACGCATTGAAATCGCCGGTTTTGAAACGGACAAATGAATAATTTCGCATGAAGTAAAAATAGACGCTCACTTACACGAGAATCCTCGTTTTGATTCCCCTTTTACTGATCATCATTCCCTTCCTTATCAGCCTATAAATAACGCTTTTTGTGAAATGAAAAGAAAGATTGGAGTGTTTTTCAACAAACTAGTGGCACTTGTGTAATACGGGTCTTCCGGATTGAGTATATACGATTGCATCTATTCAAAGAGTCGAGTAAGTGAGTGAAATCCGTAACCAAATTCGCTTCCCGAATACTCTATCCGGTAATTTTTTCATTGCAGAGGAAAAATAACCTATATATTAAGTAACTAAGACGCGAAAAGCTGACTATTCTTCAAAAATATGAAGCATTTCGTAAGCCGATTATCCCGTTCAAGGTTTCGTCCGAAAAGCGTCTGTATTTGGATGTAGTTCGTGATAATGGTAATGTCTTCTCATCAATCAAAATATCTACGCCTACATTTGCATTATAAAAGATGCTTTCTTAAATTTTTGCTATTTCAATCAATTAATTCTTCAGCATTGAAGTCCTATTGTAATACTTATTAAATTTCTATTAAAATCGATCTTCGTGAAAACTAAAAATTTTAGAATGTGATTATATTTTTCAACATCGCCGATGCATTTTCATAGAGTTAAAACTATTTCTTAATTCTAAAAATAAAAGGAACGCTTCCTGAAAATTGTCATTGTATGGAGTGATGAGGAATGTATTTGCTACGCCTCTTACAGTACCCACTAATATGAATCAACTGTTATTAATAAGATAAATTAGGTCGACTCTCAAATTTTTGCGTTCGTTCCGCCCTCCAAAAAAAGAAGAAATAAAATATTTATAATTGGTTAATTAATTTACGGAATTATTATTATTTTACATACAATTTACGTACATAGGAAAATAAAAACTACAGTGTACGATTCATTACTATAGTAAAATTTGAAAGGATATCATACTAATTTGGCTATACACATCTATTGATAAACTAATAATATATGTATGTACTACATAATTATCAGCAGGTTAAAATTTATGTCAGCAGGTTCCATTTAACAAATTACATGGTACATGTTACGTTCATAATTTCATCTGTATTTTCCTACCCAATACCCAGTATAACACATAGCGTTAAAAAGTTATCTTTTATTTCTCGTTAGAAGCTTAAAAACGTTTCTTTATTTTAAGGTACTCCTATCCAAGCTAAATTATATGATTCCTATGTCTTACGAGGATTTATTGGATGAGCCATGTCAGTCTAGATCTAGGACATGCACTTGATAGAAGGGTGCAGACTCATGTGGAGAAAGGTCCAGTGAAAGGTCCCCTTTTTCAGTATAAAAGAGAGAAGCGTATGATCCCATAAGTCAGAGGATCGAGATGGCGTGGACAGCCACTGTGGTATGTGTTTTCTCTCGTTATTTCAAGTTTGGACAAATCGCGCTGTCCAATCAACCATAGATTATTTTGCGCCGTCTAATTAAGTGCGACGATAATTATATTCGCTCATTATATGCAACTATGATAATCAATACTTGTATTTGAATTCTTAATGTTAATGAAATAAGTCAACACTCTGATATATTTTTTATTATACAGAGTTTTATTATTATATTTGGTCTATAATGTTGTTAAAACCTAGACGTAATAACCTTTCATAATGATTATCATAACCAATCTGCCTGTATTTGACAATACAAAACGTGGAAGAAGAGGAAATCGTTACATTCCAAAAGCGTCGTATATTACCGGAATATCTCTCTTGTTTCACATATTGCACTGGTAATTATATACTCATAGTTAAGAGATATCAAATGATTATGCAAGAAAAGTAGTGGTATTGAAATCCATCATCGTAGAGTTTCAGACGGATATTCCAAAACGACCAATCTACGATCATTTCGCTGGTTTTACCCGAAGACGCTCTGGTTATACTTTTGTTTTCGTCTTTGCTAAATACTTAATTATAACTCCTCGAATCCATTTTTTATTTTTAGGTTGACGAGCGATTTCTGTTTCGGCATAAAATCATGACAATTGGAGCAATGTGGATACGCCTACATCGCTCATACAAATGAAACAAAACGATGGCAAAAGAATGAAATCGAATCAAAATTTCCAAATGAATTGCTCGGAGTACCTCTTTTGCTAATCCCTAAAGTTTACCTTTATTAGGAGAATAGTTATTTGTCGGTCAGTTAGTATACGTGAAAAAGCATCTTAATTGTAGAATATAGTTTTATGATGGATATTCTCTGAATCTCAAGTATAATGTTTGGGTATACTTAGGAAAATAAGGAATGTCAAATGAAAATTATATGGACTCAAATTAGCGGGCGTTCGAGGCAATCTGGAAATTATGTGGCTGACGCATGGAGTATAATATTTACTTCTCTTTGAGCGTTATTTGGCCTAAAGTTGCCGTTGAAGAACGTAGTTTCACCTAACAGACCCGGACTCAAATTCACATAAAGTTATATTTTCCATCGGAATACTAGTGAAAATTGGTTTTTCCGAATGCGGCTTATTTTGTTAGAAATTTTAATTTTATTACTCGACCGACTTCATAGGGGAAAGGAATTATGTAAAGAGTGGCGAAATTTAGCTTAAGCATCGTTATAAATTAGGCGAAATGATGTAAATTATGGTAAATATAAGGCTTTGTTAAGTTTCACAAGAAATATTTCAATGTTCGGCTACAAAAGAATATGTTTTATGTTGAATTTGCGAGTCATTTTCAAAATTAACATTAGATGTAATGCGATACATGAACACAGTCTTTTGACTCGTTAAGGTAACAATGACTCGTTGCTTTGGAAATGACTTGGCAAGTAAGTACATCAAATATATCTTGAGAAAAAAGACATTTCGTTGATTTAAGCAAACGTAAGTTCGTGTCGATCGGTTCCATTCATTGCATTCGGCTTCGACTGTCTTATCCGGTTAAGCTTATCTCCTGCACTTCGCTTGATTGCTTCCATTTATAGAAACAATTTCAATGTCGTAAAAAGCAATATAATTATAAACATATTAAATGCAACGTCAACAAATCGGATTAATTGAATTTTGCAGTTGGTGGCAGTTGTGCTTGTGGTGAGCAGCAGCGAATGTGGCGGAGGGTGAGTATGAAATTGAATCCTTTGCTTTTGGGGAAAAAATGTATTCTTGATGGCATCTATTTCTCCGTTCGAAGTATCAGAACAACAACAAGGAGGACACGTTTTCTATGTATTTACTCCTTCTGAATTTATTAAAAAAGTAAACCTTTTTTCCTCTACCGATTCTCATGTTTCATCCGGTAGCATTTGATTAACGCTCACCAATTTGTCATAGCAATTCTTGACGAAACGCATTGCAACACCTTTCAGCCACTGCATGCATACTCGAGGAACATCGCTCCTACTTTTGACTAAGCCCAGTTTTTAAAAAGCTCGCACCTATGTAGTAAAACAGGTGATCTAGTCTGTCTTAAATAGAATAGACAAGATGATTGTGTAAGTTATCTTAGTTTCATAAATCGACATCAGATGAACGCAATTGAGTCGTTTATCTCATTGAAAAATTGAATTAGACCGTTACGAGTGAAGCAGGAATCCTTGTTGGCCTTTTTATCCAGTACATTCTTTTTCAAGGCTATAAGTAAAGGTGCGAGAGGCTCAATTCGAACAAATTTATGTCTAGAAAAGTTTATCAGAAAGAACACATTTGATGAAAAATAGTTTGATTAATTTGGCATTAATCCTATATCGTTAGATATTTCATACGATTGTCAATGGAATATTTTTATATTAAGTAGAAAGCGTCGATTAATAATTATTTCCAAGTTGAAAGAAGAATCCGGGAAAGAGCAAATGATGAGAAATTTTGAGGTGAAGAAAAATATAAAAATTTTGCTGAATTAATCCAAATGGTGAATACTAAACAATGTTAAGTATATGATTGGTTTTTAAATCAAGAATATCATTGTATTGATATAAAAAGCAGAGTAGAAATTATGAGAGAGAAGAATAATCGAAGAGCAAGGAATTCCAAGAAGAAAGAAATATTTCTCCTCTGAATCCAATTTGAAACTTTCCATACAAAGTATAAATTAAAAAGCAGTACCACATTTCGGAGTTTCATCTAGCTTCGAAAAAATATCGATCTTTATTTCTCCACGATGAAGATCCTCTTCAAAATCAATTCATTTGGCAACAGAGTCCTTCGAACCCAAACCACAAATAGCATCGTTGGGGGAAAATATAATAACTACAATTATCCGCACCGGAAACTTATGAATTCATTAGGTCACTCTTATAAAATTATTATTTCAGTAAGAGAAGGAAAGTGGAAGAAGGTTGATAATGAAGACACTTGGTTAACCGTCTGTCCATCTTCCAGTTATTACAAGAGCGCCTCAAATGTACATTCCTATCCACAATGCACATCCTTCTTAATATCTGGAAGTTCAACGTTTGGCTAACCGAGTGTCTTTGTTTTCTCATTTCGGTTTCAAGGAATACTAAAATATAACGGAGAAAAATATTGACAGTACTTTGAGTGTAAAGTAAGGAAGATAAATAACATGGCCCTCCATGTGACAGCCAATTCTGTTCGACTCTGGCGAAAGCGGTCCCGGGTTCGATTCCTGGTGGAAGCCCACGTGCGGAATGTCCTTAGCTGTCGAAACGCTTTTAATTATACTCCAATCACATTGTGCTCAGTCTACCAACGAATATTGTTAACAAATTATAAAAGAAAACGATTGTTAACCTATATGATGACGGTACATTTCAGGAAGAAATTCATAATTC